>QRFJ01000026.1:951282-1551282 GCA_006176705.1 Cocos nucifera | reverse complement strand
GCCGTCTGGCAGAGAGTCGTCGGGCAGCATGGAGCTTGGTGGTGACAACTGCAGCCGCGTGCTGGCGGGCCGCTCGAGGTTCGGCGGAGTCAGTCCCACTGGTGCCGTGTGCGGCGGATTGAGGGTGACAGCCATCGCCGCCTGGCAGTGGGTCGCTATCGCCCGCGGCGGACTGACCGATGGTACGGCGGACTGACTGATAGTGTGATGGTTGCAGAGCTTGCCGAATGAAGGGTTGAAGGCCTTCGTCGTGTGCCCATTTCGTGAGGAGTTCGGGCTCCTGAAGAGGAAGATGGGAGGGAGTTCGGCTCCCATAGGCGTCTGGCAAGAGGTATGCAGCTAAGGCTCGTCCGCAGAAGAGTTCGGCTGCTGAGAAGTCGAAGCTCGGCCGTCTGGGGTTCGGCCGGCTGTTGGGCTTGGGCTGAGGCTTGGACACTCGAGAGTTCGGTAGGAGCTCGGTCGGCCGAAGTTTGATGAGGGCGACCGCTGAGGGGTTCGGCCCAGTGACGACTGCTGAGGAGTTCGGGCTCCTAAGTGACGACTGCTGAGGAGTTCGGCCGCTGAGAGGACTTCATTGAAGCTCGGCCGCTTGGAGTCGGCCCGAAGGAGTTCGGCCGCTGAGAGGTTCGAAGGAGCTCGGCTGGCCAGTTGAAGGACTTCGGTTGCTAGTTGGTTCGGCCAGGGCTCGCTGAGGAGTTCGGTCGCCTAGGGTCGGTCCGAAGGGGTTCAGCCACTTGGGCTCGCCTGAAGTTGGTCCGAAGAAGTTCGGCAGTGGGGTCCGAAGGAGTTCGGCAGCCAGGTAGTTCGGCCCGGACCTTGGCGCAGGGGAGTTCGGCCTCTAGGCAGTTCGGCCGTGGTAGGGGCTCGGCCTGGCGCCTGGCGCTATAGCTCTTCAGCGGCTACTGGTTACATTGGGCTGAGCGTCGGGCCGGGCTTCGGCAGGAGCGGGATTTATCCCCAACAATACTTAAAATTTTGAATGACGAAAATATCATTTTCTAAAAATTTTGACATCCATTCATAAAAATTATGATACCTCTTTACAAAAATTATGACATCCCTACAGAAAATATAATATTTTATTCAAAATATTATAATTTTTATAAATAAATATCATAATTTTTATGAAAAAATATCATAATATTTTTTTACATATATTTATTTTTTTATATCATATTATAATATTTTTTTATAAAAATTATGATATTTTAAATAAAATACTATATTTATTATAGAATGTCATAATTTTTGTGAAAAAATATCATAATTTTTATGAATAAATATCATAATTTTTAATAAAAAATATTTTTATCATTCAAAATTTTTAGTATCGTAAGATATTAGATGTATATTGAAAAGATGAGAGCTATATGTTCTAACGAGATAATCTGATATATTTCACTGTAATTTTATTACACCGCACAAGGTGTATAAAGTATTTCTCCCGCCTCTTGATTTGCCCCCAAACACGCGAAAGATGGATTCATCTTCCTTTAAGAAGATCCAACCGTTGGATCGACATCAGTACAGGTGGATGAATGAAGAAATTTGGAGTGCTTTGACAATTGTGCGGGGCCTGATCCAACGGTCGACGTCGCGAAACGGACAGCACGAACCCCTGACAACACCAAAATACAGCGCGCATCCGTCAACCATAGTCAAAAAAATATAAAAATAAAACCAAAATCCCGCCTCCGGGCTAAACTCCCCCTCCTCTCTGTCCCTCTTGTTTCCCTCTCCCTTCAAAACCCTACCTCCCCCCGCCCCTTCCTCGCTTCCCTCTTCCCGCTCGCCATGTCCGAGGTCGAGGGCTCCAGCCTCCCACCGACCGAGCTCCCGCTTCCGTCGCCCCACCAGCTGGCGCAGCAGATTCTCCACCCCGCCGCGCACCGCCACTTCCCCTTCTCCTCCGCCCTCGCCCTCGATCCCCACCTCCTCCCCGGCCGGTCGCCCGGACTCGCCGACAAGGACCGGATCGCCGCTCCCGACGCCGCCGTAAGTGCTGCCATTCTTTCTCTTTACTTGCTTGCGTTAATGCTGTCGTATTCTTGGTTTTCTTGCTTTCGTCTATTCTCTTCCGATCTTTCATGATCATCTGGATGTTTCTCCCGTTCAGTTATTCCCTTGTTCTGTTTCGATCTTCTCTTGATTCACGGTCATATGGTTTTTGATATTCTTCGGTTTTTTTCTTCTTGGAATGATGTTCTTGGAATTGTTTGCTTGATGATAACGATGATGGTCTATTGCTGTTTTGATTCCATGAGGTTTTGTAGTCTATGGAATCGGGGTATTTCTTCCTCTTGGTTTTGTGATCCGAGATTATATATCATCCAGTAGAGAGATAGGGAAACCTGATGCCTTTGACGAGTCTGGTAGCACAACATTAAAGGTCAAGCCAAAAAAGAAAAGAAAAGAAAAGATTAGGCCTTTTGAACAAATTCATTTTTCAAATTCTTGTCCGGTATATGTTTATTGTTCTGGGTGACGGAGGGGATTTTTGATATATCCTATGGTTTTCAAGTTGACACTGTCTTAAGTTCTGGTGGCACAATGCATCAGAATATTGATTTCATGCTTTGAATATGTTTATGCAGAGCATCCTAAGGCTGTTTTGGGCAATAGAGGAGTTTTCACTACTATATGGATAAAGTTATTGTGCTAGATCCGTAGACAAATCTCATATTGTGCAAGGGAAATCCTAGCTATAAGAGTATAGCTACCAACACTGTGTAGATTGTAGATGGAGGTGATGGGTTGTGGACTTTGCTGATTGTGCATGTGGTCTCCCAGGAGGTTGTTTTGCAAATTTAATCCACAATTAACTGTACTCTCTTCCTTAATTTTGATTTGTTGATATTTTTTTTTTTTTAAAAAAAAAACATAATGTGATTGAGTGACATAATATGATAGAAATTTTCAGATTTCATATTTGTAAATTATTGATAATGAATTCTTAGTTTTGATTATTTTTCCACGTGACCTGTGGATTTGCAACTGCGTATGTGCAGACTTAATAAATTGGTTGCTAAGTGACCTGATTTTGTGATGAGTACATGTCATTTATTTGCTTGATGCCTGTTGATGTGGTTAATGATCATGCGTGCATCAGTTTGATCTTCACATCTTTGATTGCACTTTAGTATGTGCAATAAAAGATATTTAATTAAAGATATTTTACACCTTTGATTGAGATTGTAGTCTACTTGCTAAATATCCAAACTGCAGCAGTTCAGTGCAATATGTTTATATAAACTGTCACAATATATTGTTGGCTCAACAGAGATACTGAGATGCTTGCCATTTCCCACTTGCACAGAGTTTGTGGAATAAATATGAAGAGACATTTGATAGATTCTCTTGCATATAATTCTTGTGAACGTCTGGAATAATGTTGCAGAAATGTGCTTATTTCTTCTCTTCGATGTTTAACTTAGTGCTTACCAAGTAACTCTTTTAAGATTGCCTTTATTAATGCTGAAAGATTGGCACATATATTGGTAGATTGAATCAGTTTATGCAAAAAGAATGTTTGACATTCAAAATGCAACACAAGTGACATGTGTGGAAGAACTTTAAAATTGAACTCAAAATTAGGGCTGTGAACTGCCCTCCATGTTATTTGGCTCTTGGTTTTTGTGTCATAAATGGGAACACCATTAAGTATTTTGATTCTTTATATCTAATGGCTATCCAGATTATGCTCTGTTTGTAAAATAACTTTGGATGCCTATATTTGCTATAGTATGGTTATCTATAGTCATTGTGTGACTTGGTGAGTTGCTAATGGATGCTTAGGTTAGGATTTTAGACATTTCAAGTGATTTGACATCCTTGATGCTGCATCCTTTTGCCTACTTTGGGAAATGAAAAAAATGATAATTCTATGAATTAATATTATATTTGTCCATGATATTTTTGAAAAATTGACTGGATATGGACATCTTAATTTGTTATGTTGAGTAATTCATGTGTGGTTGCTATGGCAGTTAGATGTAAATCTACCTTTTGAATTTACTAATAGAGTTAAGATACTAATTATTGTAGAACCTTTTCAGATGTTTGGGAAGCTGGTGATGGGTTAAAATGTCTTTATGCATCTAATGCATAATTTGATCTTATGGTAAAGTGAAGAGGGAATGAATGTGAAATGGCTGCTTGATATATTGCCAGTAAGTTTGGAGCACCAATGTTACTCTTGGTGTCTATTGCAAGGCTTTTGAGATGATGACTTTTCCCTCATTGCACGCATGCCTGTTATAAGATTGATGTTTGGGAAGTCCTTTTCTATTGGTTGTTTTGTTTTGGATTATATCATCCTAACAATATCCTTGTTTTGGATTAGAGATGCATTTTAATATTTTATTGTTTTATATGAAGAGAATGTAGAAATTGATCTAGGTGAGTTCATTCAGTCATCAAATTTGATTAGTTCCACCCTTGATCTTTCAAAAGAATAAATCAATGAGCAAAGGTAGAAGGGATGATTCCATCACTATTGCTACTTTGAAGACATCTAATGGCTTTTTTTAACCTAAAGTCTCAAATTAATCCTTACCAACAAAATAAAAAGAATAATATAGCTTGATTTGTCAGGCTTCAACTTGGATTTCTCTTTCTTGACTTTTAAAAGTTGTTTGACTTTGAACACTTGTTTAGCCTCATTGATTGTGATTTAATGAGAATTACCATTGATTAGTCGACTTAGTCTATGTCAACATATTTTGACATACAGATATCAAAATTTGTGTAACATGTTATGTTTTGAGTTTTAAGTATCACAAACTTTGGGAGACTTAAAAAATTGGCATTTGTGCCAGGTGTCTCGGTAACAGCATGCTGAAAACCATAAAAATATGATGACTTTTAGTAGAAGTGTCCGATGCTTCAGGATTTTATTGTTCAACAATTGAAACAGTTGAGCAGTTACGAGCAACAAGTTAAATTATTGTGACTTTTAATAAGATCCTGAATAAATCATGTCAAGAGCCAGCACTATTGGCTGACATAAGCAGGAGACCAAATTTCTAGGATTTCTAGTGGTGTTGTCCATTCATGTCACTCGTTTACTGTCCAGAATTATGGGAACTCCAGAAACTCTGAAATTTGAAGTATCAAGCGACATTAGTGTTTTGATATCAGAGATTGACAACCACTTGAAACTTTTTTTAAGTAAAATCAATTTATGTTATCTTATCTATCATGACATTGTGTTTTCTGATTCATATGATTTGGGTGGAAGAATTCTGAGTGCTGCACTCTCCTTTTAACATAGATGTGTTTGGAAGCCCACCCCTTGATGGTGCTGCTGATGCGGGTGCTCTAGCTATTTAGCTTAAATTTGTTCTAAGCCATATTTGCTTGTCCTTTTTTGAGACACACTGCTCTTTGAGTCAGATTCCTGCTTACCTCGTGCAATGAATAAAAAACTGAGTAGTCATCTGATGGTGACAACTACAGAGAGATGCACAAGTATGCAAGAGTACACTTGTTGATTTGTGTTTCCTGTGATCTCTGAAAGTAATGTTAACTTCTGTGTCCTTTTATGCTTTTTTCTTTTGGATCTGTCATCAATTATTTGTTATGAATATGTATTTCATTTTTTTCAGGTAAAGAAACAAACAAATGGAACAGAAATAAACAAAGTTGACAGTGGTGAAGGGCCTGTGGGACAAAGACAGAAGGAGGAAACCGGATCTTATATACTTCCAACTGAGTCAGGAAAAGATGTCAAGCGTCCAAGAAAAGCAAAGCCTTCAAAACATAAAAAAGCAGTACGGCAACAGTTGCCTGGACCAGCTGAGGGTGATTCCTGTGGAACCTATGGTTGTTGCATTTCATGCTTCCATATACCATATAGTTCCAGATATCATGCGGACAGTGTTCATAGCTTATTTGGTTGACAATGGCATTTAGTTTTGGTTATGCTTACCTGTTAGGATTAAAGAGAAATTAAAGGGACATTTTTGTGCTCTTACAAAATATATGATAATGATTGGCAATACTACATTTGTGCAGGGAACCTTTCAAATATCTTAAATCCTAGCAGCTGCCGCTATGACAGTTCTCTAGGTAAATGTGGCATCGAGATAGTTATTAGGATGATTGTATCGGAAACATCTGTTATTACTTTCTTGTGAAGCACATTTGATGTTTATTAAGGGTTCATGTTACTTGACAGGTTTGTTGACAAAGAAATTTATCAATCTGCTTCGGGAAGCTGCTGATGGGACTCTTGATTTGAACAGAGCAGCAGAAATTTTGGATGTATGACTCTTGTGTGATGCTTCATATATATCGTCTTCCATTTTTTCTAAGTTTCTCTATTCATGATTTTCTTGTGCCAAGAATGAGTGTTTTGTAAGTTATCTTTTATTCTTTTCAATTGCTCTGGCAGGTCCAAAAGAGGAGGATTTATGATATAACAAATGTTCTTGAAGGAGTAGGATTGATCGAAAAAAACTTGAAGAATAGGATACGTTGCAAGTATTCACCAGAACCTTTCTTTTTTCTTCCCTTCATTAATTAAAGTGATTTACTAACAAAAACATCTGTGGAAAGGGGAATTGATATGTCAAGGCCCAAGGAGCTGCATGATCAACTTACTGCATTGAAGGTACTCATTTAATGTCAAATACTGTTAAAGAGAGCCACTCCCTTTCTCTTGCCCCCATTTTTCAGTTCGATAATTTTCTTTTAGCTTGCCTTTTTAGTTTGAAATAATTAGCATTGATGACGTGCACTTCTAACATATGTTATCCGCAGCTTTTACATGCTTCGTAGGAGCTAGATAAGAGAACACAATCTTGATATTTGAAAGACTTCCTCCTAGCGGTATTTCTTATTTGTTTTGTTCTAGCCTATGTTAGAATATATTTCTGATCATTTTAGTGATTTTTCCAATGAGCATATAGTGAGTTGCACTTTTAAGGTAATCTATACCTGTCGTTGTAGCACATCTCTAAATGGTGCTTTATTTGGCATGTGTATTTGCTTGTTTTACTTTTGTTCTAGGATGTTAATACATATAGGATGATTGGGTTAATCTTTTGTGCTCAAATTGAGCATTTCTAAATGCCTCTAGTGTAAAACCACGAGCAAAATAAAGAATAAAAATAAAATTAAAAGAGAAAAGAGAAAAAAAATCAAGTCTGGAATTTTCAAAAATCAAATCAATCAATAATTCAAATCTAAAGTTCTTCGTACAGATGGAGCTTTTACATAGAGACACAACTTGCAATCTAATAGAAGTTAAATTATTGACTCGTACCCTAACAAAACTCCACTTACTGAATCCTAACAAAATTAAAAGTTTCAATAGAATAAAATAACCTAAATAAACTCATAAAATTAAATCTATAAAAAATAAATTAGGGTTAGGGTTTAGCGACGCTTCCTTTTCGAATACGTGTGCAATCCCTAATTCCCATCATTTCCTCCTGATTGGAAAGAATTCGATTCTAGCAAGGAATTGATGTAATCTTCTAAAACATCTGGATCAATATGTCATAGTTCTTCTTCGAGAATCCAAGTAGCATCTGAGTTCGGACGGCCGTGCTATTTGATCAAAAATCGATGAAATCCTTCATTAGTAGAGGAAACAATCTCATTTGTGATAATACATTCAATTCGATCCGATGAAGATGGTGGAAGCGATGGAAGAACTGGAACCAACACCGGAAGAGATAGAGTGTAATTCTTGCTATTACCTGCATGCATAGGAGGAGACTCGAATGTGCCTCGGTAAGGTAGCAAGTCTTCAACATTGAAAATTGAACTAAATTTTAAATCAAAAGATAATTCTATATAATAAGCATTAGGCCCAAGTTTACGAAGAATATGAAATGGATCAGTGGCTCGAGTATGCAATTTTTTGAATGAATTTCGTCGATAACGTTCAGAACGAATATGAACTATAACATAGTCACTCTCGTTAAACTTTACTTTTCTATGGTGAGCGTCAGCAGCAAGTTTATATTTCTCAGTATTCATAGCAATCTTTTGTCTAATATCAGTGTGAATATCATGAATATGTTTAGCAACAAAAGTGGCAGACTTAAAAGTACGATTATTTATTGGTAAGGGAATAAGATCAATGGTGTGTTGAATGTCTCGCAAGGAAGATAGGCCATCGAGTATGTCTTCAGGAATCATATCCTTAAATTTTTCTTTCAATTACTCAATTTTATGAGGTGGGTTATCTTGGAAGTTTGAGGTCAGATGAATTTTACTCCTGAGGAGGACAGCTAACATTATCCTGGATTCTCCACTTTCTTTTTCAAATTTTTTATGAGTCGAAATGTGATAACTTTTTTGATCAGGAGTTTGAAGAGTGTTCTTATTCTCTTTGGCAGGTTGAGGCATGCTAGGCTTAGCAGGATTTAACTTGATTTTCTTGTCATTATAAGTGAAGACATAGGAATTCTTCCTACCAAAATTATGAGCATCCATATTATAAATCCAAGATCGACCTAGTAAGATGCTAGCAACCTTCATGGATAATGCATCGCACATAATCTCGGTAGAATAACCTCCAATCTGAATTGGCACTAGACAACACTCATTAACAAGAAGTGATGTTTTGTCTATCCAAGCAACTTTATAAGGATGAGGATGGGATTGAGGTTTCAACTTTAATCGATTAACGGTAGATTTAGATACAACATTCATAGAATTACCACCGTCAATGATGAGCTTACAAACCTTATCCCTATATTGGACATATGTATGAAAGGTACTAGTAAATTTTCATGCCTTAAAGTTTGCAGGAGTGGTGACTATACATCTCATGATGTTAATACAACCTCTTGATTTTTCATATTCTTCATCATACTTTTCTTTTGAATTAGCTAGTTCTAAAGGATTAAAGTCTTCTAATGTATTTTCAGCTGGTATTATTTCTTCATATTTTGGTTCTATGGTTGGAATATGGCGTGGACATCTAACAGCTACGTGATCCTTTCCATGACAATAGTGACACTATGTTTGAAGAATTGGCTGATTGAGATATCTTCGGCACAGGTTCTCGGATCCTTGTGTCTGTGGGATTTGATTCTGAATGGGAAGGTGCTACTTGTGACACACTTCTTGTACGACTAATAGGGATTAGGAATGATAATTTTATTCGATCCGTTGGATATTTGATTCGATCTAACTCGAATGGGGCTGGTTTATCCGATTCGATTGGAACTTGGGATGGGTATGGGTTTTAAAAAAAAATCTGAAGCTGGTTTGGGTCGGGTACGGATAATGGTATGCCCCGATCCGAACCTAACCCAAGATAACCTTAATATATATCCATCATTGAAAATTATGATGATTTCATATTATTTATATATATCCAACTCGATCCGACTAGACCAATCCCTCTCATAGACCCGATTCGACCCGACCCACATCTCTACTTGACCCGATCTGATCTGATTCGATCCGAGAAGGATACAGGATGGGTATGGGTATGGATTTTTACTTGCGGGGCGGATATGGATATGGATCGAGTCGATCCATATCCGATCCGTTGCCAACCCTAATAGGGATAGACTTAGACTGCCCAGATTCATTAGAAAAAGGAACTACTCTCCTTTGAGATGAAGTTTTATAAAATTTTTCAATCTCTAGGGCTTTGTGATAGGCTTCTCCTATCGAATCTAGTGAATACAAGAAGACTTCTTTTTTAGATCATATCGTAAACTACTAATAAATTTAGAAATTAGTTTTTATGACTTTTCAGATATATCACACTTTAACTATAGATCCTCAAAACGAGTCATGTAGTCAGGATGCTAGTGTTTCCTTGCCTAAAAGTATACCATGATCTAATAATTGATTTTTGTAATAAATAGGAATATATTTTTAGCGCAGCTTAAATTTCATTTCCTCCCAAAGTATTATAAATGGATGACCTACCTATTCTAAGTTCCTTTAAATTATTTACCAATACTGTTTGGCAGAATCTATCAGCTTCATTTTTGTAAAACGGATGCGAGAGACATCCGACATGTGATACCACTCAAAATAGGACTCTAAATTTAATAATCCATCATGGAATGCCTGTGGATCTAACTTACCATCATAAGAGGCTACTTCAACTTTAACTTCTTTTGGTGATTCTTCAAAATCTTTAAATCTATTTGGATATGCTCTAAATTGTTGTCCTTGGGGTCTGAAGTGTCCAGGATTTCATACATATCTAGTAGGCTGCTTAGGATACTTAGATATGAAATTTGCCAGCTCTACTTCACTCTCATAGTCTTTTCGATCATACTCATCTATTCTATGATAACGAGAACCCTCAAAATTGTTTGTGGAATGATGGATAATTGAAGAGGCTGTTGTGTAAATTGGGAATGCCTGAAAAGACTGATTAGTATGTATGACATAACTTTGATCTCCAGGAGGTTTAAGATTTCGTAAAAGAGATCGATGAATAGGTTGATTACCGAGAAGATTATCTTCTATAGATTGTTTACCTATTCTTGACTCTCTTAAGGATAACTGGCGTTTTATTTGCTGACTTATGAGATTTGCTATGTCTATGTGGCTATGTACTTGGATAGCACGAAGCTCACAAATCTCAGTATAAAGTTGGTCTAAAGACTGATATATCCGATTTAAGGTCTGTTGGAAGGCTATTTGAGTATTTTTGATAGATTCAAGATCTTTTTACGTGGCAATATGTGCGTCTTTCTGATTACCAATAGTCATGATAGCAAGAAAGGGTTTTAATATTAACTAAATACTATATATACTAAAAATTCTAGCTATGATGCTCATAATAAAATTGTAGGGTCCAACGTAGTGTCTATAATTCTGGTGCGTATAATGGCAAAATATGTGGGTGTTTGGTGCATGCAACGGCAAATATATGAAAAAAAATATGATAAAGGATAAATCAAGGGTCTAAGCAATGATATAAATTATCCAGAGATTTAAAAAATCCAAAATTTAATGAAAGAATCGTACCTTTCACCAGATGAAATTAAATACCACCTTGAGGCGCTTGCAGGTTGAAGACAAGGGAGACCTCCAATTTTTTTTCTGTGGACCGGGTCTATTGATCGGGGCTTTGAACAAACGGTCTATAGATCGGATGCCTTCTATTCTTCTTCCTCTTGTTTACTTCGATGGTCTCAGGGGCTCCAGCGATCAGCGTTGGCGGAAGACGATGGTGGACTCCAGCCGCTCGACGGTGCGATGAAAGACGACGGGATGATGCCGACGACGATGGGGAGGCGGGACGGTGAGGAAATTCTTCTGGCATGAGAGCTTGGACGGTTGACGAAAGCAGAGGAGCCTGTGGTCAGTTGGCGGCAGCTTGTGGTCGTTCGGTCAGCCTGCGGTCGGAGCTTCCTGCCTGATTGAAGCTCTTGCGGGAGATCATAAGGGAATGGGAACGCCGACGACGGGGAGATTTTCAGGAATTTTTAGGAATCAAATCAAGCTTGGAATTTTTAGGAATTAAATCAATTAACAATTCAAGTCTAAGGTTCTTCATATAGGTGGAGCCTTTAAATAGAGACACAACTTGCAATCTAATAGAAGTAAAATTGCTGACTTGTAACCTAACAGAATTCTACTTACTGAGTCCTAACAAAAGTAAAAGTTCCAATAAAATAAAATAATCTAAATAAACTTATAAAATTAAATTCATAAAAAAATAAATGAGCGTTAGGATTTAGCGATGCTTCCTTCTGAAATGCATGCGCAATCCCTAATTCCCATCAGCCTCCCCCCTTCAGCCTCAGCATCTAGGGCCTCCCCCTTTTCAAGTATTGGCAGCTTCTTCCCATTAAAATATTTACCTTGCTAAACTAGCATATTCTCTATATTGTTTTCCAATAATTGCATGAGGGCTCTGAAATTTGTTCTTATAAGAAAATGTGCTCGGCATTCAAGATAACCATGTTTGGAAATGTAATAATGGGTTACCTTGATTTTCGGCATTTGACCAATTTAGAGTTGAGATGCTTTGACATGCCCTGGAAGTGGAGGTGTTCAGGTATGTGATACTGCATGACATGTATCTCACCAAATTTTGTAACTATTAATTGAAAAAAAGATAAAATTTTTAAAGGAGCTAGTTGAAGCAAATTAGTCGGAGGTGGTTTCAGTTATGAAATATCTGGATTTCAATAGCTATAAGAAAGGGCACGACCATATAAAACATGCATACAAAGGAGGAAATGAAATTTGCAGTGGCGACACCTTTTTTTTATGTGGTTTCATGGAAATGATTGGATTTGAGGGACAATCCCATGGTTTCTGGCATTGACTTTTATAAAGTTTTGGAGATATTATTGAAAAGCACGCTGGATCATGTTGTGGTCTCTAAAATTAGAAGGGGAATGCATATACAATGCCATATTAGATCATCATGCTTTGTGGTTGATGAGTGCATCGAGTACAACAAGGGAATTGCAGACACAAAGTGAGTACATGGATGGCTGATTGTCATCTCATAATAGAAATGAAGAGTAGTGGAAGGTTGGATGCACGGTACTTGTTCAACTTGTTATCAGTTTTGCTGGATCACTTAACATTTGAGGTCTTTAAAAGCCCATGAGGAGATTAACTATAGGATGGTTTTATTTATCGCTATAGGATGGTTACAAAAACTATGTAGCAATGAGTTAATCATATATCATTGTTCATCATGACTTAAAGTGTATCACTACTGGATGATATCATAGTTTTTTGCAATTCTTATTCTTTAGGACTCTTGATATGCTAATAAATTAAAGAAACATTGATATTTTAAATGTGCATGGCCATTATTGCAGGGTAGGAAGGTAGGGTATGTGTTGTAAGACATTGTAAATTGGAGATGGTGATTCGAATGACTTTATGTTGTAGGCTGCAAGGATGTGGGTTTTGTAATTGCAAAAATGTGCAATGTCTAGCTGAATGGAAATTAATTTTCCTCC
Source organism: Cocos nucifera (assembly GCA_006176705.1). Classification (NCBI taxonomy): domain Eukaryota; kingdom Viridiplantae; phylum Streptophyta; class Magnoliopsida; order Arecales; family Arecaceae; genus Cocos; species Cocos nucifera. The sequence continues at coordinate 1,538,362 of QRFJ01000026.1, read as the reverse complement.
AGAGAGAGTAATGCTTATTGTTAGAAAAATTGTTCCTTATAGTCAAAGTATGACGGAATATGCTTTTGAGAATATCTGATGGGTGGGTTTTATTTTAGGACTTCAACATAAGGATCAGAGTTAATGGTGGAAATTTGTGATTTTAGATGTGCTGAAACATTTGGCAAATATAGGCACTTTAAATGAAATTTTAGATTCTAATAGAGCAACACCTGGATATCTACAAGAGCCATAGACACTTCACTTGGGATTAGATTTATAAAGTGAGTTATCACACATTTTCTTTTGTACAATATCATAGGTTGTCTGTCATTTTTAATTATTAATATTGCTAGTTTATTGATCCATGTCGATGTAGTAAATGTCAGCACTAATATCAACACTTCATTTTCACATATCCATTGAAAATGCAACTAAAGTATTAAAAAAAATCACCCAATAACATAACAAGGCTTAGAAACAAAAAAAAAGGGGGAAAAAATAGGACTTTTGGCATCCGGATATTGTATCGAGATATGACCTTGTACTGTGTTGGTATAGCACAAACTAGCACTATACCGATTCCACAAAGAAGGGGTACCGACACTAGAATGGGTTTCTAAAGCTGTGGTTTAAAATTTCTCTTATTAATTGTTAATGCATGTTCCATGTTTTCAATAATTAATTAGGTTTTTATGATTTTTAAATAATTTTGCTTTAAAAGTAGCTAAAATTACAAAAAGTTTGTTAATCAACAAAATTAAAATTCATCTTGTTAATTATTAAGACATGTTGATGTTTTTAACATTTAATCATTTTTTTTATTTTTAAAAAATTTTCGTTAAATATGGTTAAAAATTCTAAAAAAATAATTTAATTATTAAAATGACTAACAACTATTTCTATAAAATATATTTACATTTTAGGACATTTTTTACATTTTCTGAATCTTTATATCCTTTAATTATTTTTTAAAAAATAAATGAGTGATCATAAATAGTTTAAAAATTATATTTTTTTGGTGGCTTTGTAGGCACCCATAGGGTGCTACATATATTTCTTAGCAGCTGATTGAAAGCCATTTTTGTGGGATAATTTGAAATTGTTTATAATTTCAAGCTCTGGCTCAAAGCTCCCAAACACACCACAATCGTCTAACCCAAAACAAAAATTGTAGCATGCACACACTATAGACACGCGCATGCTACCAAATTTCATTTATTTTATTTTTTATTAATTTTTAATTCAAAATATAAATAATTATAAATGTAAAAATATTTATAAAAATATTGAATCACTATGTTGTATGGGGCTGTCCGCCCAACAGCATTTTGAAATTCAAGCAGAACAAGAAAAACTTGGCATGGCTTCTTTAATTTTTCTTCCATTTTTGCCCTTTTCAGAAAAGTGGGAAGAAGGGCCTTGCAAGATCTAATGGCATCTTATGGCCCTCTCTTCAATGTTGCCTACTTCCTCTACCCATTGAGAACCTTGTGGCCTCCACTCTCTTCCTGTCCTCTATCTCTTCTTCCTCTCTTCAACCCACCCACCCACCCACCCACCGTCCTCTCTCTCTCTCTCTCTCTCTCCTGGTTTGTAGGCAAAGGCCAAAAGAAGAGGTGGAGCCTTACATGGGGGTTTTGGAAAATTGGAGAAGGGTCTCTGCTACCCCACTATCACCCACTGTTTTTTTCGGAAATACGCCAAGCAGGATGCTCTGCAAACTGGTATCAATACTGGATACTACCAACCCCTTTTGGCCTAGATGCATATTGGTCAAACTGGGGCTTGTACCAATTGGTAACACCCCAACCTGGTGGGGATGCCTGATTTATCAATATTGGTGACCCATGGGCATCCTGATGCCGTTTTCTATCTAGAATGATGCAATATCGGCTGTGATATCTCGTTACGCTGATTTTTAAAACCATGCTTAGAATATTTGTGATTGCTGATCCATCAGCATCATTCAAGACTTTTAAATCAAGTATGGGAGCAGTTGCAAAACGAGAGTCTAAGTGGAGAGGACTTCATGGAAGGATTGAGCAGATTTTTGGTTGATCAATTTGATGTCAACTCTCTAGAAATTTTGGCAACATAAGTGTATTGCCAATAAACTTTTTAGATAGTTTATCCAGTATAAAGATAGGCCTTATTGGTTGTAGTTTAATCCATTTATCCTCTGGAGCTACTCTCCAAAATTTAGTTAGACTTTGTGAGAGTTGAAGTGAAGGTGGAACATAAAAACTTTTGGCATAAAGAGGTGTATTTATCTCTAACTATAAATAAATAAGCCAAAGATCCAAAACATGGTCCCATAAGACAAGTACAAAATTGAACATACTGCATGTAGGATGAGTAATAATTAAGTCATATGAAACTTAAGATACTAAGGCAAGCAACACCATAATTAGACTAGTAGTATGAAATGAACAAGTTTTGTCGTGTCAAGTTTTCTCTGTCATTCATAAATCATTTTGAACAAGATTAAGGAAGACTTCATGAAATAAAAATTCTCCAAACAAATATACCACATGTACCAACTCTTTGTTTTTGGCATTCATATACAATTGTTGAATTATTATTTCCATTTTGGATCCTTATTTTTATTTTGCAATCACTTTACAACACACATCAGAAAGTATATTTTATTTCTATATAAATGTTCTGATGAGGTGATAATTCAAAGATATACATAAGAACATAAATAAAGCTTGTATAAACAAATAAACATGAACTAATGAGGTGTATGAAATAATGATAGTTGGATTTCTCTTCATTAAGGATAGAAAGATGGGCTTCAAACTTAATTTGACTACCACAATGATGAGTCATGAATGTATCTGGTCCTTCAGAACTTAAACTTTGGCTGAAAAAAGCTCAAATGATTAAGGAACTCTAATTATATTGTGTTGGATAGTGACAACTGCACAACCATTGTATTGCGCCCACGTATAGCTAGTATGGCACATTCTGGCACTCTACCATTTCTTGGATTAGGTTGGCAACTTGGCACAGTGTATTTAGAAATGTCAAGCCTCTAGGAAAGGCACAAGGATTTAACTTGGTCTAACTCCGAGAATTAACACAATACTCATATTTTTTTAAACTCACTATAGATAATGCCAAATTATATAAAAAGATGTTCCTTGGTGTAACCTATAGTTGATTTGACTAATGGGAAGGAAAGATTAAATGCTAAATTGGATTTCTGGAAAACACTTTGCTGGATAAGAGGCTTAAAAATCAGCAAAACATGAATAGGTTATAGGAAATGTTCTTTTATTTTTTCTTGTGTAAAAGTAAAGATGAAAATAAGGACCAAGCCAAGATTATTAGACGAGATAAAATAGAGTGATCGTTATATATGAAATGCAAATTATAGAATGATGAAAAGGTTTGCAATCTTGTATGGCTCCAAGCATTGGGCAATAATGAGGGTCCAAAAAAAAAAAAGTTAAATGTTGTAGAAATACAAGTCTCGAGATGGATATGTGGTAAAAATGGAAAGGATAGAATAATAAATGAGTACATTAGAGGGGTGGAGAATCAATTGAGATGGTATGGTCATGTACAACAAAAATTTAAGGGGGTTCCAGTAATAAGAGTACCTCAATCTTTGTTGAAGGATATCGGAAGAGGGAAAGTTAGGTAACAAGGATTGAACTTGTGATAAAGCATATGGAAAAACTTGCAATTAAATTAGATGCAGCTCTAAATAGGAGTACTTGGTACATGAGGAGTCACAATGCTTTGAATCTGAATAGTTGGGACAATGCTTGATGGTTATGGTATCTCAATTATTTTGATGCAGGATGATATTAAGTTATCAACTAAAATCATAGAGCATTATACATCATATGTATATGTGTGTGTACAAATCTTCAATTGAAAATCTGCTATTATTGTAATTTGGCTTCTATTCTAAGTAGTTTATAATTTATATGTTTTCTTATGACTTTTGAGAATCTAAGGAGTACTTTGAGGATTTGACAAAGTGCAGATTCTTGTATCTTTTAAAAATTTGATGCCCAACTGTAAAAGGTTCAAGATGATATATCAAAAAGAAAAAGAGGATAAAAAGGGCATAAGTTTGATGTATTAGAATCAATACTTTAACTAAGTTTAGATATTTTTCCTTCATGCACAATTCTTTCATTTAAATAAAACTACTATAATAGATAAAGTACTTTTCTGAATTGATAACTACTCAAACTATCTTTTATTATGAGATAGGGGATGATACTGTTTCACATTGTATTGCTTGTGAAATTGATGTCAAGCTGTCCAACCTATGACAGTGTGTGGCAGCATCTGCAGGCACAACCTACAAGTGTCAATGATTTATCATAGGAATCGTTATCCTTCATCTTTTGGTCTAAAGGGCTATATCTGACTTGATATAATTCTTCTGATGTCTGTAACAATATAATTAATTGCAATGCAACATATGATTGGACTCTGCTTGACTTAATAAGGTTGCTTGTTTTACAAATATTTTCCTTGTTCCTTCTATGTATATTCTATGAAAGCTTCTCTGACATTGTTTCTTTTAAGAACTTAGAAATTAGAAGTTACAAAACATTGATTTACTTTATATCAATAAAAAAGAAAAAAAAGGTGCTGTGCTTATGGATTTAGCTTGGATCACCACTTTACTGTGCGAAAATCCATGGTTTGTGTCCTTTCCTTGATGGACTGGTTCTAGGTTCACAGGAGGGGTTGGTTAAGATTCTTAAGCTTAACTTGGGTCAGCCACCCTTGGCTAACCAAAATCATTGACTAGGGTGCCCGAAATTGAATTTTCAAGCTAGACTTGGGTCCAAATTTAGCTTAACTCCATATGTTCCTCTTAAAGAAGGGCATGGGTTTGGCATTTAGGTCAAGAGCTTGAGTGGCATGGAATAGAGGGGGGCCAAATGAGCAAAATGACAGGGTTGCGTAAGCTATGTGGGTTTCCATGGGTAGCTAGGTATTAGTCTCTCCAACAAGGAATTAGTTGGAAATAGGTTCAGTCATAGGAGGTTACTGCGAGCGATAAGTGGGAGCTGGCTGGCTAAGGTGGTGGATGGGAAAGCCAACCTAGGGCCCTAGTGAGAGAAGAAATTTTTCAGTAAAAAAAAATAAAGCATTTATCTTCAAGTACTTTGTCAAAGAGGGAGGATGAAAACCATTTGCAAAGAGGAGGATAATAAGCCACTCTCTTGAGGTATTCCCATGATGACATAGAAAAGCCTCATGGCACCATAAGTAACATTGTGGCAATGTTGAATTTGATAGATCAATCCTTTCTATATAAATCAAGCTTCATGCTGGGCTTGGTGCAAGCTGGGGATGCAAATAGGCTAGATCAGGAATAGGTCAAGGTCAACTCGATGCAACATTGTTGCACAGCTATCTTAATCCAAATTTGACTTATCTTAGCCCCAACCTAGCAAGTATTAGCCAAGCCCACGTTGACTGTGTAATCATTCAACCTAGTTCAACTCGATCTGTGACCCTTTGCCATCAGATATTAGGTAATAACACTTTGAAGTTTGAACAGTTGAGCTGTTCCTTCCCATTACAAAGAGGTGGAGAGGGTAAGAAGAACAATTTGCTAATTTGAAGTCCATGGCCACCCATCTCTCTGCTCACAGCTTGTTGCATGCCCAACGCATTCGTGTCATGATTAAAGGAGAGGGTGAGAGGAAATGCCATGACAAATTATGACACAAGATGGTTTAGGTCACCATGGAGCTCATTCAGCATTGATCTTTGACATGATGATACTTTAAGCTCATGGTTCAACCCAAGCCTACCCAGCCCAATGTATAAAAGGATGCATTTTGGGTGGTGCTAACCCATGGCCTTTTTAAGCCTGTATTATTTATTGGCTGTGCTAAATTATCACTGAGTTGGACTATTTTGGGCTTGAAAAATCTGGTTTCACTTGAACAGCTAAGCTTGAGCTAGCTGTCTACCCGGGCCCAAGCTGGCCTGAGTGTAAAATATGATACATGCTTATGTGCAAGAATCAATGTCTGATAGACACAGATGATAGCATGAGAAGAGATATTGGTTGCACTTTAATTCCCAATATGTATGCATCAGGTTTATCCATGCAATCTTTTAGTTTTGTTAAATACAATTAAGAAAAAAGGCAACTTAGATCTAATTGGTCGTGCTATTTTTGAATTGCTTCTTGGTTAAGTGCGGGCCAAGCGAAGCCAGTATATCACTTGAGCTAGCTCAATCTCAACTCACAGTTGTGCCCTGGGCTTGATCTGAGATTTGTTGGACCAGTTGTGGGTTGAACGGAGCTTGGTCTAAGCTTTCATTCTTGGCTGAGTCCCAGCAGATCTTTGGCCCAGTCCAACCTACTCAATATGTAGTCCTACCAATGTGCTGTGGACCTTGCTTATGCTCGATGATACTTCCAAGTTAGCCAGCAACTTGATTAGCCAACCAATTCTTTTGCATCCCTAGTTCCAGATTACACATCTGGCCCAAGATTAGATTAATCCTAGAAGCCTGGACCTAAAATACCTGAATTTTCTTCTTTTAGACCATCTACAAATGAGATGTGACCAATGGTAACTTAACACTTAAATTTTTTTGGAAATCTGCGTTGGACACCTTTGGACGCTAGTCACTAGGTCACATTGTTTTTGGATGACATGGCAATACATGGCATGACATTCCATGGCGCTCTAAAAATTGTCCTTGTGTTAGCTATAAGTTGTGGCACTGGGCACAATTGTTCTTGTGAGTGTCCCCTATCATAAAGCACCTTATTACAATTGATGGCACTTAATTTCTGAACTGTTTTGCTGCGAAACAATGATTATTAAGCGCCCAGGCTCTTTAACTGAAGTGGCACACATTTTTCCCCATCGATGTTATTATTGCATGCAAGTTTGAAAAAAAAAGGTTTATTGACGACTCAGTTTACTCTTTGTTGTCATTATATGTTGACTCATATATTGATATACTACATGTTGGGATTTATGGAGTCGAAGTTTCAGATCGCTGCCAACTTGACCCCTTGGTCCTCACCCAACATGGGCTCATTAGTGGCTCCATGACTCAGAGAAAATATTTCTTTTCCCATGCATTTCTCCAACTAGTACAAATCTCCATTGATAAATAAATAAATATGGTTAACTGTGGACTTATTATGCAATCCTGAGAATATCTTATTACAGTTTTCAATTTTGATTGTTAAGTGGGCTTATAGCAGAAACGAGATGAAATGTTAGCTTTTACTTGTCCTGTTTTCAAATTTTGCTGATAATATCTAACCATATAAGGTCATTAATTTTCATCCTAATATTTTCACAGGCTGGAACTGAAACTCTGCATGCAGAAGATTGCAGGCTGGATGGAATGATCAGGTGTGTTCTCAGGTAAACACAGAGAATGAAACTGTTCTCTTTCCATGTATTAACCAAAGTCTGTTGCTTTGCAGAGAGATGCACGATAATCTCAGAATCCTGACTGAAGGGAACAGCCAAAAGTAAACTCAAGTTGTTTATGTTTATTCGCTTTGCAATTTTTTTGGTGGTTTTTTATTCATTAACTGAAGTCTAATGGTCATTCATCTGTTTAGATGGCTCTATCTCACCAATGATGATATTAATAACCTTCCTTGCTTTGAGGTTCGGGTTTCTAGACCCTTGTAACTTGGGTTTCTTGCCATTTGATCTTATCTTGCATCTAAATGTTCTAACTTTGTCTGTCATGACAGGATTCTACTCTAATTGCAATAAAAGCACCTCATGGAACTAGCATTGAAGTCCCAGATCCTAATGAGGTGGGCAGGACATGATGGATAAGGTGAGATTTTATGATTTAGGTGGGGTTTGATGACACTTTTTTTTTTTTGAATAGGGTCTTGATTTTCCACAAAGACGATACCAATTACTTGTCAGAAGCTCAATGGGTCCTGTGGATATGTACTTGATCAGGTACTTTTTGAAATCAGTACTAAATTTGCTGCCTGTTGCATCTTCCTTCTAGAAAATCTTGAATTATGATATAGGCTTTCATCTTGGTAACAGCAATCATGGAGAGATATCAGAGGCTTCAAATCAAAACCAACAGCAAGCTGCCATGGATTTTTGTGTCGAGAGTAGCTGCGAGAATGATATGTCTTTTCTGCTAAAAGACGAGAATACAGGTGGAACATCTGAGCAAGGACAGGACCAAGCCGCTCATTCTAACTCTTCGGGTTCAACTGCCTCACAGGAATGCATGGGTGGCATCGTGAAGATTGCCCCATCAGATGATGATGATGTAAGCATATATACATGGGCCACAAACCTGGATCAGATCTGCTAATAAATTGCTGATTATGGTATGCTTGTCATTGCAGATGGACACCGACTACTGGTTTTCTTCAGATCGTGGAGTCAGTGTTTCAGACACATGGAGAACCCTTGAATTAGAGCCCAATTACCCTTCTTGATGTTCTTTCCTATAGATGCATGGAGGGCATTTGATAGGAAGTACCATTTGGAGAATGACCACAAACCATTTCACTTACTGTCATTAAATGCAGAATAACATCAAAGAAAGGAAGACCTCTGGATCAGCATTTCATTGTAAATGTGGCTATACTACAGCCTTGGAGCTCCAAGATCAGTTACCGCAGGCTTGACTGATTTCCGGTACGGAAAATACTTTCTACAAAAAAAAAAAAAAAAAAAAAAAAAAAAAAGGATTCTGCACTCCAGTCCCGTGAGAGCGTCAATCATCATGCACGGTGTGTGTGTGTGTTCGCGCACCGTGCCTGCGGTGTAGAAAGTATTTCCCTTGTGATTCCCTGGGATGTACAGATCGTAATGGGCTGCGCAATTAAGGGTAAAGAGCCCAGAGGGATTTGTGATTGTAAATGCTAATCGTGGTCCTTCCTATTAATTCGACAATGATCAAATAAAAGGCTTATAAATATTTTCAGTTATGTCATTGTGGCGGTGATTTGTGAATGTAGGCAGTAGGCTGCTTGTGGCGTCCTAACGTCCTCTTTTGTTTTTATGCTCGAGTTGGTATCCACCCCGTTTGGGGTTGAGTTGGATTGATCAAATATAAATTATAATTTTTATATTACTCCACTTCTTTAATATAAATAATAATAATAATAATAATAATAATTATTATTATTATTTATCAAAAAATAGTTTAATCAAAATATTTATATATGTAATTTATTTATTTTTATTTTTTATATTAAATAAAAAAATTATCTTTTTCTATTATATTTTATCAGGATGAATTAAAAAAATCCATCCATCTTTTCTTCTACCATCCTAACTCCAGTATATCTTTCGCGACAAAGGTTATGATGCTGATTTGCCAAAAAAACAGAAGAAAAAACAAGATCCATATATTTTTAGGCCACAACAATCTGCATATGGTAGTCAAATTTTATTATACTTCACGACCAATCAGAACCAGAACCAGTAGCAAAAGCTCTAGAAAATAAACGAGCTGAAAATGAAGCGTTAGCTACCAAAATGAGGGATGAATGCAAGACAATGGGACTGGGTAGAGGATCCATAATTATGATAAATTGACGGCTGCATGTTTTCCTATCTATCTTCCGAGGTTCCGCAGGACCATTTACTCAAACTAAAGAATCAGGGATTTTGATATTTACAATGAACGAAACAGCACAAGGAAATTAGTTAACAACGAACAAACCAAAAGAGCCGAGGCCGTGAAAAATTAGAAATGAATGCCAACTGCTCTGAAATATAATCAAGATATTGCATCCTTCAGCCATTACACTCCAAGTTGTCCAACTGCTAACTACAAAGCTAGGCTAGCCATCCAGCGCTAATAATACCAATGACGGTAATACCAAAGGAAATGATAGATGCCACCCCTGATGGTCATTACTAAACTTCAAAGCAACCAATACCAACGACAATTAAAAAGGCAGGCAAAATTACTCTGCAATGGTGCACGGAATCATGATTATGCCCCAGCCTTGAAAGGATCGATAATTCCATCATGTGCATACAGTGATCTTTCGTGTTTGCATCCATTCATCATAAACGGAGGGAATCCTCAGCTTAATCCCCTTCCTGTTCCCCTGCTTCCATATCCAGCTGCAGTTCATCAAGAACCAAACAGCTACTTGCATACATACCGTCAACACCACCACCAAGCATCATTTGCCCTCTAAACTCATCCAACTAGATGCTTGTCTATACACCTTGTTCTAGGTTATTTACATGCGTTGATCGATTCGAAAGAATGCACTCAAATCAATCACCCCATATCTCCACTCTACCAACGAACAAGCAATGCTCAAGGAAAATATTGAGAGAGAAAGCGAGAGAGGCTACTGACGAATTGAGGGACCAGCAGTAGCAGCTCTTTTTCTCAACCTGCCACGGGTCATGCGGATCGCCTCTTCCATGGGAGTCTCTTGTGAGGGATCATTTGTGTCTTCCTTGGATGCAGCATTGGCCACTTCTGTCTGCATTGCATCTCCATCACCTGCGGGAGTGGGAAGACCGGTGGCTTCAGAATTAGGCAAGCTGGCAAGTGCTGGTGAGTTTGACAGCTGGGCGACCAGAGGGGCTGGTGGAGGGGCACCAGCCCTTGTGGGTTCTAGCAGCTGGCTCTTGGTGGGGTCGGGTGGTGCACATGTTTGCTGCTGATGCTCTTGCGAGACTGATTGTTGGCGAGCAGCCATCATAGATGCTGTTCGGCGGATCTGCTGAGGCTGCTGCCGTCGCTTCAGTGCCAATATAACACAACTCATCAATAAAACTGAGTGCGGTAGACAAGCTCGTGCTATAATTGAAACAAGAATGAAACTTGATAACAGAAGTTTGTAGAATCTAACATTGGAACTTCAACAATTCAAGATTCTGCCGCATGACATAAGCCTCAATATATGCTAGCAATTTATTTAGCTTATATAGATACAAGCAATGATGAAACTAAATCCTTTACAGCTTTTATAGATCTTCCTACCTCAAAAACTGCAGTTCTGATACCATCTGAAACTTGAAAATGAAACAAAACAAGGCACACAAACTCCCAGGAGAGAGAACTTTGTCACGTTTAAGAAAACCAAGGGCAAAACCAACAACTATCTCAGTGACAAAACGAACAGCTATCTTCCTTTCACAAGAAGATGCCCAAACCTTAGGAATCGTGCAAGCATCTCCTCTTGCAACCAACGCAAGAGAGTCTAATGTTTCTCGACTCGGAATAAAATAGTTACCCAAAAAAAGTAGAGCTTCTTCACACTCAATGGGTATGCGACAAGCATTCAGGTTATGTCAAATATAGTAACGCATCAGAAAAGTTAACAATAGATGGTGCACCAGTTACGCTCGACAGTTTTGTAGAAAGCATCGACAAATTGGGCACTTTATCCTCAAATGAGTGCATATATTTTGTAGATGCTTAGTTCAAGTCATATTTTATGATACAAGAAGTTCTAATCTCCAAGATTATTTGGAAGTTCTAGAGTTTTTTTTTATATGTATAATGATAATTATCATAAATTTACCGATAAAAATATTAATTTATAAATTAATTAATCTTTATTTTAAGAATTATTATTTTTATTTATCTTTTTCAGGAAATATAATCGTAAATAAAAAAAGCTCATTTTTTTGATTAAAATGAAGCAAATTTGGAGCAAATCTGATATAAAATGACTCCGATACGAAGACTCAAAATTTTTTTTTTAAAAAAAAAAAAAAGATAATAAAATAAAAAAGAAAAACGGCTCAGTCGGTTCGTCCAAACTCGCGGCCCAGCATCCGCTAAGCCCAGCCCGACCGCAGACTGCACTCGGCCCAACTGACATCAGGTTGACGTTACAAATCATGCGGCTCACCGTGGACCAGGATGCAAGGGCATTCTAGTTATTTCCAAGGCGAACCATGCGGTGATTGGATGCAGTCTTCAATAAGCTCGGTCTACAACGGTCCACCAACACAGTAAGGCACGATCGAACGGCTGTGCTCATTCCCGATTGAGATCCGATAGTTGGTATTTAATCCAATTTGATTAAGGAATCCCCCGGCCCCTGTTGCACCATCCGACGGTTCACAGCCATCCCGATCACGATTAGACGGCCAAATCTCTTCCAAAATATGATCAAACGGTTGATGAAAGCCTCTGATCTGATTCAATCTTCCTGAGCACCATCCAACGACCAGATCTCCTCCATCAAGCGCAATCGGACAGCTAGAAGCCAATCCGACTCGATCTGGGCAATAAAACAGGGATTTTGGTGATTTTTTGAGCCTCTAGATCCAGATCCGATGGTCAAATCAATACAAAAGCTGTTTTAATTCGATTATCACCTGGATTCCTCTTCGCACAAGATTTTATGTATTTTTTTGGTCTCGTATCGACTGATAGAAAAGATCCCTCTTCTCCAGCATCTATTTAAACACCCCAGGCCTTTAGAATTTAGTGCCTTCGATCAAGAAAAAGCTATGGTATAGGATAGAAGCCGAGCTTGAGTTGATGGTTACTTCGAGACAGACGATGCCGAGAGGAAGAGCTTGTCTTCTACGCCATCTTCATGCCAACGCCGATCCAAGATCAAAATCAATTCTAGTTTTCTTATTTCTTTTTCTATTCTTTTGATTCCATGTAGTTAAATTTTAATTAGTGTAAAATTTATTTTTCTACTTTTTAAATTTATGTTTTTTACTTTTAATTATAAATTTATTTTTATTGCAAGTAGATGCTAAGATTTAAATAGTAAAACTTAGTACCGAGTTTATCTTTTTGCACCATTTAAATTTTTGTTATTTATTTTTATTGTAATTTAAATTTCTATTTTTCGACTTCAATTCTATTTTAAAATTTTTTTTAATAAAAATCAAAAATTTCAAAATTAAAATACTGTCTTTTTGTGGATTAGATCCGACTCACTACTTTCTATGTATTTTTAATTATTAAAAAAATCAAAATTAAACTGATCAACATTATGTCTTAACGACAATATTGTAGTCTATCAAGTTTTTGGCGTCGTTTCCGACGCATAAAAATTAAAATTTTTGATTTTTTTGATTTTTTGTAAATAAAATTTTGATTTATTTTATTTTTTTGTAAATATAGCTTAATAACTTTTCTTGCTTATTTTGCAGAAAAGAAGTAAAAGAACAACAAAATTAGGGCAAGAAAGAAAACATCCAATCTTGTTTGGTGAGATCAATCCTAACCCTAGACCTTTTTTTTAAATATATTATTTGCTTTATTTTCAAACTAATTTAAAAAATATCCACTTAAACCTAATAAAAACTTCATGACAAGAGTAGAAACCCTAGTTGGTTAGAGCATCTATCATATTAAATTTATTTATTTATTGGTGATTGTTGGAGATAAGGTGAACCTCTTAAAATTAATTAGTTTCATGCATCTAATTTAGTTGCATAAAATCTCTTGTTTAAAATCCATTGTGCATATTCATCTTAAATCAAATTAAGGGTACAACCCATTAATCAAGATAAGATGAGGACTTGGTCACCCTTAGCCCACAAACAACCAACCAACATCCCGCATTGGCCTAAACATTTAATTTAAAATCAATTAAACATCGCCCATAGGAACTTGAACTCATTAGGACAAGAAATCCTAAGAGTTGGACCGGGTTAAAGATTAGTTAGTTTGACTGGATCTAAGGCAAGTGGTTCAGAAAATACGTTCCAAAGGAAGGTGATTCTTTAATTGATTCCTTGGTGTCTAAGAAAAGCAACGAAGGAACTCCCACCAACCTTATACTTACCTGAACAGTTGAGTGGCTGATTCTTTACTTGGAGTGCTTGAAGGTGATCTTGGCAGCTAGGAGCTGTTTAGACCTAGAACAACCCTTAGTCAGTATTGATTGTCTAACTTGATTGCTAACTAAACATCAAACATTAGACCTAGTAAAATTCTTCTCTTCTTAGCTTTAGGACTCCTTAGGTTCTCTTCTTTAGAACTCTTTTCTCTTTTTCTTCTCCTTTTCTCTTCTCTTCCAAAAAATAAAATAAAATAAAATAAATATAATAATTAAATTAAAAAATAAATAAAATCATAAAAAAACATTTAAAAATAAAAAATATAAAAAATATTTAAAAAAAATTAAAAAAATAATAAATAATAAAATAAAAAATCTAAAAAAAAATTAAACCACACGTTAGGGTTATACTAGTACATGCATGGTAGAAGATCGCTTTTCTTGATCTAGTTGAACCCAATCATGAAATTGAATAGCTGATCCATATTAAATCTAATAATCAAATAGTTGAAAATCCTGAAGAACCACCTAAGCAGATGAAGAAATATTTTATTCCTTCCACCTATAACCCATCAACTTGTATCCACTTACCTGATATCCCTGCAAGCCATTATGAGATAAAGTCAACTACAATCCAGATGCTCTCATCTTTTATGGGAGCACTAATGAAGATTTTTATAAGAATCGAGATGAGCTTTTAGAAATCTACTCTATGGTGAAAATTTAAAATTTTCTCAATGATGCCCTTAGATTGACCTTATTCCCTTTTTCATTAAAAGACAGCCAAATATTGGTTTGGCACAATAAGAAGACCAATTAAAACTTGGGTTGAATTGCAACATGAATTTCTTAAGAAATTTTATCCCATGAGTCAAACCATTACCATGAGGTGAGCTATTACAAGATTTGCAAAGCTTCTACGGGAACAAATTCACAAATCATGGGAGAGACTTAAGGAACTTCTTAGAAAATGCCCACACTATGGTCCAAGTGACAAATTGTTCAAACTTTTTATGACGATTCAGGAGATCAATATAGACAGATGGTAGATGCATCCTATGGAGGTGCATTCATGAGTAAACATGAGGATGAAGCCTATGCCTTATTCGAAATCTTCAGTGAAAACTTAATCAATCATACTTCATTATCTTCTTATGAAAGATCGATTCCTCACCAAAAGTGAATAGGAATTTATGAGTTTAAATACCCAAAATCTAGTTCTATGGCTGACTTGAACCTGATAGCTCAGAAATTAGATAAAGTCGACATTTTTGCCTAGAAATTAGATCAATTCTTAATCCTAAGTCAACAATCTCCTGCACAATATTCATCACCTTTTAATCATTAGAAAATTTGTTCCATCTGTGCTAGCCCAACCCATTATGTGAGTGAACGTTCCACGGCTGCATAATTTCTACCTTTCATCGAAGAACAAGTCCAAACTATACAAGACTACTTCAAACCGGTTAATAATCCTTTTTCAAACCCATATAACCTAGAATGGAGCAACCATCCTAATTTTTCTTTGAGATCTCAATAGACTCAGGCTCAAACGCAAATCTCATCAGTGCAAAATTATCAAAATAGGCCCCAATACCAGAACCATGTATATAATAGTGGTCAGCCTAGTCAGTCCACCCAGCCATCATACTTGCCTCCTCGACAGACCAATCTAGCCGACGATAAGATTAACCAACTTCAACAACTGATTTTCACTCAACAGCAATTCATCACCAAGCTAGAAGCACAAATAGAACAATTAGTTGAGTCTTGTATAAGAAGAGCACTAGGTCAATTGCCCAACCAACCGATTGCAAATCCTAAAAACAATCCTACTAATGTCTATCAACCATCTGGATTTAGTCATCAATCTAATGTCCCATCTAAGAATCCCCAATTACAGAATGCCAAAGTAATTTCTGAACTTAGAAGTGATAGGATTTTTAAAGACCCATACCAAGACCAGGTGAGAAAGGTTAGTACTAATACTAGCTAAAATAAAAATTTAGAAAAAGAGGTTAGTATTGAGACTAACCACATAGAAGAACCTGAGCCCGGAACTAGTATTGATGCTGGGATAGACAAAAGAAAGAAGAGAGCAGATGATTTACTCAAGATCTATAAACCCAAAGTCCTGCTCCCTTCAATCTTAGAAGTCGATTCTTCCTGTAAAAAGCAAGGGGCATGCAATAAAGAGCCAATGGAATTGTTTAGGCAAGTTCATATTAACTTACCTCCAAAATTGATGCCACCTTTAGTTATATCTGCATTTGAATATTTAGAACCGAAGGACACCCTTTCGGTATCCATTGTTTTGGACTTAATTCTTAAACCAAAAACTCAATACATGAGTATTTTAGAAAAACAAATAGAAAAAATTCTTAACAAATAAGGATATGAGAAAGAGGTCGCAAACTATGTTCTCGAAATTAGCAACGAATTTATCAATAAAGGAATCACAAGCTGTCTTTCTGAGATTGGCAATCCAAAACCATTGAAATTTATCAATCTAATATTTAACATGAGATAGGTAGTTGCATTGTATCTGGCTAAAGACGGTAAACTTAGCGCTTGTTGAAAGATAACCCAATATTTATTTTTCTTGCATCTAATTTATTTTTTTAAGTTTACTTTCTTTTTAGGACATGTTGAATAAGTTAAAGGAAGAACTAAATCTTCAAGACCTATGCTGGACCAATTAAGTCAGGTGTATTCTTTTTTATACCTTATTGCATCCTTTATTTTCCTTTCTCCATTAAGAACAATGTCGATTAAATTGAGAGAAAGAATAATAAAATTTTTTAAAATTTTTAAAAATCCGCGAAGAAGTTAGTATTTAACATTTAGGCATCCGATTACGCTTAAGAATTGAGTTGAACTAAGTATTTTTTTTTAAAAAAATTAATACATAGATCAGAGAATTTATGAGATACTGAGGAATCAAGTATTAAGAAAATCCAATAAAAAGTTAAATCTAGAACATAAATATTTTTTTCTTGGGCATTTCTGATTTTTTCTACCAACATCAAAAAAAAAAGTCTACTTTTTATGGACTTGTGTAAGATAACTATACGTTCCTTCATAAAAATTACTTTTAAAATAAAATAATTTTCAAGTACTTTTCACTGAGTAACTGGATCTCTTTGCCTGAGCAAGCATTAAGTATCGTATCAAAAGATGGTAAGGACAAAGAAGCTCATTGTAAAACTAGTCTTAACTCATAGCCTATTTGATTCGAGCTAGTAAGCTCGAAGGATATTTTATACCTAGTATCCTAAAGCCAACTAATTTGAAAGTCACTGACCCAAAACTCGCTACATAGATCAAATAGAAAGCTTAAAAAGCTAAGACACTAAATAGCAGTACAATATTAGAAAAAAAACACATTGGTTTTCCATCGAGTAACCAAGTCCCGTTGCCTAATATTCGCGTTAAAAAATGGATAATGTGAATAAAAAAATATCAATAAATGAAGGACGGAAGTAACAATATACTTGTCCATATGAAAGTTTACACGATTTAGAGATAAAGGTAGGAAAAATTTAGAAAAAGTTCAAAGAAGATTGAATGTTCTTCACTTAATTTTTATATTAGTAAGTACTAATACTCCGATGACATATCTCACACTCTACTGAACATCAATGGCCATTTTAAAAATTGCTCGATAAAATTCAGAATTCTAAGATTAAAAGATATCTAAAACTAAATTCTTTTTTTACTCGAAGACAAGCAAAATTTAAATTGGAAGATGTGATAATTATCATAAATTCACTGATAAAAATATTAATTTATAAATTAATTTATTTTTATTTTTTAAGAATTAATATTTTTATTTATCTTTTTCAGAAAATATAATCGCAAATAAAAAGAGCTCATTTTTCTGATTAAAATGAAGCAAATTTGGAACAAATCTATTATATATATATAACAATACTCTATGAAGGAGTATTATGGTGTTGCCAGCTTAGCATCTCAGATGATTTTAGTTATACTATATAAATTATTATTTTATTATCTATAATAATTTAAATATTATTTTTAAATAATAATAAAATAATATTTTAAAAAATTTAAAGAATAATATTTTAAAAATAAAAGTAGGAAAGGAATAAGAGATGAAAAATATTTTTAAAAAATTATTATTATTAAAAAATAAAATATTATATAAATAGTAATAATATTTTAAAAATACTATTTTATTATTATTTTAAAAAGATAGCATATCATTTTTTTAATTTTAAAAATAATAACATACTAATTTATTTTTTAAAAAATAATATTTTTATTATTTTAAAAATAATATATTTTGAGATCTAAATCGATCTATCAGATCAGATCAAATCTAATAAATTATCTGCAAATAGAGCATGGTACTCCAGCGATTTAAAAGCCAAATTTCTATATTTAATAGCCTCCAAAAGTTTGGAGAAGGCATGAGAAGAAGCGAAGGGACGGAGGTGCAATTGGTATCGACGTTTGCCGAGAGAGAAGGGGAGCCATGGTGGGCGGCACCAATGGGCGTGAAGAAGGTATGAGAACAAGAAGGAAGAAGAAAAAATAATAATAATATATTATTTTATAAAAAGAAAGAAAAAGAAAAAAAGAGGAAAAAAAGAAAGAAAAGAAAAGAAAAAAGAGAGAATTTTTCTCTTCCTTCAATGGCGGTGTCAGAGGCGACGGTACCGACAGGGGCGTCAGGAAGTGTGATCGGGATCAATATTTGTCGAGAGATAAAGAAAGCAGTGGTGGGGTGGCCCCAGTAGGTGCATAAAAGATAAGAGAAGAAGAGGGGACGGGAGTGCGATCGGGATTGACGTTTGCCGAGATATGAGAGCTGTGGTGGGGCAATAGGAGGATGCAGCGGTACCGACGGGCATGTAAAAGGTATAAGAGCAGGAAGGAAAAAATATAAAATAAAATATTATTTCATAAAATAATAAAAAAATATATCATATATATAATAAATAAATAAAATATTAAAAAACTAAAAATATTTATTATGAATATTTATTATTAAAAATTTTAATAATTACAGACCATAATTATTTATCTCGTGCAACAAGCAAGTTTTCGACTAGTCTGATATAAAATGACCCTGTTACAAAGACTAAAAGAAAAAAAAAAAATTAAAAAAAGAAAAATGGCTCAACCGGTTCACCCAAACCAGCGGCCCAATGCCTGCTAAGCCCACCCTGACCGCAAACCGCGCCTGGCCCAGCTGCATTACAAATCATGCGGCTCACTATTGATCGGGATGCAAGGGCATTCTGGTCATTTCAAGTGCGAAGTGTGCGACGATTGAATGTAGTCTTCGGTAAGCTCAGTTTACAGCAATCCACCAACATAGTAAGGCACGATCAGACTAATGTGCTCGTTCCCAGTTGATATCTGACGGTTGGTATTTAATCCGGTTTGATTAAGGAATCCCCCAGCCCCTATTGTGCCATCCGACGGTTCACGACCATCCCAATCATGATCAGACGGCCAGATCTTTTCCAAAACACGATCAAACAATTAACGAAAGCCTCTGATCTAATTCAATCTTCCTAAGCACCATCCAACGGTCAAATCTCCTCCATCAAGCACGATCGGACGGCCAGAAGCCAATTTGACTCGATCTGGGCAATAAAACATGGATTTTGGTGGTTTTTTGAGCCTTTGGATCCGGATCCGATGGTCAAATCAATACATAAGCTGTTTTAATTCGATTATCACCTGGATTCCTTTTTGCACAAGGTTTTACATATTTTTTGGATCCAATATCGGCTGATAGAAAAGATTCCTCCTCTCCAGCATCTATTTAAACACCCCTAGGCCTCCAGAATTCAGTGTCTTCGATCAAGGGGAAGCCATGGTATAGGGCAGAGGCCTGGCTTGGGTTGATGGTTGCTTCGAGGCAGACGGTGTCGAGAGGAAGAGCTTATCTTCTATGCCATCTTCATGCCAACGTCGATCCAATATCAAGATCAATTCTAGTTTTCTTCTTTCTTTTTCTATTCTTTTGATTCCATGTATTTAAATTCTGAATTTAAATTTTAATTAATATAAAATTTATTTTCCTACTTTTTAAATTTCTATTCTTTACTTTTAATTACAAATTTATTTTTATTGCAAGTAGGTGCTAAGATCTATAGTAGATCTTAGCACCAAGTTTATCTTTCTACATCATTTAAATTTTTATTATTTATTTTTATTGCAATTTTAATTTCTATTTTCCAACTTCAATTCTGTTTTAAAAATCTTTCCTTTTCTTTACAAAAATCAAAGATTTCAAAATTAAAACACAGGCTTCTCTGTGGATTCGACCCAACTCACTACTTTCTACGTGTTTTTAATTATTGAAGAAGTCAGAATTAAACCGATAAACATGGTGTCTTAACGACAATATCGTAGTCTATCATATAAATTTATACCTAGGTTTCATTTTGTGTAATTCTGTTCACATAATAAAATTTGCAATCATTAACAGACATTTTGGTGGTTATTTTGCATATCTACAAATGCGAAATATCAAAGAACTTTAAGAGGTTTTAGAATACTTCATTTAAAACAACAAAGTAGTCAAGGCAGACAGGCTGTCCACATTGGTCCTTGAATTCCCAAGCACCAACATATACTGCCTAGATATAATATATGTTTATTCCTTAGTTTAGGCCAAAGTAATAGATGTAATGTAGCATGTAGGCTGTCTACTATGTTAACTAAATCAAATCAAAAGAGTTGAACTTTCACAGGTGGAGTGCATCATTGGGAAGATACACAAGTTCCAGAGCTATTTTCCTTGACAGCTTCGCAGGCAACCTCTAATATAGATATCCTAAAAAAATTAACAAGAAAATAATAATTTCGGTTTTCTCAAATTTCCTATTACTAAAAGAGAGTACATTTTTTTTAAAAAAAAGTTGAACCATTCAATGGCAAAAGATCATAGACATCCGCCCGGGCAGAAGGGATCACAAACTGTGACAGTAAAACCCAAGTAACATGCACTATTATATTTTTTTTTCCAAGATCAAACCTTTATGAAAAATTCACCCCATCTTTCTTGATAAAGAAACCCTAGGTTTCTTTTGAACTTGCAATATCATTTTCCCCTGGAAAAGAGCTCAACTTTCTTTCCATATCTATGCCAAATTGCCAATCTTCCTTCCCAGAAACAACTAAGATTCTCCCGAACCACCAACGCAAATCTCCAACATGGGAAATAGAACCTAAGCAAACTTTTTGAACTGATTAAAGACGAAACAGAATGAGGCAAGGATCTCCCTACTGATGAGAGAGAGAGAGAGCTGACTAAAGATCTTGATGAGAGCTTTGAGTTCTAGTAGATTAGACTGGCTAAGAGAGATATCCCGTGACACAATGTAGAGCTGCTGGATCTCTGCCTCGGCTAGCTGGACCTGCTGGCCCAGCCTTGCCAATAGCACCTCCACCATGCAGTTTATGATATCTTCAAGCAACAGCAGATCCATCCCCCTGCCCAAACCCTACAAACAAACAACCTTCTTCTTTTCTAAAAACAACATTCATTTCAATCTTCATCTCATCTATGTGTTGAAAGGGATAGATAAAATAAGAGAACAATGAGAGAGAGAGAGAGAGAGAGAGAGAGGGAGGAGGAGGAGGAGTATGTGTAATATACAACAACGGGTCAGCAACTCCAATGCTGCAGCATCACTGATATACATTGTGTTTTTCACGAGATGGAAATTGGCTCAATGCCTTCCCTTGACAAGATCTTTTCTTTGGAAACGTTGCAATGTAATAGATATAATATAACAAATATTACATCTATTACCTAAGTTCCAAACGAAAACCACCTCCACTGAATTTGCAGGTTGGATTTTAATTTTATAGTTTATGTCTAGGTGTAAACAGAGTAAAAAGGACAAATAGTAAAATGAGTCTAAATGCAAGTGCATGCATCCCTCTAATGGTCCTGTTATTTCTGTTCAAATCATCTCTCTTTTTTATGGGGATAGCATGATTATAACAATTTATGTTCTATTATAATGATAAGGTGCCAAGTATCTTTAAAGGTAGTTTGAAATAAAGAATCTTCATTATCTTTGGTATTTCCTGAAACTTGATGCGTAGTACATGCACAGATAGATAAATTTCTGTTTGTTACTAATATCATCTCTTGTTCTCAGTTTATAGACACTACAATTCCTTCAATGCCCATTAAGCTTTATTTGAAGTTTAGGAATGGATGATAGTGACCCTTTTCTTGAACTTCTTAATAATGTCATCTCGTTGGAACCCTCTGACCACTTGATGACGTTGTCTATGTCATTCCTGTAGCCAACAAGTTCATTACAACACATTCTCATGTATCCTGAATAGCATCCTTAGCTATCTTTATTCATGCCATTACCACCTTGGCCCTCAGTCTCTCAACCCTTTTTCTTCTCCAACTTTGCACTTAGATATTGATTGCACTAGTGAACCAATGTGTCCTGGATCTATCACTATGTCGTTCATTTTAAAGACAAAAAGAAGGAAGCAAGCCATCATTTCTCATTTGTTTTTTAAAGCTGAGTAGAACACCATTATCGGTATCTCCATTAAGGAGGCCAAGCTTCAATGCCTAATTTAATAAAAGATGGGGCATCTTCAAACACGACTAACACCCTTAATTCTGATAATTAAAATATTGCCCAATTTTCTATGATTTGATACTCCATATTGTACCAAGCATATTAGATTGATTATCATTTCATGCCATCGCAACGAGACCACCCCTTACTCCTTTACAAATCACCTTTCTAACTTCATGGAGTCACACACTAGTCCATATTTTTTCCATGATAAACTATATATAATCCTTAATGAGTTGCATAGACAAACTAATCTTTGTATATCAGTGGCATGCTTGACACTTTGGATTTAAGACATGGTCATATATTTTTGGACCATTGTCACTAGAGCAAGGATTGGGTCACTGCCATTAGAGCAAGGATTTTAGAGGAGAAGGAAAAATAAAGAAGATGCAGACCATGATTGAATAACATGCATGGTTTTTGTTACAATCAAGGTTTGCCATGCCATACCGGGCGTATCGTACTGTACTAGTACCGAACAAGTGATTATACCATACCATACCGACACTCGGTGCTGCAAACCTTATCGTACCAGACTGTGTACCAATATAGTAATAGAATGGTACCGGTATAGGGTCTGATAATCCTAACTACAACTATACTAAAAAAAAAAATCTAATAATTGTGAAATGCATATGCATAACCCCAATGAACAGTCATAAAACAAATTAAAGACATCAGACTTGCTAGTTGTTAGATATTTAATTAAAAAAACACAAATAGGAACTTTTATTTCCCTATAAATCTCTATCCTTTTCTGGTTCTTAACTAATTCACATTTTTATTACTTTAACATGATCTGTTTAATACTTGGGGTGACTGGAACAGGTTCATCATATGCTAGCTGCTATGTTGATCAGAGTATACAGTAGCATATGGCAGTATATAAACCATTGGTTCCATCACATTCAACTCCACAAATCAACATATAGATGGGTTCATCCACATAGGTGATGATACATAATGCTTGTAGAAACACAGTAGAGCATGCTTCTAAGATTGGTGAGACCACCTAGGCCCCAACAACATGCACGGCAATATTTCACAAGAAGGATTGCATATGACCAATCAAAGCATCATGTGGGGCTATTGTTAAGGGGTGACTCACCCAATCATTTCCCTTAATAAAGTAGTCCAGTAGCAAACACTATTAATCCTTCCAAGGTATCCTCAAATTTAAACGTCTGGTTCCTAACACCAAATCAAGATGATGCTTCTTGTTTTCGCTTAATTTAAAATGGAGCAAAGTTTCTTCTAGGTTATTTTGCATATGATGACAATCCTTAGCACTTAAATAAGCTTGATCACATAAAATGCTAAATCAATATAAAAGCAAGGGCATTGACATGGTATGCCAAATGCTACATTACTAGCAGATTAGGATAAGTTTCCTTGCAATCTCTTCTTGTCATCGGAGGAAAAAAAGAAAATCATTTTAGTAACTTTGCAATCTCTACTTGACATGGAAAAAACTTCAGCACACAGGGAAAATATTTTTTCATGATTGGTGTTATTAGCTTATAGCGGTCTGCTGGAGATAAACATACAATCAATATACTACAAATTAAAAGAAGGTTCTACTACTGGCCCAATCAATTCTTTTCACTTTAACCTAGAATGTATAGGAGAAACATAGTGAATGCCCACAATTTTGTCACATCAGATAAATGTGCATTCTTAAGCAAATGAGAAGCAAGCAAATGCCAGAGGAAGTGCTAAAAGCTATATTTCCAGATTGTCAAGTATGTTTAAAATTTCATTATAATTAGAGGAAAAGAAAAACAAAGAGGACACAATAAGACCTATTTACTCTGCTCAATAAGTACCTGGACAGGACGTAATCTCAATAACTGGAAGGGTGTCAGCCTTTTGCCATAACTAATTCATATTTTATTACTTTAACTTTATCTGCTTAATTTTGGGGTGTCTAGAATCGGTTCATCATATGCTAGCTGCTATGCTGATATGCTACACAATGCTTTAGAGGGGTTCAACCATATGGCAGTATATAAACCATTGGCCCATCACATTCACAAATCAACATACAAAGGGGTTCATCCACATAGGTGATGATATGCTATGCAGTGCTTTAAAAACATGGTAGAGCATGCCCCTAACGTTGGTGAGACTACCTAGGCCCCAAGAACAAGCATGAAATATTTTGCAATAAGGATTGAATCTGACCACTTAAAGCACCATGTTGGGCTATTGTTAAGGGGTGATTCACCCAATCATTTCACTTAATAAAGTAGTCCACTGGCAAACACTATTAATCCTTCAAATGTATCTGTAAATTTAAAAGTCTTGTCTTCACTTAATCATAAATGGAGCAAAGTTTCTTCTAGGTTATGTTGCATATCAGGACAATCATTAGCACTTAATAAGCTTGATCACATCAAATTCTAAATTGATATAACAACAAGGGCATTGATACGGCAT
This sequence comes from Cocos nucifera, assembly GCA_006176705.1. Taxonomy (NCBI): domain Eukaryota; kingdom Viridiplantae; phylum Streptophyta; class Magnoliopsida; order Arecales; family Arecaceae; genus Cocos; species Cocos nucifera. Next base: position 1,513,594 of record QRFJ01000026.1, on the reverse strand, counting down.
GCCAATTGCTACATTAATAGTGGATAAGGATACAAGTTCCCTTGCAATCTCTACTTGCAATAGGAGGAAAAAAAAATAATTTTACTAACCTTGCAATCTCTACTTGACATAGGAAAAAAATTTAGTGCACAGAGAAAATATTTTTCATGATTGGTGTTATTAGCTTATACTGGACTGCTGGAGATAAAAACACCACCAATACATAGCAAATTAAAATAAGGTTCTGCTACTGGACCCATCGATTCTCATTTTAGTAACCTTGCAATCTCTACTTGACATAGGAAAAAGATTTAGTACACAGGGAAAATATTTTTCATGATTGGTGTTATTAGCTTATACTGGTCTGCTGGAGATAAACACACCGTCAATACATAGCAAGTTAAATGAAGGTTCTACTACTGGACCCATCGATTCTTTTCACTTTAACCTAGAATATATAGAAGAAACATGGTGAATGACCAAAATTTTGTCAGATCAGATAAATGTGCCTTGTTAGGCAAATTAGAAGCAAGAAAATGCTGGAGGCAGTGCTAAAAGCTATATTTCCAGATAATCAAGCATATTGAGTGGACCAGTGAAATTTCATTATATTTAGAAGAAAAGAAAAACAAAGGTGACAAAATAAGACCTATTTACTCTGCTCAATTAGTACCTGGACAGGGTGTGATCTCGATGACTGTGAGGGTGACTGCAAAGCAATGTACTGTAAGATTTCAAAAAACCTTGTCTGGCCATAGCTTGCAGCCTTTTGCCAATAAAGGACAACAACATCCCCAGCTCTCGTTCTCAGCTCAAGCAAGTTACGATCTATTTCATTCTCATGCTTTGCAACATATGGCTGAAGGAAAGTTTCATAGACATATGTAGTTCCCTGTCATAAATTCATTAATTAAAAAATTATAACCACAGATGAGATAACATGCTATAACTCGAGAAGGCATAGATTTTACCTTTGTTTTTGGGTACCAAAGATATATAAAGAATGCCAGCTTTGCTTCATTGTACATTGGTAACCTTCAAGAAAGTAGATAAGGTCCCAAGTTGTAACAAGAAAAGGTGAATAAATGTAAGGAAAGCACGCTGTGGAGCCCAACTTTCCAAATCACTGAGCTACCTTACCATGAAATAAAAGATTCTCCAACCCTCTCAAAGATGGTCAGTGCAGCAACTAAAATCCTAGAAAAATGTATTAAAATCAAAAGGTCTTCTTTTAGTCCCACAAGTGACCAGAGATTTGAAAATAAAATCCTTCCCCCGACAAGCAACAAGAACATACCAATACTGACACCAGAATCTCAGCTGTTCAACCTCTGGCTTGTTCAACTCCACAGTTTTGAAGCATTCATAGGCCGGATAGACATAGCCAAGGACCAATCTACAGACAGAAACACTCAAGTTCTAATCTAAATTCACATTCTTGAAAAAAGATTTCAGAAAACAAGCAACATGAAACGAAGATCTGCTCCAATGTACTGTAAAAGCTAAAAAACCAAAACTAATTCATATCAGAATTACTAACGCCAAGGCTCTTGTAACAAAATTTCCCATCATCTTGATCCACCAAACATGTAGAAAGTTACGGCCACTCCCTCAGCCCCCTGCAGCAACACCAAACACAAGAAGTCACGGAAAATGAAAACAGATATAATTATATCAACAACAAGTGATCACTGTTCCGTGATTCTTAGATCACTTGAAATGTGCGTGCACGCCTGTGGCAGAAAATTAAACAAAAAGTTTATTGGAGACCAAGAAAACGGAGTGCAACAAAATTAGGGCAAGAAAACCGCAGAAAAAGAAGAATGCCGTACAGGAAAACCCTGGGTTTAAAGATCTGGCTGAAATCAACTCCACGTATCTCCGCATTGCAGAATATGAGCCGAAATCCCGCCGATTTCCACCGCAAAGAAACAAAAAAGAAAACCCTTAAAACCGATCACGAGAACAAATCAAGTATCGGCACAGAAGCCGTCAAAGAACCCTTATTAGGTGCAAAAATCCGAGAAAAAGCGCAAGATCATGCTGATTTAAGGCGACGAAGCCGACATAGGAAGAGAAGAGGAAAGAGGGTAAATATCGATACCTTTCCGAGATCAGCCGCTGGAGGAAAAGAGGGAGACAAAATCCTTCTACGGAGACGATAACGATAAAAGAAGCGACAGACAGATAAAGAAAAGGAAAAGGGAGTAGATCTCGCCAAGTCTTCAACGGTACGAAATCGAGCGAGCGAGAGCGCTTTTTACCGTGCAGCTGCTCTTCGTTTTAAAGCCCGAGATCGGCGAGGGAGTGAGAGAGAGACCGTCGCGTCCCGGCTCGCCCCCACCCGGCCGTCTCAATTTGGATTGGCACTTCGTTCCTTTGCCTGCGCGTATCGCATCTCTGTGGCTGGTGCACCGGCGGTTCATCTTAACGTCCTAGGTGGATGACTACGGCGCTTACGGTTGAGCGAGTGGATAAACAGCGGAAGTCTGGAGGTACAGGATGTGATTTGGAGATTGGATAAATGCCGTTTGATTGATGGATCTCGGATCGGAGGTCATGACGGGTTTTCACCGTGCAGGTGGACCCAGAGTGACGTTCGTTTGTGATAACGTTGCGGTCGCTGCGCAAGCGGCGCTCCCCGAACCGTTGCAATATGAATTTAACGTTGACGGCCGCCAGCCATTCTCGCGGAAAAATTATAAAATCACTGGAAAATGATGGGTTTTTTTTTTTTTTTTAACTATTTCACTCATCACCTAACCAAATAAATTATTTTGCAAATAAGATGCACATGATAGCAAATAAGTGTTGTTATTATATCATATCTAGCCATGTGCATTAGCAATACTCATCTATATGTCATTATCATATTCAGCAATTATGCATCTATTTATTTATTACATAGCAAAGATGTCTTTAAATGTTTCATGTAATTTTATTTTTAGAGTTAAAATACTAATTTAAGATTTTAAATATTAAAATATTTTTTAAAAGATTCTTGTAAAGATATTTTATTTTAGAAAATATATAATCAAAATAATTATATATTATGATAGAAAATAACCAAAAATAATAAAAAATATTAGCCATCATATTTATATACCTCAATAATATAATGAAAAGTGCTCAAAATCATTCTAACATTCATTAAAGTGATTATAAACTATTATTTTTTGAAACCATGTTCGACCATATGAGGCCATCATAGAAAGCTGTGCGATCATTTTGTAATATTATTCTTTCATCAAAAAATTTCATAGTATCTTTGGTCACTCTTGATGCAGTTCTTTAAAATTTTCTCTCAACAGAAATCCTTATCCCTCTTTCTTTCTCATTTTTTTCTTTATTCTATTAGGAACCACCACATCTCCTGCAACATCAAAGAAAGTTTCTTGACAATTAATGATCAGATGGCGATGACATGTTTTGATGAAAGGGTAGGACTCAATGCTAGAGTTAATTAATGTACAAAGAATTATTAGTTGCTACTCAACTTTAAGGTCGAATTAAGATCAAAGAAATCGAGCTAAATCAAGATCGGTGTAATAGTTGATGCTCTTTGGGGTCTAAAAGGAAGTTATTTTGTCACAGTTTTTTCACAAAAACTCTTAAATGCTTAAGTCCATTGAAATCAAGAGAATAATGAAAGTGAAAAGAATGTGATAGTGAAAGAATAAGAGCGGTCATCTTGACAATACTTTTAAAAATTATCTAAAAATCCTTTCTATACTTCTATTTATAGAGAGATATCAATGGTTATTTTCACGATGAGAAACGTGTGCAGTAACTACACATAATGACTAGTTCGTGGGTTAAATGGCTACAATGACTAATTATGTCTCCTGCTGGTTTTAAGTTTCTTAATCATGTAACAATGATCACAAGCATAACTACCGCAGATATTTGTGAGCTGGTATGATCATGATTATAAGTCATTTTATATTCAAGGTATAAAGACCGATAATGCCAAGCTAGTCCACCTCGAATCATGCTAAGACCAGCTGGAATATTCTTCATATCATCTTTTTTTTCTTTTCTGGCAAGAGAAAAAAATTTATCTATGAAAATTAGAAAATACAATATCTCTAAATTGAACAAAAAAATGTTTGTCTAAATTATAGATCCTATATAATGCGCCACATACAAAGTTATCCGATCAATAGCACTATTCATCGATAAACATGTAGAATTAAAAAAGATAACATTGCTCACAAAAATCTCCGACAATCTTGTAAAAAAGGATGGGGTTTATCCACACCAATATGCAAGTCCAAAAGCTATTTAATAATAACCATTGAACCATCATTCCAAAAAATATGTAAAGCTCAAAATATATAAACAGTATAATACAATCTCCCCTATATTGCCCGCAGCTTTGTCATCAGGACCGTAGTATTATAAAGAGTAACAGCCCCAGCCGCTATAAATGAATCGGTGTTGTCTTGAATAATAAAGTTACATGTTCCATTCCATCTTACCCCAACACATTGTCATCAAAATTAATTTTGAGGATATAAGAGGATGGTGGCCTTCAAAAAAAAAAATATTACTTGAGAAAACGTAGAAGCTCGGAGCCACAAATTGCACCTACCGTCAAAGACCTCTTAACAATAGACTAATAAAATTTTTGGACTTGAATAGAAGTTTTTAAAAGGATCAATCTCACACGTCGTCTGATGTTTTGAAAAATGCATTCACATCATCTTTCATTGAGCACGGAGAGTAACACATCCAGGCCCTCTCTGTACTCGTAAGGAGAGTAGTTGTTGCTTATTGACCTACCTCATCCTCTCTCTCTCATATTCCATCTCTCCATCCTCTTCTCTCCCCCTTTCAGCATGTCACAAGAGCACCCACCGCCGTTAGACTTAGGCTTAGGCCGAGGTATATACTTTGGCCGGCCCAAACCCAAGTCAGTGCTCGAGTCTAATGCTCATTATCCAACTTGAGCTTGTCTGCCCCACACCATCTTCGCAACGTGCCTCTCACCTCTGTAGTAAATGCACTTTTTTACGATCACGCACACTCGCATCTGCCATCTAACTAATGATGAAAAATAAATGCTCAAACTAAAACTAAAAATATATTAAAAAACTATATTACCCTATTCTAGAAAAAAATATTATTCATATTAGTTATTTAAATTAATTATTAGATTCACCATCATAAATCATATCATCGTGAACTAAGAGAATGCGTCGCTGCCACATGCCAACTTTTTGACATACAATCTCATGGGAGCCTGCTGCAACTCTTTAAAATAGACAATTTAGTTTATGTAAACTAAAATAGACTTTTTATTCCATATAGTTGCCTATTTGATTGAAGCCTGTTGTGAAATGAGGCTGGTGTGACCTCGACTTATTTAAGATCGATCGTCGACTTACTTCAATAGATCGTCCGAGCGGAATAATGCGATACTTTGCCCGCGGTTAGCTGTAGGTGGGCTTAAGCCGACCTACAATTATAGTCAATCTACTGAAGATTGCTTCCTGATGAGACAAGATAGACCTTCATACCTCATCCTCGTCGGATTCAGGTCGGCCACCGAGCTACATGAATAGGCTCATAGCTTGTCAATGATTGACCTACAACTGTTCCTACTGAAACTGCGTCCTCTCCAAATCAAAAAATTCAGATAAAGAGAAATCTTTCACAATCCCGTCTCTCCAGAAAGAAAGAAATCTTCTGAATCAATTCAGCTTGACTAACTCGAAAGACCGTTAGAGTCCGAAATGGATACGACTCCAACTCCTCCCCTATAAATAAAGAAGTTCTGGGACCCTCCAGCTATGCTACTTAATTCGATGATTTCTCTTCTTATTGTTTCCAATCTTCTAACTTAAGCGTCGGAGGATTTTTACCGAAGAATACTCCGATGGAAACTTTATTGCAGGTGAACGGATGAAGCTCTAATGAAAGTTCATCCTCGAACTCATATTCCTCGATGGTCGAGCTTCTCCATCCTTGTCGGTTGACCTCAAGCCAGGAGATCCAGGAGCAACAGTTGGCGCTGGAGGAAGGACCTCGGTTGTTTTCGAGGTTTAATTTTGAGGAAAGAAAGCACGACACTGGATATCATGAGAATCCAAAGTGGAACATCAAATGCGTCCTAGTGTTCTAGCGGTCGGAGGACCTACAATACTCAACAGGTTAATACATCTCCACCACCTATCCAGAAAAATCCACCAACGACGTCGACGGTCTCACAGGAATAATATGACATCCTGCTTCATCAGGTACAGGCAGTATCAGCCACCGTAAGAAGAATATAGTAGGTCGATGAGCACCATTCGATCGAAGAAAATTCAGATCTGGTTCGGATAAGGCCAGAGGAATGATGCCCTCAAAGCCCTAGGACGGAGGCAAGTCGTCATAGCCGACCTACTGATCCTTTCCATCGAAAACCTGAACGCTTGCCAATACCAATTTCTAGAAGAGGCTCTACTCTGGGCCAAGAGACTCCTCAGCACCGAGCCACTCGTGAGGGTGACATGGAGCAAAAGCTCAAAGAGATGCAACGACAGCTGAATGCGTTGGGGAGCTGAGGCAGCAAAGGAAGGATTTAGGGTTTAATGTCGATCCCCCATTCACTCAGAAGATTATGGATGAACCCTTACCACGTTGATTCAAGATCTCTCAGATGGAGCTTTACGATGGAATGGTCGATCCCGTAGATCATCTAGACAGTTTTGAAACTCTTATGCATCTGTAAGGAGCTACCGATGCAATATTATGTCGAGCTTTTTCTTCAACTTTGAGAAAGATGGCTCGACATTGATATTCGAATCTAAAATCTAGCTCCATAGATTTTTTCTATTAGTTGAGCTGTCTATTTGTTGCCCACTTCGTAAGCAGTCGTCAGCAACGTCGTAACTCTGACTTCCTCGTGAGCATCAAGCAATGGGAGAATAAGCTCCTTCGAGAGTATATCAATCACTTCAATGCGGCTACCTTAGAGATCCAAAATTTAGATCCGTCTGTGATCATGACGGCATTCAAGATCGACCTCCTCCAAAATGACCTTTTGTTCTCTCTCAACTTAGACCATCCATGGGATTTCGCTAAGATCTAGAACGAGCAGAGAAGTATGCCCAAGCCGAAGAGGCTTGGGACCAGCAGGAGAGTAGTTGAGATAGTAGGTCGGGTCCATCCCAAAAATAAGAGAAAAAAAAGACCATAGATGGATGTAGCACCATCGGAAGGATCCATGATTTCATCAATCGTGCACCCCACCTCGAAGTAGCCAATCAACATCTCCAAAGCCGCGAGGCCGATCTAGAACTCCACTTTGGAGGTTCAATTATCACACCCCTCTCAACACACCCGAGGCCCAAATTCTGATGGAGATCGAGCGACGAGAAGATATACCTTGACCCAAAAAAATGATAACTCATGCTCGAGTAAGAAATCCGATGAAGTATTATTGATATCATCATGACCATGGGCATGATACCGAGAAATGCTAGCAACTCAAAGAGAAAATAGAGGCACTAATCAGGTAGGGATGACTTTGGCACTATGTGGATGAACGACGAATCCCGACAAATTCAGATCGTGACCAATCTCGACAGGATGAACCACATGGAGAGCAACCGACTGTGGAAGAAATTAAAGTAATTGCTGGAGAAAACCTCGGTGGAAACACTTCAAATCGGGATCGACCGAGAGAAGAATCGAGGAAGAGAAAAGCAGATGGTGAATTACTTTCACCAATAAAGATCTGAAAGAAATAAGTCAGCCCCATGACGATCCTGTAGTTGTTTCTTTGAATATTGCTAATTATGATGTACATCGGATCCTTGTTGATAATGGAAGCTCGGTAGATATTTTGTTTTATGATGCCTTTGTTCGGATGAACTTAAGCCCTGAACTACTGACGAAGAGCAATGTACCTCTAGTCAGATTTTTTGGTGCTACGATTTCAGTGGAAAGAACTATCTTACTAACGATGAAAGCTGGACGAGCTTTGAAGTAGGTGGTTGTCGACAACTTATTTCATTGTGAATAGCCTCTTCGCCTACAATGTCATCTTAGGTTGGTCAGGCCTAAATACCCTCCAGACCATAGTATCGATCTATCGCCTAAAGGTCAAATTCATGACTCCACATGGAATCGACGAGCTCAGGGGAAATCAATCGGTCGCAAGGGAGTGTTACATAGCTACTTTACATGGAGTGGTAGCTGAAGAGCAACCCATGAATGAGTTAGACGTTCGAGATGAACAAACTGAACAAAGAAGCTCTCTGACAGAAGAACTGATTTCTATACCGATCAAGGATGATCCGAACAAGATTGTGAAGGTCGGCTCAAGCTTACGTGAAGAGGATTGACAACACCTCATCACATTTCTAGAAGATAATGCCGACGTATTTGCTTGGTCAGCTTTAGATATGCCCGACATCTATCTATAAGTCATGGTACACCGACTCAATGTAGACCTGAATCGTCGTCCGATCAGACAGAAAAAATGGAGCTTCGTCCCTAAACGCCAGAGGGCGATATGAGAAGAAATTGATAAGCTCTTGAAGGCTGGCTTCGTCTGAGAAGTTTATTATCTGGAGTGGTTGGCTAACATCGTCATCATAAAAAAGACTAGTGGAAAATGGCGCACGTGCATTGATTATGTGGATCTTAATGGTGCATGCCCAAAGGATAGCTATCCTCTACTGCGCATAGACCAACTGGTGGATGCAACCTCGGGACATCAGCTCCTATTATTTATGGATGCTTTCTCGGGATACGACCAGATCCGAATGGCACTTGAGAATGAAGAAAAAACTTCTTTCATAACTGACTAAGGCCTTTTTTGCTACAGGATCATGCCGTTTGGCTTGAAGAATGCTAGAGCAACCTATCAAAGACTTGTGAACAAGCTTTTTAAAGAACAAATTAAAAGAAATATGAAAGTGTACGTGGACGATATGCTCGTCAAAAGTAGGACTACCGAATATCATATTATCGATCTAGAAGAAGTCTTTTCTATACTACAGCATTTTCGGATGAAGCTCAACCCGGACAAATGCGCCTTTGGTGTTACTTTCAAAAAAATTTTTGGGTTCATGGTGTCACAATGTGGGATTGAGACTAATCCGGAGAAGATTCAAGCTCTCCAAAAAATGAAGCCCTCGAAGACGATCAAAGAAGTGCAGCGACTCATGGAAGTATCGTGGCCTTAAATAGATTTCTATCAAGATCGACGAAAAAGAGTCTTCTATTTTTTAAAGCTTTTAAGCAATCGAAGGACTTTCAATGGACAGATGAATGCCAGACAGCCTTCGATGAGTTAAAGAAATACCTCGGCTCCCCTCCTCTATTAAGCAAGCCAGAGCCCGAGGAGGTATTGTACTTATATCTAGCTATTTCTTCTTCGACAATTAGTTCTATTATGGTCCGACAAGAGGCCAAGGTGTAGAAGCCGATCTATTATGTGAACCAGATACTTCACGATGTTGAGATCAGGTATACGAGATTGAAAAAAATCGTCTATGCTCTCTTGATATCTACTAAAAAGTTGCGTCTATATTTTCAAGTGCACACCATCACAGTCCTTACAGACTAATCAATTAGATCGATATTGTATCGACCAGATACTTCGGATTGGCTGGCTAAATGGGCTATTGAGCTAGGCGAATTCGATATCAGATATTTGTTGAGGTCGTCCATTAAAGCTCAGGCATTGGCGGACTTCATCCTAGAATGTACAATTTTAGATGAGGAATCCAGTCATGTTGAAACCCCCTTAATCGATGAATGTTGGACCCTACATGTTGATGGATCTTCGAATGCCACGGGCTCCGGAGCCGGGTTGATCTTAACCAGCCCAGAAGGGGTAGTAGTGAAATATGCCCTATGCTTCGACTTTCCGACTTCCAACAATGAAGCCGAGTATGAGGCATTGATAGCGGGACTTAGGATAGCCAAAGAAATGGGAGTTTGGTATCTCAGAGTATATAGTGATTTGTAATTGGTGATTGGTCAGATTTAGGGAGAATATGAAGTTTGAAAGCCGAATATGGTTAAGTATCTGCGGAAGGTTAGAGACTTGGCTTCTAACTTTTTAGCGATGGATGTTCAGCAGATACTAAGGACGGAGAATGTGCGAGCTGACCTCCTTTCTAAGCTAGCAACCCATAGGGCGGCCGATCTAAAAAGAAGCTCATACATGAAAGTCCTAGAGAAGCCGAGTATTGAGGAGGTCCCAGTAATGCAAGCTGATCTAGAATCGAGCTGGATAGATCATATTCTCCATTATTTGCGAGATGAGATTTTGCCTACGAATCAAGATGAGGTCAAAAGATTGAGACACCTCACTCCACAATACATCGTTTACGAAGAAAAATTATATAAGAGATCCTTCATCCTACCTCTTCTCAGATGCCTCCATCCTTCGGAAGCTAACTATGCCCTGTGAGAAGTTCACAAAGAAATCTATGGTAATCACCTGGGGGTAAGGCCCTGTCCCACAAAATATTACGACAGGAATATTTTTGGCCAACCATGCAAAGAGATACGGCCGATCTGATGAGCAAATGTGATCAATGCCAAAGGACCTCAAACATTCAACGTCGACCATCGACCCCATTGGCCCCGATCATGACCCCTTGGCCTTTTGCTTAATGGGGAATGGATATCCTCGGACTATTTTTCATCGCCGTGGCACAGAAGAAGTTTCTGATTATCGTGATTGATTATTTTACTAAATGGATGGAAGCAGAGGCAGTAGCTATGATTATCGAAGCCAGAGTTCAAAATTTTGTATGAAAATCTATTATATGTCAAAATGGTTTATCCCACACCATCATAACCGATAATGGACGATAATTCAATAACTCAAGGTTTACAGAATTCTGTAATGACTACGAAATTTCTCGTAGATTGATATCAGTAGATCATCCACAGACTAATGGCGAGGTTGAGATGACGAATAGGATATTATTGCAGGGGTTGAAAGCTCGCATAAGTCAGACAAAAGGATTGTGGGCCGAAGAGTTGTACAACATTCTTTGGAAGTATCGCATGATGCAACGTGTCTCAATTGGAGAGATACCTTTCATGTTGGCCTTCGATACAGAAGCTGTGATATCCGTAGAGATGGGGTTACCCACACTCCGAGTAGAGAAGTTCGATGAAGATAGCAATTCCTTTGGGATGAGAGTGAATTTGAATCTGCTGGAAGAAATTCGAGAACGAGCTTGAGTTTGAATGGCCAACTATCAACAGAAGGTTGTCTGATACTATAATTCTCGAGTAAAGAGCAAATTTTTTCTAGTAGAATAATTAGTTCTTCGTTGAGCTGAGATTTTTTGCCCATCCGAATGATCAAAATTATCGTCAAACTAGGAAGGTACTTATCACATGGTCGAAATAGTCTGGCCTGGAACATACCATCTTTGTCGACTGGATGGAACTCCGATCCTAAGGATCTGAAATGCCGATAATCTTTGGAGATATTATCCTTAGAATGTAATTTTCATCTTAAATTTTTATTCGATAAAGAATAATAACTTTTCGCATATTTTATTATCGCCAACGTGCGCTCCTCGACCACGGATGAGGAGCGGAATGCATCTCCATCGAATCTCGCCAATGTACGCTCTCCGACCACGACCGAGGAGCGAAACACATCTCCATCGAATCTCGCCAATGCACGCTTCTCGACCACGATCGAGGAGCGGAATGCATCTCCATCGAATATTGTCAATGCGTGCTCCTCGGCCATGGCCGAGAAGCAGAACGCATCTCCATCGGATCTTGCTAATGTGCGCTCCTCGACCATGATCGAGAAGCGAAATGCATCTTCATCGAATGTCACCAATGCACGCTCCTCGACCACGATCGAAGAGCGGAACGCATCTCCATCGGATCTTGCCAATGCATGCTCCTTAGCCATGATCGAGGAGTGAAATGCATCTCCATCGGATCTCGCTAATGTGCACTCCTCGACCACGATCGAGGAGCGGAATGCATCTCCATCGAATCTTGCTAATGCATGCTCCTCAACTGCGGTCGAGGAGCAGAACGCATCTCCATCGGATCTCGCTAACACGCGCTCCTCGACCGCAGTCAAAGAGCAGAATGCATCTCTATCGGATCTCACCAACGCGCGCTCCTCGATTACGATCGAGGAGCGGAGCGCATCTCCATCAAATTTTGCCAACATGCGTTCTTCGGCCACGGTCGAGGATCAGGACGTGACCCATGAAATTCATGGAAACACACTTCTCGACTATGGCCAAGGATCGTAATGCACCGGCATGAATCGTTCGTCACTTCTCAGTCACACCATCTAGGATCTACGCTAACCTACATTTTGAAAAAGAAAAATATGACGAAGAACATACGAACTCAATAACTTAGCAAAAGAAGGCTTTGTATTAAAGTTAAGTGTTTACAAGTGATGATCGACCCATACAAAAATACCTCGACAAAGACTAGCGGCAAACAAAAAAGGCTGACCTAAAAAAAAAGAAGAAAAGAGAGATCGGACATGCCCAATCAAAATGGTACATTAAGCTCCATCCAGAGCTCCAGATTCGCCGACCTTCGCTTGGTTTGGTAGGGTGATAACGGCTAGGGGTGGTACCGATGCTGCATCCTTGGCAGCCAGGTCATCACGCGCGGGGTTGAAGACATCTTCCATTTGAATCTCTCGACCCTCAGCTTCCTTGGCCTCCTCGTTGTCCGACTCTAAGAGGTCCAAGTTCAGATTGGGGAAGATCCTCCGGATCTTCTCTTTCAGATCTATGCCCCCTTGTAGGTAGGAAAGTAATGCAAAATCCGCCTTGATGTTGCAAAATTCTTCTGAGGCATGGAAGGCCTAGACCGCCTCTACCCTGATGGCCTCCGCTTGTGCCTTCCCGGCCTTCCTCTCTCCCAGCACCCGAGCTTCAGCCTTAGTCAGCTCGAATTCTAGCTGCTTCACCCTCTTCCTAAGGGACCTGGACTCTTCCTCGGCCTTCAGACGAGATAGCTGAGCATCATCTGCCCTTCGGTGGGCTTGGGCGGCTTTCTCCTCGGCTTTCTTAGAGAGGCATTGAACCTCTCTAATTACTTCAGCAAAATGATCCATATGATGGACGAGCTAAAAAGAAAGAAAGAAAGAAAGAAGCTGAGTCGAGAAATGAACGAAAGAGCTAAAGCAAAGGTCGGTAAAAGGCCAACACATACCCGAAGGAGAGAATCATAGGAGTCCTAGATGCGGAAGGCACCCTTGGCCTCCTCGAAGGTCTGGATGTCGGTCGGTAAAATGATCGACTTCAGCAAGAAACGAATAACATGGTAGTCGTCGATGCCCTTTCTTTTATCCTCGGTATTCGAGGAAACTTCCACTAGAGAGACACTCCCCGAAACATCGGATCCGCGATTGGACATCTGGATGGAGATCTTTGGCCCATCCGAGCTTCTTTTGGAAGAGGATGCAGAAGGTCGGGGGACGGACTCCCCTGGAGCAGCGGACTGAATCGGCATCACAGCCTTCGCCGATGCTGACTTCTCCTTCCTCGGGGTGTTGGCCGCCCTCGAGGAACCTCCTATCGCGGGCTGCGCCAGGATAGCCTCGGTCCGAGCACGTTTGGGGGCCACGGCCGTGCTTGTCTTCCTCTTCTTCGCCATCCGACGAAGAGTTTCAAAGTCGGATGGGTTCATCGCTGGACAAAAAACACAAGACTCGGTCAATGATAATGACAAGGAAAGAGAAGATGATCCAAACAAAATCGTATGAGAATACTTACTTCGCGGGTCAGTTGGAATCAATCTAACCTTAAATAAGTTTTCTTTGGTAAGAAATCTAGACAGCGGGAGAGGAGCAAGACTAAAGATTTGACTCAAGACCTCCTCCTCGATGTCGAACAGTGTTGGGGGTCTGATAGCCGACCTATGAGGTCGCCCCCATGATATGCTGAAATCTCATGGTTGCTCAACCGACACAAAAAAAAGCGCTCCTTCCAGTTATATACGAAGGAGCGCCTCGAACAAGATGACATTCTCTCCGAGGAAAAGCATACCACCAGTCGACCTCCATCGGATGCTCCTTTAAAGTGAAGCAAGCTCAGAGAAGATGGAAGATAGGCTCAATCCTGAGGAGGAGGCAGTGGATGAAGAAGCCTAAAATAGATCGTCAGGAGTTCAGCGCCAAACAACAAAAGCTAATTCTATACAGATTCAGAAGCTCGACAATTAAAAAAATAAAAAGGCAATCTGAGGTCGGCCTTTAGCGATTCCTTGTAAACACCGACCCATCCAGGCTGAGGAAGAGCTATACGCTCCCTGGGACCAGTGACCTCTAACTTAAAATCACCGGGAACATGGTACTTTATCCTAATGACTTCCAGGTCCTCTGAGGTGAGGACAGAATCTATCCTGAAAGGGCCATAGTCCAAAAATTCACATTCTTCGAATTGGCCTAGAGAACCTACTACCTTAGAACCATGATCCTCACCAGAAGGGCTATCCGAGCCCCAAGAAGATTGGAACAGACTAGATTGACTCATGAGTACGGAGGAGACTGACTTAAAGGACGAGGAGATCGAGCAACAAGGGGAGTTAGGGTGGAATCGACGGTAGCTCGACTGAGTTCGAGCTATTCCTCACGCAAAGTATCGGAGTTCACCTTTTAAGCAACAATAGCAGTCAAAAAGAGTAATACATACCCTATTTATAAGAGGCATGGACGGCTCCGATCTACTTCCGTTTCATCTACTCTTTTAGATCTTCACCAGGTGTCAGATACCCGTCGGTCGGGATGGATAGACCCGGAGCAAAATAACGGACGGTTAGATTTCGTGGTTGATGAACTTCTTCCAATCTTATCATGCTACCGATCTCTAATGCTGCAATGAGGGCACGATTTGAAGATTGGCCTCGGCTTCGATAGGGTACTTACATCGATTGCTGGGAGGTAGATTGACCTCGTAAGTGGGAGGGCAAACTATTGTGGAATGGGACTGGTGTGGCCTCGGTCTATTTAGGGTCGACCGTCGATCTATCCTAATGGATCGTCCGAGCGGAACAATGTGACACTTCGCCCGTGGTTAGCTGTAGGTGGGCTTATGCCGATCTACAATTTTGATCGATCTACTGAAGATCGCCTTCTAGCGAGATAAGGTAGGCTTTCATACCTTGTCCTCATCGGATTCAGGTCGGCTACCGAGCTACATGAATAGGCTTCTAGCTCGTCAATGACCGACCTACAACCATCCCTGCTGAAACTGCGTCCTCTCCGAATCGAGAAACTCGGATAAAGAGGAATCTTTCGCAATCCCATCTTCCCAGAAGGAAAGAAATCTTTCAAATCAATTCAGGACGACTAACTCGGAAAACCGTTAGAGTCCGAAACAAACACGACTCCAACTCCTCTCCTATAAATAAAGAGGCTATGGAACCCTCTAGGTATGCCATTCAATTCGACGCTTTCTCTCCTTATTGTTCTCCAATCTTTTAACTTGAGCGTTGGAGGATCTTTACCGGAGAACACTCTGATGAAAATTTTATTGTGAACGAGCGAAACTCCAACGAAAGTTCATCCTCGACCTCATATTCCTTATTGGCCGAGCTCCTCCATCCTCATCGGCCGACCTAAGGCCAAAAGATTCAGGAGCAACAAAGCCTATTCAGTCTATAATCTGATAAATTTAATTAAATTATAAATTTTTTTTTATATTGATTATCGATTAGATTTAGATTTTTAAAAATTAATTTAAATTGATTCGGTTAAAAAAAAAAATCTCCAAACCAACCTGATCCGTGAACACCCCCATTATTTGTTGAGATGCTACAACGTACGCGTGAACTTTCTTTTGGGTTCCAAGTTCGGCCCGCGTAGCATTATTCTGACGGTAATCATATACCAAAACCGTAATGCCGGCAAGATCGAGGTACGCAAAAGCTGGTTGACCGAGATACTCCAGCACCTAACACCGGATAAAAGGGTGGGGGAGGGGGAGGGGGAGGGAGAGGGGGCGAGAGGGTTGGGGAAAGAGAAGGCAACGGAGGATCAACGCCCTCCTCTCGAAGAAATTACTGCAAGGTACTTTCCCCGGTTCGATTGCCTTTAATCTCTTTCGCCCAATTGCTTCTCCGTTCTTCCTATTCGGAATCAGAATATTGGGTCACCGCCAGGGTTAGGGTTAGGGTTTTTGAATAGTTTTGGCCAGTCCATGCTGTTCCCTGTGTTTCTCCGAACATCGTGTTATTTATTAGGGAGTCGACATATTTTTATGTGCTGAATCCTCTAAAAGTACAGTCTTTTTTTTCTTTTCCTGCTAGAGTTTCTTCAATTATTTACCTCGCTGCTGTTTATTTTGTGGTATAGTGAGCTGTTATTTTGACCATTTGTGTATTATGTTGGGGTATTGAACTGAGTGTTATTTTCTTTTACCACTGTTGATACCACTGAGATCAGATATGGGATATTTCGTTGGTTGATGTCGAACAATATAATTGCTTTTTTGAATCTAACCATAATAGAGCCAAGTTTTTTGGTGAACAACAAGAAAGAATGAATTAAAAAAGGACGAATCTTTATAACTGGAACATATCCTCCCGTCGTTTGCAGGTGTTATTACTAGTTAATTCGGTTCTTACATGTGGAAATACATCCACTTGACTGTTTTGTTGAAAAAAAGCAGCAGAAAAGGAACCAGTTAGAGTTCCTATAAGGTAGCCAGAAGCTTTATGCATCTAGCACATATATTCCTATTTGTATCAGTTTGGGTTATGAAGCCAATATCTCACTGTCCGAAATGTTGTTAGGTTTATATTGGAAAATCTAGGGGATGAATGGTGCTATTACTAGAATGGCTACCTAATGGAATCAGAACAAGAGCAAAAGCCTTTAAAGCCTATCTTGTGCTGGCTGGCCTAGGTGACCAGCTACACAAAGGTTACTAGACAGCCAATTGAAAAGAGAGATCCAGCATACAAAAGTTTGCTTGATGCAATCGGAATGCAAAATTCCATAAATTGAGAAATCAAGGTTGAGGCTATGAATGGGCATGGCCAACTCAAGGCTTTTTGAGGGCTGCAGCTAGCCTAACCATGGGATATATGAGTTCGGGCTTTAGGCCTGCTAGACTTGGACCTAACATTTCAGTTGAAAAGTATTTCAGGCAAAATTTGTGCAACCTTTGGTCTTTTTCATGTTTGGTTTAGTTGAGATATGATCAACATACATATGATAATGCGTGCATACATATATAACATACATGCTAAAAATGTTGAATCACAAAAGTCATCATAGCCAACCATTGCATGTATGAAGATCAGCCAACATACAAAGTCTACTTTGCCATGAAACCCTAGTTAAATTTCTTAATCTCTGCAGCGATAATCTTGGTGCTATTAAAGTAAGTCAAAGTCAAGGCCCACTCCCTGCATTTATCATTAATCCTGACTGAATGTCTTTTCCTCCTAGATCTTTCTTCTCCTATAAGAACCTAGATGGATGGAGACTAAAGTAGGGGCTTTGCTGCCAACTTGTCAACCTATGAGATAGTTCCTTATATCAGCCTAACCAATTAATGTCAATTTTGGAGTAACAACCAAGCCAAAGGGAGGTAAAAAGCAAAAGTGCAAAAAAGGTAATAGGATTTCTCAGTCCTCAAGGGAGTTTATGAGTTGCTTTCCTAAAGGAGTTAGGACTTTGGTGGTAACTTTCAACTTTAGGTTGCAAATTGGATGGATGGAGGAGCATAATTCACCCTTTTGACCAAGAGAAACTTATTTTGATCCATACATGTGGTGCACCAAATCCTTAAATTGGTCTGAAACTAATCATGGGCTTCCTGCTGCAAAAGGGAACCTTGGAAACCCATTAAGAAACCCTTACTGTAACTATCAAGCCTCATCCTAACTATCTAAGGTCAGGTTAATAAATCCTACTCCATTCGTTTCTTTGAAGGACTACATGAATTGTCATTAAAGGGATGTTTGATTGCTAATTTCATAAAATCTAGTTATCTGAAAACCTAAAATAAATAAATTTTTCTTTACAACAGGTTCTATGATAAGTATCCGGACAATATTTTTGTAATTTATTTTTATGAACTATAATGAACCAAATTTTTGCAAAATGTTTAACACAGTTTTTTACTGTGGGCAGTTTTTTTGCATGTCATCAGATATTGGAAGGGTGGGGGATGTAGTTTGTTTGGCAAAGTCAGTATGTTGACAAGGTCATTTGCATTAAATGGACTGGTGTTGCACATTTGGAGAAGTTGCTACTCAATTTGGGATAAATATCTTTTAAATGGAAATCTTCTTCTTATGGATAACAAAATATCTAAAATTTTGTAGCGTCTTCATTTAAGGGAGAGATAATGTGGACAAGTGTGGATGAAATTCTTGAGCAGTCCATATTAGTGGAATTTAGACATCAGAAGATTCATGGCTGCAGATTGACTTCTCCACAGAATAACAAGCTGCTCTAGTCTATAGACTAACAGGAAACATTCTAAATAGTTTTTTATTTTCCTGTTCAAAGCAAGCTCTAGAGGTGCATGAATACTTTCTGAGCATTACTTGAGTGAAGTTGTAGATTTTTTCTGCGGATTAAGATCTTAGTGTTTAACATTTGTATCCAGTTGGCATTCTAATCAAACTCATTAATCTGGCTTTCTGTGCCATATTAATTTTGCAATTATGTTTATGTCTCTATTATTTGTTTGTCGAACACAACTCGCAAGCCCAGCACATTCCTCTTTATATAGTGTTACTAAAGATTTGTCACTCTTTACCATAAAATATGAAAAGAAATGATAAAAATAGTACAATTCTGATCTCCTCTCTTTTTATTTGTTGTCTAATATTTTTCTCTTAAACAGAAAACCTTGTATAGTCTGTTAGTATCACACACATAAAGAGGTCATGGAGGATTGTAAGGAAGGTGAGTCATTGAATTTTAAGTCTCACCTCAGTCAAACAAACAATGTCTGTAGGCATGAGTTGGAGTGCCACCAATCTCAAATTGAGGCATTACAAGAAAGGCTTATGGAGGTAAAGGCTAGCATTAAATGTTCTGAAGACAAAGCAAAGAGGGAGTTGGAGCACCTTTGGCGTAATGGCAACGTAGCTGCCACATTACTGACTTACCTGAAGTCGAAAGCAAGAATTATGGCTAATCCACATCTGGCCCATGTTTCATGTGGGATCAAGCATCAGGAGGGGGTGGGACTGGTTGACAAACATGGCATACCACTATGTGACTGGTGTAAGGATGTTGATCTTTCTTCATTTGAAAGTTCAGAGGAGGAAATACTACAGGCAAGTGGCAATGTGTCTGGAGCTATTGATGCAAATGATGGAGCATACATTGATAAAATTCTAAAGTCAGTGAACATGGTGGCTGATGTTATGGAGTCTCTAGTCAAGAGGGTTATTATGGCAGAAACTGAAGCTGCCATTGAAAAAGAGAAAGTTAACCTAGGCATGGAAGAAATTAGAAAGAAGACACTCCAAATTGATAGCATGTCTGCAAAAGTTGAAGAGATGGAAAGATTTGCACGGGGTGCAAATGACATTTTGAATGAAATGCGGCAAAAAGTTGAAGATATGGTGCAGGAAATATCTAGACAACGACAGCGAGCTGCAGAAAATGAACAAGAGCTTTGCCATGTAAAGCAAGATTTTGAGGCATTGAAATCCTATGTTAGCAGTCTTATCAGTGTGAGAGAAACTCTTATTTCCTCAGAAAAACAATTTGAAACAATGGAAAAGCTTTTTGAAAGGTATCATCCTATTACTTGGCTTAACTGCTTGTGAATTAACTGCAAATGCTGTGATTTTCATTGGAATGAAATCTATATTTTGGTGAGCATATGCTTATTGTTATTTTCCCCCTATTATGCACTTGTGTTCTTGCTTTATGATGCTTCTTTTTGTTCCTCCTTTCTACATTCTTTAGATGCAGATTGACTTCAGCACTACCTTTATAGTGTAGCAGCCTAATTTGGATTTGATAATGATCTACAATATATAATCTCATAAATTTGCATGACCCACATACATAACATTTTTCAGTTACAAAAGGAGTCATATTACACCCTTTGTGTTTCTTCTTTTGATTCACCTTCAACTTCAATGTGTCCTTGAAGCAAATTGTTTTGCATGTAAAGCCAGGTTTGCTTCTTTGGGTTACCACTTGCTCTTGATTTTGAGATTGTGTTTGAAGTTGATTAAATTTGTATAGAGACCAAGTCAAATTGGTTTTTCTATGATCTGAATATCACTGAGATTGGTGAAAATGGTATGTTACTTTGTAACAATGTGATTGCATTAATTGCCAAGAAATTGCAAATAATGGCATGCTTATGTAATTTAATTACTCACTATCTAAACATTGAGCCTTCTTTAGTTACCATAGGATGTCTTCCAAGAATTAGTAGTTACAGCATTCTTGCTATTTCCAGGGTAATAGCAAACCAATGTCTTTGTAGTGGTGTCGTGCTGTTTGTTTAATGATCATCTTGTTTTTCTTATGAAACTCATGTTGTGTTTGTTTATAATAATGAATATGAGCGTGTCATTTAGTCATTTGAGAAACATTAAAAGGCATGGTGGCTGAAACTTGAGGAGAAGTATGAGTTGATGGAATTCCCATTCTGGTATAAAGTCAAATATGTAGAATCTTAAAAGAACTCACATGCTACTGTTTGTAAAAACCATTGCACACACACACACAGAGAGAGAGAGAGAGAGAGAGAGAGAGAGAGAGAGAGAGAGAGAGAGAGAGAGAGAGAGAGAAAGTCCAATCAAAACCTTATGAGACAAACATTAAAAATGCATGTGCTATTATTTGTACACAAGTCTATAGGTCACTGAACTCTTTCTTAAACCCCATCTCACGGTGTAAGTGGATAAGAAATCAAGACTACTGCTGAAAAGGTGAATTGACAATGTGATGCTATTGGTAGGTTGTATTGGATTAGAGAGTATAAGAGCCTATCAGAGAATATAATGTCACCATGATGTCATGTCCAAAAGTTTAGCTGAGCTGATGGTTGAAGATGAATGGCTACAAAAGAAAAGCGTGGGCAGGAGGAAGCAATTAACTTGTGTAAGGATAAGTCACAAAGGTTTCATTTTGCTGACATGGCAACTTTGTGGAAAAGTTGACTTAAATGGGAAGGTGGATCCTAGGAAAAGTATAAGCAATGACTTAAAAATCTCCAACATTACTAATACACAATTGTAGGCTTATGAGGCTGGTGATGCAAGACAGCAATAAGATAGGGCCAGTTTCTAACTTGAATCCACTTGAAATAATCAAGTTTGGGCAAGTGCTTTTCATAATTAGGTTGGGCTGGGGTTTTAGACTCAAACTGAATGGATCATGTGTTGGACAAGCCCTAAAACCCAACTCTAGGCCCTAAGGGTAGTAGTAATAGTGCGATGGTCATACCTAGGCATTTTAGGCTTGGCCTGCCTGACCTGATTTTGGGTGACTTATGTATGGGTTTCTGGCCTATCGGATTAGGTCGAGCTGAAGATTTTAGTCCTGATAATATTTGAGCCAAGACTGGGTCAAGCAAAAACAATATTAGCGTGACCAAGGCTGACTCACAATTTACATAAATATAATGCATAGTTTTTTGCAATATTATATGTCATAAACATACAATATATTTGTAAACTTTGTTAAAAAATTAAACCATTAAAATCATGTCTGCTGCCCTCTTTTATTATCCCGAGAAAAACATTGTCCCCTTTCTTATGTCTGGTATCCCACCTCCAAACCTCTCTCTTTTCCCCTCCCTCACCTCCACCAAGTGATAATGATCGTTCTCATGTGATTGATCTGGTGGTTTTATTGTCTGGTTCTTCAACTTGTATCTGGATCTGGGCACTACAGGTTTTATTGATGCAACTTGTGTTATGAATAATTATCTCAAAACAACCAGTGGCTGTGATCAAGGCCAATCATGGTCAAGCCATCCAAGTGTGGGTCTGATCTAATGATGATGATTGAAACCCAAACCTAAATCCACTTGAGCTTAAATAAGCTCTGCTGCCATTTAATGGTGCATGATATTTCGTATAACCCTGATGTTAATTAGGGGGTGGGATGGTGGGGCTACCAATACATGACCCATCCAATTGGCTATAACCATCCAACTATATTTTCTCTTCTATCCTATTGCCCATTCCCACCATTGATGTTTTACTTCACCTTAAATGCCATTCCTATCTATCTCTGTATCCCAATGAGAGAGAGGGAAAGAAAAAGAGAGGGTGGCAGAGTGGACTCCATCAAACACTTACCTTTTCCCATGACCTTTCACATAATACATGCTGATCTAACTTCATTTGCTTCATTTTTACCTAGCAAATAAAATCCAATGGCCTCACTATGTAGGCATGCATGAGAGAGATAGGGACTAGTCTCTAGACACATCCACTACTCAGCCAGCCCATCTCTTCAAATATCTCATATCTGTCACTCTATCTTTTTCTCTACTACCTGAAGGTGAGCCCCTTCAAGCTTCATCATATCCATCATTCTATCCCCCTCTCTACTACCTTTAGGTGAATTCCTTCATCTTGTAGACCTATAGGCTCTCTTTGTCACAAGCTAAGCCTTGGACTTTCTTAGAGTCTGTTGGCTCTTTTTCTTGGAGCCTGTTGATTTTCTCTTCCTCACAAGCTGAGGATCAAATTTCCTGGTGGCACATTGACCTCCGGTTGGGACCATGCTTGTTGGCTTTGATCAAATTTTGCTGCTGGCTCTTATTGAGATGAACTGAGTTGCTCAAGTGGGATGCTATGTTGGAGTATGTTCTCTCATTTTCATTAAAAGCCCATCAGCCATCCTTGTCTCCCAGAATGCATTCTCTCTTTATTGTGGTTCTAACATCACTCATCATGCTGACTGCACCAAACCACTGGCTTTGCCTACCATAGCTTTATTCAATAGAATGATCATGGTGGTGAGAATTTTTATACAATATTAGAAGGAGATATAAATATGTAAACCAAAAAGAAATTTAGTCCTTTTTGTAAATTTTTGTTACAGGTTATATATTCATGAAACATTTATGCTGGAGCCTAGGAGCGCCCTTATTTTTAATGCTAGAAGTTTCTTGACATATCTTATGAATTTCTGCATAAATTCGCTCTTGTTTGTATGGGTCCTTGGATGGTCGTCTACAAGTATTTAATAAACATCCTTCAAAGTGCTAAATATCTTTATATCTAAAATTTGGTATCTGCAGAAAATATCATGTTGGAGTTAATTGTGATCTTTTATAGGTTAATTGCCAAGACTACTCACCTAGAGGCAGAGAAAGTGCAGAAGGAGGCTGAAGTTCAGAAGCTTATGGAAGAGAATGTCAGGTTAACTGCTGTGCTTGATAAGAAGGAAGCACAACTGCTGGCTATGAATGAACAGATGAAGTTCATGGCATTGAACAATCCTGGCATGTAGTTCATGATTTACCATCAGAATTTTCACCACAGGTTGTCCTAAATGGTGATAATAACATGCTATTTATTTTCATTTTGTGAATTACATATGCTAACAAATCTATTGTTGGAAAGGGCATATGGATGTTGAGACCACAATGTTTGCTAGAGGTGGGGCAATTTGTATGGAGTCAATAACTGTGATCTTTAATAGGGCTGTTCATTAGATTATGCATTGTCAACAGTGCCTGCCTATCAATTCGTCCTCGCTGTTTTGACCTTAATTCCCATCATAGATTGGTTGCTTATCATTATCTTATGTAGATGTGATTTTGTCCAGGAAAGCATGGAGGAAGAAGGGATGGCTGATCAGAAAGATAGGTGGTATGCTCATAAAGCACAGACCTTTGATCCTATCTTGCATATGTCCTGTCATGCTCATTTGGACCTCCAATATGTTATAAATCAATCCTACAATATATTGGTTCATGGTCAACTAGTGACAAGAACTTTCTTAGAAAATAAACATGTTGACATTTTGTGTGATCCAGTAAGTTTCAAGTTCTCCACTCAGCACCACTGGCTAGCAGTTCTACTTATCTGCTACAGCGTATGCCTTAGGCTGATCATGTGCTGAACATGTCACCATTAGGGCATTTTGCTGTACTTTTCCGTAGACTCTATACCTATCAGGTAGTTTACATCATGTATATTTTTGAATTCTTCATGAAACCGGGCTGGCAGTTACCAGAGAGCAGTTCCTTGGTAGCCGAATTCTTCTGCCTATGCCACGCTTGCTTCATGATCTTGCATCCTCATTCCACAGCTGCCACCCTTCAAATTTTTATCTACTTCTTCCTCCTTATTTAAGAAAAATACATTAATTCAGTTATCAATGCACCATGTAATATACCATCATTTTAGTAGAATCATGCATGAGTATATTATTGGCATGCTGAAGATCCTGATGATCGATCACCTGAGTGCACAAATGCTCAGTCATGCTTGAACTCTTTCATTGTGGTTTGCTTTATGCCACAGCAATGGAGTGCTCCATTGCATCGTAAACATTATATCAAGTATGTCCATTGGAGCGAAATGGGGTCCATTACATTGCATCATCTCAGGTTCTCTTAGAGGACCTAGCGTTGGGAATCACATCAGAAACCTGCTGAATTGAATGCAGAGCAATTTGTTTTGTATTTTTAAGGATTAATCGATCCAGAAAAAAGTTGATAGCTCGTATAGGCCAGGTTGAGCAGCGGCCGGTTATGGGTCTCAAGGACAGTTGGGTTAGGGGCACTTTTGGTCTTATATTTGCTTTCCAGATTATTGCCAACTTGCCGAGTTTTTTGTGCATTGCCTGGAGATCCCTTCTATATCCGAATAATCTTCAGAGATTCAGTGTTTAAGCGTTTATAACTTTTCAAGGGACTTAAATTCCTGCAACCGTAGGTTTATCTGTGATTCACACGACTGGCCTAATATTGGCAATTTGATTGATGATAACAAGCTATTGAGGATCTAATTGTCCTTTGATTGAAAATCCAAGCAATATTTACATGCTTTATTCGGAACCAACGGAATACACGGTTAACACGAACTGCTACTTATTTAAGGCTTTTTTAAAGAGTTGGCACTCTCTGTTTCGATGTGATAAAGAGGCTGTCTGTTGAACTATTTGGATTACATCGCGCAAGGTTCTTCTGGGCAGTTTGTGACCAACATCGGTTTGCTGTGAGCTGTAAGTGCGTATGGATTGATGCTTTTTTCAACTTATATTCTGAACGTTCCCCTTTAGCCGGGTCCAACTAAAAACCCTATCATGTGCAAAGTGGCCAGCTAGTCAGGCACCTTTCACATTGCCTCTATGATTTCCTCTCATCATATGATTCCTCTAAGGAATGGTAAAAAAGATCCATGATCCTTTGTGGTCGTCGAGAGAGAAGGCTATCAACAGTGACATATCATGTGTGGCATGTAAAGTTGCTTTATTTGATAATCATTCATCTCCTAATGGTAGTCATTGAGTGCTGCACCACAGACGATCGTAGCAGAAGGGCTTGTTGGTGAATAGTTTGAGGTCTGAAATTTTTATTTTTCTTGGATGTGGGTGTTCCCTCCACTTAGCTTTCTTCCGGTCAGGATTAGGGTCGCTTACAATAGTTTTTGAGTGCACGCATCATTGGTTGACCCTCTGAAACTCCCTTTATTGCCTCATCCTCAAGATGCATCCTCCCATCATGCGTGACTCGTTTTGGTGAGAATGGAAGCTTTGATTCTAGGATTTCTTCGAGTAGCGAACGGACATTCACCCTCCTCGAATGGTGCTTCCATGGGCAGCGAAAGGACATTCATAGACCGTAGGACTAGAAGTCTAGAAGGTACAAAAATAATTATATCAAGGAAAAAAGGCTTTCTGAGGAACTGGTATTGGAGTTCATGCATTTCAAAAGGTTAGGGATATCTCCTCCATCGTGGCTGTAGGGCATGTAGTTATCAAAGTAGCGTGACACTTTCAATTCTGTGTTGACCCTTTGCAAATTGAGAACATTCAGACCTTTCATCATAAGTACAGCTGAATGCTGCGGTTTTACCTGAAAACATAATGATTTATTGAATGTTATCCTCACAGTTCCTGTGATGACTTTTCTTCATGGAGTCCTTCCATGACAAAGATGGCCTGAGCACTGTAGCCATGGCTGGCTAGCCCCATTTCCAGGGATTGGCTTTTACGAGTCCTTTGTCACCGTCCATTGTCGTCAGAGGTCATGTTCTCTATCAGTGCTAGCTTGCTTACAATGGACGTTGAAGGAGCACCGAGAGACTTTCGATCGGTGCCGATGGGTGACCGAGGGCTTTCTACGTGTCAGAGGTCTCAGCGAGCTGTGTACATGCTAACGGGAAAGTTACTTTTGCAAAGAAGCCAAGACTAGGCTTGGGTATATAGATGAGTGGCACGGCCAACAAGACCTGGATTTAAATATCTAAGCACATTTGGATGCTAACAGAGAAGTGCACTTTCTTCAGTCACTGGGCATTGCCCAAGTCGTCACATATGGAGCTCTATGTGGGGTTCAGAGTATACACCTTTTTGGCATTACAACAGAAAAGCTATGGCTATGGAGAAGTTCTATCAGAGCTCATGCCATGCATCATGAGAAAGTGGCGTAGCAGCAGGAGGGTGCTTTAGCGATGAGCATCTTTCACAGCCTTATGATCTAGGAAACGCTAGGGGAGAGAACAGCCATAGAGCACTTTGTGAGACCCATTTGTAACCCCTCCTCTTTGTTGGGATAAAAAGGTCTCCTCCCAAGAAGAGGTTCCCGAGTGTGCAAAAGGGAATCATTGAGTTGACATCTGACAAGTTCTCCCCTGTGTCTCTCCACCCTCCAACTTGCATCACGCATTCATTATCTTCCAATAAAACAATGTTCAAATATGGCTCTGTTCTTGGACTGTACATATTGTTTTGTTCCTTCCCCAGTCCATCATTATTCACCATAACCATGTTTGCTCCAAAAGAGACAACATGCCCACAAGCTAGAAGTCGGAACTCCCGTGTTTTGGAGATCTCCAGTGATAAAGCGTTGAGATCTACTGATCTTGCTATAGATAAAAATGTATGTTTTACCTTCCCTCGGTCGAGATGGACTTGTTTTACAGGTGGTGCGAATAAGAAAATCACAATCTTACAGGGTCGCATTCGGGTCTTTCCTGGAAACGTGGGAAGAGATAATGCTTAAAAATTTTAGGATAACAATGGATGGGCTGATGTGTTCATATTGACAATATGAGCTACTTTTGTTCCCTAGTTGTTGACCTTTGGGCATATCGACCAAATGCTCTTGCTCTTATCGACTTTCTGTGGTCTTCTTGATGTAATGCTGAAAGGTTGAATGAACTTTACTTCCACATGATGTAGACCTGATCTTGCTGAAACTTTATCCAAAAGGAAACAGTCGACTACCACCAGTGAGCTTGGTAATTTAGACTAGTAAATTTTTATTTGCTGATTTTGTTGTTGGGTAACCGGGTTTGGCAGGAGTTGGCTTTGTCACTTTGCTGGCTTAAATTATAGCGTTGTTGGGCTTAATGGGAGTCACAAGACATGTGGGTTGTTGAATAACATTAATTTTCCTACACTAGTTGACCCTGGAAGTGATTTGACTTTGATGTCTGATTCTCCTAAAATATATAAGAGATGACCCCTCTCCTAGACTCTTTCCCTCTCTCTATATCTATGGTTTTAGGTAAATTGGCATATTCTATCTTGTACGTGTTATCTTTAGTGGTTTTCAAAGTCTTTGTGTTTGTTAATTAATTAATTTTCACTTCCCTTGTTTGGCCGGGAATCTTACTTGTTTTTACTTTATTTGCAGAGTTCACGATCTAGATGTGTTTGTCTATTTTGTTTTAGTCCAGAATGACCATAAAATAGCAAGACATCTATAGTTCTAAATAAGTCAGCTAAGATAATTGAATCATAATTCTCATTTTTTAAATAGTTGGCACTTGACGAAACATTTTGCCATCATCGATCAACTTTAATAACAATTATGGCATTTAGAGATCATCTCTTGTTCAAAGTCAACATTATGAGTTCAGAAGTGAGCTTAAGAACCATCGGCAATGTGTAATTCACCATTATTTGCTTCATCGTTGGTGCAGATTACTGTAACCTTCGTGTTTTAATCCTCTTAACCGCCCGCTCGATCCTCTAATGCTGCAGAACATATTATCATTAGACTAGTTGGCTTTATGAATCAGACCGTGATCTCTTGAAAATGAGGGCTTTTAATGGTGGGAGTTAAGCTTAATCCTACCATTTACCAATAGGTGTTTTCATTCTCTGCAACCGTGAATTATAAAAGGAGGAATATACTACAAAACACTGAAACACTAATTAATGAGGATATAAATATATTTCGCTAATTACATGGTTTGAGGAAAAGATAGTATATTTAGAGAATGAGTCTTACTACATCTTATTATATTTGAGAAGACACTACACTAGGTCGCTTAACCATAAAGGCAAGGTTGCGTATTTACTCTTTAATCAGAATATTTGGTGGCGCAATTCCACAGCAGAGGCATAGGGTATTAACCATTCCTCTAAATCCCTATTAATCTCAAATTCCTACGTTGGGACAGACATATGGCTGGTGGCTCCAAATGGACCACTCTGGGGCGCTCTGGCGTGCTATCCCTATACCTATGGCCTTCTCTGGTCTCACCGAGACACCAGGCATCAATCATTGAATGGCCTGCAGACCCAGAAGACGCTGGCTTCTTTTTCCCTCCTTGGAGAGCCCTAAAATCCCTCCCTTTAATACATGGGACGGGACCTCAAAAGCGTAGGGTTCACGTGGGCGCTGGAATCTAGAGTGGAGGGCATTTACTTGGAAGCCTGTTTCCTTCTTTATGTGTCCATTACAAGGGCTCAGGCAAGTGAGCTTCTTTCCCATTAGATTCTGGAACTTTGTCCTTTTCTTCTATCATTCCAACATCACTTGATTGTATATCCCATATATGGTATGCCTAAGTGCATTTCGACCCTTACAAAAGTTTGGGTTTGGTAAGAGGAAAGGTTTTGGAATTCAGGAGAGAGAGAGAGAATCAAAAGTTTGAAAATCTTTAGAAATTATCCATCAAAAAGCCGATAAAATATGAAAAATATAACATTGTTAAACAATCATTTATTCATATGAAATCAAATTTGAGAGCAAACATAATAAATGATGAAACAGGACTTGATCCAAAAAAGATTAGTCAAAAAATATTATTTAAATTTTTTAATTTTATATAATTACACAAGATCTTTTTAATAAATAATCGACGTGGAACCAAATACATATCCGTATGAATCCTTACATACTCTTTTCATTTAAATTTAGGTGTTTGCGCAAGATTAAAGATCCAAATCTAGGCATCCATTCATAAATATTACGATCGGCTCCTCATCAGTCCCAATAAATCAGTGCTGCAGTATTTCTTAATTCACATAGATTATAGGCTGGATCGGATCTGATATCATTTCTAACAACTTATAATCTCATTCAAAAAGACTAGCCAAAAGATATTATTTATAGTTCTTTGTTCTATATAAATATCAAGATCTTTC
This sequence comes from Cocos nucifera, assembly GCA_006176705.1. Classification (NCBI taxonomy): domain Eukaryota; kingdom Viridiplantae; phylum Streptophyta; class Magnoliopsida; order Arecales; family Arecaceae; genus Cocos; species Cocos nucifera. Next base: position 1,484,091 of record QRFJ01000026.1, on the reverse strand, counting down.
TAATAAATAATTAATATGGGACTACATACACATCTGCACGATTTCTCAAACAAGAATGTTGGGGATAAATCCCGTTCTCGTCGAAATCTAGTCTGATGCTTGGCCTAACGCAACTGACAATCACGAAAGAGCTTCGATCGAAAATTCTCCTCCAGCAGTCGGACCCCAGCCGAACTCCTCCAACGGTCAAACCTTAGCCGAACTCTTTCAGCCGACCGAACTCCTCAGCGGCTGAACCCCAGTCGAACTCCCCCAGCGGTCGAACTCCTCTCGGACTTCTTCCTCAGTCGGACGTCTACAGGAGCCGAACTCCTTCCGAATCTCTCCTTCAGTCAAGTTTCTATAGGAGTCGAACTTCTTCTGAATCTTTTCTTCAATTGAATTTCTATAGAAGCCGAACTCCTTCTGGATCTCTCCTTCAATCAAATTTCTACAGGAGCCAAACTTCTTTTCGATATTTTTTTCGGTCGAATTTCTACAGGAGCTGAACTCCTTCTGTACTCCTCCTTCAGTTAAGTTTCTGCAGGAGCCGAACTTCTTTCGGATCTCTCCTTCAGTCAAATTTCTACAGGAGCCGAACTTCTTCTGGATTTCTTCTTTAGCTAGCATCCCTTCTGGATGATTTTCTCTAGCCGTATCCCCCTTAGAAGTCCGAACTTCTCTGAAATTGATGTATGTCGAAGCTCTTCACCGACCAACACCTGCTTCCTCCAAACTTTGATTATTGAATCTCAACGAATGGTCACTGTCAGTCTGACAACACCTCTCTCTTTCCGTACCAAATTCCACGTGGTCTTGAGCGGCTCAGTACTGAACAACTATGACTGTCGCCATCAGTCTGCTACAGACAGCACCCTCCTCCATGATAGACTCCATCAGGCCTTGAGCGGTCCGCTACCATACGACTGCAACTGTCATTATCAATCTGCTACAAGTTCCATTTATAAAAAGGGATCCTCCAGATACGTTTTCTCTAAGCTTTCTTCTCTTTCTCAAAACTCTATCGATTTTTTTTCTGAGCACTCCATTTTTGTTGATCAGAAGAGCTGACTTGATTGTTGGAGGGTCCTACTGGAGCCACCATCATCGACTCCGAATGAAATTTTATTTTGCAGGTCACAGATGGCGATCTTTTTTTCTAACTCCAGCTCGATCCGACGTCAATCAGATTCCGCAGCAACAAAGAATATCATCATCAGTAACATATGATAACAGTGATTTATAATCTATTTAGATTCTTTTTGAAACAATCATCAATAATCTGTGAATGAGTTATAATATTTGTGAATAATGCATAGAATAATTGAATATTTCTTGATATTTTCATTTTGCTAGGATAATTTCAACAATCATTTGGTGAAGGAAAAATCTAGAATTATTTGAGGGCTTTTTAGAAAAAAATATTGTTTGCTCACACAAGACATCTACGCTAGTCACCAAGGATGGTTTCTAATAAGTGCAATAAAAAAAATCTTTAATTACTATATTATCTCAATATCTTTTGATTTTGAAAAGAAAATATTATTAAAAAAAAATTATATTTTGATCAAAATTATATTTGAGTCTTAAAACAATTATCACATTCATTCTCTTTAATGAACTGTACTTTTCCTTGACCATACAGAGATTATGTAAATTACTGATATTTACATTTTTTAAATTAATTCTATGTAAGGAGCGAGAGGCGCTCTGCCACAATATTTTGTCTCAATGTCTTGGCACATACGTTATCAAGAATCTTCCATGAAAGAATGATGCTTGTGTGTAAATAAAACTAAAATGCTCCAATTTCTTTCAACGAAAATGAGAATCATGTATTAAAAAGAGCCGGAAACATTTTGGTCGAGGTTGGTCGGGGAACAGAGAATTGCAAGGTTGGTGGTGGAATATAGTGCATCAGAAACAAAGTCCAAGGTCATGTCCGCCACCCTTTTATAAGGTATCTCGCCTTGGTCCCTTAAATGTTTAGCTTCAAAACCTCGGATTCCTTCCAAGCGAGCGTGGATGGAAGTATGGAACCACCCCTTATCCGCGAATCTCGCACGCAACCACTCACCCCAGTCACCAACCTCGGCCTTCTCGGTTCATCATCCCCTCGGTGCCGCGCAAGGCCACGTTTTCACCACCCGAGCTAATTTAGATTCTACACCGTGAATGGTATAGCTTAACGAATATTATTTATGGTAATTGGCTCTTGTACGAAATTAAAGTAAATTTTTATTTTGAAACACCATACTTCGATTCCATGCAATAGCCAATTACCATAGACAATGTCCATAGAGCTATACTGTCTGTTAGGGATGAAAATAGGTCAGACCAAATCAAGTTTTGACTTAAACAGATCAAGTTTGTATTGTAAAATATTAGTCTAAGTCTGGTCTGTTGGATTGGTTCAGACTTAAAATAAGACTTAATCTGACATATTTTATGAAATAAAAAAGTCTAATCTAATCTGAAAGTCTATTTAAAAATATATAAATATTAAAATATTTAAATAGACCAACAGACCTAGGTTTTCAAGATCTTAGTATAGGTCCAAAAGTCTATCAGATATAACACAAGCTACTCTTATACAGACTGACCTACAGGCTTTCAGATCAGATTTTAAAATTTTAGATTTGATCTATTTATTTAAATAGGTCTTTTTAAAAATCTATATTTGACTTATTTAGATAAATAGATCAGATCAGATCAAGCTGATAATAGTCTAGACCTGACTTATTTAGATAAATAGATCAGACCAGACTAAGCCGATAATAGGCTAGACTGTGGGCCTCTGATAGACCGTCTGACCTATTTTCATTCATACTATTTGTGATGTAAAAAATATTTCTCTTACAAACTAACTCCACTTCCATCTCTCCACTTGTCCATTAGGTGAATCCATCTAAACAGATATTCTAGACTCTTGTAATTGGTGGGTCATGGATTTTTTTTTTATATAGGTGATTTATATAATATTGATATGGATATATCTAACAAAATTAAAAAAATAAAATATGATATATAGTATCATTTTTAAAATATATTTAAAGTTTTAATAAAAAATAAATTATTATTATTAAAATTAATATTAATATTGTTGATAAGAGAGAGAAGGAAAGTAGAGAAGCACTGCTGTTCCACGTAAGTATATACAAAGAGTTTTTGTAACATTGTCATAAAGAAAAAAAAGTCGGATCCAGAAAAGAAGGTGAAGGGGACAAGTCACGATGAGACCCACTTCCACAAGGAGATGAAATGAAAGAGAGTAAACGATGAGATATGGATCAACAACACGCCTTGCGGACATTCAGATTAGAGGAAGACCAAAAAAAAAAAAAAAAAAAAAAAAAAAAGACCAAGCTAGAGTATTTGTCAACATATGTACGCGGTTTAGTCAACGGGCGATCTCTGACTTTGGCGAGTGGCCTAACTGCTCCATCTCCCAACTGAGCTTGGGTGCAACGCCATCGTCCATCGGCGCGTATTCCTGCATGTAATAAACAATTGAGAAATATTCCATCGAGTCATTCTAATGAATCAACTAATATTTTTTTTGATAAATTAGATGTGTTAAATTAAACTAAATATGAGTAGATATATTCATGAGTATCAAAAAATAAAATATTTAAAACTAATAGTTATAACTTATGAGTTTTGTTTACTTTGCTTTTGAGAAACTATGGCCTTTTGAATATAAAAATAAATTTGGAAAGCTTATATTGACCCACTACACATTCAACTTTTTACCAAAAAGTAATAATTTATGGAAATATTTAGACAAATAGTCTTGATACATTTGGTAGCTTAAGAGCCAATTTTTTTCCATTAAAGCCTATCGAGTAGTAGTGTCTATGTAATTAGTCTTTTCATGTTATTACAGTGATGCTTGCTTCTATATACACTTGCTTATGTTTTCATACATAATTTTGCTTGTCATATAGATAAAAATAGATCAAGAATAAAATGACCTGCAAACAAGGATCAAGAAAAAATGTCTGGTCAATAAGATTAAATGTAAATTACAGTCAATTTTATGGTTAGACAAAACAAAAAAAAGAAAAGAAAAGAATTTTGATATAGTAATTTTTTACCAATCAAAAAGTAGACATTTTTATTTTGTTCACTTCCATTTTTTTTTTCTCAAAAAAATGATAAGATTTAGGTATAAATATGATAGATGAACTATACCTTTAACAGATTACATGCCACGGTCAAGAATACATCGTAGAAGAAAGAGATTAAACTAAGGAAAATTTTCATCGGCCGATTCGAATAAATGGTGGAGAACTTTCTAACTAAAGTATAGATGGGAAAAATTATAAACGATTGGGGAAGGGAGAGTAACCAATTATACCTCAAGCTTGCACAATAACTCATGGGCAGTTTGGGCAGAGATGATGATATGACGGGCAGCAGGTGTAATAAATCCTTCATCCACAGCCTTGTCAATGAATGAGAGCAGAGAATTGTAGTAGCCATCAACGTTCAACAGACCTACCTGTCCAAAACAAACACCCACGCACGTATATATTAAAACCATATACCATACGTAGTGCTATTTTGTAGCTACTAGCCGATTAATATATGTCCATGCTACAAAAAGTAAGAGCTAGGGGAAGAAAAATTGGGAGGCAAAAGAGTATTCAAATCTTAAATTAATGGACTTCAGGTTGTGAGAAGTATAAGATATATAAACAATTAAGGGGTTTTACCGGCTTTTCGTGGATTCCTAGCTGAGCCCAGGTTATCACTTCAAGGAGTTCTTCCAGGGTCCCATAACCACCTAATCACACGCCCAAAAAAATAAAAATAAAAAAAAAATAATCGAAATTAATTAAAAATAAATGGGCATACAAATCACACATGTAGCCACTAGTGTGAAAAATACGGAACGGCATATAATTGGAGACTTGGAAACAGTCTCAATCTCATGGCTCAAAAATAATTGTAACAACTTAATTGACCCTGAAAGCTGAGCAAATCATCGATCCAGACAAAACTAATAATTAATCATCCAATCAATATTACATCGGTTAGAATGGTGTTATGAGGGCTAATCTTTTCCAGAATTAAACTTTAGATCTAGCAAAATAGCATTATGGATTGCACAAGCCAAAACAGTTGATGCACTGTACATATCCAAAACTAGTTAGCGTTAGCGAGTTACCGGGCAAAGCGATGAAGGCGTCGGCCTGGCGAGCCATCTCGGCCTTCCTTTGGTGCATGCCTGAGACTGCTCTAACCTCTCCTACAGTCTCTCCCGTTATCTGGATCACCCAAATCTATTTAGTTACTTAAGAGAGCTGGACTGAATGATAACCATGTAGAAGTGGTAAATTATTGAATGTTTTTTTTTTTTTTTTTTTCCTAGAGTTACTTGATGCTTGTATAGTGGCGGACGTGAACTGTGTTTAGAGAGGGAAAAAATTCTGTGTAATTTGGGGGTTAAACCTGTTTATGAACTCAGACAATGAAAGAAGAAAAGGATAAAGAAGGAAAAAAATAAATATGATACCTCTGGGGGCATGAGGAATCTGGGAATGACCCTGCAAGCCACCCAAAAACCAGACATGAGTTATTGTTTCACCCATAGAGAGAGAGATAGAGAGAGATAGAGAGAGAGACCCCAAAACATGGCGGCCACCATCATAGACCGCTTGGGAGACAAGGCCCATGAGACCAACACTTCCCCCACCATAAACCAAGTCTATGTTCCGCTCCACCTGGAAACAAAGCATGATCTTTTATTCAGAGCAGGAAACAGAGCATTATCCTCTATCAGTTTTGATAACCAATTTCACTTCTAAGAAAAAAGGGAGCAATCCTCCGAATGGCTTTTGTTCCAACAGACCATCTCAGCTCACATTTGATGATGTAATCCTCCAATTCGGTCGATTGGCCTCCCTTCTGTCCTCCACAAAATAGGGACATGGTGCTAGGCTCTTGGCAAACTAGCTTAACGCCATTAAGCTCACTAGTGCTGGTTCTAAAGAATAATTACACAAAGGAGAAGAAGAAGAAGAATATGGATAAAAGACTGACCAGTTCATGCCCAAGCTGGATGGCAGAAAGCTGGTAGCTGGGCTTCTTTCCAGGGCTACTGCCACAGAAGACGCACACCCTTCTGAACCTAGAGGAGGACCTTTTAGGCATCAATTGGGATGGAGGTAGAGTCTCTGCCTGGGTTTCCATGAAGTGAACAAAAGGAGCAATCAAGTATTTGGACCTCAGGACTTCTCTGTTCCTGTCCTATAAGGTTTCAGCGAGCACCATGAGGGATTCTACTCCTCTTTCCCTACAGTATTCTGTTTGCCCCCCTACAGCTCCTCTTGTATTTATCATGAGGGCCAGAGTTCAGGGAGAGGAAGATAGTCTTGTTTGGAGGCCTTTTAAACCCATTGACTGCTTGGAAAAATTGGTGTGGAGTTTGGACTTTGGACCCCTTTTTTTTCCAGAAGGAAAAACAATAATTGATTATAACTTATAAGATAGGCTTATATGTCATATGTAATATACTAAACAGGAAGGTATGGGGAATTGTTAGGTGAACGTTAAATATTCCGCAGGAACATCCAACCATGCGTTTTGATAGGGTCCGGAGGATGCGTACGAACACGTCCAGACGGACAAATCAAACCTAGAACTTGGTTTCTGGACGACACCATCTCTGTCTCCTTGTTTCCTTATTTCTCCTTCTATTCTATTTTTAATAGATTTTTAGCTTGTTCAGTTGCAGCCGTGTTATCATGATCTGATGGACCTTCACTGTTCTCCTGCTAAAAAAATTTGTTGCATGTTTCCCGCGCGTGAATCATCCACCCTGTCAATGCCTTAACGTTGAAATAGAGTTGCACGACGTCATGAGTCACCTTAAAGTGTTGTAGGATAATTACGTAGACCATGCTTGACAAGATATTTTTCAAATACATTTTATAATAAATTAGAAGTAATGTTACCTAAGCTATAGTTAGGAAATAAATTTTGAAGTTGTATCAATAATATAGCAATATAAAACATATTGATAGAAGATATAAAAATATTAATATAAAAGATTAAATTAATGTTGTAAATAGTGATCGAGTTAAACAATAGTTAGATGGCCCATTGATATCATAAAGTCATCATGATGCAATAAGATGCTCGTTTTCTTATCTATAAAGCAAATGACTTGGTCGCTGTATCTATTTTATAATATGAGATTTTTATTTTATTGATTTTTTTTAATATATCTTAGATTATAACAGAATAATAAAATAGACATACAATTATAACAAATATTTATTTATTATTTTCAAAGAAAAAAAATCTTTGATGAAATCATAACCATCTATTAGTTTTATAACCCTTACTTTATCATTATGTGATATATATGCATCATATCAAAATCTCTCTATTTATGGAAAATATTTTTCTTTCACATTTTTTTTTTTGTAAAAATTATGATGCCATCCAGCCAACCAAAGTCCCAAGCAGCAACTAGTATAACATCATAGGGAGTAGTTGCACGGTGGGAGAGCACAGAGAATGTAAGCAACTTTAAGGAGCATCATCAACAATTAAAAGTGATCCAAATTTCAAAAAAGATCGGTGTAGTTAGAAATGAATTAAACATGTCGAGAGTATAATTTCTATTAATTCAATAACAGGCGGCTTTGTTTTTATCCCCTCTCCAACTTCTTTGTTTTATGGTATTCTCCGTCCAAAATCAATGCAAATATTCCCGGTAGCCTCCTCAAACTTTCGGTGGACAGGCGTTTGCTACAACAACCTTCAACAAGGCAGGCGATTCCTTTTCCGATACTTTTTAACCTTTCCGACCCTCATCCATCCAGGGATGGAGGACGCTTTCAACTTTGGAGAGGAATGTCCCATGCTCTCTCCACGCTTCTTCGTGGCCTTTTCTCCCCTCCTAAATCCCGCGTATATTTCTTTCCTTCAGGGCACGACATGGTGATGTGATGTGGGGCCGCACCCAAAGGCAAAGCAGGGGTGGATGGAACAGCTCAATTAGATTGTCCCCTCGGAACGTCCTGCCCTCCTGCTTTTGGTAAAGCCCGAGGAAGGATAAATGGATCCTTTTTACAAACTTTGGCAGGGAAAGGCTTAAAGGAGACACCTCCTTTCTGGTGTCACCTCTTATTTTGGTAAAATAGCATTGCCTGATGATGATTTTGGACACGAGGAAATTTCATAGCTCATGGTAGACATACATGCAATTTGCGGTCATGCCTCAACTTGGCAAGGGGGAACACCGCATTTTTTTTTTTCTTTCCTTGGATTTCAGGCTTGGTCTTGGTTCGGGATATAGAAAACAAAATTCAAGTCTAAGCTTGGTCAAAATGTAGAAATAATATGGGGATTGGGCTTGAGCAGGTATGTGGCCCAAGCAGGCCTAACCCGATTTCGTCCCTTGTCCCAAGCTTAGATCATAATTAATAGATACACATTTCGAATGGATATGCTATTCTTGAGCTAATTTTAGATCCATCAAGAAGTAGTTCAAAATGGATCTAGTTGGTAAAAAATGGAGAAACACAGGCTATGCATCAAGTGGGCAAAAATTATGCTATTCTTGAGCTAATTTTTGATCCATTGAGAAGTTGTTCAAAATGGGTCTAACATGGTCAAAAAATGAGAAATAGAGGCTATGGATCAAGTGGGCAAAATTTAGATAGTTTAACCAACATGAAAAAATTAATTACTTGATGCATAAGCTTCGGATTTCTGAATTATATGATTTTTAAAGATAATAAATTATATCCAATAGTTTGGATCATTGATATAATATTTATGACATAAATAATTTAGATATGATAGATCACACTCAACAAGTCATATTATTGATGTCAGATTCTTGTGATCCAATCAAGATAATATATTCTGCATGGAGATCTACTTCATCGTCTATATACACATAACGTTTCCTATTTTGTCTTTGATGAATGATGTGGAGAATATTTCATTTGACCTCAATCTTTATCGAGAGGCAAGTGGGGGTGGGTCAATCTTTATCGACCTCATCACCTCAACCCTGGATAGCCTGAAATGACAATCATGCTAGCTCGTGATATGCGATAGCAGTTACATCTTGGATCATTTTTAGATCTTTACCATATGGATAAGACACTCAAAATTGTTGGACGATTGTAAACTACTGCAATCCATTCAAATCATATGTTCATCATCGGGCATAATCACCACATGCATGATCTTGATAGAGATGGTCACCGCTCATCGCATAAACGACCACCGACCCTTCTATAAATAATAGGAGGTAGGAGATCCTTAGATAAGTCTCTTGAGCTCTCTCTTTCTCTCCCTCTTCTCATTTTCACTATTTTCATATTCTCATCTTGCTTGAGCATCGGCGATAGGAACCTCTTGCAGGTTCAATCTTTAACTCGAGAGTCCCGGCAGCTACTCTGACCTCAGCTCCTTTCGGCTCGTGGTCTCAGGAATCTGCAGCAACAGTGAATATCCTTAAAAAAAAAAAAAAAACATTGTTGAGGGTGAAGAGCCAAGCCAGAATCATTTCCTTTGAACAAAAGATCAAGGTCTAGAAGGTCTACCATTACGGAGTGGAAAGCAACCCACCTACTTGATTGGCCCTTTTTCGTTTTGTTCATTAAGGCTATAATGAGTCTCAAATCCTCCCTGCACCAATTTATCACTCTATTCTTAAATATTTGCAGTGTTTCTAATGGAGGACCCAGAAATCTTTGCTCTGCGCCCCAAGACGCAGATTGCGTGCCCCTTGCGCAATCATTAGCTGCCTTTCAAGTCCACCATCCGCGACCACTTTACCATTAAAATCAAAGGCTTTTAGCCTTTCACATGAACAAGGATCGGCATCGGCTAATTCGCCAAACATTCGAGGGATCCCTCATGGGAGTAGAGGATTAGTGTGACATGACTAGAGTTGCTTGAAGAAATGGCGGCCAGGATACCGCATCTACGAGGACACGCTGTGCAGGACATGGAAACATACGAGTGAGTGCGAGTGAGGCACCAGCATTAAATCGAGTATTAAGTTGGTTGTTTTCAAAAGGAAAGCATCACCAAAACACCGTCCACGGACATGTTTTACGCGTGGGATTTTTATATAATGTTGGATCCTTCTTTCTATAGTTTTTCTGGTAACATTTATATTATTTTTTTTCAAAAGTCCCGGTCCATCGAGGAAAGCCAAAACCATGATATCCCACCATCGCCAAGTTTTGATAGGGACGTTACAGCCCATCAACCTAGCCGAGAAGATGGTTTTAAGAATTCCTAGCAATTCTTTTGCCTTATATAGATGTGCTCGAAAGGGAGCAAAATAATGTGCCCAGAGAGAAAACGATTATTATTCTTCAAGATTTTCATTCAAGGATATAAAAGATTCCTTGTAATTACAAATCTATAGAAATATGGCTCGAAGAATGCATTACATTAGACCATTATTTTTATTTAATTTCTTTTATCTAACTTATAAAAACTCTATTGGAAATTATTCCACATTACCCGATGATAGACCCCATTTTAATTTGCAAACAATTTTACACAAAACTTTCACTATTACACTAGTCTTATTCCTCTCTCTTAGTTAATTTATAATAGTTTAATTGCTAATATTCTGTCCTAAATAACTTTTCTAAAGTGGCTAAGAGTTCCCTCAAGATTTAATTATACACATTTGGATTGGACAAACTGTGGATTGTTGGCACAAAACATTTTTGAATTTGTATATCTAACTGGACAAAACATTAACCTGAAAATGTTAGGGCACTCCCTACAGTAGCATTACAGCTACAATATGGGAGTATATTATTAACCCCAACATGCGGTGTTTGATGGAGAAAGTTTCAAATGCTTAAGGATATCATAGATATAGAAGATAAATATACTATAGCAGAATGAGTGCAGGCTCTCTGTAGTATCCATGATATACTGCACAATACGGTGCATCGCATGCATCATCCATCATATGATGGATAACTATACACGATCGTATGTAGCATGCATTACATAATCCGCATCTATTCGTGATCATTCATTGCATGATAAATGATATGCATGGTACATCATAGAGGATCCGTGCTTGTAGCAGAACTACAACCATCCAAACTTTTAGTGGTCTACACAAGTGGTAAGCTTCATGAAGTTGCTTGTGTGTGCTTTAACTTATGCAGACCAGCTGCCGTGCCCTCTAAGCTTAGAAGAAAAGCAACCATGCGACTAGGGCCTGACTCTTGATGTAATGCTCGATGAAGTTGACCTGAGCTAGTCCACCATGTGTAGGGCTCTTCAAAACCATGGTATATGGTCGTTTTGAAGTTTCTATTCTGTAAAGTCACACCTTGGGTTTCCACAAGAAAATCAATTACATAAGTAGTTGCATCTCTAGAAATAAATATAGACATTGGAAGATTCTTATATTTCATTGACAAAAATAGTTTAATTATTATTTTATCTATAATAGAATTATTGGTGTAAAATCTGATTAATGCCGGATCGAGCTGGAGTTGGGGAAGAAGAGATCACTGTCGGTGACATGCAAAATAAAGTTTCGTTCGGAGTCGGTAGTGATGGCTCTGACAGAATCCTCCGACGATTAAGTCAGTTCTTCTGACCAATAGAAATAGAGTGCTCAGGCAAGAATTCAGCAAAATTTTGGAAAGAAGAAGAGAGCTCAGAAAAAATGTATCTGGAGGGTTCTTTTTATAGACGAAGTTCGGAGCAGATTGATAGTGACAATCGTGTAACCATTCGGTCATGAACCGCTCGGAACTACGTGAAATTTATTATGAAGAGAGATATCGCTCGTAATAGACTGATAATGACAGTCGTAATCATTCGATAGTGGAGTTGCCTATAGCAGACTGATAATGACAGTTGTAACCATCCGATAGTGGGGTTGCTTATTCGTTGAGATTTAATAGTCGAAGTTTGGAGGAAGCAGGTATTGGTTTGTGAAGAGCTTTGACATATATCAATTCCAGAGAAGTTCAAACTCTTAAAGGAAATACGGCTAGAGAAGATCATCTGGGAGGAATACTACTTAAAATCTAGAAGTAATCTACTGGGAGAATCTGGATAGAGTTCGACTGATGGAGAAGTTTAGAAGAAGTCTGACTGGTGGAGAAATCTAACTGAAGGAGAAGTCTGAAAGAAGTTTGGCTTCTGCAGGAATTTGACTGAAGGAGAAGTCCGAAAGAAGTTCGGCTCTCCTGGAAGAGTTCGGCTACTGAAGAAGTCCAGGAGGGATTTGATCGCTGGAGGAAGAATTTTCAATCGAAGCTCTTCTGTGATTATCAGTTACATTAGGTTAAGTATCAGACTGAATTTCGACAGAAGCGGGGTTTATTCTCAATACTAATCCTTCCACTTTCGAGTTCGAAATTTGAAGAAAAAGAGTATAAAAAAGATGACTGTTGAAGTTCTTTTTCGGGCTTTGCACCCGTTGAGATTGAAGCTCGGAGAAAATCTTATCTTTGGTTGAGATTGAAGCTTAGAAGAGATCTTATCTCTAGTCGAGGTTGAAGAAGATCCTATCTTCTGTTGAGGTTGAAGAAGATTCTATTTTTGAATTTGTATATCTAACTGGACAACTTGATCCGGTCGGTATATTAAAAAACATTAACCTGAAAATGTTAGGGCACTCCCTATAGTAGCATTACAGCTATAATACGGGAGTATATTATTAACCCCAACATGCGGTGCTTGATGGAGAAAGTTTCAAATGCTTAAGGATATCATAGATATACAAGATAAATATACTATACCAAAATGAGTGCAGGCTCTCTGTAGTATCCATGATGTTCTGCATAATATAATGCATCGTATGTACCATCCATCATATGATGGATAACTATATATGGCCGTATGTAGCGTGCATTACACTATCCACATCTATTCGTGATCATCCATTGCATGACAAATGATATCCATGGTACATCGTAGAGGATCCGGGCTTGTAGCAGAACTACAACCATCCAAGCTTTTAGTGGTCTACACAAGTGGTAAGCTTCATAAAGTTGCTTGCGTGTGCTTTAACTTATGCAGACCAGCTGCCGTGCCTTCTAAGCTTAGAAGAAAAGCGACTATGTGACTAGGGCCTGACTCTTGATGTAATGCTCCACGAAGCTGACCTGAGCTAGTCCACCATGTGTAGGGCTCTTCTAAACCATGGTATATGGTCGTTTTGAAGTTTCTATTCTGGAAAGTCACACCTTAGGTTTCCACAAGAAAATCAATTACATCAGTAGTTGCATCTCTAGAAATAAATATAGACATCAGAAGATTCTTATATTTCATTGACAAAAATAGTTTAATTATTATTTTATCTATAATAAAATTATTAATGCAGAATCTGGTTGACGCCGGATTGAGCTGGAGTTGAAAAAAAAGAGATCATCGTCGGTGATCTGTAAAATAAAATTTCGTCCGAAGTTGGTCGTGGTGGCTTCGACGATCAAGTCAGCTTTTCTGACCAACAAAAATAGAGTACTCAGACAAGAATTCAGCAGAGCTTCGAAAAGGAGAAGAGAGGTCAGAGAAAACGTATATGGAGAATCCCTTTTATAGATGGAATCCAGAGCAGATTGATAGTGACAATTGTAATCATCCGATCATGGACTGTCGGAACCACGTGAAATTTATTACGAAGAGAGGTGTCGCTCGTAATAGACTGATAATGACAGTCGTAACCGTCCGGTAGTGGGATCGCCTGTAGCAGACCGATAATAACAGTCGTAACCATCCGATAGTGGGGCCGTTGTTCGTTGAGATTTAATAGTCGAAGTTCGAAGGAAGCAGGTATTGGTTGGTGAAGAGCTTTGATATATATCAATTTCAGAGGAGTTCGAACTTCTAAAGGAAATACGACTAGAGGGGATCATCTGGGAGGAATACTACTGAAAATCTTGAAGCAATCTACTGGAAGAATCTGGATGGAGTTCGACTGACGGAGAAGTTCAGAAGGAGTCCCACTGGTGGAGAAATCTGACTAAAGGAGAAGTCCAAAAGAAGTTCGGCTTCTGTAGGAATCTGACTGAAGGAGAAGTCTAAAAGGAGTTCGGCTCTCCTGAAGGAGTTTGGCTGTTGAAGAAGTCTGGGAGGAATTTGGCCATTGGAGGAAGAATTTTCGATCAAAGCTCTTCCGTGATTATTAGTTACATTAGGCTAAGCATCAGACTGAACTTCGACGGAAGCGGGGTTTATCCCTATTGACGTAGAATCTGATCATCGTCGGAATTAGCTGGAGTGGAGGTGGATGAGGTCACCGTCGAGACCTACAAAATAAAGTTTCGTCCGAAGTCGATGGGAGGTAGCTCCGGCAGGATCCTCCGACGATTAAGTCAGCTCTGGCCAATAGGAATGGAGTACTCAGGAATGAGTTTCGCAGAGCTTAGAGAAGAAGAGGAGAGCTTAGAGCTTAAAGCTTAGAGTTAGCGTATCTGGAGGGTCCTTTTTATAGACGGAGCTTGATGGTGATAGCTACAGTTGCCTGGTGGTGGATTGCTCGAGGCTGCACCGGGTTTGATGCAGAGAGGACGGTATTGTTAGGTCGAAAGCGATAGCCATATCGTCCGACAGTGGTGGGCTGCTCGAGGTCCGGCGGAGCCGCCTGTAGCATCACCTGTGGCAGACTGATGGTGATCGTTCGTCCAGCTTTAATAGCCATGGCTCTCAAAAAGCAAGCATTGATTAGTGGACTTCGGCATATATCGATTTCAAAAAAGTTCGGACTCTTGAAGAGGAAGCTCGAAAGGAGTTCGACTTTCGTAGGTGTCTGGCTGGAGGTGTGCGGTTAAGGCTCAGTTGCTGGAGAGTTCAAAAGGAGCTCGGCTGATCGAAGGAGATGTCTGGGAGGAGTCCGACTCCTGAAGAAGCCCGATCGAAGGAGATGGAGAGAGTTCGGCTCTCGTGGGAGTCTGACTGAAGCTTGACTGCTGAAGAGTTCGGCTAAAGCCCGGCCGCTGGGAGTCCGAAGGAGCTCGGCCGCTAAGCAGTTCGACCGACTTAAGGGGTTTGAAGAAACTCGGCCGCTGAAAAGTTCGATCGACTGAAGAAATTCGATCCAATTGCTGAGAGTTCGAAGGAGCTCGACTGCTGAGGAGTTTGGTCGGTTGAAGGAGTTCGGCTAAGATCCGTCTGCTAAAGCTCTTTCGTGGCTACTGGTTGTATTAGGCTGAGCATCGAACTGAACTTCGGTAGGAGCAGGATTTATCCCCAATAATAGTCCCCCCACTCCCGAGTTCGAAACTCGAAGGAAGGGAGTGCAGAAAAGGCGACTGTCAAAGTCTTCTTCCGGGCTTCGTGCTGGTTTAGGTTGAAGCTCGGGGGAGATCTCATCTCCAACTAAAGTTGATGTTGAAGTTGAAGCCCGGGGAAGATCTCATCTCCAGTCGAGGTTGAAGTAGATCTCGTCTCATGCGGTCGAGGTCGGAGGTTGAGCTCCTCCTGGGGGCGATATTGTCTTCAGCAGTCGAGACTGACTCGGGAGAGATCTCCTCTCCTGCAGCCGCGGTTAATACAGGCGCTCGGAAGAGATCTGATCTCTGGCCGAGGTTGATGCGGTCGCTCGGAAGAGATCTTATCTCTGATTGAGGTTATATCCGATCTTCTCTCTAGCTGAGGTTGGCTCGGGCGCTTGCGAGAGATCTTATCTCTAGCCTAGGTTGTCGCGGGCCGAGGTTGTCACGATCGCTCGATAGAGATCTTATCTCTGATCGAGATTGATGCGGTCGCTTGGAGGAGATCTTATCTCTTACAGCCGAGGTTGCCTCAGGAGAGATCTTATCTCCTGCGGTCGAGGTTGATATGGGCGCTCGAGGGAGATCTTATCTCCTGCAGCCAAGTTTGCCTCGGGGGAGATCTTATCTCCTACTGTCGAAGTTGGCCCAGACCCTCGGAAGAGATCTTATCTCCTGCAGCCGAGGTTGTCTCGGGGGAGATCTTATCTCCTGCAGTCGAAGTTGATGCGGGCGCTTGGAGAAGATCTTATCTCCTACAGTCGAGATTGCCTTGGGGGAGATCTTATCTCCTGCTGTCGAAGTTGGCCCAGACTCTCGGGGGAGATCTTATCTCCTGCAGCCAAGGTTGCCTCAGGGGAGATCTTATCTCCTATAGCCGAGGTTGATGTAGGCGCTCGGGGAGATCTTATCTCCTGAGAGTCGAGTTTATGCCTCGGTCGAGATCTTATCTCCTCTGTCGATTTGGCCTGGACAATCGAGGATTGATCTATCTCCTACAACGAGATTTGAAGGAGATCTTATCTCTGCAGAGTTGCTTGGAGGAGATTATCTCCTGCTGAGGAAATTATCTCCTTGGCCCAAACCCTCAGGAAGATCTTATCTTCTGCAGTCGAGGTTGCCTCGGAGGAGATCTTATCTCTTACGGTCGAGGTTGATGCGGACGCTCGGAGGAGATCTTATCTCCTACAGTCGAGTTTGCCTCAGGGAGATCTTATCTCCTACTGCCAAAGTTGGCCCGGACCCTCGGGGGAGATCTTATCTCCTGCAGCCGAGGTTGCATCGGGGGAGATCTTATCTCCTACAACCGAGGTTGATGCGGGTGCTCGGGGGAGATCTTATCTCCTACAGTCGAGGTTGCCTCGGGGGAGATCTTATCTCCTGCTGCCGAAGTTGGCCCGGACCCTCGGAGGAGATCTTATCTCCTATGGTCGAGATTAAAGATCTTTGACCTGCTCGTGCTAGGACAAGGTTCTCCTCCTATTTCTAATACGGTAAATATTGACTGCTTCTTCCATGTCATCACATAGTTTTTGCACTCAAAAATAATATTATTAGAAAGAAAAAATTTTATCGAGGAAAAGTTACTGGCAGTACATCCCTATTTCAGGGTCGTAGGGGCATTATTCCTCCGGGTTTCCTTGGGCAGCAAGACCCAGGTCGGAAGACCTCCTCTATCTCATGCTGGCCTTCTCAATTTGAAGCAAGCTTCTCTTGGTTTTGTCATTGGACGATGAATCGTCGATGTATCAAGCTCCTCCCAGGGGTAACGTTGATGGCGCTATAAGGCGACCGATCTTTTTGTCGTTTCTGGCTACGGCAGCGTCCTTGGCCGATCTTCTCCTGCTTCAGGCTAGCGTCAGAGGAATTTACCCAACCGTCTCTTTCTGATGAGCTCCTTAATTTCATCTCGGAGTTGAATGTATTCCTCAGTGTCGTGACCGTGGTCATGATGGTAGGGGCATTACTTACTTCGATCGTGCATGTTCGGAGGAGGTTGTAGTCCTTCTAGTCTTGGCAGTTGGTTCCTAACTTCCGTGAGAATTTGAATTCGAGGAGCGTTGAGGGGGCGTAGTCGTGGAATCTTTCGGAAGGAGGATTTCTTCATGTGTTTCTATCGGAGCTTCCTTGGTGGTGAGCTCGAGGAGTTCGGGCCTTGCTTGCACTGGGAAGGTCGTGAGTGCAGCCGAACTTTCTATGAAACTTTTTATGGAAGAACTTCATGCTTCTTTATTGGAACTTCCTTGGCGACGGGCTCGAGGGGGAGCTCGGCCTTGCTTGCCTGAATTTCATTCCACCTCTCGTGAATTCTTTGCAGGGGCTTTCTTGGAGACATACTCGAGGGGGAGTTCGACCTCGCTTGCGCTGGGGAGGTCGTGAACGCGGCCGAATGTCATTCCGCCTGTGAAGCCTTTTAGGGAAGAACTTCTGCTCTGTTTCTCCTTCCTAAGGGCGATTGGTATGCTAGGCCAAATGCTTTTCCTTATGGCCGGCTCCTAGCATCCTCATAGCGGGTTTGCTGGCAAAGTCTCCGTCGAAAGTTGTCGCATGGCCTGCATTATCTCGACGAGGCCACGAATTTGCTGGACCAGCAGGTTGAACTGCTCCACACCTATGGTGGCTTCAGATTGAAGCTGGGCTGTTGGGGCCAAAGCGGGAGCAGATGGACCTGGCACGGGGGCCACCGATCGTCAAGTTGAAGCTCTCCTAGGAGACATTTTCTCTTCGAAAAAGAACTCTAGAGAGGAAGGAGAGAGATCTCCAGAGAGGGAAGAGAGAAATCATCACCGAGCACTCCTTTAAGAATAAGAAAACCTCGGAGGTTCGGGCCCTCCTTCTAGCGCCAATCTATTGACCTAGTCGTCGTCAGAATCAGCTGGAGTGGAGGTGGACGAGATCGCTGTCGGGACTTGCAAAATAAAATACCATCCAGAGCCGGTGGAGGGTGGCTCCGACAGGACCCTCCGACGATCAAGTCAGCTCTGGTCAATAGGAATGGAGTGCTCAGGGATGAGTTTCACAGAGCTTAGAGAAGAAGAGGAGAGCTTAGAGCTTAAAGCTTAGAGTTAGCATATCTGGAGGGTTCTTTTTATAGGCGGAGCTTGATGGTGACAACTGCAGCTACTTAGTGGCGGGCCGCTCGAAGCTGCACCGAGTTTGATGTGGAGAGGACAGTATCGTCAGATCGAAAGCGATAGCCATACCGTCCGATAGTGGTGGGCTGCTCGAGGTCTGGCGGAGCCGCTTGTAGCATTGCCTATGGTAAACTGATGGTGATCGTTCATCCAGCTTTAATAGCCATGGCTCTCAGAAAGTAGGCATTGATTGGTAGACTTCGGTATATATCAATTCCAAAGTAGTTCGGACTCCTGAAGAGGAAGCTCGGAAGGAGTTCGACTTCCATAGGCGTCTGGCTGGAGGTGTGCGGCTAAGGCTCGATCACTGTAGAGTTCGAAAGGAGCTCGATCGGCCGAAGGAGATGTCTGGGAGGAGTTCGACTCCTGAAGAAGCTCGGTCGAAGGGGATGGAGAGAGTTTGGCTCTCATGGGAGTCCGACTGAAGCTCAACCGCTGAGGAGTTCGGCTAAAGTCCGACCGCTGAAAGTCCGAAGGAGCTCGACCGCTAAGCAGTTCGACCGACTAAAGGAGTCCGAAGGAGCTCAGCCGTTGGGAGTCTGAAGGAGCTCGACCACTGAAAAGTTCGACCAGTTGAAGGGGTTCGGTCTGGCTGCTGAGAATCCAAAGGAGCTCGACCGCTGAGGAGTTCGATCGGCTGAAGGGGTTCGGCTAAGACCCATCCACTGAAGCTCTTTCGTGGCTACTGGTTGCATTAGGCTGAGCATCGAACTGGACTTCAGTAGGAGTGGGGTTTATCCCCAACAATCTCCAACATTAGTCCCCTCACTCTCGAGTTTGAAATTCGAAGGAAGAGAGTACAAAAAAGATGATTGTCGAAGTTATTTTTTGAGTTTTGCACCCGTTGAGGTTGAAACTCGGAGGAGATCTTATCTTTGATTGAGGTTGAAGCTTGAAAGAGATCTTATCTTCAGTCGAGGTTGAAGAAGATTCTATCTTCTATTGAGATTGAAGCTTGGAGGAGATCTTATCTTCAGTCGAGGTTGAAGGAGATCCTATCTTCTGTTGAAGTTGAGGCTTAGAGGAGATCTTATCTCCAGTTGAGGTTGTAAGAGATCTTATCTTCTGTTGAAGTTGAAGCTCGGGGGAGATGTTATCTTCAGTCGAGGTTGTAGGAGATCTCATCTCCTATTGAAGTTGAAGCTCGGAGCCGAGATTGTAGGAGATCTTATCTCCTATTGACGTTGAAGCTCGGGGGAGATCTTATCTCCAACCGAGGTTGTAGGAGATCTTATCTTCTATTGAGGTTGAAGGAGATTCTATCTTCTGTTGAAGTTGAAGCTCGGGGGTACTACTATAAAAAAGGACTACGACATCGATTCGTAACCACTGCCGTAGTCCAAAAAATTACTGTCATACATTATGGCAGTGATTTTCTAATCATTGCCATTGCGGTCGTCACCGTAGCTTTATGGCAGCGGTTGTTTGAACCGGCGTAGCTCTATGGTTACATAACCACTGCAATAGGTAATCTATAACAACGATTTTTTAATCGCTGCCATAGGTTTAATACAGCAGTTGGCACGAATATGACAATGGTTATAAAACCATTGTCGTAGATCTTTTTATAATTAAAAAAATTAAAATTATTATTTTTTATATATTTTATCTGATAAATACAGATATATAACATAAGAAAATATAATAAACATAAAAGTTATTCTAAAATGCTAAAATTTTATTACCAAATGAAATTTATTATAATATTTTTTTTAAAAAATAAAATATATCAAAAATCTCCTAAATCTACATCATCGGAGCTGGAGTTGGAGCCGAAGTCGGAGCTGGAGCAGAAGTTGGAGCTAAAATGTGAGCCAACATATCTTTGAAGCCCATGACTCTAAAATATGTGCTGAGATGGATGGAGTATGCTCCGACTGCTCCTTGGATGCTGAACTGTGCATAACCCATCGAGGGGCAGGGGGAAGCTAGATGGCATTTCGATATCATCATGACCTGCAATGTTAATGAACATTAATCAATATAATATATTGAACAATAATATTAGTATAGCATCAATAAATAGTCTCTAATATTTATACCAGACGAAGGTTCTTTTAGTGACTGGCACGACACGACATGGTCTACCAGCACGGTATACATTTTTCTTAAGCTTTCAAAGATCAGAAGAAAGAGAGCTCTTTGACCAAAATAAGAAAAAAATAAAAAAAAATTTAAATAAAAATTAATAATTAGACTCTAATAATTATACCAGAATGTTGAAGTCATCGTCTAGTGGCATCTACAATATAGACATCACCATTACTTCTGACAAATGTGTTTGGAATCTCGACAGTACCAGATAAGTTTTATCCTAGAGGAGTGCTTTGCATGCATGATCCAACATCGTCATCAACTTCAATATCATCAAAAATATGTCTAGGCACCATCCTCACAATAACACCCCATTGAGGCTCCAAGAAATCACTAACGTAGAAGACTTGATTAGCTTAGGAGGTAAGTATATACGGTTCTTCAGTGCGGAGATGGCATTGCATGTTAACGAGAGTAAAACTACACTCATCAGTCTTCATCCTAGATTGTGATAAGGTATCAAATCAATCGTACTTCATCAACGCGATCCTTCCTTTAGAATAATAGTCTAAGATGATTATCTTCTCCACCACATCATAATAGTTTAAATCCTCCGTACGAAGCTGTGAATCCCTCGAGCTAGCATAACACCCAGTGGTGATACTTAACATGATGCCATTATTTTGTGTTGCCATATTTACGAACCTAGTTGTGAATATTAAACCTGTAGCCATTAATGACGAGCTGTTTATACTCACGCACGGTACGATTAAGGCCCATTAAAAGAGCATGCATTTAAGGGCTCACATCACTGAGCGGCAATCTCCACACCTAATTAAGGAGATGACACCTAATTAGTAAACATGTTCCAATAAGTTATACCAGGCAAGAATATATAGTCGCTTACATGATCTTTGAACCATTCAGAAAATTTGTTGCTATATATTTTTTCTTTCTTCCACATACTTAGAGTGTCATATTTTACTCTTATGACCTTCTTGTGTTTGCTGCATTCACAAAGAATAAATTTAGGTATAATTAGATATTTTTTCTAATTATTATAAAATAAATAATGCTAAGTGACTCATCTTATGTACGGCTCAATGACACACAGTTGAAGAGCACATAGCGGTGTGCTTTATCTCTTTCCTCAATGCTCAAATTAGTGAGGCGATATGAAGTAAAAAGTCCATCTGACTATGGAATGGACTCAAATGCAAGCTCAATTGGCTCATACTGATCATCCTGATTCTTCATTAGCCAATTATGACGTATCTCGAGCTTGTTTAAGTACATGATACAAAAATTCATACACTCTTGATCTAAATAACCTTCTGCTATAGATTTCTTTGGGCGATTCATATTTCTTACATAAGATTTCAGAGTTTGAATATTTCTCTCAGTAGGATACATCTATTGGCAGAACACTGGGCCTCGAAATGCAACTTTTCTCGAAAGGTGCACGGTGAGATGCATCATAACCATAAAAAATGATGGTAGAAATATCTTCTCTAGATCACATAATATAGTCACTGCCCTTGCCTTCATTTTTTTCACATCTTTCTTAAGCAACCTCTTTGCACAAATATCTCTATAAAAATTGTAAAGACAAATAACTGCCATTCTAACATTTTTTGGCAACACGCGGCGAATAACTATTGGGATTAATTCCTGCATCAGTACATGATAATCATGAGTCTTCAATTCCTCAAGTTTGACATCCTTAATATTCACACGCTTTGATATGTTGCTTGAGTATTTATCTGAGATTTTTATGTTCTTCAGCACATGAAGAAATATGGACCGTTCGGAGGCATTCATAACATAGCATGCATGAGGAAGCCTCC
Organism: Cocos nucifera; assembly: GCA_006176705.1. Lineage (NCBI taxonomy): Eukaryota > Viridiplantae > Streptophyta > Magnoliopsida > Arecales > Arecaceae > Cocos > Cocos nucifera. The sequence continues at coordinate 1,461,855 of QRFJ01000026.1, read as the reverse complement.
ACTGTTCTCCCCCTGCCAGCTCTGGATGGAGTGACCTTCTAATACCTCATTCTTTCAAGTTAAGTCAGGAATTCAAGTCATCCTTGGTCTTATCCTTAATATTCAAGATTGTTGCCAAAAGGAGCTCGCACACATTCTTTTCAATATGCATTACATCCAAACAATGGCGCAATAAGTTTATCTTTCAATATGGCAAGTCAAAGAAGATACTCTTTTTTCTTTAATTAAAGTGTGTGTCATCTTTCTTTGATCGACGCTTTCTTTTTTATCACCAATTGGATCATCTTTTCTAAATTCAACACTGAGACCATCTAACTCTCTAAGTACTTCACTCTCAGACATTCGATCAGGTGCCTCACCTTCAACAGTGCCATTGAAGGAGCATGCATCCCTTATGTATGGATGGTTTTGATGGAGGAAATATCAATGCCTCATATAGCTAAAGCTCTTTCGATGTGTTAACCTTTTAGATCGGGTGTTTCTTCCATAGATCGGACATGCTAGCTCACCTTTGGTGCTCCAATTCGACATTAGGGCATAGGCTGAAAAGTCATTTATTATCCACAAAAGCATTGTGCGCATGGAGAATGACTCATTTAGCAAAGCATCAAAAGTTGAAACACCTTGAATGCTCCATAACTATTTCAGCTCGACAATAAGAGGCTACAAATAAACATCAATATCATTATCTACCTCCATCGGTCCAGGGATGAGCACTGTCATGAAAGTAAAAGATTTTTTCATACACATCCATGGTGGGAGGTTGTAAACATGAATAAATACTGGTCATACACTATGGACAGTATTCATATATTTGAATGGGTTCAAACCGTCGCACAACAAGCCCAACCTTACATTACGTATCTCTTGTGCGAAGTCGGAATATAATTCATTAAACTTCTGCCATGCCTCTCTATCGGCTGGATGCCTCAATGCATCATCTTTTATTCGATCCTCTTCATGCCATCTCATGTCCTTCGATGTCTTTGCCGACATAAATAATTTTTGTAGTCTCAAAATCAAAGAAAAGTGCCACATCAACTTTTGAGGTACATGAGTCAATGTACCATCTTTATTCTATTTTTATTTTGATATACCGCACCTCGTGCATTCGTTGCGATTGACATTTTCCTTCCAATAGAGCATGCAATCATTGGAACATGCATATATCTTGGTATAAGTAAAGTCCAGCTGTTCAATAATCTTCGATACCTCATAATTATTCTTCGAAATTAGTACATCATCCGAAAGAATATCCTCCAAAAGCTCTAGTATGCAGTTCACTCCATTATTACTGAACTCATTGGAGCATTTCACATGATACAATCAGATTAAGAACTCAAGCTTCGCCATCTTTTCACATTCGGGATACAACGAAATATTAGCATCATCCATCAACTTGCGGACCTTCTCCACATCCTCACTGTTTGTCATTCGACCAATCATATGATCAGACATGGATGTAGATGCACTGTCATTATGGCCAACAAATAGAAAAATATCACAAACCATTTGTTTCACTCCCCCTTCAGGTTGATCGTCTCTTTGCGGCCTGCCCTTATCATGTTGGTCCCAACAAATTTTATAACTGGCTTTAAAGCCATAAATAGTGAGATGATCATTGACATCTTGATGAGATAGCCACGGTCCATCCATACACTTTTTATAAGGATAATGGATCAGTCCATGGTCCTCAAATTTTTTTATAGCATAATCAAAAAATTTTTGAAGTCCAGCTTTATATTCTGATGAGAGCCTACTAAACTTCATCCACTTCTTATCCATTTTAAAAATGATAATACTGTAAATAAATCATGTGTGAAACTTAGATTGAATATCATTTTTAGATATACAATAAATGCATCCTATCACCAACTAATAGATAAAGATAGGTCCTATCCCATTCAAAAATTATATTAATTCTATAGGTTCATTACAGTAATCAAATGATATACAACAAAAATCGAATGAAATTTCGACAGCATTTTTTCTTAGTTTTTTCGTGTAGGAAGAATAAAAGAAAAATACTGTCCAAAATTTTATTCAAAATTTTTAGCATACCATTTGATTACTGTAATTATCTATAAAATTATCTATAATTTTTAAACTATCCATATTGGACAATCAATTGATCATTGCACATAATTCTCTAATCCGTATAATTATATATAATTATATGGATGTCGGAGATTATGTATACTAATCAATTGATGGATCTATCATTATGTAATACAATAAATAAAAGCAACAAGATATAAATATCCAAAAAATATTATACAATAAATTCTACAACATGAATTACATTCATAAATAATTAATGATGGCGGCGAGGTCGGATCCCTCTCTTCCTCTCTTAAGTATAGATCTGTCGGGCATTCAGGTTCGGATCCGGTACTAGTAATTAAAATTAGATTCAGATCTGAATATTTAGATTTCGATCCAAACTCAATCTGTTGACAGATCTAGTCCACAGCTCAAGGCTACCGCCACGGCATGGCTCAAAAACTATGGCATGTAGATAATTATAATATTTATAATAAATATTTATAATATTTATTATAAATATTTTATAAATTATTATAAATATATGATTAATAAATAATACTATAATATTAAAAAAATTTATACCTATGGCTATAGAGAGCGGATCGCACCGAAAGCTCCAAGGATCGTCGACGACGATGCTAGAGGAGGACGACGGCATTAGAGGTAACCTATGAAATAAAAGTAAAATAGTGAGATAGAGAAGAAAAAAAAGAGGAGAGAGAGAGAGCAAGGATGATTGAGAATGGGGGCCAGGGGGAGGGGATATAGTGACGAAGAGGTCGAAGGAGCTCGCACTCGACCAAGAGAGGGTCAGAATGGTGGAATTCGCGGAGGCCGAAGGAGGGTGGAGGGGGCTCACCGAAAGGGGGGTTTGATTTCGCACTGGATCGGAGGAGGATAGAGTATGGGGGAGAGGTTTCACGAAGGCTGGCGGAGGGGTCAAGAGTGGATGTAGGTTCGCCGTAGGAGGATTTCACAGAGGGCCGAGAGAGGATCGAATGGGGGTTCGTCGGAGGAAGGATTTCGCTAGGGCTGAGGGAGTGTCGGATGGAGGGTGGGGGGCCGGGTGGGGGGTGGCAGGTGGCGGAAAGGGCGACCGGGGATGGGGCCAGAGAGGGAGGGGGAGGAGGGCGATGTCGGTCGGAGAAGAGGAGGGGAGACGTCGGGAGGAGGGGAGGAGCCTCACCGACGACGAAGAGGAGGGGGAGAGAGAGCGAGAGAGATTGAGTGCGCACGAGAGAAAAGAAAAAATTTAAAAAAATTTAACCTAACCTACGGCAGCGATTATCGAACCGCTGCCATAGGTGAAAAATAATTTTTTTCTTATTTTTTAAATATTATATAATTTTAAAATTTAATGCCCATCTTCACCATTCATTATCTAAATAATTATCATTAGAGTGTCATCGCAAAAGATCGCTTTGATTCGATGGCCCTAGCTTCATCGATTAGAAAAATTTGATTTCGATGATCACGAATGACGATGCGATGATTTGATAGATGAAAATCTTTGATGGATCTAAAAATCTACAATGATGATCTCGATGATGTTTGTAACATACTATCAATATTTTACTTCAATCGGATATCGCTATCATTGTCAATTTAGTATGGAATGATTTCGGTCGTTAAATTAGAAACAAGCGATCAAAGGATTAAATGATGTCCGATTATGAGATAATATTTTAGTTAAATAATCTTTATTATAATTTTAAATATTTTATATGATGATGATAGTAAAATTTAAATTATTTTTATATAAACTATTCATGTTAAGTAGATATTGCAAAAGTACGAGCATAATAACCAGTGAAGTTTTAGAATGGTTATCAGAAGACGTATAGTTTTAGATCGTTCTTCATCTTACGAGTTGAATTTTATAATCACAATCATAAAAAGTAATTAAAATAGTAGCCAAGATCATTTATAAAAAAATTATCTCATAATCGGATACTGTTTGGTCATTTGATTACTCGTTTATCATTTAATGATCAAAACTAACCTATACTAAATTGACTAAGATAACGATATTTGATTGAAGTGAAACTTTGATAGTACTCTACAAACATCATCGAGATCATCGTTGTAGATTTTCGAATCTATTGAAGATCTTCATCTATCAGATCATCGCATCGTCGTTCGTGATCATCGAAATCAATTTTTTCTGATTGATGAAGCTAGGGCCATCGGATCGAGGCGATCTTTTGCGAAGACACTCTAATGATAATTATTTAGATAATGAATGATGAAAATGAGTATTAAATTTTAAAATCATATAATATTTAAAAAAAATTATATGGCAGCGGTTATAATTAATCGCTGCCATAAATCAGATTATAGCAATGATTCCTACTAACTGCTGCTATAGATCCGAGCTACGGTAGTAATTTTTTATAACCGCTGCTATAGATTCGAGCTACGACCGTAATTTTCTATAACCGCTGCTATATATCAGACCTATAGCAGCGATTACAAAAATCACTACCATAGATCCGACCTATGGTAGCGGTTAATGAAAATCGCTGTTGTAGGATCTATGGCAGCGGTTTCAAAAATTACTGCCATAGATCATTTTTATAGTAGTGGAGAGATCTTATCTTCAGCTAAGGTTATAGAAGATCTTATCTTCTGTTGAAGTTGAAGTTCGAGGAAGATCTTATCTTCCGTGGAGGTTGTAGGAGATCTTATCTTCAATCGAGGTTGTAGGAGATCTTATCTCCTATTAAAGTTGAAGCTCGAAAGAGATCTTATCTTCAGCTGAGGTTGTAGAAGATCTTATCTTCTATTAAGGTTAAAGCTCGGAGGAGATCTTATCTTCAGTCGAGGTTGTAGGAGATCTTATCTCCTATTGAAGTTAAAGCTCAGGAGAGATCTTATCTCCAGCCGAGGTTGTAAAAGATCTTATCTTCTATTGAAGTTGAAGCTCGGAGAAGATCTTATCTCCAGTTGAGGTTGAAGAAGATCTTATCTTCTGTTGAAGTTGAAGCTCGAAGGAGATCTTATTTCCAATCGAGTCGGAGCCTCTCTTTTTATCTCATCTAAAATGAATGAGGCCTTCAACTTTATTCACGTTAGGATGAGGTTCTCTTCCTATTCCTAACGAATTGTAGGAACACATAAAGGCCATTATCGGAGCCTCTTTCCTCATCTCATCTAAAATGAATGAGGTCTTTGACTTTGCTCACATGAGGATAAGGTTCTCCTCCTATTTCTAATGGACTGTAGGGACACATTAGGGCCATTGTCAGGGTCTCTTATCTCATCTCGTCTAAAATGAATGAGACCTTCGACTTTGCTCACGTTAGGATGAGGTTTTCTTCCTATTTCTAATGGACTGTAGGAGCATATTAGGGCTATTGTTAAGACCTCTCCCCTCATCTCATCTAAAATGAATGAGGTCTTCAACTTTGCTCACATTAGAATGAGGTTCTTCTTTTATTCTTAATAGACTGTAGGGGCACATTAGGATCGTTGACAGGACCTCTCCTCTTATTTTATCTAAAATGAATGAGACCTTTGACTTTGCTCATATTAGGATGAGATTCTCCTTCTGTCTTAAATAATCGGAGGTCTTCAACTTGCTCATGTTAGGATGAGATTCTTCTTCTATCTTAAATAATCAGAGGTCTTCGACTTGCTCATGTTAGGATGAGGTTCTCCTCCTGTTCCTAATATAGCTATTTTTGATTACTTCTTTTCCGTCATCACATAGTTTTTATATCAAGAAACAATAATATTGAGATGGAGGAGTTTTATTGAAGAAAAATTACTAACAGTATATTCTCAGATTTTTTGAATTTCAAGGTCATGGGAGCGTTGTTCCTCCGAGCTCTTTCAGGCAATAAGTTTTGGATCGGACAACCTCCTCTATTTCATACGAGCCTTCTCAATTTGGGGTAAGCTTTTTCTAGCTTCGAGGTTGAGAGATGATGGCTCATCGAAGTACTAAGTCTCCTAGAGATAGTATTGATGATGCCGAAAGACAGCCGATCTCCTCGTTGTTCCTCCCTCATTGATGGTTTTGGTTGTGGCAGTGCTCTTGACTGATCTTCTTTTACTTCAGATCGACGTTCGATGAATCAATCCAGTCGGCCTCTCTTGATGAGTTTCTCGATTTTATCTTGAAGCTGAATGCATTCTTCAGTATCGTGACCATGATCATAATGATACAAATAGTACTTACTTCGATTATGCTTGTTTGGGAGAGATCATAATTCTTCTTCTAGAGGGAGAACTTCTTCGCGCCCTTCTATCGGAGCTTCTTTGACGATGAGCTCGAGGAGGAGTTTGGGCTCGTTTGTGCTCAAGTGAAGTTCGTGAGCGTGGCTAAACTTCATTCAGCCCTTTATCAGTTGTGGATTTATTAGACTCATCCTCCTGCTGCTCTTCCATGACTTTCTCATCTTTTAATTTGAAGGCTTCTTTCACTCGGATATATCCCTCAGCCCGAGCTAGCAGATCGACAAAGTCTCTGGGATACTTCTTCTTTAGAGAGAATAGCAAATCATTCTTCTAAAGGCCATCCTTAAGTGCGGCCATTATAATAGACTAGTCAAGATTTTGGACCTCCAATGCAGCAGCATTAAATCAGATGACGTAAGCTCGGATAGATTCTTCCTCATTCTGCTTGATATTCATAAAAAAATCCAAATCTCGGCGCAGACGTCAGCTGCTGACGAAGTGAGCTGCAAACTGATGGCTCATTTGGTCAAAGAAGAAGATCATATCCGATTTCAACGCCGAGTATCAGTTTCTTATTGCTTCCTTTAAGATAAATAAAAAAGCTCGACATAAGATGACGTCTGGTGCATCATGGAGCAGCATCATGGTCCGGAAGATCTTCAGATGATCGATCGGATCAGAGGTTCCATCGTAGCTTTCAAATTGAGAAAGTTTAAAATTCGACGGAATGGACTCTTGCATAATTTGGAGAGAGAAAGAATGATCAATGCGGATGTCATCATGGTGGGTCGGAGCGACGTGATAGAGTTTCTCAATCCATCGGTCCATCTTTTATAGTTTTTGATTGAGGACATCATCTCGATTGCAGATCTTGGAAGGCTTTCAGCTGTAGATGGAGAAGATCTCTTCCGAAGAAGAATCACGATCCGAACAAGGATCCTCTACTCTCTATTTTTTCTTTCCAGGGGTGATGGGTATTGTTGGTGCAGAAATCCGTCGCCGCCGGAGGTCGCCGCAATCGAGGCCGCTGGGCGCCGCCGGGGACCTGCAAAATGAAGTCCCATCCGGAATCGGTGGGGTGGTGGCTCCGGCAGGACCCTCCGACGGTCAAGTTAGTTTCCGACCAACAGTAATGGAGTGCTCGGAATGAGTTCCGGAGCTTAGAGATGTGGAGGAGAGCTTAGAGAGTCGAGAGTTTAGAGAGCTTAGCCTTAGTATGTCGGGAGGGGTCCTTTTATAGCGGAGCTTAGTGGATGGTGACGGCTGTGCCGTCTGGCAGAGAGTCGTCGAGCAGCATGGAGTTTGGTACGGAGAGGAAGGCGTCGTCCGGTAGATCGTGGGAGCCATACCGGCGAGTCGTGGGCCGCATGGAGTCCGGTACGGAGAGGAAGGCGTCGTCCGGTAGGATCGTGGGAGCCATACCGGCGAGTCGTGGGCCGCATGGAGTCCGGTACGGAGAGGAAGGCGTCGTCCGGTAGGATCGTGGGAGCCATACCGGCGAGTCGTGGGCCGCATGGAGTCCGGTACGGAGAGGAAGGCGCCGTCCGGTCTTGCTGCAGGCGACAGTTCGTCCAATGGAGTTCGGACTTGTAACAGAGTTCGGCCGAAGGGGAAGCTGGGGGAGTTCGTCTGGCTGAAGGGTCGGCCATCTGTAGAGTTCGGCCGGGGACGATTGCCGAGGAGTTCGACCGCTGAGAGGCCCGAAGAAGCTCGGCTGGCCAGTTGAAGGACTTCGGTTGCTAGTTGGTTCGGCCAGGGCTCGCTGAGGAGTTCGGTCGCCTAGGGTCGGTCCGAAGGGGTTCGGCCACTTGGGCTCGCCTGACTTGGGCCGAAGGAGTCGCCTGGGGTCGGTCCGAAGGAGTTCGGCCGTGGGAAGTCCGAAGGAGTTCGGCTGCATTGGGCTCGCCTGGGGTCGGTCCGAAGGAGTTCGGCCGTGGGGTCCGAATGGAGTTCGGACTTGTAGGAGAGTTCGGCTGAAGGGAAAACCCGGGAGGAGCTCGGATGGCCGAACGGGCGTCTGGGAGGAGTCCGTCTCCCGAAGAAGTCCTGCCGCTTGGAGTCCAAGGAGCTCGGCCGTCAGGAAGTTCGGCTGGCGGTGGGAGTTCGTCCTCTAGGCAGTTCGGCCCGGACCTTGGTGCAGGGGAGTTCGGCCTCTAGGCAGTTCGGCCCGGACCTTGGCGCAGGGGAGTTCGGCCTCTAGGCAGTTCGGCCGTGGTAGGGGCTCGGCCTGGCGCCTGGCGCTAAAGCTCTTCAGCGGCTACTGGTTACATTGGGCTGAGCGTCGGGCCGGGCTTCGGCAGGAGCGGGATTTATCCCCAACAGTAGCCCCCCCACTCCCGAGTTCAAAAATTGAAGGAAGGGAGTACCAAAACAGGCGACTGCCGAAGTCTTCTTCCAGGCTCCGCATTTGTTGCAGCTGAAGCTCGGGGGAGGTCTCATCTCCAGCCAATATTGACGCTGAAGTTGAGGCTGAGGCTTGGGGGAGACCTCATCTTCAGTCGATGTTTGGAGTTGAAATGGAACTCGTTTCCAGCTAAAGTCGATGAAGCTGATGTTGAAGCCGAAGTAAATCTCGCCTCCTACGGTCGAGGGTCGGATTTGAGCTCCTCGGGGGCGACATTATCTTCATCAGTTGAAGTCGACTCGAGGGAGACCTCCTCTCTTGCAGCCGAGGTTGAAGTGCGCGCTCGGGGGAGATCTTATCTCCCGCTGATGCTGATACCGAAGTTGAAGCTGAGGTCTGAAGGAGACCTCGTCTTCTGCAGTGAAGCTTGCCGTAGACTCTGGGGCTCGGCCTTGGACCTGCTCGCGTCAGGACGAGGTTCTCCTCCTGTTCCTAACCGGGTGTGGGGGCTCATGGGGAGATCTCCTCGCCTCTCCCCCCATCCCGTCCTTGGTGGAGGGGCCTTGACTTTGCTCGACGTTAGGACGAGGTTCTCCTCCTGTTCCTAGCCGGCTGTGGGGGCACATGAGGACCGTCGTCCTCGCTTCTCCCCCCATCCCGTCCTTTGTGGATGGGGCCTTCGACTTTGCTCGTGCTAGGACGAGGTTCTCCTCCTGTTCCTAGCCGGCTGTGGGGGCACATGAGGACCGTCGTCCTCGCTTCTCCCCATCCCGTCCTTTGAACGGGGCCTTTGACTTTGCTCGTGCTAGGACGAGGTTCTCCTCCTGTTCCTAGCCGGCTGTGGGGGCACATGAGGACCGTCGTCCTCGCTTCTCCCCCCATCCCGTCCTTTGTGACGGGGCCTTTGACTTTGCTCGTGCTAGGACGAGGTTCTCCTCCTGTTCCTAGCCGGCTGTGGGGGCACATGAGGACCGTCGTCCTCGCTTCTCCCCCCATCCCGTCCTTTGTGAACGGGGCCTTTGACTTTGCTCGTGCTAGGACGAGGTTCTCCTCCTGTTCCTAGCCGGCTGTGGGGGCACATGAGGACCGTCGTCCTCGCTTCTCCCCCCATCCCGTCCTTTGTGAACGGGGCCTTTGACTTTGCTCGTGCTAGGACGAGGTTCTCCTCCTGTTCCTAGCCGGCTGTGGGGGCACATGGGGACCGTCGTCCTCGCTTCTCCCCCCATCCCGTCCTTTGTGAACGGGGCCTTTGACTTTGCTCGTGCTAGGACGAGGTTCTCCTCCTGTTCCTAGCCGGCTGTGGGGGCACATGAGGACCGTCGTCCTCGCTTCTCCCCCCATCCCATCCTTTGCGAACGGGGCCTTTGACTTTGCTCACGCCAGGACGAGGTTCTCCTCCCGTTCCTAGCGGGACATTTCCGCTCGCTTCTTCTCTTCTCTTTTTTCTTTTTTTTTTAGCGACCCTGAAACGATAGTGTCGAGCAACAAGGTTTTATTGAGGGAAACTATTGGTGGTACATTCTCAGGTTTTCCGAGTTCCAAGGTCGGGGAAGCGTTAGTCCTCCGAGCTCCTTTAGGCGATAGGTTCCAGGTCGGACGACCTCTACCACTTCGTACGGACCTTCCCAATTTGGGACGAGCTTCCCTTGACTCTGGGGCTGAGAGACGGCTGCTCGTCGGAGCACCAAATCCCCAACTCTGAATGCCTTATTTTTGACTCTGGAATTGTAATACCGAGCCACCTTTCGTTGGTAGGTGGCCATCCGGATGCGGGCCGCTTCCCTCTTTTCTTCTCTAGAAGGTCGAGGTTGGCTCTGAGGTCCTGGGGGTTGAGTTGCTCGTTGAAGCCCACGATTCGAGCAGATGGAAGTTTGAGCTCGATCGGGATGACTGCCTCGGTGCCGAAGGCCAAGGCGAAGGGCGTCTCGCCGGTCGGTACCCTCTGCGTTGTTCGGTATGCCCAGAGGACGTGGTAGAGTTCGTCTGCCCAGGCCCCCTTTGCCCTGTCGAGCCTCGTTTTGAGGCCTTGCAGCAGGGTCCGATTGGTCACTTCGGCTTCCCCATTGGCTTGCGGATGAGCCACCGACGTGAAGTGGTGGGAGACGTTTAGTCCTTCGCAGAACTCGGCAAACCGGGCTCCAGCGAACTGTCGCCCATTATCGGTTATGAGGGCTCGGGGCAGGCCGAACCGGCAGATCAGCGTCTTCCAGACGAAGTCCTGCACCTTGGCCTCGGTGATCTTCGCTAGTGGTTCCGCCTCGACCCACTTGGTAAAGTAGTCAATCGCGACCAGGAGGAACTTCCGTTGCCCGGACGCCGTTGGAAAGGGGCCGAGGATGTCCATCCCCCACTGCGCGAAGGGCCAGGGCGCAGTGAGCGGAGTGAGTTCGGATGCCGGCTGCCTTTGCACGCTGGCGTTCTTCTGGCAGCGGTCACATCTCTTCACGTATTCCGTGGAATCACGAAGTAGGGTTGGCCAGTAGTACCCTTGCCGAAGTAGTCTTTGCGATAGGGATCTGGCTCCCGCGTGACTTCCCGCAGAGTCCTTCGTGGACATCCTGTAGCGCGATGCAGGCCTCAGAGGGTCCGGAGGCACCTCAGCAGCGGGAGGGAGTACGACCTTTTATATAACCTGCCCTCGTACATGACGTAGCGGGAGGCTTGACTCCTGAGCTTCCGAGCTTCTCTCCGGTCGTGAGGGAGGACCCCTTCTTCTTCGAGGTAGGCGATCAGCGGATCGATCCAGCTGGGCTCGAAGTCCGTCCGCAGGACGGCCTGAGGTTCCTCGGTGGTCGGGCACTTCAGAGTTTCCAGAAACACCTCTTTTGGTAGTTCGGCCGGGGCAGAAGGTGGCCAACTTGGAGAGGAGGTCGGCCCTTGTATTTCCCGATCCTTGGGATGTGCCGAATGTCGAAGCTGTCGAAGGCTGGTATTAAGTTCTTCACCTTCCGAGGTACATCACCATGCTTTCCTCCCGCGCCTCGTAGCTGCCGCCGACCTGACCGACCACCAACTGGAATCGCTATAGACTTGAAGCCGACCCACCTTCAATTCCCTGGCTATCTGCAGCCCGGCTATCAGCGCTTCATACTCGGCCCCATTGTTGGTTGTGGGAAACTCGAAGCGCAATGCGTACTCGGTGACGATCCCCTCGGGGCTGACCAGGACCAGCCCTGCGCCGGCCCCGCTAGAGTTGGACGAGCCATCCACATGCAGAACCCAGGCGCCTTCAAGAAGGTCGGCCCTCTCTTCAGGGAAGCTCGACCGCCACAGCTCGGCTTCGTTGGGGCCTGGTCTCCCTCCGATGATAGCCTCGCTTGATTCAAGCTCGGCTTCAACTGGTGCGGTGCATTCCAACACGAAGTCCGCCAGTATCTGAGCCTTGATCGATGGCCTGGGCCGGTAATTGATGTCGAACTCCGTGAGTTCGATCGTCCATTTGGCGATTCTTCCTGAAGCGTCTGCTCGGTGGAGGACGGCTCTTATTGGTTGGTCCGTGAGGACCGTGATGGTATGCTCCTGAAAGTAAGGTCGGAGCCTCCTGGCTGCGATCAGAAGACAGTAAATTAGTTTTTCTAACTTGGAGTACCTGGTCTCCGCGTCCCTCAAGGCTCGGCTCACGTAGTAGACAGGTTGTTGCGCCTTCGCATCTTCCCTGACCAGGACAGCCGCCAGGGCCATTGGAGAGACAGCTAGGTATAAGAGTAGCCCTTCTCCAGGTTCGGGCTTCGCCAACAGTGGGGGTGCGCCGAGGTAGTTTTTAAGCTCCTCGAATGCCTGTTTGCACTCCGCTGTCCAGCAAAAATCTTTCGGTCGCCTGAGGACCTGGAAGAAAGGCAGGCACCGCTCGGCCGACCTCGAGATAAAGCGGTTCAGGGACGCCACCTTCCCAGCCAGGCGCTGAACTTCCTTAATTGTTTTCGGGGCAGTCATCTCCTGGATGGCTCGGATTTTCTCGGGATTCGCCTCGATTCCGCGTCTCGACACCATGAATCCTAGGAATTTTCGGAGGTCACGCCGAAGGCGCATTTGGTCGGGTTCAACTTCATCTTGTGCCTCCTAAGCGCATCGAAGTTTCTTCAAGGTCGGCGAGGTGGTCCGTCGAGGCTCGGCTTTTGACCAGCATGTCGTCCACGTACACCTCCATGTTGCGACCGATCTGCCCCTTGAAGACCTTATTGACCAAGCGCTGGTAGGTGGCTCCTGCATTCTTGAGTCCGAAAGGCATGACCCTGTAACAGTAGAGACCTCGGTCAGTAATAAAGGTGGTCTTTTCTTCATCTTCGGGCGCCATGCGTATCTGGTTGTAATCAGAAAATGCGTCCATAAAAGTGAGGAGCTCGTGGCCCGAGGTGGCATCCACCAGCTGGTCGATCCTCGGTAGGGGGTAGCTGTCCTTTGGGCAGACTTTGTTCAGCTTCTTGAAGTCGACGCACATCCTCCATTTGTTGTTTGCTTTTTTGACGAGGACCACGTTCGAGACCCAGGTCGGATAGTTGACCTCCGGATGAGTCCGGCTCGAGGAGCTTATCCACTTCTTCGGCTACCGCCTTCTGTCTCTCTGGGGCTTGGTGGGCAACTTTTCTCTGATGGGTCGGTGCCTTGGGTCGATGGCCAGCCGATGCTCTATAACATCGGCGTCGATCCCTGGTACATCCGCTGGGGCCCAGGCGAAGACGTCCGCATTCCTTCTGAGGAAAGCGACGAGCTGTCTCCTAACCTCGGCCGCCAAGTTGGAGCCGATCCGCACCTCATGCCCCGGGTCTCCGTCGTGTAAGGACACAGGGACGAGGTCTTCCGCAGGTTCGCCCCGTTCTTCAGTGAGGTCGTCGCGGACGTCCAGCCCATCAACAAGGCAAGGGTCGGGCCGGTCTCCCCCGCGCAGGGCAACTGAGTAGCAGTACTTCGCCAGGGCCTGGTCTCCTCTGACCTCGCCGACTCCGTGGCTCGTCGGGAATTTCATCTTTAAGTAGTAGGTTGACACAACCGCCCGTAATGCGTTTAGGCCGGGTCGCCCAAGGATTGCATTATAGGCGGACGGGGTCTTCACGACCAGAAAGTCGATCCGCGCCTGGCCAATTTTGGGGATTGGCCCGCCGTCACCGCCAAAGTCACCATGCCTTCGACCGGAACGGCGTGTCCGGCAAATCCTACCAGGGGGGAATTTACAGGCCCTAAGCGGGTGTCAGGTAGGGATATTTTTAAGAAGGCATCATAAAACAATATGTCCGCCGAACTTCCATTATCCACCAAAACGCGACGTACATCATAATCAGCGACGTTTAAAGAGATTACAACCGCGTCGTTATGTGGAAATCGGATCCCTTGGCGTCTGCCTCGGTGAAGGTCACGGGCTCCGAGGTCCTCTGCCTCTTCGCCGGTCCCTCGGATTCGTCGGTCTTTCCCCGCTGCGGTCCTCCGAGACGGTGTTAATGACGCCGAGAGGCGGCCGATCCTCCTGCCGATCCTCCTCATCCGGCGGCAACATTCTCGGCCGATCTTCCCGCTCTTTAGGTTGTCTTTGCAGGAATCGGCCAAGCCTGCCCCGCGGACCAGCTCCTCGATTTCATCCTGGAGCTGGATGCACTCCTCGGTATCGTGACCGTGGTCACGGTGGTAAAGGCAGAACTTGTTGGGGTTGCGTTTTCTGGGATGGGAACGCATTCTCTCCGGCTCCGGAAGTCTTCCCTTGATCTCCAGCAGCACTTGAGCCTTCGGGCGTTGAGGGGGGCGTAGCTGTGAAAACGCCGCCGGAGGGGAGAACCTTGGCGCGGAGATGAACCTCGTCGCGGGGGAGAACCTCGGCGCCGGGGGGAACTTCGGCGCCGGAGGGGACTTCGGCGTCGGGGGGGACTTCGGTGTGCCCTTCCGTCGGTGGCTTCCCGCCCCCGAGCCTGAGGTGGAGTCCGGGCTCGCCCGCGACCAGGCGGAGTTCGGGAGCGCGGCCAAGCTTCGGTGCGCTTTCTTTCTTCGGCGGGCCTTCCCGCTCTGCCTACTCGTCGCTTGTCGCGAGCTTCATTATCCTTGGCCTCAAAAGCCTCCTCTGCCCGGCATAGCTTTCCGCCCGAGCTAGCATGTCAGCGAAATCCCTGGGATATTTTTTTCCAGGGAGAACAACAGGTCGTTCTTCTGAAGGCCGCCCTTGAGCGCGGCCATAGCAACCGATTGGTCCAGGTTCCGGACTTCCAGCGCGGCAGCGTTGAACCGGGTGACGTAAGCCCGGATGGGCTCCCCTCTTTTTGCCTGATGGCCAACAAGGAATCCGAGCCTCTGCGCGGCCGTTTGCTGCTGACAAAGTGGGCCACGAATCGTTGACTCATTTGGTCAAAAGACAGGATGGTGCTCGGCTTAAGCGCCGAGTACCAATTCCTGGCCGCTCCTTTGAGGGTAGAAGGGAAAGCCCGACACAAGATGGCATCAGGTGCGCCATGGAGCAACATCGTAGTCCTGAAAGCCTCCAAATGGTCGACCGGGTCGGTGGTCCCATCGTAGCTTTCAAAATGCGGGAGCTTGAAGTTCGGCGGTACCTGTTCCTGCATAATTTTCTGCGAGAAGGGAGGATCAGTGCAAATATCGTTACCGCGGGAGGAAGGAGTATGACGAAGTTCTTCTATGCGTCGTCCCATCTCCAAGAGCCTTTGATCCAGGAAGTCTTCGCGATCCTTAATCCCCAAGGTCTTCTCGCGGAATAGGTGTGAAGCTTCTCCCTGGGTCGAGCCGCGGTCCGAGCAGGGGCTCCTTGCCGGCTGCCCTTCTCTCCCGAGGGCCGGAGGTCGGGTAGCCCACATCGGTCGTTCCTGGACTGGGTTCCCGGGCTCCGGGGAACCCCGCGCCGGTCGAGTGGGCGCCGGACCTCGCGAATGCGTGGCCTGCACTGCCCGCACCGCCTCCGTAAGATCGCGGACCTGCTGGGCAAGCAGGTCGAACCGCTCCGCATCTACCGAAGTACGAGCGGCCCGTGTCGCCGGGCCGGAGTGGGAGCGGACGACCCGAACGGGATCGGCCGCGGAGGCTGCGACCTCCGGTCGAGGCTCTCCTAGGGGCATTTTTCTTTCCAGAAAAGGATACTGAAGAGGAGAAGAAAGATCCGGAGCAGGGGAAGGAAATCGTCGCCGAGCACTCCTTTAAGAACAAGGAACCTCGAAGGTTCAAGTCCCTTCTTCCAGCGCCAATCTATTGGTGCAGAAATCCGTCGCCGCCGGAGGTCGCCGCAATCCGAGGCCGCTGGCGCCGCCGGGGACCTACAAAACGAAAGTCCCGTCCGGAACCGGTGGGTGGTGGCCGGCAGGACCCTCGACGGTCAAGTTAGTTTCGGACCAACAGTAATGGAGTGCTCGGAATGAGTTCCGGAGCTTAGAGATGTGGAGAGAGCTTAGAGAGCTTAGCCTTAGATGTCGGAGGGGTCCTTTTGATACGAGCTTAGTGGATGGTGACGCTGTGCCGTCTGGCAGAGAGTCGGTCGAGCAGCATGGAGTTTGGTACGGAGAGGAAGCGTCGTCTGGTAGATCGTGGAGCCATACCGGCAAGTCGGGCGCATGGAGTCCGTACGGAAGGAAGGCATCGTTCGTAGATCGTGGGAGCCATACCGACGGCGTGGCCGTAGGGAGTCCGGTACGGAGAGAAGGCTCGTGTAGATCGTTGGAGCCATACCGGCGAGCCTGGCCGCATGGAGTCCGGTACGGAGAGGAAGCGCCGTCCGGTCTTGCTGCAGGCGACAGTTTGTCCAATGGAGTTCGACTTACAGAGAGTTCGGCGAGGGGAAGCTGGGGAGTTCGTCTGGCGAAGTCGGCCGTCTGTAGATTCGGCCGCTGAGAGCCCGAAGAAGCTCGGCTGGCCAGTTGAAGGACTTCGGTTGCTAGTTTTCGGCCAGGCTCGCTGAGGAGTTCGGTCCGAAGGAGTTCGGCTGCGCGGGCTCGCCTGGGTCGTCTGAAGGAGCTCGGCCGTGGAAGCCGAAGGAGTTCGGCTGCATGGGCTCGCCTGGGGTCGGTCCGAAGGTTCGACCCTGGGAAGTCCGAAGGAGTTCGGGCTCTGGAGAGTTCGGCTGAAGGGAAAACCCGGGAGGAGCTCGGATGGCCGAACGGGCGTCTGGAGGAGTCCGTCTCCCGAAAGTCCAGCCGCTTGAGTCCGAGGAGCTCGGCCGTCAGGAAGTTCGGCTGGCGATGGGAGTTCGTCCTCTAAGCAGTTCGGCCCGGACCTTGGCGCAGGGGAGTTCGGCCTCTAGGCAGTTCGGCCCGGACCTTGGCGCGGAGGAGTTTGGCCTCTAGGCAGTTCGGCCGTGGTAGGGGCTCGGCCTGGCGCCTGGCGCTAAAGCTCTTCAGCGGCTACTGGTTACATTGGGCTGAGCGTCGGGCCGGGCTTCGGCAGGAGCGGGATTTATCCCCAACAGGTATGCTAGCTCAAGTGCTCCTCCTTGGGATCGGTTCTTGACATCTCGATGGTGAGTTTTTTGATGGAATCGCCATCGAAAGTTGCCGCATGACCTGCACTATTTCGATGAGGTCCTGAATTTGCTGCATCAGCAGATTAAACTGCTTTGAATCTACCATGGCCGGCGGTAGAGGTGGAGGTTGAAGTACCGATGATGGAGCAGGAGTGGATGGATCTGACTTAGATCTGACGGTAGAAGTGGTAGATCTCCGGATAGTCACCTTCTTTGGAGGTATTTCTTGAGATTGAGGGAGAGGAAGGAGATAAATTTTAAAGAAGAAGATTCATAGGGTCGACTAAGCACTCATTTAAGAATAAGGGTATCTCGAAAATAAAGGATCCTTCCTCTTGTTCCAATCCTGTTGGTGCAGAATCTGATTGACGTTGGATCAAGCTGAAGTTGAAAAAGAAGAGGTCACCATCGATGACCTGCAAAATAAAGTTTCATTCGGAGTAGATGGTGGTGGCTCCGATAGGATTCTTCGATGATCAAGTCAGCTTTTCTGATCAACGAAAATGGAGTGCTTAGATAAGAATTCAGCAGAATTTTGGGAAGGAGAAGAAAACTTAGAGAAAATATATCTGAAGGATCTCTTTTATAGATGAAGTTCAAAGCAGATTGATAGTGACAATCATAACTGTCCGATCATGGGTCACTCGAGGCCACGTAGAATTTATTACGGAGAGAGATGTCGCTCGTAATAGACTGATAATGACAGTCATAATCATTCGATAGTGGGGTCATCTGTAGCAGACTGATAATGACAGTCGTAATCGTCCAGTAGTGGGGTCATCTATTCGTTGAGATTTAATAGTCAAAGTTTAGAGGAAGCAAGCATTGGTTGGTGAAGAGCTTTGACATATATCAATTCCAGAGGAGTTCGAACTCCTAAAGAAAATACGATTAGAGAAGATCATCTGGAAGGAATACTACTTAAAATCTAAAAATAATCCACTAGGAGAATTTGGATGGAGTTCGACTGATGGAGAAGTTCAGAAAGAATTCGACTGGTAGAGAAATCCGACTGAAGAAGAAGTTCGGAAGAAGTTCGGCTTCTGTAGAAATTCGACTGAAGGAGAAGTCCGAAAGAAGTTCGACTCCTGTAAGAATCCAACTGAAAAAAAAGTCCGAAAGGAATTCGATTCATGGAGAAATTCGACTGAAGGAGAAGTTCGAAAGAAGTTTGGCTTTTGGAGGAGTTCGACCGCTGAAGAAGTTTGAGAGGAATTTGATCGTTGGAGGAAGAATTTTCGATCGAAGCTTTTCCGTGATTACTAGTTACATTAGACTAAGCATCAGACTAGACTTTGATGGAAGCAGGATTTATCTCCAATAAGAATCATCAGAAACCTCCTCACTATTTTCAGAGAATTAAGAATGCGAGAAACCAAACCCGACAAACCAAATTCCTTATCCTATGATTAATAATAACTTAGTATATAGTCATATTGATCAACCTTTCTTTTCTTATTTTGAGAGAAACAAAAAAGACTAATTCATACTATAATTATTTAGACTTAACTATCTAATATGCACATATTAATTAAATTTTATTTTATTAGTTTTTATAATATAAACTTTGTGGAGTCTATTTAAGCTCTCCAACCTTCCACCAAAATATTTTTCAAATTAAATTTCTATCCAAGCTTCCGATTTTTATCCATCATGCACCCTTCACTATGTCTTTAAACAAGTACTTTTGAAGCCACTTGTATCTCATTCATTACGAGACAAACACGGAACAAAGTTGGGTTTTGCTACGGTGCGTCAATAACTAAAAATAGATGGTTTAGATTTTTCCATCCATAGCTAGTTAGACTATCAATGTGTATAGCTGATGCAATAAATATCTCAAAGATCAAAATTATTTGAACATTAAAATGGATGGCAGGTTTCATAATTAAATTAAAAATTATGATTTATTTTTGTTAAAAGCCTTCACCCCACCACTCCTCTTCCAAATCATGATTTCTTGATAGGCATGGATAGCGGAGTTGGAGAGGAGGGTGGAGATGTGTATCAAGGGTGGAGGAGCGGGGTGGTGGGGTTGTCATCAGGAGTGGAGGGAGAGGAGAGAAGGGGGGTTTTTTTTATGTAGGGGTTGGGGTGCTCTAACCTTCATAGAGGAGGAGAGGAAGCTTGGATCTTTACTGAGAGTGGAGGAAGAAGAGAAAAAGGGATGCAGGAGGAGGAGAAAGTGGGCAATGTACGGCAATAAAAAAGCTGGGGAGATGGGCAAAGAAGAAGAAAGGGGATGGCATGTAGCGGCGGAGAGGAGAACTATAGGTTTGAGAGATAGAGTTGTGGGCAAAAAAAGAAGCAGAAAGGAACAGCATGTGATGGCAAACTCAAGCAATAAAGAAGTGAGCGAAGGAAAAGAAAGAAGATGATATGCATGGAAGCTAAGCGATGGAGAGATGGGTGGAGGAGGAGAGAGGTGGCGTGTGGTAGTAGAAAAATGAGTGACGGAGAGGTGAGCAAAAGAGGAGGAAGGAGGTACTGTGGGGCGATGAGAAGTTAGAAAAAAAAATTAAAAAGTTAATTTTTTTTAAAAAAAATAAAATATAAAAAAATGATAATAAGATTATATTTTAAATATTTTTTATAATAAAATATTATAACAAGCATTGTAGTATGCAAAAGTAAAATTTGCTAATTGGGTTGTCTTAACTTTGCATTCAGATATGCAAATCGATTACATAAAAACAAAAAACCTAAAAGAGATAAAGTAATTGAATGCTGCAATTGAACTCATGGATCTATTATTTTGGCCTGTAATGGATCAACCACTTACCCAAACATTGTTTTGGGACGAAATTTTGGATTATACGATTGTCGGCATGGAAGTTGGAAATATTTGCTTGTGGAATATTCTCTGCCCCTCTGGACGCGTGTAACGGTCCTTCCCTGAAGGAATCTAATGGGGTGGTGAGCTTTTATGGGGATAAGATCCCATCAGTGGCACTCAGAATTATTGAACTGCCGTAGTTGTACTTGTCAATGTCTAACGGTCAAATAATTGAATCCGGAAGGCAACCTGGCGTCCCTACAGGGAAACCCGAATCCTCCGCATTTTCCAATGGGCGACCGCTAGAATGGAACCCACCTCTCTTTGTCCATTGGATCGGCTGCTCATCCGCAAGTCCATGCGTCGCAACTTTTAGCCACGGACTGACTGACACGGGAATTTTAAGACGTGCCTAAAACAATTCCATATATATCATTATATATACACATAATAATATTTATATTATTTCTCACATATTAAAACGAAATGATATTGAGAAGTATCTATATTACTCCTAAAAAATGAATATTATAAATACTTTAGCTTATAAAATATAATACATTTGAAGCAATAAGAAGTTAGCACTTTGGTACGGTTAACTAACACATGGAATAAGCCCGAGAGTTTGAGCATCAAGTAGCTATACAAAAATATTATTTTTATATAAGAATCTATATATATATTGTTCTATATCAAATATATATTAGATAAATTTTAAATATTTATATTAAATAATAATAATAATAATAATTATTATTATTATTATTTTAAAATAAGATTCATATGAGATGGAGGCATGGCAATTAAATATATACACTCATTGCTCCATCACTAATTTCGTCAATTCACACCTCTTTTGATGGGCCAGGCTTATTCTCCCGATGGACAGCAGTCCAAGTTGTGTTGTCAGTGTTGATGTCCCTATTTTTCAATAATCTTTCGGTAGCAGTCGGCAAGAGCGATTGCATCTGGCTGATTTAAAGTGGCATATGACCAACCCTTTTCTGCCCTTTTTTTTTTTTTTTTTTTTGTTCGAAAAGAGATTGCCAAAAGAAAAAAGTGCGAGTTCTTTTCAGGATGAAGTACGCTTATAGTAAGTGAACAACACAATCGCGAGGAGAGAGAGAGAGAGAGAGAGAGAGAGAGAGAGAGAGAGTTCTCAGAGGACAACGACTGGGGGACTCTTACGTCATGACATGAGAGAAGTACATGGAAGCGCGGCTTATGATGGTAACCGCTGGCATGGGAGAGAAACTGCGCCACCTACGACAAGCTCAGAAATATATTTTGGCAGTACAAATTAAGTCTTTGTGGATAATTAGTGTGTAAAATCGTGTTCAGTTTTCTTTGAAGCAAAACCATGAAATCCTTTATTATTAATGAAGTATAGGAGTGAAAGTAATATATATTATTCATCTAGATTTATTTTTATATTCAAATTAATTTAGATATAAATAAAAATTTAAAAATTTGACTAATATCTATATCTTTATTTATATTTATTAAAAAAATATATATAAATATGGATAGACAATCATCCGATTCATAACTGAATCTATATATAATCTTATATAATTTTATATAATACTTATTATTTTTTTAAAAAATATACAATCATATAAAAATATTATTAACTTAATTTATCATATATTTAATAATATTTTTGATTCTATAATTATAAAATTTAATTATCTAAATTATATCTATAATTATATCCATACTTCTAGTATTAGAATTGTATCTGTATCTATTTAAAATAAATATATATTTAAATTTTTATATCGAAATAATATCTATATATATATTTGTATTTATTCGATAAAATAAATATAGCTATGGATATGCTGGTATCCAATTCGTATTCGATTCGATTTCAGAGCTAATAGAGCAACATTCTTGATATATCAATATATCCAAACATTATGGGATGTTTGGTTGGGGTAAGGTAGGGTCTGAAATCAGAATGAAAATATGTGACTTTCATTTCAATCATTTGGTTAGAAAGAGTTCTATTTCGATTCTAATTTTGGAATGGAATGGGAATAGTCTAATCTATCCAAAATATAATCTCTACTCTTCTATGAGAATTCAAATTTTTATCCCAATTTTGATTTTACTTCTTATTCTGGTTATGAAGCAAATACTTCGGAGAATTTGTCCATTTCGATTCGGATTCCAATCCATTCCAATTTTAATTTTAGCTGCGAACCAAACATTCCTACATATGCTCTATATCGCTACATGTATATCATATCAATATCTAACTCATGTTAATAAAAAAGAGAGTTTATTTACTAGGTTAATTTGCTGGCTTATAAGATTACTCATATCCATAAAAGAGTTACAATACTATAAATTGGATAGCTTTATATATGACTAATCATGTTGGGACTACTTTATAAATTATTGTATTAAATATCCACTCTACATTTTATTTGCTGATTTCTGGACGTATTTATAATAGACTGGTATAATAAATCCATTTTAACCAATCCAAAAAAGAAGAAGAAGAAAAAGGGATGGAAAAGATTTTTGCATTGATCTAGAGAGTCTTTTTGGTTGCATAAATTTATGTTAGTTTATTCGTGGGCTGGACTAGGGGCATCCAAGTCGTGTCTAATTGTTAAGGCCGAATCCATATTTCATACAGAGTCTGCCAAGATTTTATATCACCGCCCAGTATCCTTCGAGTAACCAAGGGAAGTTAGAAGTTCTTATGGGTGAACGGCACCTAGTCATTAATGTGACTTGGTCCAACTGGCACCATTAATGGTACTCTGTTAACTTCCACTGGCCCTATTTGGGGACCTCTAAATCTTTGATAGCTACAAGGGAGAAAGAAAACTTACTGACCTATAATCTGGCTGGAATGGTCTCTAGTCATCAACTCAGATTTGAACTTGAACAAATAATGGTATCTTTTCCTGACCAAGCTTGCTTCCCTGATCATATATATATATATATCGGTTAATTGCTACGGAAGCTTGATGGCTCTAGACTCTAGTCCCTTTTTTTTGACCAAAAAAAAAAAAAAAAATCTATTAAATGAAGCCCATCTTACCATATGCAATAGCCACACCGTATACTTGATGGTGATGTGTGCTACTCGACAATTGAACCCCCACAGGACCAATGAATTGAATGAACATAGCATACCTAACATTTACCAAGAATTATGTGTTCAAGGAGTTGCCATTAATAAATTATCTAAAGGGATAAGGTTTAAAGTATTTCTGATGGGAACGATGCTCTAGTGCTGGAGCCATGGCACCCAAAGATCATGTTACCAATGTGATTATTCATTACGTGTATAATTATGGAAAGATGTGGTGGGTTTTGAACTCTAGATCTGTTGTGTATTATATTATAGTGATGCAATGAGGGCAGCAAGTACTTAAGCCAATCAAGGTTTAGAGGTAGGGAAACAAGCTTAGAAAATGATAGGTGGGGAAATGCCTGAGATGGGCAGAGATAAAATACCACCATAATTGGTCCGCATGCTTCAAAAAGCTCGATCGTGTTTCCTTGAGAAGACGAAAATATTAATAAATTAAAATTAGGTACGGATATGAACATAAAAGACAAATCCTCTATTTTGCATCATAGAATTTTGTACCATCTCGGCTCCATTTATCCTGAAAACATGTCCAAGGATATCTCAATGCCATGCATGATATGTCACAGAAATGAAAGAGAGCCATCCATCTCTGAGATGGATGACATGATGGCTACAAGGATACTGCAACATGCAGTGCAAAAGTCGCATCATGGAGGATCCCATTCACAAAAGGAATAGCAAATAGTTTAGGGATTGCCATCCCTTGCGGTGCAAGTCACCACTGGATTAACTGTGAGAAACCTTAGACCAAAGTCCTAGTTATACCCTTCTACTCAAACCATGCAAACATTAGAATTATTCTCCTAGACTTTGACAAGGAAAATTTGAGCAGGTTTGTTTAGGTATGTTAGAAAAGAGCAACGTCTTGTCATTCTCTTTTCAAGAAATATGAGGAAATAAACTAGCATGTTTCTTTAGCTTATTAGGACCTTCTCAAAGTTGGTCGATTTTTCTAACCTGCTGCTCTTGGAATGATGGAGTTTTTTCTACGCTCATGTCATGATGTTGGTAGGTTTCCACATCGAACCATTCCTCCATGCTTGGACTTCAAACCAATGCCAGCTCGTTGAAAACCATTGTTAATTTAGATGTGCCGGAAGTCGATTGGATCGTTATATTAATTAATCCACCACGAGGTCTTCCACAGGCTGTTAGGTGTCGTTAATTTAGGCTACAAGCATTGGTATTACGTAATGGATGACCTCTAAGTTCTCGCATCTTATCAACAAATGGTCAGTAGACAAAAGAAGGAAGGTTGATGAAGAAAACTAAAGAATAGGTACGTGGGCAATGCAGGGTCCATAAGAGAGATTAAGGGAGGGATGGAGTAGAGAGGCGTCAGCTTTTGAGATGGTTGCATGAGACGTGGAAGAAACCCCTCCAGGAGAGACCTCGCTGTATAGAATGGAATGTTTGATAAATGGACAGCCGAGTTATTGGAATCTGATGTCCCTCACGTCTCTTCGGTATTGACTGCTGCTTTGTGGGGTCTAAGCAAAATAGAAGATGATGTGTACATTATTTGCCTAATCAAACTGTAGCAATTAACTGCATCCTTAGAAATTAAAAGAGAAATCCATAACAAAGACGAAAAAAGGAAAGGAAAACTACCCCCTTTTTTTTTTTTTTTTAATGTGTGACAAACTTTGAGAGGGAGATCTCTGTGGCTCTTGTTGCACGTAGCCAGCTTACATCTACATGCACAATAGATTTATCTGAAGTAAGATTAAATGTTCAAACAAAGATAAACCCCGGATATAAGTTTGGACGCAAGAAAAAATGATTGAAAAACTTATTTTTCTTGAAAAGTGTTTTTTTTTTTTTTTTTTTTCAGTTTATTTGCTTCATTAGAAAGGTAATAAGTTAGAAAGCTTATAACTAGATTCCGAGAAATTTTTCTATTGGCATGGAAAGGTCTTAATTTTTCTCTTCCTTTTCCTTGGATTCTTTTGCAACCCAGCAGATTCTAAGGGACTTTCCCTATAAAAGCAGCAGCAGAAATGCCGGTCGGTAGATGGGGATGCAAATGTGTGGGCCTGAGGCTGAAATTTTACATAGTTTAAGCCAAGTCATCGAGCCAGGCCTGTGTAAAATTCTACAAATCCTGAGATTAGGCCTGGCCCATTTGCATTCCTAGTCATATATAGCCCGTTCTTTAGTATACATGGATACAATTTGTTGTATTTTGGAATGCTTGCCAGTTTCATTCATTTCCCATGTATCACACAAATTCCAGAGAGTTGCAAGAAATTTTCTGAGTACATGAATTGGCCACCTCTTGCATTACTCCTTACTTTGACCACAAATGCAGGCAAAATATCCAAGTCCAAGTTTCTTGCAGCACAAGTGGGCCACGGATTGGTTCATCCCAAGCTTCATTTCAACCCACCGTTAGAGTTGCAATTGGCTCAAAACCATCCCAAAGCTTAAAATTGAATGAGGCAAATTTAGCGGATCTGACTGAAGTTTGACTTGCCAAGTGAGAACTTCAACACCATCAACCCACCGTTAGGGCATTACCAAATTAGGTTTTAGGATTTAACTGGCCTATTTGCATTCCCAGAATCTTTTGGGCCATCTTCGAGGCAGCATCAAGTTTGGGCCGAAAGAGAATTGCCCCAAATGGATTTAGACCTTATCATTTCCGGTACACCCTCAAAAGAGGCCCAAAGGACCACCATCATCTTTTCGAAAGTAGAGCATTGAAGTATACCAATGACTAGACCTGGCGAGCGACAGGATCAGACGTATCCGTGAGTCACGCAAGATATTTTGTTTTATGATTTTATGGGGTGTCATACTAGAATGGTATGAGCTCCTGGTTGTACACACACACACAAAAAGAAGAAGAAGAAGAAGAAGAAGAAGAAGAAGAAGAAGAAGAAGAAGAAGAAGGAAATAGAGAATTGATCATCCTAGGAAGCCTTCTAGCGTTCGCATTAAACCTAGCTTGAGCCCAGTCTCTATGGTGTGATACCTCGTGACTGTGAACACTTAAGCTAAGATATGCGTCACCATGCATGTCAATGGATTGCTGATCATGCACTCGGACTTGTCTGAGCTTTTTCTGATCCCTACCTTTTCTTGTGGAATCAGCCATAAAAGCTATAAAATATCAAATATCAAGATCCTATACAAGATCTTCTACAGTATGCCCATAAGCTAATCCATACAAATGTACCGCTCTTGCCGGTACGCTGTCTTCTGCTTGAACTCTGCTCTGAATCACGCCAACCAATGAGACACCAGCTTAATTAGCATATCTATGTACGTATGACACGCTATGCTCTACAAATTGACATGAGAATCGATTCGTTCGAGTAGTTATGAAAATCTTGCTCAGGAAGTAGTACTGGACAAATCCGTTCTACTTTAAGTAATGCAACTGGATCAAAATGAGGTTTCTAAAAGGACGAAAGTGGTCGAGCTTCAGCATGAGCATGGGCTAATTAAACAGTCCAGGAACCAGATGGACACCAAATTCTGGAATTGAACTAAAATTGGGCTGGGCCTGAACAGATAGCTTGGGCATATAACATAAATATTATATTATGCATCACATAAATAACGACTCAATAACGGGGGTGGGATTTGAAAAAACTTTTCCCAAAAAAAAAGAAGAAGAAGGAAATTAGAAGTGGATGCTTGGTGTGTGATCATGTGACAGTGCCAATATTCGTGCTTTTTCTCTTTGGCCTTTTGTTGAGCAGGTTTTAGGTGGTTTTCTGTATGCTCCTAATAGCTTGAGAAGCACCTAGCGATAGCAGACGATCTTTGCCGGAACTAGACATGAGAGAAAGATAGTGGGGCTCGGGTGGCTCAGGGAATGCCTAGGTAGTCTCGATGGATGATGCATAAAATCTTGCCGGAGGAGGAGCAATTATAACGGCACACTAAAGTTCTCGTATTTCCATAAATGATGATGGAGAAGCCGAGGAAGCAATGGCAGAACATCTAGGTGTTGGTTTGTAGCCTTGGTCGGAGAGTCCCTACGAACTGGATTGCTAAGGAGTTCAAGGACCGGGGTAAATTCTCGAATGATCTGAAATCGTTCGCTTTGGCCAAGGATCACCATCTTATTCGATTCTAGTCAGAGGAGGACTACAAGGAAATTCTCAGGGGTGGCCTATGGTTCATCATCGACCAGCTTCTTGCAGTGGAGATGTGAGTCACCGATTTAATCCCTGGCATCAACTAGGTGAAGAGGACGATGGTCTGGGTTCACCTACTTGGATTGCCTATGGAATACTGGAGGTCGGAGACATTGCTGAGAATAGTTATCCAGGCCGGTAAACTGGTGGCCATGGATGAGTTCACCAACAAGTATCAAAAAGCAGGCTTCATAAGAATACTAGTGGAGATTGACTCATCGGAATCCTTGAAGCCAGGGGTTTTCATCCGAGGAAACAAGGGGCTATTTTTGGCAACCTTTTGCATATGAAAATGTACTTGCTATTTGTTACCAGTGGCCGAATTGGCCACACTGACGATGACTGTCGATTCCCCCGAGAAGGGCTAGAGAGTGGTGGGCAGGCTCTAATGTTGGAAAACTTTTACACCTTGCCAATGGCCATGGAGGGAGATCTAGGGGGTGGCGGATTGCCGACAGCCATTACTCGTTCGCGGCTCCAGCCATGGGTGGTGACCTCTCGCATCTAGCAGTCATGACCGGCTAAGGTTCCAACTAAGCTGAGGCAGGAGGTGGAATCAAACCTGGATTCCTCGAGGCCAAGCTCATCTAGTCATCTCCTTCCCATTCAAGCTCACTGAGATTGCAAGAAAGCACGTCTGACTTACCACCGGCTTCCAATGGATGGCAGAAGCCGACGAAGTTCACCAGGCGTTATGCATTAGAGAAGAGGCAGGAGGACTCTAGGTTGGGCTGAGTCAACTTAGTCGAGCAGAGATCTGGATTTCAAATACTTTTTGAGATGGGCCTGAGTCACGAAGCAATGGAGGTGGGTTGGGACGAAAACCCAAGCCCAAGGGACCTGTACATAGCCAAGGTGGGCAGTTCATCACTAAAATGGACCACGGTCCAGTCTAGCTAGGTCCAGTCCAAGCATCGATTCCAGCCTAAGTTCCTGATCTAATCCATGGGGTGGGCCTAGTTCATGTGCGAGGTCCCAGTTTGATTGGATTAGGATGGTGGGTTGATAGCAAATGGGCAAAAGCTAGGGCAGTCTGAGTTGAGCCCAAGGGTTGGGCTATTGGTGCAGGGCTTATCGAGTACTGCTGCGAGTTTGCCACACCTCGTGTTGGAGGAGAAGAACCTGACATCGATCGGGGGTGGCGCCGATAAGATCCCCTCCCCTACGGTCTTTAACTTCATGGTGGACTTGAAGCTGGCGGCTAGTGGTGGTGGTGGGCAGACCCTATCTTCACCACCTAATGCAAAGGAGTGGGCCGCAACCAGAGGTAGAGAGGTGGTCTTCACCAATTCCCAGTTGGAGGAGGAACACTGAAGCAATGAGCTGCCCTGCTTAGCCCTAGATCTAGGTTACCTGGCCAAGATGAGGGGGATGGAGGTGGTTGTGGAGGAAATGGAGGATCGGCTAAGAATGGAGGTGGCTCGGGCCATGGGGCTATGGTGCACTTTTTGAAGAAGGCCCTTCAAGCTGGTCGGAAAACAGTCGGTTGTGTAGCCCTTCAAGGTGTGGGGGATCACCTTGAGCTTGGATAGGGAACTAAGATGAGTTCAACGCTGGGTGAGCTATTAGCTGAGGGCCCTAGTGACCCTTTCTCTTCCCATTATTGATTTCCAATTAAGATGCTTTTCTAGAATGTACGAGGGGCTAGCAAGCTGTCCTTCCACTTAACATTTAGAAGACTCTTGCAACAACATGACCTAGAGATATGTATGCTAGTAGAGACATGACTTTGCGTTGTATCCATCGTTGCTTTCCAGTGAGGTGGGGCTTCTATGCAGTGGAGTCCCAAGGCCTCTCTAGGGCAATCATCATTGTTTGAAAAGAATGGCATAGTTGTCATGGATATTTTTTTTTATTGATAAGATAGTTCATTCAAATAAGTCTTATATGAATACAACAAAAAAAATCAGAAAATAAAATATCTCGAAATCATCCCGGAATAACCCCATCATAGTCTAGAGAGCATCTCCAGAGTACTTCACTATAAAAGATGCTATCCAATCAGCCACCAAATTTGCTTCATGGAAGGCATGCCTGATGATCAATACAATGCACCCTCCCAGCAGCCTCACGGCATCATACAAAAAGGGATGGGTGGGTCCATCATGAGTACAACTCAGCCACCTAACCATCGTGGATGTTTTTCATTGATGTAATCGGCAAGTTGCTATTGTTGTTTCAGAAATAAATGAATTTACTTGGCTCTTGTCCAGGATTTATGCTAGTATTGATTATGGGGAGAGAAGACTGTTGTAGCAAGAGGTTCTTTATTTGATTGACCAAGGTATCTCTATTGTTGTTGTTGGAGACTTCAACTATATTGATGGTCCCTAAGAAAATCATGATGGAAGGCCTCATGTGGTAGATGTGGAATTTAAAGAGCTTAGAGAGTTCTTACACTCCAGCGGGCTAATGGACTTAGGTTTTGTTGGCCCGAAATTCACCTAGTGCAATGATCACTAGGGAGGAGCTAGGGTGTGAGAGCACATTGATAGGGACGTCTTCGCGACAGCTAGCTGGATCCAAGAACATCCCAGATATCTAGTCCATCAATTGTTGGAGATTGTCTTCGACCATTGCCCAATCCTCTTTACCACTAATATTGTCCTCTCGCACCAGAGACCTTTCTGGTTTGAGAAGTTTTAGTTATCTTACCTCTAATCTTGGAATATTGTGAGAGAGATTTGAAAGCTATTGATGTATGGTGATTCTAGGTGTCAAATGATGCAGAGGCTTGATCTGATGGGGAAATGGCAACAACAATAGAATAGGGACAAGATGGGCAATATCTTCAGGAGGCTTGAGGTGTTGAAATCCAAAATCAGGAGGATCGACAGGACGAACTTGCAGAAACCGACCTTGCTAACTTATGAGGTAAGCTCTCTAAGCACCACTCTCTTTTGTGACAGCAAGAGATTCTTTGAAGATAGAAATTCATGGTCAAGTGGATAGAGGGGGACAGGAACATGAGGTTCTTCCATCAAACCACCATTATTTGGAGGCATAAAAATCAGATCAGAGCAATTAAGCATACTGATGGGCAATGGCTGGAGGATGAGGAGGGTACTAGGCATGTGATTGTGCATCCTTTTAGCTCGAGGAGGATGACTTGCCTTGGTAGAGAGGGCACATTTATCTTCACCCCGCAATATAGTCACCGAGTAGAAGAACAAGATCTTCCTTGATTCTATTTTAGGGGAGGAGGTGCCAAATGTAGTTTGATCTATGGTGGAGGACAAAGTCCTAGGATCAGATAGCTTCCCCCCATTCTTCTTCAAGCATTATTGGTCTATCATTTAGTCTGAGATAATAGTTGCAGTGCAAGAATTCTTCGCTATTGACTTGATGCCTACTACTTGGAAGTATATCTTTATTACCTTGATATCGAAGCAGCAAGATGCCTTGGAGCCAAGACAATTCAGATATATTAGCTTAAGCATGATCCTATATAAAATTTATGCAAAGCTCATGGTAAGCACGATGAAGCCGATAATTCCCCATCTAATTAGTCCGAAGCATGGAGCATTTGTTGATAGTCATAGTATCTCTAACAACATTCTTATTGCTCATACATAAACTTTATCGAGTGTCCGTCTACCACAGTCTCATGGTAATCAAGCTGGCTATGGAGCAAACCTATGATTACATGAGCTGGCAGTTCCTAGAGAGGGCATTACTAAAGTATGGTTTTTATCCATACTGGATTGGCTATATTATGGAATGCATCTCTAGCCTTACCTTTGCTATCCTCATCAATGGGACACCATTGAACTACTTCCACTCTTCGGTCGGCTTGCAATAAAGTTGTCCTCTATCTCCCTACCACTTCATTCTATATGCTAACTCTCTCTCATGAGCCTTGCATTTTGCATCTCAAGAGCTAGCACTGTACCCTTATGTGCCAGCACTTGGGGCTCCAACGATCTCGCATCTATTTTTTTATAGATGATTGTTTGCTGATGGGCTGGGCCTTGCTTCAAAACACCAGTGGCTTCGAGAGCATCTTGAAGGAGTATTATCTTACCTTGAGCCAGAAGGTGAATCTTCTCAAGTCTGTGGTTCACTTTAGCTCGAGGATGCCTTCCTATTTGTGATTTTCTATCAGGGGCATGCTGGGGGTCATGGAGCATTGTAGGACATTGCAATACCTGATATCCTCATATTAGGGCACAAGCTAAGGAGGACAGAGTGTGAGGATGTAGAGCGAGCTATTCGAGAGAGGATGGAGGGTTGACATATTATAGCTCTCTCTATAATAGATGAAGTCATCTTGATAAAATTGCTTCTTACTTCTATCCCTATTTATCTTCTCTCCAATGTGATTCTACCCTAAACCTTGGTGTCAAAGCTTGAGTAGCTTTTTTGAAGTTTTCTATGGATTTTGCACCATGGAGGATGTGGAGCATATCTGATGGCTTGGGATGTTGTAAGTTAGCTACTATAGGAAGGTGGTCTTGGCATCTAGTCTTTGATCACTAGACATGAGGTCCTGATTGCTTGTCATGCGGCTAGGTTTATCCTAGACCCGGATTGCTTATGGAGAATGTGATGAAGGCTAGGTATAGATCATGGCCTATGGATGGCGACATTCAGCTGAGAAGAAGCTGCCCTTTCTTGTGGAGGGAGGTGTATGCCCATGCACCTGATGTGATTCCTCATATGAGATGGCTTGTGGGAGATGGCCGGTTGGTGAATCTCATGAGAGACTTGTAGATTATTGACTTACCAATGTATCAATAGTCGATCTTCATCAATAACGAGATGGACGAGTCAAGGAGGGTCTCTGATCTCCTTCGTTCAAATGGCAGACGATAAATCCAGAGATCATAGCCCAGCTTTTCAAAACATCGTTGGTAGAACACATGCAGTCCTTGCCGCTCCCATTCAGCAATAGCCAGGACATCAAGGTTTGGAGAACTTCGTGCACTCTAAGGATGGTGTCGAGGGACCTGTATCGGATCGACCAAAGGGAACCTAGTAGGTGTTAGGATATTGGTTGGATCTGAAGGACCGAAATTTACTCAAAAGTATGTCTCTTCCTTTGAAAGATCACATGGGGTGGACTTTCGACTAGGTTTGTCTTGAGGGGAAGAGATATAGATCTCCAACCGGCGTGTCTATCTTATGGATATGAGAAAAAGACTGTGGAGCACATCCTATTTTGATGCATGAAAGCCATCCAAATTTGGCACCTTACTGATATGTATGTCTTTCTTGACCAAACTGAGGATCTCGGATAGGCTTTTCTTGGCTTGTTACGAAGTTGTGCTAAGATTGTAGCGGCCAAGGAGACTAGTAGTCCCACGGCCTACATTACTTACCATATTTGGCTATCTTGAAAAAGTCTAGCATTTGAGTATAGGAGATGTTTGGCAAGATTTATTTTGGAGCAAACTTTCTCTCTAGCAGTGGAACTCACAGATGTGACTTGAAGGATCATCTGAGATCTGGGACTTCCTCTTTGCTTATATCGTGATCCAGTATGATTTCATCTCTTGAGAGCCCCCCTCTGTTGAACCTTAAGATCCACTTCGATGGTAATATCAGAGGCAGGAGCGGAGGAGGTGGCTTTATGATTTGCAGCCCTAGATCCAGACTTGTTGTAGTAGGGGCAGCTATCTCTTCGAATTCATGATCCTAGGTGCTGAGCTCCAAATAGCTTAGATAGGGATTACCTACGTGCAATGGATCCTACAAGCCGATCATTTGATTA
Source organism: Cocos nucifera (assembly GCA_006176705.1). NCBI lineage: Eukaryota > Viridiplantae > Streptophyta > Magnoliopsida > Arecales > Arecaceae > Cocos > Cocos nucifera. The sequence continues at coordinate 1,429,085 of QRFJ01000026.1, read as the reverse complement.
TTGAGGGTGACTTTGTAACTATAGTAACTCAGATCCAGAGGTATGTAAGGGAGGCATTGCTCACCCCCTTCTTCACGATATCGTGGTTGACTGAGTGCATGATCCTAATCATCAAGTACATTTTTTGGGAGGCAAATATAGTAGTAGACTAGGTGGCATGTTTATAGCAGTGTACTTTCGAAGATACACTTTGGATGGATTCGAAGTTGGCCTCTTGGCTCCTTATGGATATTTTATTTTTTTGACCTTTCTGAATGTATTCACACAAGAATTATATGAATGATTTGCTATTAATGTAATCATTTATCATTGGTAAAAAAATGAGTATATTGGTAAAAAAAGTGATGAAGTTGAGCTTTATTTCAATATTTTTCTTTGTGATCATTTTAGATATGGATTGAAACAAATGACACCCTAGAGATGGTGTCTATTTGATTTTAGAATGATTTAAATAGGAAGTAGCCAACATTTTACCAAGCTGAACTTGAGCTTGGGTGGTCAGGTGCAGGTGATCAGATTGAAGTGCCAACCCCTTGGCATCGACACACGCAACATTAGGAAGACTGATTCCTTTCTGGGCCTGCCTTACTATATCTGTGAAGTTTCCCTCTCCTGATGCAAGAGCAACCTACATGCAGATACAGTAATGTAAGTTTTTAAGTCCATCATTTTAAAGATTATAAGTCTGTTGTTAGTGCTAGATATTATGGTGTCAACCCTAACATATCATATAAAAAATAGTGTATGATGATGATCAAAGCATAGTTTCCAAGGAGGCAAACACAATATTTGGGAGGGGTGGGGTGGGGACAGACATCTGCTCAAAAACCAGTCCTTGAATTAGGATAACTATTCAAAGAGCTACAATCAAAAGAAGCTATACCATGGGGTTTGATTTTGTGATTAAAACCGGCAATGCTGTGATAATTAAGTAACTTAATGAAGGCAATGACATCTAGACACAAACTATTAACCCTATGTTTAATATACACGTCACTAAGTTTTGAATTTTGATGTAAAAGCATTTCCAGGCAGCACACTAAGTTCTGTGAAGATTTATATCACTGCAGTTTTATAGGCAGCCATAAAAGTTTATAAGGCAAGACACTATTTAATAAAATCTTATTGTCTATCAACTTATAAATATATTATTTGTTTGTCCACACAATGCAGAATATTTTTAGAAAAAAAAAGGATAAAAGGTTCGTAAATAATCTTATACATGAATGAGGATAATATTTAGACACATGCTATCATAAGATATGAAAAACCGAAACACAAGGCGGTTCCCTACTAGCTATGTTGGCAAAGTATCTTGTGTTGATTCAAGAGAGCGGAGTTTGGTCCTTTAATTTGGGTTCCAGCCAGGCTTCCAAGTTCAAATTACCATGAGTGTGTGCGTGCGTGCGTGCGTGTGCGTGTGTGTGCGCGAGAGAGAGAGAGAGAGAGAGGGAGTGTAAGTTGATTCTCGTAAAGGCTTTCATACTTGAAGAATAAAGGCTTCTTACAGAAATCGTAAGGAAGGACCCTTTCTGTTTTTTTTTTGGTTACAACCGTAATGAAGGACCATTAAAGGATATAGCATACAAGCACATTAGACACATGTGTGTTCCATTGACTGGACATACTACACAAGGATGCTCAATTTTATGATCTATAATTAATTATCTTCTTTTGACTAGCTCAAATAATTAAGTTTCTCACTATATCAACTCCTCTAGGCATTAGAATTCATTCTAGAAATAGTTCTAACATTTTGTTGATGCTGCACAAGTGGGAAAACGTAAGAGTTTTTAATAACATTTGCTTTGAGTTTCTGTTAGGCATGATTTTTTTTTTTCCTTTTCTTTTTTTTATTAAAAAAAGGTATATTGGAGAAGGAACATGATCAATGCAAACAGATTTATCGAGAGATAGGAGAAGGTGGAAGCGTGACGGTTGTGATTCTGAAAAGTATTTTTTTACCACGACCGTTAGTCACATGTTATCTTAGTTTGAGTTGAGCTAAAATCCAATCCTATTTACAGCTAGTAGAGATAAATGTATTATTATTTTCTTATTGTTCATCCATTAATTTTTTTTGAGGATCTAATATTGATTTGATTCATTAATACGAACAGCATCATGCTATTACAACGGTTGTAGTTTAATTCAAAATTTGAATAAAAAGCTTAACGAGGAAAACAATGGTCATTATCATTATCTCTTTTTTTAGAAAATTACCATGTCTATCTTTAAATATGATCACAGCAAAGCTTTTATGCAACCCAAGTTACCATCACTCTCACAAAAATTTATAGAAACTCTCATTCTTAATAAATTCACCCATACATTTCTTTACCATCACTTTAGGGAGAGAGAGAGAGAGAGAGAAAAGAGGTGCACTGGTCAAAAGCAAAAAATGCTTATCAAGTTACGTGAAAAATGGCAGTCATGCATATAGAGAAAGAGAAAAACGATGTTTTCTATAATAATCAAATTTATCAGATCATGTTGAGATCTTGAGTTGAACATAGAACAAGCAAGGACCAACTATAATTTGAAACAATTATTGTTATTGTCGCCTACTGATTGTGAGCATTATCTTCTGACAAAAGAAGTCGTCATTCGCGGCTACGACTATTTGGGCCCAGTTTGGGACCATTATCATGGTCCTAGATGGAGTCATTATGGGGATGTGCACGCGGGTCGCTCGTAAGTTCCTAACCGGCCGAGGCAGCGCAAAAGAGGCCGTTACTCCGCGGAATGGAGCGGAGGTCTACGGACCTGCTACTACTTTCTTTGTTAAGTCTTTCCAATTTTTTAAGAAAAAATTAGCCCCGATGATTTTTCTTTAATTTTTTTTCTAAAATATTTAATATAAAATAATATACCTAAGATCAAAAATAATATAAATAAAGATGATAAAATTATCATATTTTATTATATCATAGTGATTTATGATTTCAAATCATTCCCACTTTTCAAATTATCCTCCAATCTAACAATGAAAAATCTATTATCTCCGACGATGATCGTAAACTGAAATATAAGGATAAAAATATTTCTCAATCTAATAAAAAAAAAATATATTAATATAATATTAATAATATATATATATATATATGATATTCTATTATATTTGATATTATATATTATATTTATAATATATATAATAATATAATATATTATTAATCATACTATTATTATATTATAATTCAATAATAATTTTAAATTAGAATAAAAAAATTATTTTACTCTATATTTATATAATAAAAATATTTAATATATTACTTCTATTTGCATTATTTTTTCAATCAAAATAATTATTTATATTAATAAATAATATATTATAAATATAAATAAAATATTAATTTTATAATAATAATTAATATATTTTTATAAAATTTATTAATTATTAATATATTAATAAATATATAATATTTTATTTTTAATACTATATATAATTAATAAATATATTTTTATGAAATATATTATGAATAATTTTGATATTATATAATCAGTGATTTTAGATTTTCAATACCAAATAAGTTACTCATGGATATCCGAAGATCATTAATCATCTGACTATAGCCTACCAAACGTAATGATACTAGATCACTGACGATTAGATCACTGCATGATTTGAATTATTGGTGATTTTAGATCATCTTGATTATTCTATTTGGATCACTAAACGCTAATGATTTTGAAGTTAGGTAAGAAAAAAAATTCTTTAGGCTTCCACTAGTGGGGATATGGTAATTTTAGCTGATCGCTTGATCTGATCTAAATAGAGTAGATTTTATCCGATTCAATTAAAATCTAAAAAAAATAGGTTTAAAATAGATTTGAATTGGATACAAATAATAATATATCATACTCTAAATATGATTTGATATAATCTTAATTTATATCTCCTTCTTAAAATATAATTATTTTATAATATTTACATATGTCTAATCTAATTTTTTTTTATCTATATCCGATCTGCATCTCTATTTAATTTGAGCAAATCTAACCTATCATGGATAAGGAATGGATATAGATATAAAGTTTTTTATTATAGAATGAGTATGGATATTAATCAATCCGATCTATATTTTATTTATTATCATCTCTATTTACTAGCAGGATGGTGTTCATGACTTACTATTTTTTAAGTTAGCAGCGATGGATTGACATTTCATTCATTTTTTTAAGAATTATTTCTCATTTTATTCTTATAGAATGATAGGCAAAAGTAAGCAAATAAAAAATTATTATTTCTTTTAACATATTATAATAAATTTTATTTTAATTTTAAAAAAATATTTATAAGTTGGTCTACACTTACTTTTAAGTTTTTAGTTCTTATTGGATGAAATAAAATTTTTTTAAACTTTACAAAAAATTATTTTTAGATCCCTATCATTTATGATTTTATTTATATAATTAGAGATGAAATTCATGCAACCAAAATTCATATAACCAAATGTAAAAAAATATATAATAAAAAATTATAAATATATAATTTAAGTTAAAAATTATTTAATTAAAAATTATAAATATATAATTAGATTTAAAAATTTATAATTAAAATAATAAATATATAATCAGAGATGAAAATTTTGTAATCAAATATCAAAATGGTAGGATCTAAAAATAACTCTACAGAAATCTTTATTCCATCCTATAGATAATTTTTTCTTTAATTAAAGGGTGCACCACCGGGTGGGAAACATTAAAAAAACCTCAAATCTCATCAATCCAATTAAAAATCTGACGGACAGAAACCATCCACTTACCTGGATCACGAGGAGCCCCGGCAGCCCTAGATCCGATCGGAGATCTCGTATCAGTTTCTCCATTCTCCCCTTGTACGCCACCGCGTCGGCGAGGGACACCGTATCGCTCTCCCCCTGGTACCACAGCACCGCCCCTACCCGGCCGCCGCCGCCACAGGCTGTCCTCGCCCGCCGCACCATCTCCTCGTACAGCTGCGTCCCCTTCTCCCACTGGGTTATCTTGGTGCCCCCCATGGCGCACGGCACGAGGCCCACCACCGCCGGCGCGGCGCCGGAGTTCAGGATCTCGTGGGCGAAGGGCATGCCGGGCCCCACACCGCAGGTCTTAAGCACGTCGATGTCGGCGTGAAGTGGCTCCCACGCCTCCTCCCACTGTAGGCCTGCGTTCAGGCGGAGGATCGATGGGGTCGGCCGGCACTCCGGCGGGACCACGTGGTTCCACTGGTCGCCGGTGACGCCGCCACGCCCGGCCATGTTACTCTGCCCAGCCAGTATGAACATCAGCTTCCTGGTCTCCGCCGCCGTGCCCGATTGGTTGGGTCCGGCTCCGGCTCCGGCTCCGACCGAGCAGTCAAAGAGGTGCGAGGCTGGGACTGATGCGAGGAGCTGCAGAAGCAGCGAGAGGAGCGGAAACATGGCTTTTTTTCCTGTTAGCGCTTGTTGCTAGCCCCGGGAGAGAATTAGGGTCGGATATTCGATTCAATCGGATCTGAACGAAGCAAATTTTATCCAATTCAATTAAAATATAAAATAAATATAAATTTTTTAAAAAATATTTAAAATAAATTTAGATCAGATAATAATATATTTTGATCTAATATAACTTTAATATATAATTTTTATTTAAAATTATAATAATTTTATATTATTTATATATATTTAATTTAATTTAATTTAGTTATATATTTGATTCGATCTAACCCGCATTCTTATTGGATTTGATTTGAAACGGGTATGAAATGGATACAAAATTTTTATTTATCCGATCCATATTTAATTCGTTGTTGTTATTTTTAAAAAGAATACAGAGAAGAAGAAGATGAGTGTTGAGAGAGGAAAGGCATCCATCTTGTTGATCAGATCAGACGGTCTGAAGCTATAATATAATATAATAATTAATAGAACAATGATTAAATTAGACTCAAAAGTTCGGACTAGTTTCCCTTGCGTACAGAGGATGTTGCTGATGAGGAGTTGTTTAGACATGCAAACATAAATTCAACCGGCCAACGGATACTTTATTTTATTTATTTATTTATTATTTTAAAAAAATAATATATTAATATAATAAATTATTATAAATAAAAAATTTAAATAATTAGATTTTTATTGGATGTTCCCACGGTTGACCCGAAAGAGTTGGGATATATATAAATTTTATTACATGTTAAATAATAAATTTTTAATGATAGTTCCCATTGTTAATATTCTCTCTAGCATGTGGGAAGGCATGGTGGTGAGAAGGCAACCCCTTCAAATCTCTGCTCTGTTCCTCCACATATTCGCTCGGTTCTGGACTCCCAACCCTGGTTCCCCACCCCACTTCCAACCTAACCTCGCCAGTATCCTATTCAATGACCCTTCACCCGTCCAACCAAGGAAAGAGACATCAATAATGTATCTTTTTCATCATTTTTGAACTTATATAAATTCTATATTATTAGTCAAACACGACAAAGGTAAATATAATTGGAATTTGATGTTCGTTGGTTTCTTTAGTTTGATGTGAGAATCTTTAGCGTTGCCATCATGTGTCCCCATCCCTGGCCATGACCTCCCTTGTTTTTGTTTAGATTGAAAGGGAGGAAGTAGTTCCACTGCAGATATATATTTACATGTGCGAATTACAACATCGGTTGTAATGGGAGATGGGATTGTAGACCCATCATTTGGTCAACCTGGTTGATCCATAGAGTTGGTCGAAGTCAAATATATAGAAGGTTACAGTGAACAGTTTAGTTTAGCTTGTGTTAGATTTTGTTTGGCTTACCATTTACCACTGGTACAACTTTCTATGCTTGAATGACCTTCGTTTCAGCTGCTTGATTCTTGTAAGATTTTAATCATCTCATCTAATGCTGTTTTTGCTTTCTCTTGGGAGCATGAGGTCCGTGACCTCTCTTCCCGCAAGATATTCATAACTTTTGGCTCTACCATCTCTGATCGGGGTGAAAGAAGGTTTCATCTTTCTTTACACAAATCCACCATTGAATCACCTACGGCACATATCACAAAGCACTTTGAACACCATCCTTCGTCTCAAAGCAACCAATGGATCCGTGCTAAGGAAGGTAACGTGGCAGATACAACTTCAAGACGTTTGTGCTTTTCAATCCACGTTGGGGGAAGTTGGATTTCCACGTTGTTCCAATCTAAACAGATCCAATTCCTCCGGAGATTGAAAAAAATTAGATTTTTAAATAAAAATAAGTAACTTCGTATGGTTTGAAGAAGTTCTACTCTTATTTTAATTTTAAATGAAAATCTAAATTATTTAATCTCTCAAAATTTAATTTTTATTTTTTACTAATTTTTAAATTTTATTTCAATTTCAACACAAACAAATGTATCGAGAGATATAGCCTATTTTTAATAAACATATTTTTAAATTTTATTTTAATTTTAAATATAAAATAAATAAATTATTTTAATTTTTATTTTAATTTATTTTAATTCTGATTTCAACCGTGAATCATATCTTTTGACAGTCAAATGGTCCCCATTGGAGCCCAACCTTGGTCCAATTGACTTTCAAATCTCACCCCTCCACATATCCTCAATCCTACGGCCATGATTCATCAATAAATTCATTCATGAGCCAAACTTGGATCCTCACTCATCTCTCTTACTCTCTCTCTCTCTCTCTCTCTCTCTCTCTCTCTCTCTCTCTCTCATAACTAAATTACGCTTCAAGACCTCCAAGCTTAGAACGAGGATGAGAGGATCCGTCACTTTTGACACGCACTAACACCAAGGTAAGACCAACCATTTGCCTGTCTCCACTTTGCTTGCCCCAAAAGCCCAGGCCTCTCCCCACCTCTTTCTTTCTCATTTCAAGAAGAAACCATAACAGTAGATCCGGCATTGGATTCCAAAGAACGCATCTCTTCCCATTCTCTACAATTCTAGCCCTCTCACCTCCGCTGTCCCGATGCCGGTCTCTTCGCCCTCCACCCGGCCCGGCGGCGCCGTCCGGAGATCCCGGATCGACCCCGACGGCGAGGCGCTGATGGACCTTGTGGTGCCCCGGCCGAGGTGTCGGGGCGGTGACGGCGGGTGGGCCAGCCCACTGCGCGGGTTCATGCGGGAGAACGAGTACCTCCAGAGCCTCCATTTCCACTCCCTCCGCCTTCGCGACGGCTCCGTCGTCAACATATCCCTCCCCATCGTCCTCTCCATCATCGACGCCGACAGGGAGGCCATCGGCGACGCCTCCGACGTCGCATATTTTGGCCCCGGCGGCGATTTCGTTGCCATCCTTCGAAGGTTCGCGCTCGCGTTAATTTGCTTCGCTCTTACTTTCCTCTCTCTGTTTGTTTAATTGTTATGATTAAAAATTTGATTTTGAATGGAGTGGTTCAAGGTGGTGCCTTGAGCACTGTGAATTCTATTCCCGTATGGTGCTTGGAGTGTTCTTCTGGTTATATGGTCAAAGGCAAGGAAAAATAAAGACCAAAAGGGATATGGGATAAGGAGGGGGAGGTGATGGCTTCCAAAAGTACCAAAGTGAAGTTATTTTGTTTTTATAGGATGGGAAGAAGGTTGAAGATACTATTCTACTTGACTTACGTTGACAGAGCCTAAAAAAGGAAAATTGCACATACTATCTTGTGGCGGATACGTCGGTATTCAAATCATTCGGATCTTGGTTGGTGAACAATCAGTGTGGTGGACTTGTATGAGATCTGGGGATTACTGAGCACCATTCCTTCAAGACACTTGGCTGTCCCTATTAACCATGGTGAGGATTTGACATAATAAGAGTAGTATTTTGTAAATTAAAAAATTCGATTTTTATTTCAATTATTTATGAGGTGGAGTTCAACAGGAGACAGAATTGCTGTGTCTCAGCAGGGTGACAAAGAGTTTATATTTAAAGGGAGTGGACCGCAGGGGCAATGTTAGCCCTTCAAAGTCTAAACCATCTTGATTAGTGCAGCAACAGATTGTGGAGATGGGTAAGATTATGAAAGTAGTAAGGAAATAGGATTGCTGGAACTTCAAATCAGCTCTGATATTGAGATTAGATGTAATGTTGAATTGTGCAAGAGAATGAAGATGTGCTAGTAAAGTGATGGATCAAGTTTTTACTGATGAAAATTAAGAATGGAGGGAGTCTAAATGGCATTTGCAATGTTGGCTAATAGAAGGTAGTTCTTTATTACTCAATCTGCAAAGACTACATTGAAAGTGTGAGACAGAATTTGGAGCAAGAACATTGGTAAGTTGCGTGGTAGTAAATTGGTTCTGTTATGGGAAGCTTTCAGTTTAAAGTTTGTCCTCAAGAAAGGTAGGGAAAGTGGATGTGCAGGCTTGAGTGAGGACCAGTGGATGAATAGATTTATCCACGATCCTTTCTATAATCTATAACCAAATTGTGTGTTCTCATTAAGGTATCCATTAGCAATTGCTGCAAGCTATTGGGGAACTACCATTGGGAAATGAATGGATGGGAAGTTGGAGCATTTGTTAATGCATTTTTTTTTCCTATGAAGGTAGTGTTAAAGAAGAAAAAGTTCAAGGTGATATCCTGCTTAATGAATATTAGGAATAGGAACTAAGAGATATTTTTTTGTAGGATGTATTCAGTTGCCTTTGAATCTTGACTTAAAAGTAGAAGCAATTAGATGGAAGGGAAAGGTGATGAGATGTGGGTTTCTATCCTACTAGGCACTTTGTGAGAGGGGTCGGAGGCAGTGGGAGTTGGTTGCAAGTGGTTGTACTTGTTGTTTCTGAAGTTCAGGCATGATTTCATTCTGAGGCTTGTCTAAAGTTGCAAAATTTGATAGATTAGTTGATGGAAACAGATGGTCAAAAACCTCTGGGCAGCACAGTCAGGAGATAATCAAATTGAAGGGCTTTAACTTGCATGACAAATTTATGCATATATGCAATTTATATTCATCTTATGTATGTATTCAATTTTTGTTCCATTGAATTTTAGTGATCTTATTTGTAAAGGAGAAGATTCTAATTTCTAAAGGGCCTTCGCTTGAATTTCTTATTTAAGCATTTGATGCATGACTCTAGTCACAAGTCTTTTGTACTGATTGTTTACTATGGTGTTAGGAGAGCTTACCAGATCTATTAATATTCTTAAGTTTTATTATATATTTTTATATAATGAGTATTGGACATTAATGTGAAAACATGGATCTAGATAATTCACCACCCAATGGCACTGAATTGGAAGCAAAAGAGCAGTATGTTTAAGGACTCTCCTGTTCCATATGGTCTCTCAATCAAGGGTCTCCCCCGATATCTTAATGTATGATGCTGAGTACTCTTTTTCTTGTTATGCGGTATTGAAATATACAAGCATAACAAAGAAGAAAGAGTCGCGAGAACGTGGGGAACAACAGCTCCTGGGTTACCTTACGTCGAGAAGGTGATTGATTGGCCCAGCTGGAAACTTGCTCGTTGGAGGAGATCTTGAAGTGTTAGATCACTACAGACTCTCTCCTTGAGAACTCCGCAAGGAATTTGACAAACGTAAGGCTGATGCTGAGTTTGCTTTTCGTTTGAGAAACCCTGTACATAATGGCCTTGCTTTGCTAATGCATGATACTCGCAGGTGCCTCTTAGAAATGGACTACCAAAATCCTATTCTATTACTTCATCTGTTGGGTGGCTTTACCAAGGAAGATGATGGAGCAACACAGCGAGGTCTTTTCTCGGGGTCTATATGATATTGATTCTTTCTTTCGCTGCAAGTCATACTTAGGACAGGCTTGATCATTTGGTTGCATGCTGTAAACCACATGAATTTTGAGATGCCTTACAGGTTGTAGAAGATGGAGCACCAGACCCTGTCGGATGCTGTTGTGGCAAATCTTCCCTTCCCCTATGCATTATGCAGGACCAACAGAAGTACAGTGGCATGCTAAGGCAAGAATTAATTCAGGGGCCAATTTCTATACCGTGGTCGTGATCCTGCTGGAACGAGTCATCCGACAGAGAAAAGGGACTTGTATGAACCAGATCATGGGAAACAGGTTTTGAGCATGGCTCCAGGCTTAGAGAAGTTGAACATCTTACCTTTCAGGGTACATTATCATATATTATTGATTTTACTTTTGGCAGCGTGATTTGTGTTAACCTTGCTAGTGCATGCGTGATAAACATATGTACACTGTTGACTAGCAAATGTAGCAGTAGTTCTATCATGCCCTGAAGGGCGAGTTCTTTGTTAGATGAGCAAAGAAAAGATTGCTACAAATTGTAGTTAACATATTACTAAATTGTGCCATCACTGTCACTGCCATCACCTGCTCCATTTTAAAATTATAGGACAATTAAAGTTGATCTTTATCTGAATTTTTTCATATTCATGCATTGTTTGTGCTTATAAATCTTCATCGTGCCGCAAGGGTAGGAAAGATCTCCGATCCATGGTGGATGGACATTGTTTGGGAAACATGCGCGTATCACAAGCTGGACTCATGCAGATCTAGTCTGTGAACATGTTGGTATTTGCCATTTTGGTGTGGGAAACAAAGTAGACTTGGTTTTCGGTGACCAACTTATTACTAAAGCATCACTGAATGAAAACCAGCTAAATGTATTGGTTATAAATTTGGCAGCGTCACTATAGTAGCTCTTTGTGCTCTGTATGTATTCAAATGATAAACAGCAAGCTCTAATTTGCTATGGAATCATTCCTTACATGATTTGTGGCTTACATGCTGGATAAAGCTATTGCAATATGCCAATGGGACTCGCTGAGTGGTAGATAGCATGATCCTTTTAGTTGAAAATATAATCTCTTATATATAGATCTTACGGAGATGCATTATGTTTCTTCTACCAGTTGGAATCTCCAAATGGCACTGTGTTGATCTTCACATCTAATGCAGTGGAAAAGAATATGGCATTTTTTTGATCCTTCTCGTGCTCATGATTTTCTCTGAACCAAGGTATGGCGTATATCCTGCTGATTTGTCTCTTTCCAGTTAAAACATGACAATTATTAACCATTATAACTGTTCATTTTAAATACATTGGACATATTATAATAAATGCAGTTTGGCTCAGTTCCTTCAAACCAAGCTTGTTATCTGTAAGTTGAGAATCTGGGATTCTACGGAGATCCACTCATATGATAGGTCTCTGCAAGTCGTATCGGATAACTTTTGCAGTAGCATGAACGGATGACCTGAACCAGCAGTAACTTGGCCATCCTTGGACAGGAACTGCCCTGACCTTAACTTCTCAAAAACGGCAAGTCATAAAAACATTTCATCAAGATTTTTTTTCAAATAAACATTTCATCAGATAGAACATAATGAGCAAGAAACACAAGATTTAAGGTTTAATTCCCTCCATGCCAACGGAGATGAACAAAATATTGTCGAAATCATAGAAAAGGGTGGAAAAGACTATCTTTTTGGCAGTAGCTCCTTCAGAAAACCTTGGACAGAAATTGGTTCCATCTCAGAGATTTAAACAAAGAGCTCACTCTCTCCTGCACTGCTCTCCATACCCACGATATCTCTTCTCCTCTCTCCTGCACTGCTCTCCATACCCACGATATCTTCTCCTTAACAGCAAATGCTCGCAAGAGATCGATCGGTGGAAACAAAGAGCAATTCAACAAGCAGATCGGGAATGTGAGGATGCCGATGAAAAGATAGACTTGAAAATCGATCACTAAACTTCCGATGGAGAATAAAAGACCTTGTCGTGAAAGAAATTCATCATCAGAACGGGCCCCTCTTCTTGGTTGCTTCCTTGATCGGCCAACACGGAGTTGCGTTCGATTCGGGGGCTGGGTTTCTTCGCGCGGAGAGAGAGAGATTTGGAGGCAGTGATCTCTTGTGAGGCGATCGGGGAATCCAGGGTTTCTTGAAAGAAGGGATCGGAAGTGGAATCGCGGCAACGCTTGACGCGTTCCATGGGATCGGGAGGAGAAGAGGGGGACTCAGGGGAGGGATTCCGAGTACTGAGGAATTGGGGGTGGAGTGATGGCCGGGCCAAAATCGGACAGGCAACTCGCCGATCGGGTGCAGATGCGGATCGAAGTTTCGTATTGAACTCATCCTAACTCGTTACTAGCCTAATCCTGAAATCAAGTACCAAAATAAAACAAACGACAAACCTAAACAACTGCATCAATCCAATCGCCAACTCCTCCGTTCAAACTCCAATTCAGTCGGATCCGAAGCCCTTCTACCTCAAACCGTTGTATCCCATCGGAGCACATCATTCAATAATAAAATCTAACGTGTAAAAAAAATAAAAATAAAAATAAAAAAACGCTTTAAAGAAGAAAATTTCAGTTTTTTCCTCCATTCCAAATAAAGAGAGAAAAAAAAAAAAAAAAAAAAAAAGCAAGAACGTAACCTAGCAGGGTGTGTTGACAAAAAAAACCTAGCTAAGAGGAAGGCAGCAGGCCGGTCGGTTGACTCAATGGGTGAATGCGTAGAGGACGGTGGAGATGTAGACGACGAGGGCGGTGGAGACGAGGGTGACGAGCGCCGCCACCGCCCGGACGGTGGCGGAGCTGCCGCAGGACAGCATCCCGAGGCGGATCTGGATGACGTTGACCATGGAGAGCAGCAGGAAAAGGCAGCCCATCATCGAGCCCACGGCGGAGGCCAACATCCCGAGGCGGAGCACCCGCGCGTTGATGTGGGCCCGGAAGGCGTCGTCGACGTCGTTGCTGTTGATCAGATTGATGGCGAGCTTGAGGCCCTGCGCAACGAGGCTGGAGAAGAGGAAGAAGCTGAAGGAGACCACCTCGAATACCAGGAGGTTGCGGATGACATCCGGGCCGGCGTCGCAGGCGGACTTCCCTTCGAGGCTCCGCTGGCCCGGCGAGGTGAGTGAGAGCCCCACGAAGACGGCGATCGTGAAAAGCGAATTCACGTTCACCAGCCCGTCCAGCGCCGTCACGTGGATGCTCGTCGTGCTCCGCGTCTCACCCATCGCCGATCTCTCGTACTAGTCTTGCCTTGACCCCGTATTCTTGTCCTCCAATCCGGAAGAGAGAAGGGAAAAAAAGAGGGGTTTTTCCGGGCGCACTACTTACGGATCCATCAAAGGGAAAGGGGATCCCGGAAACGAAAGCGAATGTAAATGCTACTCCGTCGATTATTCTTTGTGATTCTGTGGATTTTGAGAAGGAGGAGGAGGGGAGTGAGGGACGCTTCCGAGGGTTTTGGGAAGACGAAGGGAAAGGTAAAGTAGGAGTCTGGGGTTGGTAGTGGGGAAGGACGTTCCGTCGATAAAGAATCCGGAAAAGCCAAAGGCGACGCCTTCTAAATTGTCAAGTACACCACCTGCCACGGAACCGACATCTGGTACAGCGAGAAAAAACGGTAGAGCTGGCATTGCAGAGTCCACTTCATTTGAAAAACTTAGTTTTCAAAATTAGATTTTTTTTAATAATAAATTAAAAATAGAACAAATTCATATAGAATATTATTATATTAATTATTAGAGATAAATTTTATTTTTATCGAAGTTCAATTCGGTACTCTATCTAATGCAACCAATAGTCATGGAAGAGCTTTAACGGATGGGTCTTAGCCAAACTTCTTCAATCGGATGAACCGCTTAACGGCCGAACTCAAACTGCTTAGCGGTCGAACTCTTTCGAACCTATTCATCTGACCGAACTACTTAGCGACCGAGCTCCTTGGACTTTCAGCAGCTGGGCTTTAGCCAAACCTCTCAACGGTCGAGCTTTAGTCGGACTCCTGCAAGAGTCGAACTCTCTTTGAGCCCTCTCCGGTCGGACTCCTCGGCAGCTGAGCTCCTTTCGAACTTTCTAGCGATCGAGCCTTAGCCGCACTCCTCCAGCCAGGCGCCTATGAAAGTCGAACTCCCTCCGCACTCCTTCGGCCGAACTCCTCTTAGAGTCCGAACTTCTTTGAAATTGATATATGCCCAAGTCCACCAACCAATGCCTGCTTTCTCGAGCTATGGCTGTCGGACTTCGGTGGTATGACCGCCACTACCAGTCTGACGATGCCATTCTCTCCGTAACCAGCCCCATGCGGTCCGCAACCGAACGACATGGTCGTCACTACTGGCGACACCACTCTCTCCATAATCAATCCTATGCGGCCCATCACCTACCAGTATGGCTGTCACTATCCATCTGACGATGCCTTCCTCTCCGCATCGAACTCCATGCGACCCCAATGGCTCGCTACCAGACGGTATGGCCGCCATCATCAATTAAGCTCCCCCTATAAAGGACCCTCCAGATATGCTAACTCTAATCTCTGATCTCTAAGCTCTCCTCTCCCTCTCTAAGCTCTGCGGAACTCATTCCCGAGTACTCCATTCCTTTTGGCCAGAGCTAACTTGATCGTCGGAGGGTCCTACCGGAGCCACCCCCCACCAGCTTCGAATAGGACTTCGTTTTGCAGGTCTCCGATGGCGACCTCGTCCACCTTCACTCTAGCTAATTTTGGTGATGACCAGATTCTGCGTCAACAGATTGGCGCTAGAAGGAGGGCTGGAACCTTCGAGGTCCCCTTTTTCTTGAAAGAGTGCTCGGCGATGATTTTTCTCTCCCCTTTTCGGAGATCTCTCTTCTTTCTCTCTGGAGTTCTTTCCCCAGGAGAAAATGCCTCCCAGGAGAGCTTCAACTCGGCGCTCGACGGCCTCCATGGCCCAATCCCGTTCGGATCCGTCCACTCCCACTCCAACCCGGGCGGCTCAGGTTCCATCTGTGGCTGCGGTGGATGCGGAGCAGTTCAACCTGCTCGTCCAGCAGGTTCATGGCCTCACGGAGGTGGTGCAGGCCATGCACCAAAAGATCCCAGCACCAGCTCAACCAGCGTGGGACTCCCCAGAGCCATGCGGTCCGACCCAGGAACGGTCGACATAGGCTACCCAACCTCCGATCCCCGGAAGGGGGAGGCAAAGGAGGGAGAGCCCTTGCTCGGACCGTGGCTCGACCCAGGGGAAGCCTCGCACCCTTTCTGCCAGAAAACTTTGGAGATCAAAGACCGTGAAGATCTCTTAGATCGAAGGCTCTTAGAAATAAGTCGGTGAATCGAGGAGCTTCGTCATACTTCCTCTTCCCGCGGTAATGACATTTGTACTGACCCTTCCTTATCGTAGAAAATTATGCAGGAGCTGATCCCGCCGAACTTCAAGCTCCCACAGCTCGAGAGTTACGATAGGACCACTGATCCGATCGACCATCTGAAAGTATTCCGGATGATGATGTTGCTCCACGGTGCGCCAGACGCCATCTTGTGCCGGGCTTTCCTCTCTACCCTTAAGGGGGCTACCAGGAATTGGTACTTGGCGCTTAAGCCGAGTACCATCTTATTGTTTGACTAGATGAGCCAACAATTCGTGGCCCACTTCATCAGTAGTTGGCGTCCGCACCGAGGCTCAGATTTCTTAATAGCTATTAGGCAGAAGGAGGGAGAACCTATCCGAGCTTATGTCATCCGATTTAATACTGCCGCATTGGAGGTCCGGAATCTGGACCAATCAGTCACCATGTCCGCCCTCAAGAGCGGCCTTCAGAAGAATGACTTGCTGTTCTCCCTGGAGAAGAAGTATCCCAGAAATTTTGCTGACATGCTAGCTCGGGCCGAAAGTTATGCCCGGGCAGAGTAGGCTTTCGAGGCTAAGGACGATGAAGCCAGCGGAAAGCGGCGAATCAGCGGGCCAGGCAGGCCCACCGAAGAAAGAAAGTGGATCGAAGCTCGACCGCGTTCCCGGACTCCCCCTAGTCGCAGGCGAGCCCGAACTCCCTGTCGAGCTCGGAGGCAGGGAACCCCCGACGGAAGGGCACGCCGAGGTTCCCCCCAGCGCTGAAGTTCTTCCCGACGACGATTTCATAACTACACCCCCCTCAACGCCCCGAAGACCCAAGTACTGATGGAGATCAAGGAACAACTTCCAAGATCGGAGAGAATGCATTTTCATCCTAGCAAATGCAATCCCAACAAGTTCTGCCTCTACCATCATGACTACGGTCACGACACTGAGGAGTGCATCCAGCTCCAGGACGAGATCGAAGAGCTCGTCAGGCGAGATAGGCTTGTTCGATTCCTGCGAAGATGACTTGAAGAGCGAGAAGATCGGCTGAGGGCGTTACCGCCAAGTGGGAGAAACCAGCAAGAAGATCGGCCGCCTCTTGGCGTCATCAACACTATCTCGAGGGGACTTCAACAAGGAGAGGCCAGCGGATCCGAGGGATTGGTAAAAAGGCGGAGGACCATGGAGCCCGTGACCTTCACCAAGGCGGACGGCCAAGTGATCTAATTTCCGCATAATGACGTGGTTGTAATTTCTTTGAATATTGCTGACTATGATGTATGCCGCATTTTGATGGATAATAAAAGCTCGGCCGACGTATTGTTTTACGATGCCTTCTCAAAAATGTTCCTATCCGACGATCGCTTAAGGCCTATGAACTTTCCACTGATAGGAATCGCTGGCAACACTGTACCAGTCAAAGGCATGATAACTTTGGCTATGACGGTAGGGCAACGTCCGAAATTGGTCAAAACGTAGGTCGACTTTCTGATCGTGAGGACTTCGTCCATCTATAATGCGATTCTCGGCCGACCTGGTCTAAATGCACTTCGGGCGGTGGTGTCAACCTATTATTTGAAGATAAAATTTTCGACGAGTCGTGGAGTTGGAGAAGTTAGAGGAGATCAGGCTCTAGCGAGGCACTGCTACTCAATCGCCCTGCATAAGGGAGAACGGCCCGATCCTTATCTTGTTGACGGCCTGGATGTCCGCGACGACCTCACTGAGGAGCGAGGCGAGCCTATGAAGGACCTCATCTCTGTGCCCTTAAATGATGGAAACCCGAAGCATGCTGTACAGATCGGCTCCAACTTGGTGGACGAGGTTCGGGAGTAGCTCGTCGCCTTTCTCAGGAGAAACGCGGACGTCTTCGCCTGGACCCCAACGGACGTGTCGGGGATGGACGTCGAGGTCATGGAACATCGGCTGGCCGTCGATCCAAGGCACTGATCGATAAGGGAAAAAATGCACCACCATGCCCCAGAGAGGCAGAAAGCGATCGTCGAAGAAGTAGACAAGCTCCTCCAAGTCGGACTCATCTGAGAGGTTAATTATTTGACCTGGATCTCGAACGTGGTCCTCGTCAAGAAGGCGAATAACAAGTGGAGGACGTACGTCGACTTCAAGAAGCTGAACAAGGCCTGTCCGAAAGATAGCTACCGCCTGTCCAGGATCGACCAGCTGGTGGATGCGATCTCGGGCCATGAGCTCCTCACCTTCCTGGATGCCTTTTCTGGTTATAACTAGATACGGATGGCACCCGAGGATGAAGAGAAGACCACCTTCATTACTGACCGTGGTCTTTATTGTTACAGGATCATGCCATTTGGACTCAAAAACACAGGGGCCACTTACCAGTGCTTGGTTAATAAGATCTTCAAGGAGCAGATCGACCGCAACATGGAGGTATATGTGGATGATATGCTCATCAAAAGTCGAGCTTCGACAGACCACCTCACCAACCTTAAAGAGACCTTCGGTGCACTTAGGAAGCACAAGATGAAGCTGAACCCAACCAAGTGTGCCTTTGATGTGACCTTCGAAAAGTTTTTGGGGTTCATGGTGTCGAGACACGGAATCGAAGCAAACCCTGAGAAGATCCGAGCCATTCGAAAGATCGCTGCTCCAAAGACGATCAAGAAAGTTCAGCGCCTGACCGAAAAGGTGGCATCCCTAAATCGCTTCGTCTCAAGGTCGGTCGAATGATGCACGTCCTTCTTCTAAGTTCTCAGGCGATCGAAGGACTTCTGCTGGACGGCGGAGTGCCAACGGATATTCGAGGAGCTTAAAAACTACCTCAGCTCACCCCCACTATTGGTAAAGCCCAAATTCGGAGAAGAATTATTCCTGTATCTAGCTGTCTCTCCGGTGGCCCTGGCGGCTGTCCTGGTCAAGAAAAAAGCAAGGACGCAGCGACCGATTTACTACGTGAGCCGGGTCCTGAGGGATGCAGAGATCAAGTACTCTAGGTTAGAAAAACTAACTTACTCTCTTCTAATTACTGTCAGGAGGCTTTGACCTTACTTTTAGGAGCACACCGTAACAGTCCTCACGGACCAACCAATAAAAGCAATCCTTCATCGGACGGACGCCTCCGAAAGAATTGCGAAATAGGCAATCGAGCTCACAGAGTTCGATATCAACTACCAACCCAGGCCGTCGATCAAGATCCAGATATTGATGGATTTTATGGTAGAGTGCACCATTCCGGTCGAAGCCGAGCTTGAACAGAGCAAGACCGACACCAAAGTGAGACCGAGCCTGGACGAAGCCGAGCTATCGTAGCCAAACCTCCCCGAAGGCTTTTGAGCTCTGTACGTAGATGGTTTGTCCAACTCTGTTGGAGCTAGTGTAGGCCTGGTCTTGGTCAGTCCCAAAGGAGTCATCGTCGAGTACGCGCTACGCTTCGAATTCTCTGCGACCAACAATGAGGCCGAATATGAAGCGCTGATCGCTGGATTAAAGATTGCAAGGGAATTAAAAGTAGATCGGCTTCAAGTCTATAGTGATTTTCAACTGATGGTCGGTCAAGTTGATGGCAGCTATGAAGCACGGGAGGAAGGTATGACGAGATACCTTGGGAAAATGAGGGATTTGACCCCGACCTTCAACAGTTTCGGCATTCAGAATATTCCAAGGGCGAAAAATGCGAGAGCCGATCTTCTCTCCAAGTTGGCCACTTCAGCTCCAGTCGAATTGCCCAAAGAAGTATTTTTAAAAATTTTGAAGTGCCTGACCACGGAGAAATTTCAGACCATCCTGCAGATGGAATTTGAGCCCAGCTGGATCGACCCATTGGTCGCCTACCTTAAAGAGGGAGTTCTTCCTCACGATTGGAAAGAAGCTCGGAGGCTTAGGAATCAGGCCTTCCGCTATATTTTATATGAAGGCAAGTTGTATAAAATATCGTACTCCCACCCATTGCTGAGATGTCTTCGACCTTCAGAGGCCAACCTCGCACTGTGGGATGTGCACGAAGGACTTTACGGAAGCCACGTAGGAGCCAGATCTCTGTCGCAAAAACTACTTCGAAAGGGGTACTACCGGCCGACCTTGTTTCACAATTCCGTGGAATATGTGAAGAAGTGCGACCGCTGTAAGAAGAACGCCAGCATGCAAAGGCAGCCGGCATCCGAGCTTTTTCCGCTCAGCGCACCTTGGCCATTTGCACAATGGGAAATGGATATACTCGGCCCCTTCCCAACAACGTCCGAGCAACGGAAGTTCCTCCTGATCGCGATCGATTATTTCATCAAGTTGGTCAAAGTCGAACCACTAGCGAAGATCACCGAGACCAAGGTGCAAGACTTCGTCTGGAAGTCACTAGTCTGTCGGTTTGGCCTATCCCGAATCCTTATAACTGACAATGGGTAACAGTTCGCTGGGACAAGGTTCGTCGAATTCTGCGAAGGACTGAACATCTTCCACCGCTTCACATCGGTGGCTCACCCATAGGCCAATGGGGAGACTGAGGTGACCAACCGGATCCTGCTGTAAGGCATCAGGACAAGGCTCGACAAGATAAAGGGGCCTTGGGTGGACGAACTCTACCACATCCTCTAGGCATACCGAACTACTCAAAGGACGTCGATCGAGAAAACACCCTTCGCCTTGGCCTTCGACATGGAGGCAGTTATCCCGATCGAACTTCAGCTCCCATCCGCATGAGTCGCGGGCTTTGACGAGCAGCTCAACCCCCAGGGCCTCAAAGTTAACCTCGATCTGCTGGAAGAAAAAAGGAAGGAGGCTCGTATCTGGATGGCAGCCTATAGATGGAACGTGGCCCAGTACTACAACTCCAGAGTTAGGGGTAAGATGTTCAGAGTGGAGGACCTGGTGCTTCGGCGAGCCACCATCTTTCAGCCTCAGAGTTAAAGGAAGCTCTTGGGAAGGTTTGTATGAAGTGGTGGAGGTCATCCGGTCCGAAACCTATCGTCTGAAGGAGCTCGGAGGAATAGTGCTTCTCCGACCTTGGAACTCAGAAAATCTGGGGATCTATTACCAGTAGACTTCCTTTAATGAGACTTCTTCGCTCAGTATTATTGTTTTCTAGTACAAGGATTACGTGACGATAGGAAAGAAGTGAGCGAAAGTGGTCCATTAGGAACAGAAGGAGAACCTCGTCCTAATGCGAGCAAAGTCGAAGGCCTCGTTCACCTTAGACGAGATGGGGGAAGAAGTACGGACGATGGTTTGCATGTGCCCCCACAGCCCATTAGGAATAGAAGGAGAACCTCATCCAAATGCGAGCAAAGTCGAAGGCCTCGTTCATCTTAGACGAGATGGAGGGAGAGAGGTGCGGACGACGGTCCGTATGTGCCCCCACAGTCCGTTAGGAATAGGAGGAGAACCTCGTCCTAACGCGAGCAAAGTCGAAGGCCTCGTTCACCTTAGACGAGATGAGGGGAGATGGACGACGGTCCAATGTGCCCCCACAGCGTTAGGAACAGGAGGAGAACCTCGTCCTAATGCGAGCAAAGTTGAAGGCCTCGTTCATCTTAGACGAGACAGAGGGAGATGGACGATGGTCCAAAGGTGCCCCCACAATCCGTTAGGAACAGGAGGAGAACTTGTCCTAACGCGAGCAAAGCCGAAGGCCTCATTCACCCTAGACGAGACGGAGGGAGAGGCACGGACGATGGTCCGAAGGTGCCCCACGGCCCGTTAGGAGCAGGAGGAGAACCTCGTCCTAACGCGAGCAAAGTCCAAATCCGAGCTTCGAAGTCTATAGAAAATAGGATCTCCGTCAACCTCGACCAGAGATAAGATCTCTCCCGAGCAACCGAGTCGACCTCGACTAGAGATAAGATATCTTTCGAGCGACCGCTGACAACCTCGGCTAGAGATAAGATCTCTCCCGATCGACCGAGTCGACCTCAGCTAGAGATAAGATCTCTTCCGAGCGACTGTGGACAACCTCGGCTCGAGATGAGATCTCTCCCGAGCTGCGAAGAACCTCGCCCATAGCCCGTTAGGAACAGGAGGGAAACCTCGTCCTAACGTGAAGCAAAGTCGAAGTCCGAGCTCTGAGTCAACCTCGACCAGAGCACCCAAGACAACCTCGGCTAGAGCATCCGAGACAACTTCGAACAGAAATGAGATCTCTCCCGGGCTTCAACTTCAACTTTGGTCGGAGATGAGATCCCCCCGAGCTTCAACCGAATCAGTACGGAGCCCAAAAGAGACTTCGGCAGTCGCTTTTTCTACACTCCCTTCCTTCGAGTTTCAAACTCAGGAGTGGGGGGACTATTGTTGGGGATAAACCCTGCTCCTACCAAAGTCCAGTTCAGTTCTCTGCCTAATGCAACTAGTAGCCGCGGAAGAGCTTCAACGGACGGGTCTTAGCCGAACCCCTTCAGCCGGGCAAACCGCTTAGTGGCCGAACTCCTTCGAACCTCTTCAGCTGGTCGAACTGCTTAGCGGCCGAACTCCTTCGAACATCTTCAGCTGATCGAACTGCTTAGCGGCCGAACTCCTTCGAACATCTTCAGCTGGCCGAACTGCTTAGCGGTCGAGCTCCTTGGACTCCCAGCAGCCGGACTTTAGCCAAACCTCTCAGCGGTCGAGCTTCAGTCGGACTCCCGTAAGAGCCAAACTCCCTCCGAGCCCTCTCTGGCCGGACTCCTCGACGGCCGAGCTCCTTCCGAACTCCCCAGCGATTGAGCCTTAGCCGCACTCCTTCAGCCAGGCGCCTGTGAAAGCCGAACTCCCTCCGTACTCCTTCAGCCGAACTCCTCTTGGAGTCCGAACTTCTTTGAAATTGATATATGCCCAAGTCCACCAACCAACGCCTGCTTCCTCGAGCTACGGCTGTCGGACTTCGGCGATATGGCCGCCACTACCAGTTTGGCGATGCCACTCTCTCCGTAACCAGCCCCATGCGACCCGCAATCGGACGACATGGCCGTCACTACTGACGACACCACTCTCTCCGTAACCAGTCCTACGCGGCCCATAACCTATCAGTATGGCTGTTACTATCCACCTGACGACGCCTTCCTCTCCGTACCGAACTCCATGCGGCCCCAACGGCTCGCTATCAGGCAGTATGGCCGCCGTCATCAATTAAGCTCCGCTTATAAAGGACCCTTCAGATATGCTAACTCTAATCTCTGATCTCTAAGCTCTCCTCTCCCTCTCTAAGCTCTGCGGAACTCATTTTCGAGCACTCCATTCTTATTGGTCAGAACTAACTTGATCGTCGGAGGATCCTGCCAGAGCCATCCCCCATCGGCTCCGAATGGGACTTCGTTTTGCAGGTCTCCGACGACGACCTCGTCCACCTCCGCTTTGGCTGATTCCGATGACGACTAGATTCTGCGTCAACATTGATATTATCTACATAGACATGATATTAAATATATAATAAATAAATAATATGAATCAAATATTAAATATACTCATATTTTTCTATCAAGATATAGATATAAATAGAAAATTATTTTAGATATAATTAAATTTTGAGTAGAATTTAATAATAAAAATTAATAAAAATGATATAACTGTAAAGAATAAATTTAATAAAAAATATAATTTTATAAAATATTAACTGAACCAAGAAATAATAATCATAATAATAATAAATATTTATTGAAAGAATAAATTTAATAGAAAAAATAAATTATATTGATAAAATAATAAAAATAAAATTAATTATTTGACATTCTTTCACCAGGCACGTCACCGTGAAGGTGATGGAGATAAAGGTTCTGTAAGCACCTAAACTCTCGTGGGAGTTGTAGGCATCAGTATCTAAGAGTACGGGACTTAGAGGCAAACTTAACATTCAAGTTAAGCTTGTGTTAGCACCAGAGAACATGTTGACCACTGGCCAAACCCTGTATGAACACCAGAAAAGCATGGCATGGAGCTTTAGAAGAAAAAACATGCTTCTATTACGCACTAAATCAGACTTGTCTTGCCCTAAAATTCCATAATTTCAAGTAATCGTTTCATTGGGCAAGCTGAAAACTTATCATACTTTTCTTATTATATATTCAACCATTCTAGAACATCTGACTAGTAAGGAGAGAAAATCTTGTATGCCACCAATTAATAAGACACGTTAGGATAGATTCCATTCATCCCATGCTTGTATTAGTAATTAGCCCACAGCAATAGGCCTTGGTGCACGTGGTGCATGGCAATCATGCTGTTGTAGTAGTAATAAAATATCTTAGATCGACTGATATATTTTAAAGGCATCTTAGTTTAGCCTATCCTAACGAGTGCTTATGGATCAAGATATTACTATAATATTTTTTGAACAGTTGACTAATGCTGAAGGACCGATCTGATTCAATATTTATGAAAATATCCCGACTGATATTTATCATTTTTAAATCATCTTGAATAAAAAAGTCTCCCATGGATTGACCGTAATACAACTGTAATTAGATTGTAAACAGTCTGTCACCTACTCACCCAAAACCATCAACGATAAATTAAAAATCCTAATCACACCAGCTATCGTCATTCCATTCGAAAAATTTTCAAAAATCCCGCCACGATGAGATTAGCGGTCCGAAATCAGTAGAATGGTGTAACCATCACGTAAAACTTTTTTACAAATACCACGAACCCCGAGGATCCAAGTAAGCAAGAAAATTCTTCTCAAAAGAAATTAGCTCCTGATTGTTCCTGACTTGAGCATCGGAGGATCCTCACCGGAGATAAAATCCTTCGGTCCGAACTTTATTTTGTAGGTTCTCAAGCTTGTTTGCTCGGAGCCATTTCTCCAATTCTGAAGCTGACGATTCTTAACAGCAACACATGCTATAATTCTTTTAATAAGAATTTATTTTAAAAAAATACTATGACTATAATTGGATCGGATATCAATATATTTATATCCATATTCATTTTATCTCATGAATATAAATAAGGATACGGATATTATTCGAATACAAAAATTCATATTCATATTTATTTAAAATAGATATGAATATAATTCAGATACTAGAAGTATGAATATAACTATAAATATAATTTAGATAATTAAATTGTATGACTATAGAATTAAAAATATTATTAAATAAATAATAAATTAAGTTAATAATATATTTGTTGGGGATAAATTCTGCTCCTGCCGAAGTTCAGCCTGATGCTTAGCCTAATGCAACTGATAATCTCGGAGGAGTTTCGATCGAAAATTCTTTCTCCAGCGGTCGAATCCCTCAAGCGGTCGAACTCATTCGATGACCGAACCTCAGCTGAACTCCTTTCAAATTTTTCCTTCATTCGAACTTCTCCAAGAGCCAAACTTCTTCCGAATTTTTTCTTCAGTCGGACTCCTCCAGGAGCCGAACTCCTTTCGAATTTCTCCTTCAGTCCAGTGCCTTCAGGAGTCGAATTTGTTCCAAACTTCTTCTTCAGTTGGACTCTTCCAGGAGCCGAATTCATTCCTGACTCCTCCTTCAGTCGGATTTCTATAAGAGCCGAACTCCTTCCGGATCTCTCCTTCAGTCAAGTTCCTTTAAAAGTCAAACTCCTTTCGGACTCCTCCTTCAGTCGAATTTCTATAGGAGCCAAACTTCTTCCGGATCTCTGCTTTAGTCAAGTTCCTTCAGGAGCCGAACTCCTTCCGGACTCCGCCTTCAGTCAGATTTCTACATGAGCCAAACTTCTTTCGGATCTCTCCTTCAGTCAAGTTCCTCCAGGAGCCAAATTTCTTCTGGATCTCTCCTTCAATCAAATACCTTCAGGAGCCAAACTTCTTCCAAACTTTTCTTTCAGTCGGTTAACTCAAGGAGTCGAACTCATTTCGAATTTCTCCAAAAATTGAACTCCTTCCGAACTTCTCCTTCAGTCGGATTTCTTCAGGAGTCGAACTCCTTCCGAATCCCTCCAGGAGTTGATGGAGGGAGCTAAACTCCTTCCGAACTTCTCCTTCGATCGAACTTCTTCATCAGTCGGACTTCTCCTGGACTTCTCCATCAATCGAACTCCATCCGAATTTCTTTAGCAGATTACTTTTAGATTTCAACTAGCATTCTTTCCAGATGATCTCCTCTAGCCGTGTTTCCTTTAGGAGTTCAAACTCTCATAGAATTGATGTATGTCAAAGTTTTTCATCAACCATTACTGACTTCCTCCGAACTTCGACTATTAAATCTCAACGAACGACCACTTCATGGCAATGGATACCACTCTTCATAACAAACTCCATATGATCCCGAGCGACCCACTATCGAATAGCCACATTATAAGATACCTCTCTCCATAACAAACTCCACGTGACCCTGAGTGGCCCACTATCGGACGGTTACGATAAGCTCCGTCTATAAAAAGGGATCCTTCAGATACGTTTTCTCTAAGCTCTTTTCTTTTTTTCAAAATTCTACTGAATTCTTACCTAAGCACTCCATTTCTATTAGCCAGAAGAGCTGATTTGATCGTCGGAGGGTCCTACCGGAGCCACCACCATTGACCACAGATGAAACTTTATTTTGCAAATCATCGATGGTGACCTCATCTTTTTCGACTCCAACTCGATCCGACGTCAACCAAATTCTACACTAACAGAATTGGCGCTAGAGGAAAGGCCCTCTATTTTTGAGGTTTCCTTATTCTAAAAGGAGTGCGCGACAGCGATCTCTCTTATTCCTCTTTAGAATTCTTCTCCGAGAAAAAATGCCTACCAGAAAAGTCTCGACCCGATGATCAACGATCTCTACAGCTAGATCCCGTCTAAACCTATCCATTCCCACTCCAACCCTAGCAACTCAGGCTCCGCTTGCATCCATGGTGGATACGGAGCAATTCAACCTACTGATTCAGCAGGTTCGCGATCTTACGGAGGCGGTGCAGATCATACATCGGTAGGTCTTGACATTGATTCAATCGGAGCAGACCTCTCTGAAGCCCCATGATCCAATCTTGGGATGGCCGATTTGGGCTGCCCGACCTTTGATCTTCGAAAAGGAGAAGCAGAGAATGGAGGACCTTTGCTCAAACCATGACTCGACCCAGGGGGAGGCTTCACACCCGCTCGGCTAAAAAACCTTGAAGATCAATGACCGTGAAGATCTTCTTGATCAAAAGCTTCAGAAAATGAGTCGACGAATTGAAAAACTCTATCATGCTTCCTCCACCTACGATAATGATATTTGCACCGACCCTCCTTTTTTTCAGACGATTACGTAGGAATCAATCTTGCCAAACTTCAAGCTCCCTCAGTTTGAGAGTTATGATGGGACCATCAATCCGGTCAACCACCTAGAGGTCTTCCAAATGATTATGCTGCTCCACGACACATTAGACGCTATTTTATGTCGGACTTTTCTATCCACCCTCAAGGGAGCAGCCAAAAATTGGTACTCAGCCCTTAAGCTGGGTACCATCTTTTTCTTTAATCAGATGAGCCATCAGTTTGTGATTCATTTGGTTAGCAGCCGACGTCCCCATCGAGATTCAAATTTTCTGATGAACATCAAGCAAAAGGAGGAAGAATCCATCCGAACTTATGTCATTCAGTTTAATGCTACTGCATTAGAGGTCCGAAATCTGGATCAGTCTGTTGCAATGGCCGCACTCAAAAGCAGCCTTCAAAAGAATGATTTGCTGTTCTTCCTGAAAAAGAAGTATCCTAAAAACTTTGCCGATATGCTGGCTCGGATTGAAGGTTATGCCCGAGCTGAAGAGGCCTTCAAGGCCAAGGACAATGAAGCCATTGGAGAGTGGTGAATCGATGAGCCAGATAGGCCCGCTTAGAAAGAAAAGCCAAGTGAAGCTCGATCGCGCTCCCGAACTTCCTCTGAGCGCAAGCGAGCCTGAACTCCTTCCTGAGCTCAGGGACAAGGAAGCCCCAATAGAAGAGCGTGGTGGGATTCTCCCCTTTGAAGATTTTATAATTACACCCCTCGCATTGCTCCAAAAATTTAAGTATCGATGGAAATCAGAAAGCAACTATCGAGACCGAAAAGGATGCGTACGCACCCTAGCAAGCTCAATCCTAACAAGTTTTGCCTTTATCATCGTGACCACGGTCACGATACTGAGGAGTGTATTTAGCTCAAAGATGAGATCGAGAAGCTCATCAAACGAGGCAGACTTGGCTGATTCTTGCGACGTCGGCCTAAAGGATGGGAAGATCGGTCAAGGGCACTGCCGCAGCCTGAACCGTCAAGAGGGGAGGATCAATAAGGAGATCAGCCACCTCTTGGCATTATTAACACTATCTTGGAGGGACTTCGATGAGAAGAGGCCGGCGAACCCAAGGGATCAATGAAAAGATGGAGGACTGAAGAACCCATAACCTTCACTGAGGTTAATGCTCGAGGAGTCCAGTTTTCGCATAATGATGCGGTTGTAATTTTTTTAAATATTACCAATTATGATGTACGCCGTATTTTGATAGATAATGAAAGCTCGATCGATGTTTTGTTTTATGATGCTTTCTCAAAAATATCCTTATTCAATAACCACTTGGGACCTATAAACTCTTCGTTGGTAGGCTTGACTGATGATGTCGTACCAGTAGAGGACATAATAACTTTGGCTGTAACTGTAGGACAACGTCCGAAGCTGGCTAAGACATAGATCGATTTTTTAGTCATAAAGGCTCCATCTGCCTATAATGCTATTCTCAACTGACCTGATCTAAATGCACTTCGAATAGTGGTATCAACTTACTATTTGAAGATTAAGTTTTTGATAGGTCACGGGATCGAAGAGATCAGGAGAGATCAAGCTCTGGCAAGGCATTGCTACTCAATCGTCTTGTGTAAGGAAGAATAGTCCGACCCTTATCCTATTGACCAGTTGGATGTTCGTGATGACCTTGCCGAAGAACGGAGCGAGCCCATAGAAGACCTTGTGACCATCTCTCTAAATGATGAAAACGTAGAGCATATGGTACAAATTAGCTCCAATCTAGAAGATGAAGTTCGAGAATAGCTCATCACCTTTTTACGAAGGAATGCAAACATCTTCACCTAGGTCCCAGTGGATATGCTGAAAATTGATACCAAGGTTATGGAACATCGATTGACCGTTAATCCTATATATCGATCGATGAAAGAAAAGATGCGCAATCATGCCCCGAAGAGGCATAAAGCAATCATAAAAGAAATAGACAAGCTCCTCAAAGCTGGATTCATCCAAAAAGTTAATTATCCGACCTGGGTCTCAAATGTGGTCCTCGTCAAAAAGATAAACAATATGTGGAGGATGTGTATAGACTTCAAAAGGCTAAACAAAATCTATCCAAAGGATAGCTACTCTCTTTTCAGAATTGATCAACTGGTAGATGCAACATCAGGCCATGAGCTCCTCACTTTCATGGATGCCTTCTTCGGCTATAACCAAATATGGATGGCACCAGAGGATGAGGAGAAAACTGCTTTTGTTACTGAACGTAGTCTTTACTATTACAGGATTATACCCTTTGGACTCAAGAATGTAGGGGCAACGTACCAGTGCCTGATCAACAAGATTTTCAAAGAGTAAATCGGCCGCAACATGGAGGTGTATGTGGATGACATGCTTATCAAAAGTTGAGCTTCTATAAACCACCTCGTCGACCTCGAAGGAACCTTCAGTGCACTTAGAAAGCACAAGATGAAGCTGAACCCGACCAAGTGTGCCTTTGGTGTGACTTCAGAGAAATTTTTGGGGTTTATGGTATCAAGGTGCGAGATTAAAGTAAATCCAGAGAAAATTCGAGCTATTCAGGAGATAGCTGCTCCAAGAACAATCAAAAAAGTTCAATGCCTGATTGAGAAAGTGACATCCCTAAATCGCTTCATCTTGAGATCGATCAAGCGATGCATGCTCTTCTTCCAAGTTCTCAAGCAACCAAAAAGCTTCTGCTGGACGACAGAGTACCAATGGATATTTGAGGAGCTCAAAAATTACCTCAGCTCACCCCCACTGCTAGCAAAGTCCAAACCTGAAGAAGAATTATTCTTATACCTAGCGATCTCTCCGACGACCTTGGCAGTGTTCCTGGTCAAGGAGGAAGCGAAGATGCAGCGATCGATCTACTACGTAAGTTAGGTCCTAAAGAATGCAGAGATCAAATACTCTAAGCTAAAAAAATTGGCTTATTCTTTTCTAATTACTGCCAGGAGACTCCGACCTTACTTTCAGAGGTACACCATAATGGTCCTCACGGATCAACCAATAAAAGCAGTCCTTCATCGAATGGACGCTTTCGAAAGAATCGCAAAATGGATAATTGAGCTCACGAAATTTGACATCAATTATCGACCCAGGCCATCGATCAAAGCCCAGATATTGATAAATTTTATAGTAGAATGTAACATTTCAGATGATGTTGAGTTTGAACAGAACGAGACCGACGCTCTGCTGTCGCAACCGAGCCTCCCGAAGAGGTTGCCAATCTTTTCGAAGGTTTTTGGGCCCTGTATGTAGATGGTTCGTCCAACTCTACTGGAGCAGGTGCGGGGTTAGTCTTAGTCAGCCCCGAGAAAGTTGTTGTCGAGTACATGCTACGCTTCGAATTCTCTGCAACTAATAATGGGGCCGAATATGAGACGCTGATCGTTGGATTAAAAATAGCAAGAGAGTTGAAAATAGATCAGATTCAAATCTATAGTGATTTCTAATTAGTGGTCGACTAAGTTGGTGGCAACTATGAAGTACGGAAGAAAAGTATGATAAAATACCTTAAGAAAGTAAAGAATTTGACTCTGGTCTTCAACAGTTTTGGCATTCAACAGATTTCGAGGATAGAAAATACAAGAGCCGACCTTCTCTCTAAATTGGCCACTTCAGTCGAACTATCCAAAGAAGTATTTTTTGAAACTCTAATATGCCCAAGCTCGGAGGAATCACAGGTCATTATGCAGACGGAGCTCGAGCCGAGCTGGATTGATCCGATGGTTGCCTACCTCAAAGAGAGAGCTCTTCCTCGTGATCCGAAAAAAGCTCAGAAACTCATGAATCAAGCCTCTCGGTATGTTTTGTATGAGGGCAAATTGTATAAGAGGTTGTATTCGCTATCACTTCTGAGATGTCTTCAACCTTCAGAGGCCGACTTCGCATTATGAGAGATACACGAAAAAATTTATGGAAGTCATGTAAGAGTCTGATCCCTATCATAAAAACTACTTTGATAAGGGTACTATTGGTCGACCTTGTACTATGATTTTCTAGAATATATCAGAAAATGTGATCGTTGTCAGAGGAATGTAAACATACAAAGACAGCCGACCTCTGAGCTTACTCCGCTAAGCGCATCTTGGCCATTTGCGTAGTGAAAAATGGACATACTTGATCCTTTCCCGATGGCATTCGGGTAACAGAAGTTCCTCCTGAATGCGATCGACTACTTCACCAAATGGGTCGAAGTCGAACCACTAGCAAAAATTATCGAGGCCAAGGTACTGGACTTCATCTGAAAGTCAATAGTTTATCGGTTCGGTCTGCCCCGAACTCTCATAATAGATAATGGGTGATAGTTCGCTGAAACGAGGTTCGTCGAGTTCTATGAAGACCTAAACATCTTCCACCACCTCACATCGATAGCTCACCTATAGGCAAATGGGAAAGCTAAAGTGACCAACCGAACTCCACCGCAAGGCATCAAGACAAGGCTTGATAGAGAAAAGGAGACCTGGGTGGACGAACTCTACCACATCCTCTGGGCATACCGAACTACTCAAAGACTGCCGACTAGGAAAACACCATTCTCCTTGACCTTTGGAATGGAGACAGTCATCCCAATCGAACTTAAACTCCCATTAGCACGGATCGTGGCCTTCAACGAGCAACGTAATCTACAGGACCTCAGAGTCAACCTCGACCTGCTGGAAGAAAAAAGAAAGGAAGCTCAGGTTCGAATGGCGGCCTACCGACGAAGGATGGGTCAATACTATAACTCTAGAGTTAGAAGTAAAATGTTCAGAATAGGAGACTTAGTACTTTAGCAAGCCACCGTCTCTTAATCTCAGAGCCAGGGAAAGCTTGCGCCAAATTGGGAAGGCCCATATGAAGTGGTGGTGGTCGTCCGATCAGAAACTTATTGCCTGAAGGAGCTTGGAGGAACAACGCTTCCACGTCCTTAGAACTCAGAAAATCTGAGGATGTACAACCAGTAATCTTTCTTTAATAAAACTTCTTAATTTCAACATTATTATTTCTTGGTGCAAGAAATATGTGATGACAGGAAAGAAGTAACCAAAAGTAGCCTATTAGGAACATGAGGAGAACCTCGTCCTGACGTGAGCAAAATCGAAGACCTTGTTCATTTTAAATGAGATAAGAGGAGAGACCCTGACAACGACCCTATATATCCCTACAGCCCGTTAGGAATAAGAGGAGAACCTCGTCCTAACGTAAGCAAAGTCGAAGGCCTTGTTCATTTTAGACGAGATGGAGGGAGAGGCCCTGACAACGGTCCTATGTACCCCCACAGTCCGTTAGAAATAGGAGGAGAACCTCGTCCTAACGTGAGCAAAGTCGAAGGCCTCGTTCATTTTAGACGAGATGGGGGGAGAGGCCTAACAATGGCCCTATGCATCCCCACAGTCCGTTAGGAATAGAAGGAGAATCTCGTCCTAACGCGAGCAAAGTCGAAGGTCTCATTCATTTTAGACGAAATGAAGGGAGAGGTCCTGACAATGGCCCTATGTACCCCCATAGCCCGTTATGCCTGACAATGACCCCATTGTGTCTGACAATAATAAGAGATAAGATCTCCTTCAACCTCGGCTAAAGATAAGATCTTCTTTAACTTTAACTTCAATCTCGGTTGGAGATAAGATCTTTTTCGAGCTTCTACGTCAATAGGAGATAAGATCTCCTTCAACCTCGACTGGAGATAAGATCTTCTCCGAGCTTCGACTTCAACGTCAATCTCGACTGGAGATAAGATCTCCCCCAAGCTTCTACGTCAATAGGAGATGAGATCTTTTTCAACCTCGATTGGAGACAAGATCTTCTCTGAGCTTTGACTTCAACGTCAACCTCGGTTGGAGATAAGATCTCTACTGAGCTTCTACATCAACAGAAAATAAGATCTTCTTCAACTTCAACTTTAACTTCAACCTCGACTGGAGATAAGATCTCACCCGAGCTTCTACATCAATAGGAGATAAGATCTCCTTCAACTTCAACCTCGGCTGAAGGTAAGATCTCCCCCGAGCTTATACGTCAATAGGAGATAAGATCTCCTTTCAACTTTAACTTCAACCTCGGCTAGAGACAAGATCTTCCCCGAGCTTCTACATCAACAGGAGATAAGATCTCCTTCAACTTCAACTTCAACCTTGGACTGGAGATAAGATCTCCCTTGAGCTTCAACCTGAACTAGTGCAGAGCCCAAAAGTGGACTTTGACAGTTGCCTTTTTTGTACTTTCTTCCTTCGAATTTCAAACTCAGAAGTAGGGAGACTGTTGTTCGAAATAAATTCCGCTCCCATCGAAGTCCAACCTGATGCTTAGCCTAATGCAACCAATAATCCCATGGAAGGAAGCTTCGATCGAAGAATTCTTCCCTCCAGCAGTCGAACCCCTAGCCAAACTTCTTCGACCGTCAAACTCATTCAGTAGCTGAACTCCTCCATCAACCGAACCCTTCTCGAACTCCCTAGAAGCCAAACTCCTTTCGAATTTCTCCTTCATTCGGACTCCTTTAGGAGCCAAACTTCCTTCTGGACTTCTCCTTCAGTCCAGTATCCTCTAGGAGCCAAATTTCTTCCAAAACTTCTCCTTCAGTCAGACTCCTCCAGGAGCAAACTCCTTTCGGATTTCTCCTTCAATCCAGTGCCTCCAGGAGTCGAACTCTTTTCGAACTTCTCCTTCAGTCGGATTCCTCCTGGAGCCGAACTCCTTCTGAATTTCTCCTTCAGTCCAGTACCTTCAGGAGCTGAACTCCTTCTGAATTTCTCCTTCAGTCTAGTACCTTCAGGAGCTGAACTCCTTCTGAATTTCTCCTTCAATCAGATTTCTATAGGAGCCGAACTCCTTCCAAACTTCTCCTTCAGTCAAGTTTCTCCAGGAGCTGAACTTCTTTCGGATCTCTCCTTCAGTCGGATACCTTCAGGAGCCGAACTCCTTTCGAATTTTTTTCTGTCGAATTCCTCCAGGAGCTGAATTTATTCCGGACTCCTCCTTCAGTCAGATTTCTACAGGAGCCGAACTCCTTTCTGATCTCTCCTTCAATCAAGTTCCTCCAGGAGTCGAACTCCTTCTGGATCTCTCCTTCAATCGGATTTCTTTAAAAGCCAAACTCCTTTCGGACTCCTCCTTCAGTCAGATTTCTATAAGAGCCAAACTTCTTCTTAATCTCTCCTTCAGTTAAGTTTCTTCAGGAGCCGAACTCCTTCCCTCAGTCGGATACCTCCAAGAGTCGAACTCCTTCCAGACTTTTTCTTCAGCCGGTTAACTTCAGGAGCCGAACTCCTTCCGAATTTCTTCAGGAGTCGAACTCCTTCCGGACTTCTCTTTCATTTAGATTTCTTCAGGAGCCGAACTTCTTCCGGACTTCTTCTTCGGTCGAACTTCTCCATTAGTTGGACTTCTCCTGAACTTTTTCATCAGTCGAACTCCATCCGGATTTCTCCAATAGATTACTTTTAGATTTTAACTAGCATTCCTTCTGGATGATCCCCTCTAGCCGTGTTTTCTTTACGAGTCTGAACTCCCCTGAAATTGATGTATGTCAAAGCTCTTCACCAATCGACACATGCTTCTTCCGAACTTCGACTATTAAATCTCAATGAACGGCCACCTCATGGCAACGGACACCACTCTCCATAATAAACTCTACGTGACCCTGAGCAGCCCACTACTGAACGGCCAATCACAACAACGGATATCTCTCTCCATAACAAACTCCACGTGGCCCCGAGAGGCCTACTAACGGATAGTTACGATAAGCTCCGTCTAAAAAAAGGGATCCTCCAGATACGTTTTTTCTATGCTCTCTTCTTCTTTCCAAAATTCTGCCGAATTCTTATCTGAGCACTCCATTTCTATTGGGCAGAAAAGCTGACTTGATCATCGGAGGATCCTACCGGAGCCACCACCACCGACTCGGGATGGAACTTTGTTTTGCAAGTCATCGGTAGCGACCTCATCTTCCTCGATTCCAGCTCGATCCGGCGTCAATCAGATTCTGCACCAACAATATTTATATGATTATATATTTTTTTAAAAAATTAATAAATATTATATAAAATTATATAAAATTATATATAAATTCAAATATTTGAATACGGATCAGATAGTTATCTATTAATATCTATTTTTTTTTAAAAGATATGAATATGAATATGAATATTAATTAGATCATCAAATTTTTATTTATTTTTAAATTAATTTAAATATAAAAATAAATTCAAATAGATAATATCTATACTAATTTATCCCTAAGAAATACCTTTGCGAGAGCTTGCAGATATTATACGATCAATTATTACATTTAAAGTAAGTAATAATTGATTGCCAATATTTTAATGATTGTCAGACATGAAAAAATTCCACGAGTCTAAGTATCCGATAAAAGAAAACATTCTTAATTGAATTACAAACCGGAAAATAATGCCATTTAACAAATAGCATTGTGGGGTTATTCACATGCTTTTTTTTTTTTTTTTTTGGTACATTGTGGGGTTAAAAAGGAAACCAAATTCCTACCATGTCAGTCATGTTAACATCTCGAACATGTTGGGGAAGATTAGAAGCAGAAAAAACAAGATTACGAGCGAGACGAGCTAATCCAACTGCCTGACTAATAATATACCAAGTCATCATAAACGAGAATCTCTACTACTAAATTGGAACTTTCTTCGACGTCTGTGAGGCTTCAAATAGCTCGACCCTGATTTCTCTTTTTTTTCTACCAAAAAGAGAAAAAAAAAAGCTTCTACCAAATTATAAAACAAAATAAAATTAAATAAATAAATTAACCAGGCGTAACGATGGCCCAGCAAGTTAAGAAACGGAAAAACATAAAGCCCCAGGTACAGAGGAAACAATGGAGCCCATTGGGCCGATCAGCCTTGCACATCCTCACCCCACTTGCAGTGCGGCGCAGCTCCTTCCCTTCAAGAATGTTTTCCCACCGGCCCGGAGTCCGTCGGCCCGGAAGGCGAAGATGACAGCTCGAGAAGCTCACAACGAGCGGAGCACAGCGGTGATAATCGCCATGGTGGTTCTTTCAAGGTTAGAT
Organism: Cocos nucifera; assembly: GCA_006176705.1. NCBI lineage: Eukaryota > Viridiplantae > Streptophyta > Magnoliopsida > Arecales > Arecaceae > Cocos > Cocos nucifera. Next base: position 1,392,947 of record QRFJ01000026.1, on the reverse strand, counting down.
TTAAACAATGAGCCGATAAAGGCCCAGTTCAGTAGGTTTTCTCTTGATCATCTGGTCAAGCTCCACCGCTATGACTCGAGAAAAGAGAGAGGGAGAGAGTCAAAAAAAAGAAAGAATTCATTAGCCATTCCCACCTCTTTCCTTTCCTCTCACGTTTCCCTCGTCTTTCCTCCCCTTTTTCTCTCCTTTTGGCTTCAGATGCTCAATAGCCATATCAATCTGGTTGTGTCCGTGATAAGACTTTCCTTTATTGGCGTTTAACTCTGCTCCTTTTGGTTATCTCAAAAAGAACTTCTCCCTTTGGTCTATCATAACTACCATGGGACGTCCAAAGATATTTCTAACAAAGTTTCCTTTTCATTGATTTTTTTCTTTCTTGTATAAATGGCAAGGCATGATGTTATTTTTGCTGTATTGATGATCATAGTTTGAAAAAGTAAAAGGAGTGTACCAAAAAAGAGCTCTGATACTAGTTTTCAGTTGCCAACTATATGGAAAGCCATGTCATGAACAGGCCAGCATTGTTTGACTATATTAATTGGATTCTACCTTCTGAAGCTACTCTTATACATTGCAATGAGCTCTCTAGAGGTATATCTTCCTCCATAATCTGGCCTTCAGCTGTGAAGATCCAATTGTAATATAGTTTCAGACGTTTTCTTTTTGTTTAACTATCTGCGCAAACTCGGAATAACAGAAACAGTTCAGCCTGTTCATGAAGCATGTATGTCTACCAAACCACCTCTGTTTTCAGTTCACTTAGCCTGCCACTATATATGAAAACCTACGTCTTATTTTGCTTCAGGAATATGAGAGGCTGGGTGCATGGGTTCAACTACAGTTTCGGATGTTTGCCGGCATTTCAAGAACCATATATTCTTGAAAGATAGAAGATGATCCATAATAAAATTAAATGTTAAGCATTTGTTCACAGATTCCTTGCAACAGCCAATAGGCGTTGAACTTGTTTTCTTCCATGATGTGGTTTTACCGTCCACTGTTTCCTTCTTATTGTATATAGCATTTCTATATATGTCTTATAAATCACCATATTTGTCATCCAAGAATATTTTCTGATAAATATCTTGTTTACTATAAAGTACAGTTTTAGGTTGAGAAGGCTCCATGTGAGAGTATTTAGCAGATTTGATGACTTCCCGTTAGCCAATTCCCTCTAAAATTTGGGGTCCTATACCTCACAAAGCCGAATGATGGCAAAAGGGAGTCTAAAGAGAATTTTATATATCCAACTGGCGATAGGGAGACTTACCTTACCGGTCATAGCTTAAGCTTATGCAATCTACCAAGAAAGAAGCAAACGTACGAAATTCCCCTAAACTCAAAGAGCTGAGATGCAGGTGCTTGATACCATAAGAATTGTTGGAGAGAATCCAGGAAAAAAAAAACTCAAAATTTTTCAAAAATCTCCTCCAAACATTTTAATCTTATTTTTTTAAAAATACTTTAATCTTTTTATTATCATGATGTTAATTTCTGACCGTTGGGCTCTTAATTACCAACGGTCATGTGTGTTTAATCTCATATTTATTTTTTGAATATTATGCTCTTTATTATAGACTTTAATGGATCAATAAAAGTACAAACAGTCATATTAATTGGCTATAAAAAAAGACTACTTTAGAACCTAATCCAATAAACCATCCAAAAGCCTTTTCATGCTTTTTCTTTCTTACTTTTATCCAATACTTTTTTTTCTACTAAAATATTTATTCTTCATTTTTTTGGATACTGAAAAATCTTCATCAACCTCCTTCATGATCGTGCTCACAAGCAAAGGATATCGATCGTATCTTGAGATGATATTTTCAAATATTTTCTGTACGAGGAACAGAAATACACCTTAGAACAGTACTGATTCTTTTCAATATTGATTTGCTATCTTCAGTAAATTATTTATAATTTTATAATCAAAATTTTTATTATTTATTTTAAATCATATATGAAACTTTAAATACTGTTTCAAGAATGTCGATCTCAAAGGCACAAATCATCCAGGGTCATACACACAGCAACAAAATAAATTGGCCGAAAGGAATTTGAAGCTATACTTCTAATGCTTAGCTTTCTTATTCTGAAAGTATATGGACCTATTTGAGGTTGCCGTTTTGCGGTGACAGTTGCCCAGATTATCCAGTCCAACAAGGGCACCCATTTTTCGGAACAAAATTGCTTCTCTGTTATACGACTTCAAAAGGACCAAGAAAATGATCACCCAGATGCACTCCTACATCTATACCCTTATTGACATGATCATGTCTTTGTAAACAGTAAAAAATGTAACCATTCCTTGAGCTAATTTAAAGAAGGTTGCTCGGTAACAAAGCCTCTCTAGTCAAATTCAGACTTCACCGTTGGATATGGCATGCATGGAGAAACATTTTCCATTCTCCTCTTAAATTTTTTTTTTTAAAAAAAGTCAAGACAATTACAGTTGCCATGTTATGAGCAACTTTTAATTTGTCAAAGTTTGCATCTTTTCCGTTCCATCAATATTTAGTTTTTTGCTACTGCCGTCTCAATTCTTTTCTTCGTGGGCCTTTGACTAAAAGCTGGTCTAGAGCATAGACCAGGTCCTCTTCTCCCTCCAAGGCGAAAGGATCACGTTAATGGGTACGGTGATTTTAATGAAAGAACTCAGGATGTTTGGTTTGAAGGGAGTTGGAATCTGAAATAAGAAAATGGATGACTTCCGTTTTAATTATTTAATTAGAAGAAGTTTTATTTTAATTTTAATTTTAGAATGAAACAAAAATGGTCTAATCTTTTTAATACTTAATTCCTATTTTTTCTTAAGGATTCACATTATCATTCAGATTTCAATTCCAATCACGGTTCAAATGCTTCAGGATATTTAGCTATTCCAATTCTAAAGCCAATTCCAATCCATTCTAATTCATATTCCAATTTCAATTTCAGTTGCGAACCAAACACTCCCTCAATAATATTTTATAGTGACGGACTCTACCATCTCTCTATAGAATGTCCATCTCCTTCTAATGCAAATAATACTACTACAAAAAAGAATTATGGCAGTGGTTTACAACCGCTGTCGTAGCCCAAAAAATCATTATCATAGCCGCACGGTTTGTAATCGCTGTCGTAGCCCAAAAAATCACTGTCATAGTCGTCATAGGCTATGGCCTTAGTTTTCTAACCGCCAGCGGTTGTTGCAATGGTTGTTAGAACCGCTGCCATAGAAGGCCTATTACAGCAGTTTATAAACCTCTGCAATAGATCGATCTATCACAGTGGTTATGTAACCACTGCTATAGAATATCTATAGCAGCGGTTACATAACCGCTGTGATAGATAATCTATAGCAACGATTTCTTAACCACCGCCATAGATTTAGTGTAGCGGTTGGCACCGAATCTATGGCAGCAGTTAGCACAGATATGACAGTGGTTATAAAATCGCTGCCGTAGATCTTGAATAATTTTTAAAAAATTATTTTTTATATATTTTATCTGATAAATATAGATATATAATACAAAAAAATATAATAAACATAAAAATTATTCTAAAATACTAAAATTTTATTATCGAATAAAATTTATTACAATATTTTTTTAAAAAAATAAAATACATCAAAAGTCTTCTAAATCTACATCGTCGTCGTCGTCGTCGTCATCGGAAGCCGGAGTCGGAGCTAGAGCTAGAATGCGGACCAACATATCCTCAAAATTCGTGACTCTAAAATACGCACTGAGCGTCGACATCATGTCTCTCACGATGCCCTTCAGATGAGATGCGCGCTCCTCAGCTCAATCTGCCCGCATCGCAGCATGATCTGTCCGTGCCAACGTCTCCTCAAGCTCCTCTCGGCTGACGATACTGGAAGTTTATGAGGAGATGCTCACCTCGGATCAGTAGCTCATCGACGTGTATCCGGGTCTGCATCGGATCCTCCCAGAGTGCTCAGACCCCAAGACCTAAGATAAATGGTCATGGGGCTTAGAGGTATCCAGACCCTCGCTCGCGAGCGCATCTAACTGATTCTATAATTATAAATTAAAATAAAATTTTATAAGAAATACTATAATACTAATCATATATACTAATATATTTAATACTTACAAAAATATGCCTGATCGTGGCATTCATCGGCCTGCCCATCTTATCTATGCGGTTGGATCGGAAGATCTTGCTACGGTTGGATATCACTCCATCTCTAATCAGCTATAACAAAGAATAAATTTATCAAAAAAATGATAAAAAATATGAATTTAATTTATCTAGTAAGATTTAGAATTAATTACCTCTCTAAGCACACGACTGGCTATAGACTCGCGGCCTAGAGTATGCATATACTCCTGGACTGTACGATTCTTCCAATTCTGATGGAAGATAGCCTAACAAGTATTTAAATAAATAATAAATATTTAAAAAATATTTAAATAAGACTTTAAGCACATTGAAAAATTTAAAAGTTAGAAATTTTACATTGAACTTCTCGCTCCTCCAGTGTCTAACCATCATTTCCCACTGACTTGGAGGACAGTCCTATATCTAGGAAACAAGCTCCTTTGGAGTATCTCATCGATGCTCGAGCTATCCTTTGTGAAGCTTGACCTTATAACTCCGGTACAACTTCTCAATCTTCTTCAATCGGGCATCTCGAGCCCTCTCATAATCGGAGAAGTCATACATCCTCTACACAAATTTATCAAAAATCAATTACAAAATTATTCTAATCAAAATATATAGTGTAAACATATAAAATATATAAATATAACTAAGATGCGCGTACTTACTATATCTCCTTTCATATTCGATCCCTGACGATAGCATCCATCAAACGTCAGTCTCTGGGCTCTACAAAAATAATGTCCGACCACCTCACAAGCACTTTAAAAAAGGAATGCATCTCTCGTGCGGTCTCTCCTATCGGTGTCTCCTCCGCATCATGCTGCACCATCACCTAATTTGGCGGTTCCACATGTGTGCCATATGTGTGGAACCATGAAATATTCGGCTGGATGATGCACCTACAATGCAAATATATTATGTAAATATATAAATACTATATAAAAAATAAAGTTGTGCTAATATAATAAAAACGTACACTTATATGCTTATGATAGTAGAGGCTCAGCTACCAATGGAGTAGATGCTGGTGGTGAAGGTTCCTGAGCAGCCGATGTCGAGATGGATGGAGTATGCTCCGACCGCTCCTCAGATGCTGAACTACGCGTAACCCGTCGAAAGGCAGGGATGAAAGCTAGATGGCATTTTGGTGCCATCGTGACCTACAACGTTAATGAACATTAAGCAATATAACATCGTGACATATCAAATTTTATTCGCTTGAAAGTCGAGTCGGCTCCGTACCTGAGACAGCCGGCTCCATGCCTGAAACATCCGACTAGGATCCTCCCCCAACCGATTTGATCACAGTCTGAGCCAGCTCGGTTGCATATTCGAGCTGGCTCGGCTGTGTGCCATCCCCTCGATCACTTCCTCTCTCGATCTCTCTCACTGACGATGGCAGCGAGGTCGAACCCCTTCCTCCCAGCTTTTTCATCTCTCGATCTTTCTCTCTCCCTCTCTCGATCTCCCTCACTGGCGAGGCCAGACTCCATCCCTCCCTCTCTCACTCGATCTTCCTCATTGGTAAGATCGGACCCCATCCCTTCCAGTGATGCCGACGAGGCCGGACCCCTCCCTCCCTCTCTCGCTCTCTCGATCTTCCACTCTCCCTCTCTCGATCTCCCTCGCCGGCGAGATCGGACCCCCTCCCTCCCAATGATAGTGGCGAGGTCGGATCCCTTCCTTCCTCTCTCAAGTACAGACCCATCGAATATTCGGATTCGAATTCGGTATCAATAATTAAAATTAGGTCCGGATCTGAATATCCAGATTCCAATCCGAACCCAACTCGTTGACAAATCTAGTCCACAACCGCCGACATAGCATGGCCTAAGGCTACCGCCACGATACGACCCAAAAATTATGGCATGCAGATAATTATAATATTTATAATAAATATTTATTATAAATATTTTATAAATTATTATAAATATACATAATTAATAAATAATACTATAAAATTAAAAAAAAATTATACCTGCGGCTATAGAGAGCGGATCGCATCGAAAGCTCCGAGGGTCGCTGGCGACGATGCTAGAGAACAACGACGACACTAGAGGTAATCTGCAAAATAAAAGTAAGATAGTGAGATAGAGAAGAGAGAAAAAAAGAAAGAGGAGCGGTCGGGGATGGGGGGCTAGGGGAGGGAGGGCACAGTGACGAGGAGGCCGAAGGAGACTTCGCACTCGGCTGGGGGAGGGTCAGAATGATGGTGATGGGGGGTGGGATTTCATGGGGGCCAAAGGAGGGTCGGATGGGGGTTCGCGGAGGGGGGGTTCGTTGGGGACCGAGGAAGGTCGGATGGAGGGGCGGAGGGGGTAGAATTTCGTGGGGGGCCGAGCGAGGGTAGAGGGGGTTCGTCGGAGGGAGATTTCGTGGGGGGCCGAGGGAGGGTCGGATGGGGGTTCGTCGGAGGGAAGATTTCGCTGGGGGTCGAGGGAGGGTCGGATGGAGGGGTGGAGGGGCCGGGTGGGAGGTGGTGGGTGGTGGAGAGGGCCGACCGGGGATGGGGGGCCAGAGAGGGAGGGAAAAGGAGGGGCAGCGTCGGTCGAGGGGGAGGAGCCTCATCGGCGACGAAGAGAAGGGAGAGAGAGAGAATGAGAGAGATTGAGCGTGCATGGGAGGAAAAAAAAATTTAAAGATTTTTAATCTAACCTACGGCAACGATTATCGAACCGCTGCCATAGATCTATGATAGTGGTTCTATAACCGCTACCGTAGATCTATAGCAGTAATTTTGATAACTGCTGCCATAAATAGAAAATCATTTTTTTCTCATTTTTTTCTAAATATTATATAATTTTAAAATTTAATATCCATCTTCATCGTTCATTATCTAAATAATTATCATTAAAGTGTCATCGCAAAAGATCGTCTCGATTCGATGGCCTTAGCTTCATTGATCAAAAAAATTTGATTTCGATGATCACGAATGATGATGCAATGATCTAATAGATGAAGACCTTCGATGGATCTGAAAATCTGCAACGATGATCTCGATGATATTTGTAGCATACGATCAAAGTTTTACTTCAATCGGATATCATTATCATGGTCAATTTAGTATGGAATGATTTCGATCGTTAAATTAAAAACAAGCAATCAAAGGATTAAACGGCATCCAATTATGAGATAATTTTTTAGTTAAATAATCTTTGTTATAATTTTAAATATTTTATATGACGATGATAGTAAAATTTAAATTATTTTCGTATAAACTATTCTGCTTAACATGAATAGTTTATGGTTGAGCCTTGGGCTTGGGCAATAGAATTGAAAGGCTACCAGCACCTAGTCATTTTGGATAACACTTCCATCCTCTATTTTACCATGATTATTAGTATGGAGCTAACTAATACTTACTCTTCGGATCCCTTCATTGCTTCTTCCATAAGAAAACAAGTTCATGGGACCCCCTATCTCCACGCTGCATTGTTCCATCAAACTTTTTCCTATTGTGGAAAATTTCTCATTGCTGCCTCCTTTGGAAGTCTAGGCCATGTCTCAATCCTGATGCAATTGATCATTCTTTTGGTCCAGCTACTGGTCATTGTCTTGATAAACTATTACCTTACCAATTAGTTAGGTAGATGTGAGCCTTTCCTCAAGTGGGTTCCTGTTTTTACTCCTCAACTTACAAGTATTAACAAACAAAACTTTGAATATTTCCATGAAAGTCTTCTATTCTCAAGGTCTAAACTAGATGAGCATATGAGATCTGCAGCATATTGTGTGAAAAGAAATAGGCAGATAGTAAAATTTAAATTATTTTCGTATAAACTATTCATGTTAAGTAGATATTGCAAAAGCATGAGCATAACAACCAGTGATGTTCCAGAATGGTTATCAGGAGACGTATAGTTTTAGATCGTTCTTCATCTCACGAGTTGAATTTTATAATCACCATTATAAAAAATGATTAAAGTAGTAGCCAAGATCATTTATAAAAAAAATTATCTCATAATCGGATACCATTTGGTCCTTTGAATAATCGTTTATCATTTAACGATCGAAACTAACGTATACTAAATTGACCAAGATAACGATATCTGATTGAAGTAAAAGTTTGATAGTATGCTACAAACATCATCGAGATCATCTTTGCAGATTTTTGGATCCATCAAAGATCTCCATCTATCAGATCATCGCATCATCATTCGTGATCGTCGAAATCAAATTTTTTTGATCGACGAAGTAAGGACCATCGGATCGAGGCGATCTTTTGCGAAGACAATCTAATGATAATTATTTAGATAATGAACGGTAAAAATGAGCATTAAATTTTAAAATTATGTAATATTTAAAAATATATATATGGCAGCGGTTATAATTAACCGCTGTCATAAATCAGATTATAACAGTGATTCCTACTAACTGCTGCTATAGGTTCGACTTATGGCAGCGGTTATAATGAACCGCTGCTATAGGTCGACCTATGGCAGCGATTTTTTGTAACCGCTGCTATAGATCCGATCTACGGTAATGATTTTTGTTAATTGCCACTATATGTCGGATCTATAGCAGCGGTTACAAAAATTATTCCTATAGGTCCGATCTATAGTAGTGATTAACAAAAATCATTGCCGTAGGTACTATGATAGTGATTTCAAAAATTACTGTCATAGTAAATACTGTCATAGATCATTTTTGTAGTAGTATAAGCTCAATGCTATAGAATATTATTTTTCAATCAGATTACCTTCTGCAGAGTGCTTTGAGAAGTTTCAAATGCAGCACGACCGCAAAACATTTGAAGCTTGGAATATGATGCACTATAGGGATAGTATTAGAATTTCTGAATTTTAATATAGATATATGGACCTAGATGTACTGGTGATACGGTTATGGTTTTGAGAAAAGGTGATAAAGTTACATCACCTCTCTTGGCCCATGGTAGCTTACCATTCGCTGTCAGAAGCCTCAACTTGGTAAGTATGATAACATCTCGATTCTAAACTGAATCTTTGCTCTCCTGTGCGAGTCAGAAGGCATGCTGTTCTTTATTGTTGTGTTGAAGGTCATACGTTTCAGCTGCAACAAACGCCAAGTTGGATAGCTCTGGCGGTTTTCAGCTGCCTGCAAGTTGGACGGTCATGTTATGGACAGGTACACATAATTTGAACTTGCATGCAATCTATTTATTGACTTCGTTTATTAAAAAATCCTAAATTAATTCTTTATTCAATAAACTCCCTAGAGGTTTATCTTCCGGCAAAACCTAGTTGGAATCTAGTTTGCTGGTATTCTTCTTTTCCTTGTTCACAGAGCATGTACACTGCACCATCATTATAGTTCAAGTCGTAACCATACGTAGTCTTACATGTTCATGCAGAAAATAAATCTAGATTAAGTCAAGTTATGGGATCATTAATTGTGCTCGAGAGGAGTCAAATTGAACCCAAAGCTTGAAAGCATGGAGAGTTTTCTGGAGAATGGAGAAGATGGAGTGCTGACGATGGAGAAAGAGATCCTTCCATTTCTCTCTTACCACAAGTGACATAACAAGGCGATCACAAGTTAATCCCAGGATATATGTAAAGTAGGCCTGTTGGTGCAGAAATCCGTCGCCGCCGGGGGTCGCCGCAATCGAGGCCGCTGGGCGCCGCCGGGGACCTGCAAAACGAAGTCCCGTCCGGAACCGGTGGGGTGGTGGCTCCGGCAGGACCCTCCGACGGTCAAGTTAGTTTCTGACCAACAGTAATGGAGTGCTCGGAATGAGTTCCGGAGCTTAGAGATGTGGAGGAGAGCTTAGAGAGTCAAGAGTCCAGAGGGCTTCCCCTTAGTGTGTCGGGAGGGTCCTTGATATAGTGGAGCTTGATGGTGACAACTGCAGCCGCGTGCTGGCGGGCCGCTCGAGGTTCGGTGGAGTCAGTCTCACTGGCGCCGCGTGCGGCGGATGGAGGGTGACAGCCATCGCCGCCTGACAGTGGGTCGCTATCGCCCGCGGCGGACTGACTGATGGTGCGGCGGACTGACTGATGGTGATGGTTGCAGAGCTTGCCGAATGAAGGGATGAAGGCCTTCGTCGTGTGCCCATTTCGGAGGAGTTCGGGCTCCTGAAGAGGAAGATAGGAGGGAGCTCGGCTCCCATAGGCGTCTGGCGAGAGGTATGCAGCTAAGGCCCGTCCGCAGAAGAGTTCGGCTGCTGAGAAGCCGCGGCTCGGCCGTCTGGGGTTCGGCCGGCTGTTGGACTTGGGCTGAGGCTTGGACACTTGAGAGTTCGGTAGGAGCTCGGTCGGCCGAAGTTTGATGAGGGCGACCGCTGAGGAGTTCGGCCCAGTGACGACTGCTGAGGAGTTCGGGCCCGTAAGTGACGACTGCTGAGGAGTTCGGGCTCCTGAGTGACGATTGCTGAGGAGTTCGGGCTCCTGAGTGACGACCGCTTGGGGATTCTACTAAAGCCCGTCCGCTGAGGAGTTCGGCCGCTGAGAGGACTTCATTGAAGCTCGGCCGCTTGGAGTCGGTCCGAAGGAGTTCGGCCGTGGGAAGTCCGAAGGAGTTCGGCTGCACGGGCTCGCCTGGGGTCGGTCCGAAGGAGTTCGGCCGTGGGAAGTCCGAAGGAGTTCGGCTGCATGGGCTCGCCTGGGGTCGGTCCGAAGGAGTTCGGCCGTGGGATCCGAAGGAGTTCGGCCAGGGCTCGCTGATTCGGCCTCTAGGCAGTTCGGCCCGGACCTTGGTGCAGGGGAGTTCGGCCTCTAGGCAGTTCGGCCGTGTTAGGGGTTCGGCCTGGCGCCTGGCGCTGAAGCTCTTCAGCGGCTACTGGTTACATTGGGCTGAGCGTTGGGCCGGGCTTCGGCAGGAGCGGGATTTATCCCCAACAGTAGCCCCCCCACTCCCGAGTTCAAAAATTGAAGGAAGGGAGTACCAAAACAGGCGACTGCCGAAGTCTTCTTCCAGGCTCCGCATTTGTTGCAGCTGAAGCTCGGGGGAGGTCTCATCTCCAGCCAATATTGACGCTGAAGTTGAAGCTGAGGCTTGGGGGAGGTCTCATCCCCAGTCGATGTTTGGAGTTGAAGTGGGACTCGTTTCCAGCCAAAATTAGTGAAGCCGACGTTGAGGCCGGAGTCAATGTCGCCCCCCGTGGTCAGGGTCGGAGTTGACATTGCCTTCATCAACCGAAGTCGATTCGGGGGAGACCTCCTCTTTTGCAGTCAAGGTTATGATCGCTTGGGGGAGATCCCGTCTCCCGCTGATGCTGATACCGAAGTTGAAGCCGAGGTCTGAAGGAGACCTCGTCTTCTGCAGTGAAGCTTGCCGTAGACTCTGGGGCTCGGCCTTGGACCTTGCTCGCGTTCAGGACGAGGTTCTCCTCTTGTTCCCAACGGGCTGTGGGGGCACATGGGGACCGTCGTCCTCGTCTCTCCCCCCATCCCGTCCTTGGTGGACGGGGCCTTTGACTTTGCTCACGCTAGGACGAGGTTCTCCTCCTGTTCCTAGCCGGCTGTGGGGGCACATGAGGACCGTCGTCCTCGCTTCTCCCCCCATCCCGTCCTTTGTGGACGGGGCCTTCGACTTTGCTCACGCTAGGACGAGGTTCTCCTCCTGTTCCTAGCCGGCTGTGGGGGCACATGAGGACCGTCGTCCTCGCTTCTCCCCCCATCCCGTCCTTTGTGGACGGGGCCTTCGACTTTGCTCACGCTAGGACGAGGTTCTCCTCCTGTTCCTAGCCGGCTGTGGGGGCACATGAGGACCGTCGTCCTCGCTTCTCCCCCCATCCCGTCCTTTGCGAACGGGGCCTTTGACTTTGCTCGTGCTAGGACGAGGTTCTCCTCCTGTTCCTAGCCGGCTGTGGGGGCATTTCCGCTCGCTTTTTTTCCCAGTGACCCTGAAACGATAGTGTCGAGCAACAAGGTTTTATTGAGGGAAACTACTGGTAGTACATTCTCAGGTTTTCTGAGTTCCAAGGTCGGGGAAGCGCTAGTCCTCCGAGCTCCTTTAGGCGATAGGTACCAGGTCGGATGACCTCTACCACTTCGTACGGACCTTCCCAATTTGGGACGAGCTTCCCTTGACTCTGGGGCTGGGAGACGGCTGCTCGTCGGAGCACTAAGTCCCCAACTCTGAACGCCTTGCTTTTGACTCTGGAATTGTAATACCGAGCCACCTTCCGTTGGTAGGCGGCCATTCGGATGCGGGCTGCCTCCCTCTTTTCTTCCAGAAGGTCGAGGTTGGTTCTGAGGTCCTGGGAGTTGAGTTGCTCGTTGAAGCCCACGATTCGAGCAGACGGGAGTTTGAGCTCGATCGGGATGACTGCCTCGGTGCCGAAGGCCAAGGCGAAGGGTGTCTCGCCGGTCGGTACCCTCTGCGTTGTTCGGTATGCCCAGAGGACGTGGTAGAGTTCGTCTACCCAGGCCCCTTTTGCCCTGTCGAGCCTCGTCTTGAGGCCTTGCAGCAGGGTCCGATTGGTCACTTCGGCTTCCCCATTGGCTTGCGGATGAGCCACCGATGTGAAGTGGTGGGAGACGTTTAGTCCTTCGCAGAACTCGGCAAACCGGGCTCCAGCGAACTGTCGCCCATTATCGGTTATGAGGGCTCGGGGCAGACCGAACCGGCAGATCAGCGTCTTCCAGACGAAGTCCTGCACCTTGGCCTCGGTGATCTTCGCTAGTGGTTCCGCCTCGACCCACTTGGTAAAGTAGTCGATCGCGACCAGGAGGAACTTCCGTTGTCCGGACGCCGTTGGGAAGGGGCCGAGGATGTCCATCCCCCACTGCGCGAAGGGCCAGGGTGCAGTGAGCGGAGTGAGTTCGGATGCCGGCTGCCTTTGCACGCTGGCGTTCTTCTGGCAGCGGTCACATCTCTTCACGTATTCCGTGGAATCACGAAGTAGGGTTGGCCAGTAGTACCCTTGCCGAAGTAGTCTTTGCGATAGGGATCTGGCTCCCGCGTGACTTCCGCAGAGTCCTTCGTGGACATCCTGTAGCGCGATGCAGGCCTCAGAGGGTCGGAGGCACCTCAGCAACGGGAGGGAGTACGACCTTTTATATAACCTGCCCTCGTACAAGACGTAGCGGGAGGCTTGACTCCTGAGCTTCCGAGCTTCTCTCCGGTCGTGGGGGAGGACCCCTTCTTCGAGGTAGGCGATCAGCGGATCGATCCAGCTGGGCTCGAAGTCCGTCCGCAGGACGGCCTGAGGTTCCTCGGTGGTCGGGCACTTCAGAGTTTCCAGAAACACCTCTTTTGGTAGTTCGGCCGGGGCAGAGGTGGCCAACTTGGAGAGGAGGTCGGCCCTTGTATTCCCGGTCCTTGGGATGTGCCGAATGTCGAAGCTGTCGAAGGCTGGTATTAAGTTCTTCACCTTCCCGAGGTACATCACCATGCTTTCCTCCCGCGCCTCGTAGCTGCCGCCGACCTGACCGACCACCAACTGGGAATCGCTATAGACTTGAAGCCGACCCACCTTCAATTCCCTGGCTATCTGCAGCCCGGCTATCAGCGCTTCATACTCGGCCCCATTGTTGGTTGTGGGAAACTCGAAGCGCAATGCGTACTCGGTGACGATCCCCTCGGGGCTAACCAGGACCAGCCCTGCGCCGGCCCCGCTAGAGTTGGATGAGCCATCCACATGCAGAACCCAGGCGCCTTCAAGAAGGTCGGCCCTTTCTTCAGGGAAGCTCGACCGCCACAGCTCGGCTTCGTTGGGGCCTGGTCTCCCTCCGATGATAGTCTCGCTTGATTCAAGCTCGGCTTCAACTGGTGCGGTGCATTCCAGCACGAAGTCCGCCAGTATCTGAGCCTTGATCGATGGCCTGGGCCGGTAATTGATGTCGAACTCCGTGAGCTCGATCGCCCATTTGGCGATTCTTCCTGAAGCGTCTGCTCGGTGGAGGACGGCTCTTATTGGTTGGTCCGTGAGGACCGTGATGGTATGCTCCTGAAAGTAAGGTCGGAGCTTCCTGGCTGCGATCAGAAGACAGTAAATTAGTTTTTCTAACTTGGAGTACCTGGTCTCCGCGTCCCTCAAGGCTCGGCTCACGTAGTAGACTGGTTGTTGCGCCTTCGCATCTTCCCTGACCAGGACAGCCGCCAGGGCCATTGGAGAGACAGCTAGGTATAGGAGCAGCCCTTCTCCAGGTTCGGGCTTTGCCAGCAGTGGGGGCGCGCCGAGGTAGTTTTTAAGCTCCTCGAATGCCTGTTTGCACTCCGCTGTCCAGCAAAAATCTTTCGGTCGCCTGAGGACCTGGAAGAAAGGCAGGCACCGCTCGGCCGACCTCGAGACAAAGCGGTTCAAGGGACGCCACCTTCCCAGCCAGGCGCTGAACTTCCTTAATTGTTTTCGGGGCAGTCATCTCCTGGATGGCTCGGATTTTCTCAGGATTTGCCTCGATTCCGCGTCTCGACACCATGAATCCTAAAAATTTTCCGGAGGTCACGCCGAAGGCGCATTTGGTCGGGTTCAACTTCATCTTGTGCCTCCTAAGCGCACCGAAAAGTTTCTTCAAGGTCGGCGAGGTGGTCTGTCGAGGCTCGGCTTTTGACCAGCATGTCGTCCACGTACACCTCCATGTTGCGGCCGATCTGCCCCTTGAAGACCTTGTTGACCAAGCGCTGGTAGGTGGCTCCTGCATTCTTGAGTCCGAAAGGCATGACCCTGTAACAATAGAGACCTCGGTCAGTAATAAAGGTGGTCTTTTCTTCATCCTCGGGCGCCATGCGTATCTGGTTATAACCAGAAAATGCGTCCATAAAAGTGAGGAGCTCGTGGCCCGAGGTTGCGTCCACCAGCTGATCGATCCTCGGCAGGGGGTAGCTGTCCTTTGGGCAGGCTTTGTTCAGCTTCTTGAAGTCGACGCACATCCTCCATTTGTTGTTTGCTTTTTTGACGAGGACCACGTTCGAGACCCAGGTCGGATAGTTGACCTCCCGGATGAGTCCAGCTTCAAGGAGCTTATCCACTTCTTCGGCTACCGCCTTCTGTCTTTCTGGGGCTTGGCGGCGTAATTTTTCTCTGACGGGTCGGTGCCTTGGGTCGATGGCCAGCCGATGTTCTATGACATCGGCGTCGATCCCTGGTACATCCGCTGGGGCCCAGGCGAAGACGTCCTGCATTCCTTCTGAGGAAAGCGACGAGCTGTCCCTTGACCTTGGCCGCTAAGTTGGAGCCGATCCGCACCTCATGCCCCGGGTCTCCATCGCGTAAGGACACAGGGACGAGGTCTTCCGCAGGTTCGCCCCGTTCTTCAGTGAGGTCGTCGCGGACGTCCAGTCCATCAACAAGGCAAGGGTCGGGCCGGTCTCCCTCGCGCAGGGCGATTGAGTAGCAGTACTTTGCCAGGGCTTGGTCTCCTCTGACTTCGCCGACTCCATGGCTCGTCGGGAATTTCATCTTTAAGTAGTAGGTTGACACTACCGCCCGTAGCGCGTTAAGGCCTGGTCGCCCAAGGATTGCATTATAGGCGGACGGGGTCCTCACGACAAAAAAGTCGATCCGCGCCTTGGCCGATTTTGGGGATTGGCCCGCCGTCACCGCCAAAGTCACCATGCCTTCGACCGGAACGGCGTGTCCGGCAAATCCCACCAGGGGGGAATTTACAGGTCCTAAGCGGGTGTCAGGTAGGGACATTTTTAAGAAGGCATCGTAAAACAATATGTCCGCCGAACTTCCATTATCCACCAAAATGCGGACGTACATCATAATCAGCGACGTTTAAAGAGATTACAACCGCGTCGTTATGCGGAAATCTGATCCCCTGGGCGTCTGCCTCGGTGAAGGTCACGGGCTCCGAGGTCCTCTGCCTCTTTGCCGATCCCTCGGATTCGTCGGTCTTTCCCTGCTGCGGTCCTCCCGAGATGGTGTTAATGACGCCAAGAGACGGCCGGTCCTCCTGCCGATCTTCCCCATTTCGGCGGCAACATTCTCGGCCGATCTTCCTGCTCTTTAGATCGTCTTCGCAGGAATCGGCCAAGCCTGCCCCGCCGGACCAGCTCCTCGATTTCGTTCCTGGAGCTGGATGCACTCCTCGGTATCGTGACCGTGGTCACGTGGTCACGGTGGCAAAGGCAGAACTTGTTGGGGTTGCGTTTTCTGGGATGGGAACGCATCCTCTCCGGCTCCGGAAGTCGTCCCTTGATCTCCAGCAGCACTTGAGCCTTCGGGGCGTTGAGGGGGGCGTAGCTGTGAAAACGCCGTCGGAGGGGAGAACCTTGGCGCGGGGAGGGACCTCGTCGCGAGGGAGAACCTCGGCGCCGGGGGGAACTTCGGCGTCGGGGGGGACTTCGGTGCCGAGGAGAACTTCGGCGCGCCCTTCCGTCGGTGGCTTCCCGCCCCCGAGCCTGAGGTGGAGTCCGGGCACGCCCGCGACCAGGGGGAGTTCGGGAACGCGGCCAGGCTTCGGTGCGCTTTCTTTCCTCGGCAGGCCTTCCCGCTCTGCCTACTCGTCGCTTGTCGCGAGCTTCACTATCCTTGGCCTCGAAAGCCTCTTCTGCCCGGGCATAGCTTTCGGCCCGAGCTAGCATGTCAGCGAAGTCCCTGGGATATTTCTTCTCCAGGGAAAACAGCAGGTCGTTCTTCTGAAGGCCGCCCTTGAGGGCGGCCATAGCAACTGATTGGTCCAGGTTCCGGACTTCCAGCGCGGCAGCGTTGAACCGGGTGACGTAAGCCCGGATGGGTTCTCCCTCTTTTTGCCTGATGGCCAACAAGGAATCCGAGCCTCTGCGCGGCCGTTTGCTGCTGACGAAGTGGGCCGCGAATTGTTGACTCATTTGGTCAAACGACAGGATGGTGCCCGGCTTAAGCGCCGAGTACCAATTCCTAGCCGCTCCCTTGAGGGTAGAAGGGAAAGCCCGACACAAAATGGCATCAGGCGCGCCATGGAGTAACATCGTCGTCCTGAAGGCCTCCAAATGGTCGACCGGGTCAGTGGTCCCATCGTAGCTTTCGAAATGCGGGAGCTTGAAGTTCGGTGGTACCTGTTCCTGCATAATTTTCTGTGAGAAGGGAGGATCAGTGCAAATATCGTTACCGCGGGAGGAAGGAGTATGACGAAGTTCTTCTATGCGCCGTCCCATCTCCATGAGCCTTTGGTCCAGGAAATCTTCGCGATCCTTAATCCCCAAGGTCTTCTCGCGGAAGGGGTGCGAAGCTTCTCCCTGGGTTGAGCCGCGGTCCGAGCAGGGGCTCTTTGCCGGCTGCCCTTCTCTCCCGAGGGCCGGAGGTTGGGTAGCCCACATCGGTCGCTCCTGGACTGGATTCCCGGACTCCGGGGAACCCCGCGCCGGTCGAGTGGGTGCTGGACCTCGCGAATGCGTGGCTTGTACTGCCTGCACCGCCTCCGTAAGATCGCGGACCTGCTGGGCAAGCAGGTCGAACCGCTCCGCATCTACCGCGAGTACGGAGCGGGCCCGCGTCGCCGGGGCCGGAGTGGGAGCGGACGGACCCGAACGGGATCGGGCCGCGGAGGCTGCCGACCTCCGGGTCGAGGTTCTTCTGGGAGGCATTTTTCTTTTCAGAAAAGGAATACTGAAGAGGGAGGAGAGAGATCCGGAGCAGGGGAGGGAAATCGTCGCCGAGCACTCCTTTAAGAACAAGGGAACCTCGAAGGTTCAGTCCCTTCTTCCAGCGCCAATCTGTTGGTGCAGAAATCCGTCGCCGTCGGAGGTCGCCGCAATCGAGGCCGCTGGGCGCCGCCGGGGACCTGCAAAACGAAGTCCCGTCCGGAACCGGTGGGGTGGTGGCTCCGGCAGGACCCTCCGACGGTCAAGTTAGTTTCTGACCAACAGTAATGGAGTGCTCGGAATGAGTTCCGGAGCTTAGAGATGTGGAGGAGAGCTTAGAGAGTCAAGAGTCCAGAGGGCTTCCCCTTAGTGTGTCGGGAGGGTCCTTGATATAGTGGAGCTTGATGGTGACAACTGCAGCCGCGTGCTGGCGGGCCGCTCGAGGTTCGGTGGAGTCAGTCTCACTGGCGCCGCGTGCGGCGGATGGAGGGTGACAGCCATCGCCGCCTGACAGTGGGTCGCTATCGCCCGCGGCGGACTGACTGATGGTGCGGCGGACTGACTGATGGTGATGGTTGCAGAGCTTGCCGAATGAAGGGATGAAGGCCTTCGTCGTGTGCCCATTTCGGAGGAGTTCGGGCTCCTGAAGAGGAAGATAGGAGGGAGTTCGGCTCCCATAGGCGTCTGGCGAGAGGTATGCAGCTAAGGCCCGTCCGCAGAAGAGTTCGGCTGCTGAGAAGCCGCGGCTCGGCCGTCTGGGGTTCGGCCGGCTGTTGGACTTGGGCTGAGGCTTGGACACTTGAGAGTTCGGTAGGAGCTCGGTCGGCCGAAGTTTGATGAGGGCGACCGCTGAGGAGTTCGGCCCAGTGACGACTGCTGAGGAGTTCGGGCCCGTAAGTGACGACTGCTGAGGAGTTCGGGCTCCTGAGTGACGATTGCTGAGGAGTTCGGGCTCCTGAGTGACGACCGCTTGGGGATTCTACTAAAGCCCGTCCGCTGAGGAGTTCGGCCGCTGAGAGGACTTCATTGAAGCTCGGCCGCTTGGAGTCGGTCCGAAGGAGTTCGGCCGTGGGAAGTCCGAAGGAGTTCGGCTGCACGGGCTCGCCTGGGGTCGGTCCGAAGGAGTTCGGCCGTGGGAAGTCCGAAGGAGTTCGGCTGCATGGGCTCGCCTGGGGTCGGTCCGAAGGAGTTCGGCCGTGGGATCCGAAGGAGTTCGGCCAGGGCTCGCTGATTCGGCCTCTAGGCAGTTCGGCCCGGACCTTGGTGCAGGGGAGTTCGGCCTCTAGGCAGTTCGGTCGTGTTAGGGGTTCGGCCTGGCGCCTGGCGCTGAAGCTCTTCAGCGGCTACTGGTTACATTGGGCTGAGCGTTGGGCCGGGCTTCGGCAGGAGCGGGATTTATCCCCAACAAGGCCAAAATATCTTCTTCCTCCAAAAGGTCCAAAGTGCACGTAAATTGGTGGACCATCCTCTAATATTGAGACAAGTTTTAAAGGTGGTCCAAATGCTCCCGAAGAAAAGCCATCAAAGAAATAGGTGGGTCACTGTTTCCTCATTTCAGCTACGTACAAAATGGATCGGCTCCGCTTACCCCCCATCCTTTTCTAGCCAGCATTACCTCCATGTGAAGTTTGTTCTTCAAGGCAAGCCATAGAAAAACTTTGGTCTTTTTATGTACAACTGCTTTCTAAATGACCTTGCAATACGAGCAAAGAAGGCCGTCGTTGTTGATGAGTTTGTAGAAAGAATCCGCCGAAAAGGATCCGCTGCAACTCAGCGTGCATACTGGGGTATGATCAGTAATTCTGGAGGGTCGGATGGTGGACACGGAGATCATACAAGTTCTGTAATTGCTCCATTTGTTGATATAATAACAAACACCTTAGTCTAACTAGACACTAAAGATTCCTCCATCTCAGGACTTCCAAGGGGGTCACCCATAGTTCTAATGGGATGATCGCACCCCTTAAAGCCATGCGCTCTACCGGTTGTTGGACATTTTTTTACTTGGTTTTGTGCAAACATGATATAAAAAACAATCTAGTGGTGATGTCTCGGTGCTTCATCTAACAGCTTTCTTATAAATATCTGTCCAACAAAGTAAATGTCTGTTGACGTAATGTTGATCGATCGTTAGAGGACTTAAATGGCGTTTGAGCTTTCCTTCGAGTTGATGCATGATGTTGTCTAGGCGGCAAGCTAAAAATGGACTTTGTGATGTTGACATCGGTTTTTCTGCTGACAATGTGGAGCCTCCACATTGAATTCGAACATTTACGGTGCAGATCAGAGGCAGAAATTTTTTGATAATTTACTATTAACTTTTAAGATGACCTTAGTAAATTTTACGTGTGAGGGATTATGGGAACCAGCGAAGATGTCCTGGATATTCTTTCCCATTTTAGTGAGAAAACAGAGCTGGAAGGGAGGTGGGACTCCAGAATGCATCAAGGCAGGGAAAGAAAGGAAGAAGAAGAAGTAAGGAAAGGGGAAGCAACGGAAAGAAAAGACAAGAGGAAGAAGAATTAAAAAAAAAGAAATGGGACGAAAAAGAAGGAAAGAAATAAGAAAGAAAGAAAAGAAAGGACGAGGGAAAGATAAAAAGTACCTGGCTCAAGATGCATTCAATGTATTATCGCGCTAAAACTCGATACACACTCAAGTGGATCTTCACATATTCTCTGGCATCTCTGTAATGAAATTTGACTACAAACATCATGATCAGCCTATTATCAGCCCTAACTTATATATAGGCCATGGGCCGAATCTTGTATCATTTATAACGGCTTGAGACCTCACTTAAAAAAGTTTATGAGAAAATATTTTTTAGATTTGGCCTTCTATATGCATCGGAGATCTGGTTGGTAATGTAGGACTAAGGGCCCTCACACTAAATTTTTCTTTAAAAAAAAGAGGCTTTTACTTCGTCTCTATTATTTGCTCCCTTTGCCGGCTTCCTCAAGTTGCAACTGTAATAAACCACCTTTCACCTGTTGCCCATGTAAGAATTATAAATCTAAGAAATGATGTAGGAATTGGAATATGAGAATCCTTAATTTGTTCGACAAAATTTCAGTGTGGAATTTTCTTCTTTTTAAGGCATTTAAGTATGTGAAACAGGGAAAGCATTTCATTTATTTTCTTACCGTCAATAATTCTCAAAGGTTTTGCATCTAAATCAGTACCCAAAAGATTCTTTACAGAATGATATTTTAACCCTCATCTTTATCTCCTCTGATGGATCATACGGTGAAGACACCTAAAGGAGGTTTATTCATCCATCGAAATATACAGTAGGTACCTTGTTTCTTATTAGATTATTTTTTGAAAATAAGAGAAAATTTGCATGGATTACAACAAGCTCTTCAGGTTGTGTTCATAAGTTTTTGATTTTTTGTAGATTTTTTCAAAAAAATATAGAAAAATTCTCCTTTTTACCTATAGATTTTTCAGTGAACATGAGTTCTTTTCCCATGTGGAAGTACAAAAGTAACTCGTTCCAATAACAATAGATAAATGGTGCCCTGCATTAGGATATCTGGATATGACGTACAATATAGATCAGCAGCACATCACAATAGGATTCTAATAAGGCCATCGAGGTCTCTCTTTTCAAAGTACAAGCATGGGACGCTTCCGCCTTTTAGGCTGCCAACTTTTACTTCGAACCGATCGCAACCTGCGGATGCGTCGAGCCTCCGCGATGATGACCAAAGATATGGATTTTTTTAAAAAAATTTAGATTAAAAAAAAAAAAAAAGACATGGATTCTTTAATGCAAATTGGGATTCGCAACTTTAGAATCATAGCACTGGCCAAAAACACAAATTAGACCTTAACTAATCGAAAAATTAAAGAATTAGATAAAATAATTGGTGTTTTCTTGTAATTGAATTTCCTTGTTTAGTAAAGGGGAAAATCTTGATTCCTCAAAAAATTGGTTGTTGGATTGAAGATAGATAGCCTATGAATGTTTAACCCACCCATCAGCTGAGCGTGATACAAATATATTTGTGTATATTACTTCATGATTGGATTAGTCGAGTAGGCAATCTGATTCAATTAAAAATTATATCTAATAGTATTACACTAATATAGGCATTTATTTATTTATTTATTTATTTTTCAACTTCTCCTCTCACTGTATTCAGTTATCAGCCCTTATAGATAATAGGATAATGTATCAGCTGAATCTGAAAGGGAATTTGTTTCTTTTAAACCGAAAGGGAGCAGGAAAGCTGTACCTCCGATGCTGGCCTTTCCTTCTTTTTCTGAAAGTCTATAGCCCTATTTTCTTTGCTGGCTACCCATGAAAGTCAGACCACAAGGTTCCATTTCTGCTAGTTGAAATATTTATTAGGGCAGACCGCAGAGCCATACTTCCCGAAATAAAACACCAGCAAATTCCCATCGTCCACCATTTAAAGCACCGGTTTCTGAAAACAAAGTGCGGATGTAAGGCATGGTTTTTTTTTTCCAAGACAACGACTGAAACCATACTTATAAGATCAGTTCTGAGTTTTATCCCAATCTATCTGCATGCTTTGCACCTATTTCAAAACTCTAAAACAATAGTTTCGAAACTTCTTATGGAGATCCACTCAAGGTGATCGTGAGCTACACCTGCTCTTTTGGGATGTTATTTGTCAGTCTGTGCATGATGAAGGTCTGAGAATTCAGTCTTTACTGCTTAGAAGGGAGATAATGTTTGCCAGACATGCCGTGAGAATTCTTACCTAGCCCGATTATTTATGGAGCAGGATGATGAGAGCTCGCTATAGGACCTGAAGCTAGGAACCCCGTAATCATGGCAATCACAGTTACTCTTTCATCTGAAGGAAGATTCGGACCTATGGTCCTGTAGTGGAGGTCCAACTTAGGTGGATAATTGATGGTAGGACCTTGATTGATGTGAGCCAGGATGGTTGGATTTTCAGCATTCCTCTTGCTTGATGGCCCATCTTTGTCAGTATGAAGGTGGGCGATGATTGGCATGTTCGAGACTTGATCATTGAAGATGGCAAAAATTGGAGGACTCAGGACATCATTCGGTTGTTTGGTGGCCATCTTGCAAACATGATCCTTGCCATCCCCATCCCCATCCACTAGAGTCAGTACTTGAGGGTGTGGAGCCTGTCATGCTGTACCAGGATTCCTATGAGGGAGCTTTTTACGATGTATAGGACGGAATCGGAGAGGAGGATTGAGGCGGCCTAGATCTGGAGAGCAGCTGTCCACCCCAGAGTTCGACTCTTTGTATGGAAGGTTGCCTGGGGCCGTCTTCCGACTCGATCCCTTCTCAGAGATAGATGTATGGTCGTGCCGACCACATGCCCAAGCTGTGAGATAGAGGATGAGACGACGGAGCACGCCCTTCTTCGCTTCCCTAGGGCGTGCTTGATCTAGCGGATGGCTGGTAGGTGGTTCATATTAGGATGTTTCTTTTAGCTCCTGGCTCTCTACATTTATTGATGTGGTTCGCCATGGCTCGACTGGGAGGCTGGCCTACATAGCCTATGAGATCTGGCTTTCGAGGACTAGCTTGGCCTTTTGATGCTAAGGTCGTCCCCGCTTATAGAGTGCTAGAGCGTGCCTATTATCTGGCGGAGGAATTCTACCACTTTCATACTACCGGACAATCTCTTGATGATCCGAGTTTCTGAGGCCCCCTGCTGCTCTTGAAGCGATTCGTAGGGTGCTTTTCATCTCCTGGGTGCCCCTACCCTTGGGCTTCGTCAAGATCAACTTTAATGGCAGTACTCGGAGGGGTAGCGGCGGTGCTGGTTACGTGATCCGGGACTCTGAGAGTAGGATGCTGGTTGCTGGAGGGTCTCCCCTTTTTGAGCCATCTATTCCTAGCATGGAGCTATGGGCCGTCTGGATGGGCATCACCTACGCACGGTCGAGGATACGTGCGGAAAGGATTGTTGTGGAGGGAGACTCAACTACTATCATTATCTGGATCCAGGATGCGGCGAAGCAACCCATGATCATTCATTGATTCATGACATTCGGGAGTCTCTTTGTCACTTCTCTATGATGGTTATTAGACACGTCTATCGAAAGACGAATAGCGCTGCTGATTGGATGGCATTTTTTATTGCCAATCATACTGATGAGTGATCCTGGCATCTTGGTTAAGAATATCCTAAACCTTTGTATGATATTTTGTATGCTAACCTTCTGAGCTGTACTCATACAAAAATTATGTGATTGCTCGTTTGTATCCAAAAAAAAAAAAAAAAAAATCACAATTCATGTTGAAATGATATTGGTTAACCTTCAAATTAACCAGGACCCAATACATCACCAAGCAAAAAATAATAAGAAGAAGAATAAGAAACGGCTGAATTTGTAAAGTTCCAAGGCATAATATCAATCGGTCCAATAAAATTTTGGTTTTGTAATTTTAACCGGTCAGCGTCACTTTTACACCATCATGTATGATATTCTTGTGCAATCTCGAGCTTTCACCTCATCTATGCTGAGATGTTGCCATCAAAGGTGCTCCATGTATCTATTTGTTTAATAAAAGCACATCAGCATATGATATTTACTAAAATATTTATTTAGTAAATAATATTCATTTTTATTAGTTAAACTCATGCATGTGGGTGGTAAACTAGAGCTGAGAAGGAGTGTATTCGCCAAATGTGTGATCACACACATCAAAATTTCTTCTCATGAGATCACAGGTACTCAAGCTTCCCTCAAAGCATTCTAATGCATGTCAATATGGTGTATTTTGAGATATTAGGTTTGGTTTTCAAAAACCTTAAGCTACTGGGTTTAGTTTACTACAACAAAAATACATGTTTCCATTAGTTGATGGATGTTGGCCAAATAAATTGAGCTTTGAGGTGCACCCAAAGTCCTTTAATGTAGCCAACACATATCTTGAGGCTACCAACGTTCATATTGAGATGGTTTGAGTTGCATATGTTTTGTGGAGGATTAGAGACCACTTTGAGTTATAACGCGAGTTAGAAGTTATTCAAAATCTCATGCTGGATGAAAACTTCTGATAATGATTCACTAATAGGGATTAATGGTCTTGGTCTAATAACACATTGCTCAAATTGGATTGCTGGACCATTTCTACTGAAAATCTAGAATATCGTTGACATAGATCTAGCCAATGTGCATCCTTGCTCCTTGGAAAAAAAAATTTCCCCTTTCTTTTTGGGGGAAAATTGTTAATCGCATTATTGATTGTGTGCTGCTTTAAAATGGAAGCAGTAAAATTTATTGAGTTATATAACTAGGAGTGCTGACAGTATATATTTTCAAATGGTGATAACAAGATCAAATATGAAGATACACACACATATTTTCACTTATGTACACTTTGATATTTGATGAATTCTGAATTAAATTACATATGGATGTAAGCTAATTAACATTTGTAAATTTTGTTATGTCCATTCATTTTCCCTGCATATTTGAGATGCTTAAAAGCTTAACTTAGATGCTGCTTCAACAATACCATAATATGAATATCAATTCCCTTCATGATAGATGCTGTAGACTAGCTAAACCTTAAAATGCTAGTGGTTGATTAAAATTAAAGAGTTCCGAAGAATGCAATTATTTGTAAAGATGCTTCAATGTATTAATTTAAATTCTGGGGTTTATATAACTAACTGAAAAATGATCATTATGGGCCCTTAAAAAAAGAAAACCTTCTTATAAGGAAAAGATAGATAAAACTCACGTGTTACTTATGGGAAAGCAAAGTGGAGCAAATCTCTCCCATCGATTCCGTGCTCTCCGGCCCTCACAACTTAACCTAAACAGCGGATTTTAGCTAAAAGCAAATCCGCACAACTAAATATATTTTGCATGGTTTCTTTGCACTCCGATGTCTCGTTTCACGTTCCAGGATCAGCCGGTTTCAATTAGAAAATAATCGGTGGACCCCACACTTGTACCCTGGTTCCGGTTCCCCTCCTCTCAAACTCTGCCTGTATTAAAACTTAACCGCAACGCACCAAAGTGAATCTCTCCAGATTCGAACCCCAGTGGGCCACCGTTCCGGTGTCTCGCAGAATATCCAATTACATTTCTCCAAAGTCCAAAAACAAGTCATTCGTACCAACCATTGGTGAATCTTAAGACACTTGGCCAATCAAGAACGGAGATAGGTTCGATAAGCATCCAAACGCGGAGGATGATACCGTTCCTGCATTAGAGTAGGAAAACAAAACCGCGATTTGTTACGTCGTTGTCGCTTTCTTCACCCCTGTGGCCTGTAAATCCGACCACTACTACCCCTTCCGTCTGCCTCCATTTTCGCTCCTCCTGCTTCCGATCCATCGTCCGATTCCAGCGAGATGTCGGCTCCGTCGTGCTCGGCTTCGGAGTTTGCCCCGCTCCTCGGCGGCGCCGGCAACTTGTCCGCCGCGGCGGCGCAGTACATCTGCTCCCAGTTCGATACGGTGGCGCTCCAGTTCGCCGACGCCGCCTCCGCCATCGATACCACCTACCTCCTCTTCTCCACCTACCTCGTCTTCGTCATGCAGCTGGGCTTCGCCATGCTCTGCGCCGGATCTGTGCGGGCCAAGAACACCATGAACATCATGCTCACCAACGTCCTCGACGCCGCCTCCGGCGCCCTCTTCTACTACCTCTTCGGATTCGCATTCGCCTTCGGGACCCCCTCCAACGGCTTCATCGGCCGCCACTTCTTCGGCCTCAAGCGCGTTCCCGAGCCAGGCTTCGACTACTCCTACTTCCTCTACCAGTGGGCCTTCGCCATCGCCGCCGCCGGCATCACCTCCGGCTCCATCGCCGAACGCACCCAGTTCGTCGCCTACCTCATCTACTCCTCCTTCCTCACCGGCTTCGTCTACCCCATCATCTCCCACTGGTTCTGGTCCGCCGACGGCTGGGCCTCCCCCTCCCGCCCCGTCAACGAGTCCCTCCTCTTCCGCTCCGGCGTCATCGACTTCGCCGGATCTGGCGTCGTCCACCTCGTCGGTGGCATCGCCGGCCTCTGGGGCGCCCTGATCGAGGGCCCCCGCATGGGCCGCTTCGATGACGCCGGCCGGTCCGTGGCCCTCCGTGGCCACTCCGCCTCCCTCGTCGTCCTGGGCACTTTCCTCCTCTGGTTCGGCTGGTACGGCTTCAACCCGGGGTCCTTCATCACCATCTACAAGTCCTACGGCCCGATCGGCTCCATCCACGGCCAGTGGTCCGCCGTCGGCCGCACCGCCGTCACCACCACCCTCGCGGGCTGCACGGCGGCGCTCACCACCCTCTTCGGGAAGCGCCTCCAGACAGGGCACTGGAACGTGATCGACGTCTGCAACGGCCTCCTCGGCGGTTTCGCGGCGATCACCGCCGGGTGCTCGGTGGTGGACCCCTGGGCGGCGGTGATCTGTGGCTTCATGGCGGCCTGGGTGCTGATCGGCCTGAACAAGCTCGCGGCGAAGGTGAAGTTCGACGACCCCCTGGAGGCGGCGCAGCTCCACGGTGGTTGCGGAGCGTGGGGGATCATCTTCACCGCCCTGTTCGCACGTGAGAAGTACGTGAACGAGGTGTACATGGGGCGCCCGGGGAGGCCGTACGGGCTCTTCATGGGGGGCGGGGGGAGGCTCCTGGGGGCGCACATCGTCCAGATCCTGGTGATCGCGGGTTGGGTGAGCTGCACGATGGGCCCGCTCTTCTACGCGCTGCACCTGATTGGGCTGCTCAGGATCTCGCCGGAGGACGAGATGGCCGGGATGGATCTCACCCGCCACGGGGGCTCCGCGTACGTCTACGACGCCGAGGACCCAGGCAGAGGGAAGGACGGCGCCACCACCGCCGGCGGATTCATGCTCAAGTCCGCGAACGTTAGGGTCGAGCCCAACTCGGGCGCCACAACCGATCAGGTTTAGCTTCTTGCTTGTTATATTCGTTTATAGTAGAGCCGCACTCTATTCTGTAAGCTTTTCATTTTTATTTTCATGTTTTCCGTTTATGGTGGGATATATATATATAGAGAGAGAGAGAGGTTGGGCTTCGGTTTGGAGCCTGGTTCTTATTCAATCGGACCCCAACCATTGATTCACGGATCTTAATAATTTAGAAAAAAAATTAAAAAAATTAAATCTAAAAAAAAATTTAAAAAAATTAAAAAAAATTAGAAAAAAAATCTAAACCTAAAAAAAATTTAGAAAAAAAAAATTACTGTATAAAAAAAATTTAGAAAAAAAAAGCCTGGCATAAATTCGCCTTCTGCCTTCTGCCCCCCCGCCTTCCCCTTTTTTTTTTTTTTAAATTTTTTTTTTGAAACTTTTTTTATTTTTTTAGATTTAAACTTTTTTTTTCTAAATTTTTTTTTTCTTGAAGGTGCCTATATGGCCAAAAAAAAAAAAAAAAAAAAAAAAAAAAAGCCTTCAGAGCATTCTGCCTTTTTTTTTTTTTTTCTTTTTTTTTTTTTTCCTGTAGATGCCTTTAGGGCGCCTCCAAAATTTTTTTTTTTTTCTACATGAAGATATTTTTTTTTAATCTATTTATTTGATGTACAAATTCATGCTGATCTAATGATCGAAAATTTGATCGAATAGAAATTGGACTCTGATATATATATATAAAAAGGTAGACCGGGATAAAAATTTAATTTCATTTTTCAATCCAATCCATATATATATATATATATATATATGAATTGGACTGAAAAATGTGAGGAAGACATGTAGGATTGTAACAAATGGATGGCCGTGATCATTTGGGGATCTTTCTTCGTGTGGTGATAAATGATCGATGTTCTCTTCGTGCTTTACCCTTGCAGTTGGTTTGTCGTCACCGCGCTTGTGAACTTTAATGTCGATTGGATTAGATTATTACTTTACACCGGTTCCTGTATATTGTTTCTCCACTAAAATTTTGATTATTAGAATCGAAGCATAGCCACTAGTTGAGTGTTTATAAACTAAAATAAAAGTTCTGAATAGGCTATAGATCCAGAAATGCCTTGGTCGAACATAATTAGCAGAAATGCAGGAAAATTGTTATTCATAAATTTCTCATACAATAAATGTCATGAGAGGAGAAACTTTCAACCATCAAGAAAAATAAAAAGAAAGAAAGAAAGAAATAAATAAATAAAAAAGAAGAAAAAGAGGGAGCACAGGATCTAGAATCATAAGAAGTATTGAGGATAAATTTTGCTTCTATCGAAGTCCAACTTGATACTTAGTCCAACGCAATCGATGATCATGGAAGAGCTTCAGCGGCCAAACCTTAGCCGATGTCCTTCAGTCGGTCGAACTCTTCAGTAGCCGAGTCTTAGCCAAATTCCTTCGATCGATCAAATTTTTTAGCGGTCAAGTTTCAGTCGGACTCCTACGAAAGTTGAACTCCCTCCGCACTTCTGAATAGGCTATAGATCTAGAAATGCCTTTTGAATGGTCGAACATAATTAGCAGAAATGCAGGAAAATTGTTGTATTCATAAATTTCTCATATAATAAATGCCAAGAGAGGAGAAACTTTCAACCACCATCAAGAAAAATAAAAAGAAAGAAAGAAAGAAATGAAAAAGAAGAAAAAAAGGGGGCACAAGATCTAGAATCATAAGAAGTATTGAAGATAAATCCTGCTCCTATCGAAGTCCAGCTTGATACTTAGTCCAACGCAATCGATGATCACGGAAGAGCTTCAGCGGTCAAACCTTAGCCGATGTCCTTCAGTCGGCTAAACTCTTCAACAACCGAGTCTTAGCCAAATTCCTTCAACCGATCAAACTTTTTAGCGATCGAGTTTCAGTCGGACTCCTACGGAAGTCGAACTTCCTCCGCAATCCTTTAATCGAACTCCTATGAGAGCCAAACTTTTTCTACACTCCTCCAATCGGACGCCTACGAGAGCCGAACTCCTCCCAAGCTTCTTCAGTCGGACGCTTTTAGGAGCCAAACTCCTTCCGGATCGCTTCTACAGTCGGACGCCTCCAGGAGTCGACCTCCTTCCGAATCGCTCCAGCTTAGTCGGACTCCTCTAGGAGCCAACCTACTTCCGGATCGCTCCTACAACGGATTCGTCCAGGAGCCGGACTTCTTTCGGATCGCTCCTGCAGCCGGATTTCTTCAGAAGTCGGACTCCTTCTGGATCGCTCCTACAGCGAGTTCCTCCAAGAGCCGGACTTCTTCTGAATCACTCTTGTAGCTAGGTGCCTCCAAGAGCCAAACTCCTTCTAGATCGCTTCTGTAGTCAGACTCCTTCAGCAGCCGAACTTCTTCTGGATTGCTCCTGCAGTCGAACTCCTCTAGGAGCCGACCTTCTTTTGGATTGCTCCTACAGTTGGATTCCTTAAGGAGCCAAACTTTTTTCGAACTTCTTCAGCTCAGTCGGACCTCGAACGCATGCTTCCACCAGACGGCATGGCTGCCATTATCGATCTGGCAATGTCGCTCTCTCCGTAGCGAATCTTATGCGGCCCACGATCGAACGATATGGCCACCATTACCAGTCTGGCGATACCTCTTTCTTCGTAGCAAACCCCACATGGTCCGCTATCGAACGATGTGGCTACAGGCTCCATCTATAAAAAGGGATCCTCCAGATATGATTTCTCTAAGCTCTCCTCTCTCCCTCTAAAAACTCTATCGAACTCTCTCCTAAGTACTCCATTTCTATTGGCCAGAAGAGCTGACTTGATCGTCAGAGGGTTCTGTCGGAGCCACCACCACCGACTTCAGATGGAACTTTATTTTGCAGGTCATCGATAGTGACCTCATCTCTCTTAGCTCCAGCTTGATCCGACGTCGACCAGATTTTGCACTAATAAAATTGATGCTAGAGGAAGGGCCGCCTCTGTTCTTGAGGTTCTCTTATTCTTAAAGGAGTGCTCAGCGACGATCTCTCTCCTCCCTCTCTAGAGATCTCTCTTCTTTCTCTCTAGAGTTCTTTTTCGAGAGAAAATGCCTCCCGAGAGAGCTTCGACCCGACGATCGATGGCCTCCGCGGTCCGATCCCATCCAGATCCATCTGCTTTCGCTTCAGCTCGGTAACTCAGATTCTACCTGTAACCACGGTAGATGTGGAGCAGTTCAACCTGCTGGTCTAGCAAATTCATGACCTCACGGAGGCAATGCAGGCCATACATCGGCAGGCTCCGGCACCAATTCGGTCGACACAAGATTCTCTGGAGCCCTATGGTCCGATCTGAAAATGGCCAACTTAGGCTATCCGACCTCTGATCCTCGAAAAGAGGAAGCAGAGGATGGAGAGCCCCTGCTTGGACCATGACTCGATCCAAGAGGAAGCTTCACATCCATTCCACCAGAAAACCCTAGAGATCAACGGCCGTGGAGATCTCTTGGATCAAAGGCTCTTAGAAATGAGCCGACGAATCAAAAAGCTCCATCACACTCCCTCCTCACACGATAATGATATTTGTACTAACCCTTCTTTTTTGCACAAAATCATGCAGGAATCGATCCCGCCGAACTTCAAGCTTCCATAGTTTGAAAGTTACGATGGGATCACCGATCTGATCGACCATCTGGAGGCCTTTCGGATAATTATATTGCTCCACGATGCGCCAGACGCTATTTTGTGCCAGGCTTTTCGGTCCACCCTCAAGGGAACCCTCAAGGGAGCCGCTAGAAACTGGTACTTAGCACTTAAGCCGAATACCATCTTATCATTCAATCAGATAAGCCATCAACTCGTAGCCCACTTCGTCAGCAGTCGACGTCCATGGTGAGGTTCGAATTTTCTGATGATCATCAAGCAAAAGGAGGAAGAATCCATCCGGACTTATGTCACCCAGTTTAATGCTACCGCATTAGAGGTCCGAAATCTAGACCAATCAGTCGTCATGGCCGCTCTTAAGGACAGCCTCCAGAAGAATGATTTACTATTCTCTCTGAAAAGAAAGTATCCCAGGGACTTTGCCGACATGCTAGCTCAGGTTAAAGATTATGCCCTGACTGTAAAGGCCTTCAAGGCTAAGGATGATGAAGCCTTTGGTGAGCGGCGAATTGACGGACCAGGTAGGCCCACCGAGGTAGGAAAGCTGAGTGAAGCTCAGCCGCGTTCCCGGACTCCTTCTGAGCGCAAGCAAATTCAAACTCCCCCCGGACTCGGAGGTAGGGAAGCCCCGATGGAAGGGTGCACCGAGGTTCTCTCCAACGAAGATTTTATAATTACATCCCCCTTTAATACTCCAAAAATCTAAGTACTGATGGAAATCAGAAAACAACTGCCAAGGTCGAAGAGGATGCATTCTCGCCCCAACAAGTGCAATCCCAATAAGTTCTGCCTTTATCATCGTGACCACGGTCATGATACAGAAGAGTGCATCCAACTCCAGGATGAGATCGAGGAGCTCGTTAGGCGAGGCAGACTTGGCCGATTCCTGCAGAGATAGCCCGAAGGATAGAAAGATCGACCAAGGGCATTACCGTAGTTTGAACCATCAAGGGGGGAGGACCAACAAGAAGATCGATCGTCTCTCTACGTCATCAATACTATCTCGGAGGGACTTCAGCAAGAAGGGGCCAGCGGATCCGAGGGATCGGTAAAGAGATGAAGGATCAAGGAACCCGTAACCTTTATCAAGGCGAATGCCCAAGGGGTCCAATTTTCGTACAATGATGCGGTTGTAATCTCTTTGAACATTGTCGACTATGATATATGCCGCATTTTAGTGGATAATGGAAGTTCAGCTGACGTATTATTTTACGATGCTTTCTCGAAAATATCCTTACCCGATGATCGCTTGGGGCCTATGAACTCCCTGCTAATAGGATTCACTGGCAATACCGTATCAATTGAGGGCATAATAACTTTGGCTGTGACTACAGAGCAACGTCCGAAATTGGCTAAGACGTAGGTCGATTTTCTAGTCGTAAGGACTCCATCCGCCTATAATACTATTCCTGGCTGACCTGGTCTAAATGCACTTCGGACGGTGGTATCAATCTATTATTTGAAGATGAAGTTTTCGATAAGTCACGGAATCGAAGAGGTCAGGAGAGATCAAGCTCTGACGAGGCATTGCTACTCAATCACCCTATATAAGGAAGAACGGTCCGACCCTTATCCTGTTGATGGACTGGATGTCCGCGATGACCTCACTAAGGAGCGAGGTGAGCCTATGGAGGACCTCGTCTCTGTATCCTTAAACGACGGAAACATGGAGCACGTGGTGCAGATCGGCTCCAACTTGAGAGATGAGGTTCCGAAGCAACTCGTTGCCTTACTCAGGCGAAATACGGACGTCTTCGTCTGGACTCCAACGGATATACCAAAAATCGATGCCGAGGTCATGGAACATCGGCTGACCGTTGATCTGAAGCATCGGCCAATAAAAGAAAAGATGCACCACCATATCCCGGAGAGGAAGAAAGCAATCGCCGAAGAGGTAGACAAGCTTCTCAAAGTCAGATTCATCCGAAAGATTAATTATCCAACCTGGATCTCAAACGTGGTCCTTGTCAAAAAGGTGAACAAGTGGAGGATGTGCATTGACTTCAAAAAATTGAATAAGGCATGTCCGAAAGACAGCTATCCTCTACCCAGGATTGATCAACTGATGGACGCGATCTCTGGTCACGAGCTCCTCACATTCATGGATGCCTTCTTCGATTATAACCAGATACAGATGGCACCTGAGAATGAGGAGAAAATCATTTTCGTTACTAACTATGGTCTTTATTGTTACAGGGTTATGCCCTTTGGACGTAAAAATGCAGGGGCAACATACCAGCATCTGATCAATAAGATCTTCAAGAAGCAGATCGACCGCAACATGGAGGTGTACGTGAATGACATGCTCGTCAAAAGCCAAGATTCTATAGACTACCTCGCTAATCTTAAGACCTTCGGCATACTCAGGAAGCATAAGATGAAACTGAACCCGACAAAGTGTGCCTTTGGTGCGACCTTCGAGAAGTTTCTGAGGTTCATGTGTCGAGGTGCGGAATTGAAGCAAATCCTGAGAAAATTCAGGCCATTCAGGAGATGACTGCTCCAAAAATGATCAAAGAAGTCTAGCACCTGACTGAAAAAGTGGCATCCCTAAATCACTTTATTTCAAGATCAGTCAAACGATGTATGCCCTTCTTCCGAGTTCTTAGGCAATCAAAGAACTTCTGCTGGACGGCAAAGTGCCAACGGACGTTCGAGGAGCTTAAAAACTATCTCGGCTCACCCCCACTACTGGCAAAGCCCAAACCCGAAGAGAAATTATTCCTATACCTAACAGTCTTCTCGACGGTCCTGACGGCAGTCCTGATCAAGAAAGAAGCGAAGATGCACCGACCGATCTACTACGTAAGCTGGGTCCTGAGGGATGCGGAGATCAGATACTCTAAGCCAGAAAAGTTGACTTACTCTCTTCTAATTATTTCCAGAAGACTCCGATCTTATTTTCAGGTGCACACCATAATGGTCCTCATGGATCAATCAATAAAAGCAGTCCTTCATCGAACGGACGCTTTTGAAAGAATCGCAAAATGGACAATTGAGCTCACGGAGTTTGACATCAACTATCGATCCCGACCATCGATCAAGGCCCAGATATTGACAAATTTTACATTAGAATGTACCATTCTAGTTGAAGCCGAGCTTGAACAGAACGAGATCGGCGTCCTGCTATCACGGTCGAACCTCTCCGAGAAAAGTGCCAACCTTTTTGAAGGCTTTTGGATACTTTACGTGGATAATTCATCCAACTCCACTGGAGCTGGTGCGGGGTTGGTCTTGGTTAGCCCTGAGGGAGTCATCGTCGAGTATGCGCTATGCTTCGAATTTCCTGCAACTAACAATAGGGCCGAATATGAAGCACTGATCGTCGAATTAAAAATAATAAGAAAATTAAAAATAGATCGACTTCAAGTCTACAGTAATTTTCAGTTGGTGGTCGACCAAGTTAATGGCAGCTACGAAGTGCGAAAGGAAAGCATGATAAAATACCTTGGAAAAGTGAAGGATTTAACTCCGGCCTTCGGCAGTTTTGGCATTCGATAGATTCTGAGGGCAAAAAATATAAGAGCCGATCTTTTCTCTAAGTTGGCTACTTCAACTCCAGCCGAACTGTCCAAAAAAGTATTTTTGGAGACTCTAAAGTGCCCAAGCCCAGAAGAATCCCAGGTCGTTCTGCAGACGGAGTTCGAGCTGAGCTGGATTAACCCGTTGGTCGCCTACCTCAAGGAGGGAGTCCTTCCTTATGATCCAAAAGAAGCTCAAAAACTCAAGAATCAAGCCTTTCGGTATATTTTGTATGAGGGTATGTTGTATAAGAGGTTGTACTTGCTACCGCTGCTAAAATGTCTTCGACCTTCAGAGGCCGACCTTGCATTGTGGAAAGTGCATGAGGGACTTTGTGGAAGTCACGTAGGAGCCAAGTCACTGTCACAAAAATTACTTCGATAAGAATACTATTAGTCGACCTTGTTTCATGATTTTATGGAGTATGTTAAGAAATGCGATCGCTATTAGAAGAATGCAAACGTACAAAGACAGCCGACCTCCGAGCTTACTCCGCTAAGTGCACCTTGGCCATTTGCGCAATAGGAAATGAACATACTTGGCCCTTTTCTAACGGCGTTCGGACAGCGAAAGTTCCTCCATATCGCGATCGACTATTTCACCAAGTGGGTCAAAATCTAACCACTAGCAAAGATTACCGAGGTCAAGGTACAGGACTTCATTTGGAAGTCGATAGTCTGTCGGTTTGGTCTGCCTCAAACTCTCATAATCGATAATGGGCGATAGTTCAGTGGGGTGAGGTTCGCCAAGTTCTGTGAAAATCTAAATATCTTCCATCACTTCACATCGGTAGCTCACCCACAAGCTAATGGAGAAGCTAAAGTGATCAACCGAACTCTGCTGCAAGGCATCAAGACAAGGCTCGACAAAGCAAAGAAGGCCTGGATGGATAAACTCTATCACGTCCTCTGGACATATCGAACTACACAAAGGTTGCCGACTGAGAAAATACCATTCATCTTGGCCTTTGGCATGGAGGCAGTCATTCCAATTGAATTTAAGCTCCCATCAGCATGGATCGTGGCCTTCAACGAGCAGCACAACCCATAGGACCTCAGAGTTAATCTCAACCTATTGGAAGAAAAAAGAAAGGAAGCCCACATCCGGATGGCAGCCTACAGACTGAAGGTGGTTCGGTACTACAACTCCAGAGTTAGAAGTAAGACATTCAGAGTGGGGGACTTAGTGCTTCGACGAGTCGTCGTCTCTCAGCCTCAGAGTTAAGAAAAGCTCATCTCAAATTGGGAAGACCCGTATGAAGTGGTGGAGGTTGTCCGGTCCGAAACTTATCGCCTGAAGAAGCTCGGAGGAATAATGCTTCCATGACCTTGGAACTCGAAAAATCTGAGAATATATTACCAGTAATCTTTCTTCAATAAAACTCTTTCATTTCAGTATTATTATTTTCTGATGCAAGAATTATATGATGATAGGAAAGAAATGATTGAAAGTAGCCGTGTTAGGAACAGGAGGAGAACCTCGTCCTAACATGAGCAAAGTCGAAGATCGAGTTTCAAAGTCTTCGCCAACAGGAGATAAGATCTCCTTCAACCTCGACTACTGAAGATAAGATCTTCTCCGAGCTTCAACAGAAGATAAGATCTCCTTCAACCTCGACTGTCGAAGGCCTCGTTCATTTTAAATGAGATGGGGGGAGAGGCCCTCATAATGGCCCTTATGTGCCCCCATAGCCCGTTAGAAATAGAAGGAGAACCTAATCCTAATGCGAGCAAAATCGAAGGTCTCGTTCATTTTAGACGAGATGGGATGAGAGATCCTAACAATGGCCCTTATGTGCCCCCACAGTCCGTTAGGAATAGGAGGAGAACCTCATCCTAATGTGAGCAAAATCGAAGACTGAGCTTCAAAGTCTTCGCCAACAGGAGATAAGATCTCCTTCAACCTCGACTGCTGGAGGTAAGATCTTCTCTGAGCTTTATCTTCAACCTTGGCTGCTAGAGATAAGATCTCCCCCTAGCCCAATCTTCAACCTCGACTGCTGGAGATAAGATATTTCCCGAGCTTTACCTTCAATCTTGGCTGCTGGAGATAAGATCTCCAAACTCAACCTTCAATCTCGACTAGAAATAAGATCTCTCTCGAGCGATTGAGTCAGCCTTGGCTGTCGGAGATAAGATCTCTTCCGATCTTCTACAAGAGATAAGATCTCCTTCGACCTCGACTGTTGAAGATAAGATCTCCTCTGAGCCCAACCTTCAACCTCGACTGCTGGAGATAAGATCTCCCTCGAGCTTTACCTTCAACCTCAACTGCTGGAGATAAGATCTCCCCCGAGCTCAACCTTCAACCTCGGCTAGAGATAAGATCTCTTCCGAGCGACCAAGTCAATCTCGACTGCTAGAGATAAGATCTCCTCCAAGCTTTACCTTCAACCTCGACTACTGGAGATAAGATCTCTTCCGAGCTCAATCTTCAACCTCAGCTAGAGATAAGATCTCTTCCGAGCGACCGAGTCAGCCTCGACTGTCGAAGATAAGATCTCCTCCAAGCTTCTATAGAAGATAAGATCTCCTTCGACCTCAGCTGCTGGAGATAAGATCTCTTCCGAGCCCAACCTTCAACCTCGGCTGCTAGAGATAAGATCTCCTTCGAGCTTTATCTTCAAACCTCGGCTACTGGAGATAAGATCTCTTCCGAGCGATCGAGTCAATATCGGCTGCTGGAGATAAGATCTCCTCCGAGCTTTACCTTCAACCTCGGCTGCTAAAGATAAGATCTCCTCGGAGCTTTACCTTCAACCTCGGCTGCTAAAGATAAGATCTCCTTCGAGCTCAACCTTCAACCTCAGCTAGAGATAAGATCTCTTCCGAGCGATTGAGTCAACCTCGACTGCCAGAGATAAGATATCCTCCGAGCTTCTATAGGAGATAAGATCTCCTTCGACCTTGGCTGCTGAAGATAAGATCTTCTCTGAGTCCAACCTTCAACCTTGACTGCTGGAGATAAGATCTCCTCCAAGCTCAACCTTGAACCTCAGCTGCTGAAGATAAGATCTCTTTCGAGCGACCGAGTCAACCTCGGCTGTCAGAGATAAGATCTCCTCCGAGCTTCTACAGGAGATAAGATCTCCTTCGGCCTCGACTGCTGAAGATAAGATCTCCCCCGAGCCCAACGTTCAACCTCAATTGCTGGAGGTAAGATCTCCCCCGAGCTTTATCTTCAACCTTGAGTGCTGGAGATAAGATCTCCCCCGAGCTCAACCTTCAACCTCGACTGCTGGAGATAAGATCTTCCCTGAGCTTTACCTTCAATCTCAGCTGCTGGAGATAAGATCTCTTCCGAGCTCAACCTTCAACCTCGGCTAGAGATAAGATCTCTTTCGAGCGACCGAGTTAGCCTCGGCTATCGGAGATAAGATCTCCTTTGAGCTTCTATAGGAGATAAGATCTCCTTCGACCTCGGCTGCTGGAAAATAAGATCTCCCCTGAGCCCAACCTTCAACCATGGCTACTGAAGATAAGATCTTTCTCGAGCTTTACCTTCAACCTTGACTGCTGCAGATAAGATCTTCTCCGAGCTTCACCTTCAACCTCGGTTAGAGATAAGATCTCTTTCGAGCGATCGAGTCAACCTCGACTACTGGAGATAAGATTTTCCTCAAGCTTTACCTTCAACCTCGGCTGCTGGAGATAAGATCTCCCCCAAGCCCAACCTTCAACCTCGGCCGCTGGAGATAAGATCTCCTCCGAGCTCAACCTTCGACCTCGGCTGCTAGAGATAAGATCTCCCCCGATCTTCTATAGGAGATAAGATCTTCTTCAACCTCGACTGCT
This sequence comes from Cocos nucifera, assembly GCA_006176705.1. NCBI lineage: Eukaryota > Viridiplantae > Streptophyta > Magnoliopsida > Arecales > Arecaceae > Cocos > Cocos nucifera. The sequence goes on along the minus strand of QRFJ01000026.1, from coordinate 1,354,630 downwards.
GGAGATAAGATCTCTCTCGAGCCCAACCTTCAATCTCGGCTGTTGGAGATAAGATCTCCCTCGAGCTGAAGATAAGATCTCCTTCGAACTCAACCTTCAACCTCGGCTGCTGGAGATAAGATCTCTCCCGAACTCAACCTTCAACCTCGGCTAAAGATAAAATCTCTTTTCGAGCGACCGAGTCAACCTTGGCTGCTGGAGATAAGATCTCCCCCGAGCTTTACCTTCGACCTCGGCTGTCGGAGATAAGATCTCCTCCGAGTGTCCAAGTCAACCTCGGCTAGAGATAAGATCTCTTCCGAGTGATCGAGTCAACCTCGGTTATCGGAGATAAGATCTCCTTGAAGCTTCTACAGGAGATAAGATTTTCTTCGACCTCAGCTATTGGAGATAAGATCTCCCTGGAGCTCAACCTCCAACCTCGGCTGCTGGAGATAAGATCTCTCCCGAGCTTTACCTTCAACCTCGGCTAGAGATAAGATCTCTCCCGAGCAACCGAGTCAACCTCGGCTGCTGGAGATAAGATCTCTTCTGAGCTTTACCTTCGACCTCGGCTGCCGAAGATAAGATCTCTCCCGAGCGTCCAAGTCAATCTCGGTTAGAGATAAGATCTCCTCCGAACCTCAACTTCAACTTCAATCTCGACTGGAGATAGGATCTCCCCCGAGCTTCAACCGCAACGTCAACAAAAAATAAGGTCTCTCTGGACCTCGGCTGAAGGCGGAATCTTCCTCGAGCCTCAACTTCAACTTCAACCTCGGTTGGAGATAGGATCTCCCTCGAGCTTCAACCGCAACGTTAACAAAAGACAAGGTCTTCCTGGACCTCGGCTAGAGGTGGGATCCCCCCGAGCCTCAACTTCAACATCAACTTTGGCTGAAAATAAGATCTCCTTTGAGCTTCAACCTGAACTGGCGCAGAGCCCTGAAGAGGACTTCGACAGCCGTCTTTTCTGTACTTCCTTTCTTCGAGTTTCGAACTCGAAAGTGGGGGGGACTATTATTGGGGATAAACTCCGCTCCTGCCGAAGTCCAGCCTAATGCTTAGCCCAATGCAACCGGTGATCATGGAAGAGCTTCAACGATTAAATCTTAGCCGAACTCTTTCAACCGATCGAACTCTCCAGCGGTCGAGTCTTAGCCGAATCCCTTCAATCGGTCGAACTTTTTAGCGATCGAGCTTCAGTCGGACTCCTACGGAAGTCGAACTCCCTCTGCACTCCTTCAGTCGGACTTCTACGAGAGCCAAACTTTCTCCGCACTTCTCCAGTCGGATGCCTATAGGAGTCGAACTCCTCCCAAGCTTCTCCTCCAGTCGGACGCCTCCAGGAGCTGAACTCCTTCCGGATCGCTTCTACAATCGGACTCCTCCAGGAGCCGACCTTCTTTTGGATCGCTCCAGCTCAGTCAGACTCTTCGAGGAGTCGATCTCCTTTCAGATCGCTTCTGCAATGGATTCCTCCAGGAGTCAAACTCCTTCCGGATCGCTTCTGCAGTCGGACTCCTTCAGAAGCCGACCTCCTTTCGGATCGCTCCTGCAGCTGGATTCCTCCAAAAATCGGACTCCTTCTGGATCGCTTCTGCAGTCGAACTCCTCCAGAAGTCGAACTCCTTTCGAATTACTCCTACAGTCGGGCTCCTCCAGGAGCCGACCTTCTTTCGAATTGCTCCTGCAACTAGATTCCTTCAGAAGTCGAACTCCTTCCGGACTCTTCCAGCTCAGTTGAACCCCGAACGCATGCTTCCACCAGATGGCATGGCTGTTATTATCGGTATAGCAACATCGCTCTCTCCATAGCGAATCCCATGCGGCCCACGATCGGATGACATGGCCACCACTATCAGTCTGGCGACATCTCTCTCCATAGTAAATTTCATGCGGCCTGCTATCGGACGATGTGGCTGTCACTATCAATCCGCTACAGGCTCCATCTATAAAAAGAGATTCTCCAGATACGATTTCTCTATGCTCTCCTCTTTTCTTTTAAAAATTCTGCTGAACTCTCTCTTGAGTACTCCATTTCTTTTGGTCAGGAGAGTTAATTTGATCGTCGGAGGATTTTATCGAAGCCACCACCGCCGACTTCAAATGAAATTTTATTTTGTAGATCACCTACGGCAACCTCATCTTCCTCAGCTTTAGTTCGATTCGATGTCGATCAGATTCTGCACCAATAAGAAGAGAATATGATAGAGCAGGCATAGTTTGTGCTTTGAACGTTGTATTATAGCAGAGGGGTCTCCTACAAAGAGATTCCTTCGAATGATTCGATTCTGGACGGTGACAGGAGTTTGATTCTTCAAACATTGTGGTTGCCATGTCTCATGCAAAGCTCGCGTCCAAGGAACCTGGAGGAAAATCGGAAGGGCTCCACCTATTAACTGTGCTAGCTTTATGGAAGGTGGTGGGAAGTATGACAACCAACAGTACCCAACCAATGGCATTGTGAGAGCCATGTGAACCATAAAAATGAAATTCTCTAATTCTAATTCAAAAAATTATAAGCTTATTCTATAACCACATATTTATCCGAAAGAGGTTGGCAAGATGATTACACAAACTTGTGGTATTGCATTAACAGCCATTAATGCAGTAGATGGCATTAAAAACAAACCTTGTAGATAGTCTCTTAGACTCAAATACTATATTATTTCTGATCAACCAAATATGGTAACAGATGATGTAGACCTCTCTAGTACCCAGTAATTGAGTAGCCTTAGTGCTAGCACTCCATCATAGAGTCTCAAGGAAGGATTGCACCAATGTGCTAGATCACCATAGGAAGAAGTTGGATAGCCACCAAATCTAGCCAGCTCTCGAGCAGAGAAAAAGAACATGCTCCATAATTTCATCCTTCCATAATAAGGGCAAATAGGCAAAAAGGCAATATCTTTCTCTCAATATAAACCTGATAGAGAGACAACCCAGACAACTTTCTATACAAAAAAGCTAATTCTTGGATGCATCTCAAGTCTCCAAATCCGCACACTATCCAACCTCCTAATTAGATCCCTCCTATATAAGTCATATAAATTATATAAATCATAGAAGTCCCTCAAAATTATGCTTTGACGATGGCAAAAGGCCATCGTACATAGGATTCACAATGGCAAGCAGCTTCAATTTTTTATTTGTATTTATCGTTCATTAACATATTTAGGAGCTGTCTATTTATGGATTACACTACACTCGACTATAAAGCTTTGTAAATCCTTAAATTTTTTATTTATTTAAAAAATTAAAATTTTATATCCATAATATTTTTGAAGTGCTGACACTAAAAGAAATGGAATCCTGTAATACAATCATCTTTTTCTCTCTTTTCTTTATTATCGGGTATAACAGAGTCCAACTTTTCATTATAATTGTGTAAATGGGCTTCACTCTAGGTCATCTTTTTTCTTCTTTTTTCTAGATAGAACGGATCATTCATATATTTTTTGTATAAATACATTTAAAAAAATTAGAAAATAAGAGTGATCTAGAAATCTCACCCACATCCCATCCAAACTAACAAACCAGAGTGCTTCGCAACAAAAGCATCCATCCAATCAACTGCTGAGTTCATCTTCCAAAAAATATGCCTAATAATAATGCTCATACAATCGATCAGTGAAGCCGCTATGGCCCGAAGAGGATGGATGATATCGCCCCCACACACATCCTCGAATCCAAGCCATAACCATGGCCAAACCATCCTTAATAATCAGATGTTCGGTCTGAAAGATCCGACGGGCATAAATGATCCCGACCCACATAGCTCGAAGCTCTACAATCAAGACCAAGACCAAGGGCTCAAACAGATATATGCCCTAGCCGGTATCAGTATGGATGCAGGATCGCGGATTATAAAATCAGCACCTCCGTATCTGTCGCCTCTTCAACGTGACCTATCAAAGCCTCCAAGCCATTGCCTCGTCACCTAGTCGACATGTCGATTGTTTCCATCTTTGACGGTCACAGCCAACCCCACCCCTCCTCTCCTCCCACACCTGGGGCCGAGAAATCAACGACCACATCTTTCCATTGAGTTCGCTGGTTCAGGGGCGATCAGTTGCCGGCGCCAGCACCCACACCAGATCGACAGTCAATATTCCTTCTGCATCGGATCAGGCACGAGCCATGGTGCAAGAAATGAAACTGTTAGTACATTAAATTTTGCTTTAGAGACACCGCTAGGGAAAAACGGTTTTTTAGATATTATTTCAAGCAACGGGAGTGAAATTTTAAAACTCCCAACTTTCATTTAATTGCATACTGTCATCATTTAATCGTACACTGTCGTTTTAATTTCGTAAATACATACATATGTCGAAAGGAATTGGTGCGCTCAACATAGAATAAAATAGTGCTGGAAAAATTTTCTTCACGCACAAAAAAGAAACTGAATACTGCAGAAGCAGTGAAGTCTGAGGGACCAATAAGTACTTTGAATGTGGCTCCCCATGTCAGGATCTTATAAGCAATTTAACTTTCGACCAAGGATATACTAATTTGCTCACCATGGAAGTTCTCCCAATATAACCTGTATGACTTACTATGCGACCCCATGAAACTCTCATAACTTTTATGTAAAAACAAGTTCTGCCATTCTACCAAGTTATTTTAAATAAATCACAAAACTTATCAAACAGGACTTGACAATTCTTGAATTTGCAAATTATCATAAAACTATGCAATACAATTAATGCTCTAGGATGACATGTCACAGTTTTTTGCCATGCATGCCATCAATCTATTGTTATGTAATATCGGACATTTTCTAGCCCCCTCCATAAGTTGCCAATTTTATATCCGTTTTAATATTGAAATATACCTTATGAGGTTGTGGGAAGCAGTTGACGGAGAGGTCCTCCATTACAAGATGTGCAATCCACCAAATCTATACGATATGCCAAGCAACTCGGAAGACTTCTCAAAGAACAAGGACAATCTGCATGGGAGCTATTATTTGACATATATACAAAAGAGTGATGCTCGTTACTCGAAAGAAGAGAGATTTCATAAGGTCAAAGGTTCACGACTTACGAGCAGCTAAAGATCATAGGTGGAATTAGGACATGATCCAAGCTCGGAGGCCCTGATTGGGGATGGACTTCCGAAGCCAATTAGTTAGTCCTACTGGATATTTTGTATGTTTTCCGGAAAAAGAATTAGAAGAATCAACTTTACTAATACATCGTAAGTGATAAATGATGCAGTAAATGAATGTTTTATGTTGCATTATTGCTTTTTGTTGTGATGGTTACCCAGCAATCATTAATTCCTGAACAACTACAGACACCTAATATGTCAAGTAACAGTAGAGGCACCACGTAGAACGGACGGAGAGAGACAAAAACGGGTCACAAATTTGAGATGGCAACCTCACCAAAGCAAAAAAAAAAAATTATAACAAAGCCTAGATGGCACTTGAAATAGGTGACAATGCACTGCTGAACTTAATCCTGAGCATTTACGCTGACTATTACCCCCAAATATAAACTTAACAAAGTTTTCAAAATAATCTTCACTCACAATTCAGATGATTAGGAATATTCAACTCCAAATGAGAAATTTCTGGTTATGCAACAACTAAAAAAGATGAGTATATCTGATCACAGCAAAAATATACAGGAGAGATGCTTATCCTTGCCAAATAAGACACTATGTATCGGTGTATTGCAGATAGTTTTGTAACCCAGGAGTTAGAATAGATGTTTGAAGATCATAAAACTATACCGGTGATAAGCTACTCCAAGTAGCTTCAAAGTCATAGAACAGCGTTTCCGGTTGGGCTGGCTCCGTTGCACTCTCTGCTACCATCTCCTCCTCCATAAGGGCTAAAAAGCTACCCAACTGAGACTCCCCTGAATCCTGATTGCTCCCAGAAACCAGTGGGTCAGATGGCTGTACATCTTTTAGCTGGGAATCTACTCCCTGAACGTTTTCCGGAATATTTTGAGCTGCTGGGTTCACCCATCCGTAGTCAAATTCTAATGAATTCAGGTTGGTCACTTCTGATGCAGAATGACCATGGATATCCACATCTTGACTTCCATTTGTCTCAGGAACAAATTGACTGAAGGACTGGGGTTGTGAAGAAACCATAAGTGGCTGTTGGACATCTCGGGCGGCATCTCTGTCGTTACTGTCAGAGACTCCAAGTTCAGATGCCACGCTGGCAAGTATATCCTGCCAACTTTTCTTGCTATCATTTACTAGAGTCATTGTTGGGCCCTGGAAACTCTGTGACCTTAGTGGCACACATTGAGATTTCTGTGGTGCGGTTCTGTACATCTGGTTCACGCTATCATCCACTGATGTTAGTGATGAGCACTGAGATATCTGAGAAGTTAATGGCGCAGAATGAGATCTCTGTGACAGTGTCGCTGGTGGGTGTTGGGACCTCTGTGATGTCAGCGGAGGGCAGTGAGTTCTGTGTGAAGTGACTGGTGTGAAATGATATTTCTGTGGCACATTTCTCTGGAACTGATTAGTCCGTGATTGGTTCTCATTCAAGCTCACAGAACCAGATCGAGCTGTCCCAACCCTTTTAAATCTTGTCTGGGAATACACAAACTGAGTCAAAGCACCAGCAACACGATTATGTCTTTGTACACATTGGGCTCTGGCATTTAATTGGTGGGATTTAGATGAACAATGACCAGGCCTCTGACCAAGATAAGATAAAGGTGCCCAATTCTGGTGGTGTCTTTGGTTTGCTGGATCTGGAGTGGCACATCTAGTGGCTGAGCAAGGCTGGAGGGGATTTGATCTGGATGACGGAATGGATGGTGAAGATATGTTGGAACGACATGGTGGTACTGAGTTTTGAAAGGATGGCATCATGGAAAGTGTTGTATCAGGAAGCTTCTGTGGCTGTGAAGTTGTGTTCTTCTGTTTGAAGGATTGCCGCAGTACTTTCCACCTTCCATCTTTATCGGTAGAATGACAATGATCGGTGCTTGCACCGCCATTGCCCCAATAGATACATGGGGCTGGAAAGTCACAGACATAACAGTGGCACTGCATTTACTGAGTCATAATCAATTGATTGGATCGATAGAAGGCATGTTAGAAACAAGTGCTGATCAGGTGCATAAACAATACCCAAGGAAAAGCCACGATTTTTCCCATCTCAGAAAAAGCAATGGAAAAGCCACAAATTTTCAAGTTTAAGGAAAAGAATATAATGTGTACATGTAGCAATATAACTTACCAATTTGCAATGCTTTTCATGTGATGTGGTGCTGAAAGGGAAGTTAGCGCATAGATGCCGCGGATGAGGGTAATCCCTGCAAGCCAACTGCAAAAGGATGACAAAAATTGTTCAAAGTAATATCCAGATGCTTACCAACAAATCATAATTGCTGCTACATTTAAGAATCATTATCTGCAGGTGTACCTATTGTTTTATATGGTCATCAACAATGAATATTCAAAAACATACAATGAGAGGAAAAAAACCGCAAATGCAAAGAACAGATCCAAGCTTGAGCCTTCAAACAACATGCTTGAGCATCCAGGAACATAATTCAAGGAAAGCACAAAGTCAGTTACATTTTTATAAGCAGCTGGATGCGATAAGCATGGATTATATGGCAATTATGTTATTCAGACAAAATGCTTATCCATTGACAAATGGCTCTCATAATGAAAGAACAGTCATAACAATATTTAAAAAAAAAAAAATAAAAAAAAAAAACTAATGCAGGAGCAATGGAGCAACCATGTTGGATCAGCCTATTTTGGGTGGCCTAAAAATAATTTAGTCAAGAAGTCAAAATCTAGCATTAATTATGCTATTAATAGCTAGTTTTGTTATGCTTTAGCTATGTGTATTAATATCAATACATCTCTTGGTATATTTAAGCTTATTAATTATGGTTCATACATGTTATATTTCAGAGTTTGTAAAAGTATTTATTTATTTGTCCTTTAGAAAGTAGTAAGCATTAATGAGTGAGATTGCAAGGTCACCTTGTATCTATACAAATAGATATGAAGTAGGGAAAGAAATATAGTGAAGAATTTGGAATGAAATTTGGGTTAAAATCTCTTTCAATTCAATGATGGATTCTACTTGTTATCTCTATTTTCTTATTTGCTTCTTCATTTCCCCTACTACTTTAGGTATCAAATGGAATCAGTGTATTCGTTCAATCTCTTAATCTACTTAAAATCATGGTCCGCAACAACAATGAGTGAGACAAACTCCTTTCAGACCATGAAGAGTTGCTTCATCAACATGAATAATGCTTGGTTGGAATAGAACGAAGGGTAGATAAAGGTCTAGTAACCAATCAATTGCAAGAAGTAGACAATTAGTTCAAAGAACAAGAAAAAGGGTTTGAGCAACTTCAGGCTATGCTAGCTCAACTCATGACAACTAGAACTTCTTCAAATGAAAGGCCATCATCCTCTGAAGTTATTCCTCCATCACAATATCAAGATCAAACTCAAAGGCAAGGCACCGGTTAAGGCCAAAGTTAGGAATTCACCTCAAAAGCCTCTTAATGTGGTGATATCTAATACTACAAATTCTCCTTAAGGCCAAAGTTAGGAATTCACCTCAAAAGCCTCCTAATGTGGTGATATCTAATACTCCAAATTCTCCTTCTAAGACTCGTGTCCCATCCTCCAACTCTTGAAACCCACACAATTGCAAGATCCAAGTATGCTATGCATTCATCAATCATAATAGTGAATCGTGTGGAGGCATTCAAGTCTAAGAAAAGATATCTAAGATTGATCATAAAGTTTATACTTTGATCCCCTAAAGGTTTTTAACTGAAAAGGGATAGTTACATTCAATAAATGGTCTTACGTTGTCTTTACATCGCATATCCAAAGACTATGAAGATCCCTACTTGCATGTAGTATACACATGCTTGTCATTTGTAACTACAACACCCATGTTTGATTTAACCAATATCTAGTTAAAGGAAATATTGCAAGAATTTATTGAACAAAATATTATAAGACTACATCTATCATGATGAAAGATGTACAATGCGAGGTGTATGAAAGAAATACTTAGGGCAGCTCAGCAAAAGACATTTATAGGCCTACACCAAATTCTTAACAAAGCTTTCAACTCGAGGACAGGTTCCATGCAGCAGAAACATCTAATGCAGGAGCAATGGAGCAACCATGTTAAAACAGCCCATTTTGGTTCAGACCATTTTTTTGGCCTATAATTCAATCAATGTCAAAATATAGTATTAACTACGCTACTAATAGCTAGTAGTTATTATGCTAATAATAGTTAGTGGTTATCATGCATTAGTTATGAATTATTAATATTGAATGTGTTAGTACTTTAAGGCTTATTAATTACGGTTCATGCCTTTTAGAGTTTGTAAAAGCATTTATTTATTTATCTATCTTTTAGAAAGTTGTAACTTCAGAATGAGATTTGTATTAATTTTTTGCTGACTATAGTGGTGGATTCTACTTGTTAACTCTCCTTCCTAATTGCTTCTCCATTATCTAGATCTCTTTCCCCTCTTTTGCTTAACTCCTCAGTATTTCCAGTGTTAAAAACACTTGAATCATTATACCAAAAGGGCCATTATATCATTTATTGTTTTACTCAAACTTTATCTTTCTTTTACAGTAAGATATCTAAATAACATTCACAAATTGGGGAAATAAAAGGAAAGGTGTGTGTGTGTGTGTGTGTGTTGAGGCTCACCCTGTCAATTTACTACCAGCTTACATTTGATCTTTGTCAACTAAAATATATTAATCCATGGCAATGCATGAGCCTGTAGAGAATACGTACGACTAAGTACAGAAACAAGCATAACATAAAATGGCAGTCAAATGGAGGATTGAGTGTGAGGTCCCAAAAAAAAATTAACACCATTTTGTCTGATTAAAATATATGTTTAATTCAATTTGTCCTTAAAATACAATGAATGTCCTCATAAGATATGTATAAGAAGCTCTCCATATTCAACATCCTATTATCTCCAATCTAAACTCATCTATTATACAGCTAAGATATATGTACTAGTTCAGATGATCGTACACAAATGAATGTGCTACGCTGATCCTTAACTTAAATTTAAGTTAAAATGTCGATTATAAACATCAATTTCACACGCGCATGTCACTTCTAATATAAATATATAGAAGCCACTTCCTTGCAGAAAGAACGGCATCAATTTTATAGCATTTAGGCTGAGAAGAAACTCAGGGGATTTCTACAAGATGTCTATTGAAAGAACGATCACCGAAATATGTGGAAAGATAATAGATTAAGCAAGAAACCTCTCACACAATTTATGTACATTCACTTGGCCATTGTAATCTTAGATTAGATTGGACACTTAGAGATAAAATCCTATTATTCAAAAAAAAAAAAAAAGGTACTCTTAAATAATTGACATACAATCAAGACACTAAGGAAATCAGATAAATCATTTTGAGCACCTTAACCCAAGATTTTAGATCAAATCATATTTGTCTCAGTATGGACATATGCTAGTGATGGATTATTTATCGGACTTGTTTCTTCCATTTGAGGTCCAGCCCAAGAGTTGTGTCCTTCGGATAAAGAAGACAGGAGAAAGGGAGAGGGAGAGAGAATATAGTGCAGTTTTACAATCATAGATTTTGAATGTTGAATATTCAGTATAGCAACAACTACATACTAATCCAACGTCCACAACCACAAAATACTAATCCAAGGTCTCTCTTAAATGATAAGATGAATAGCCACTTGTCTAACCTTGCCCACAGCAGCAAACAACTTTCAAGAGAGAATGATCCATCCCGATGAGCTTAGTTGGCTAGTCTGAAATATTGTCTTCTCTCTTCAAGATACTATAGGGAAGAAACTTAAAATGTTGTCTTCTCTCTTCAAGATACTATAGGGAAGAAACTAGGAGAAAGAAGAAGGTTAAAAGATTCCAAAGATAGGATGGTAACTCTGTTTTCCTACATAAATCATTCTATAACTTATAGTAGTAACTAATGTGCACGGAAGGAAAGGCATGGAGATATGTCACTTCAATTAAAATCCAAGCACTTGTGCAGCTCTATTCCTGTAGTTGTCTTCATACCCATTATATTCTTTTTGAAGGGACCAACAAGTGCCCAATGTTAGTCATGTCAAATGGCAAATGAACACTTTAAAATATTCAATTTATTGAAAAATTCAGATGCTTAGATACTCCAAGATACTCTTCATACTTCAAGTCATCCAATTTTGGTCTCATCTCCATCACATGTAAACTCTTAGCAGCACTACGTAAAAGTTGTCATCTAATATAACACTAACAAATACTTTGCCAATTTCATAAAATCACAAAGCAATTGGTCCGATTGATTTTTCTTGTATCACAGATCCATACTAGGCATTGCATGGACATGAATATGAGAATTGGATTTAGGTACATATCCAAGTATCAGACTTGGCGAGAGGGAAAAGAAAGATATGAACATGCATAGGATAAAATATATTTTTTATTGAATTATATATTATACCTTTAAATACAAAAAAAAATATTAAAAACATATTATTTGTTATTATCTTTCAATATACATGTTTCTCATTCAAACTTCCTATCTAACTTAAGGATATAAATAAAATTTTTGCAAAGTTCTCTAAAAGAAAAAAATGCTCCTCACATCAAAGTGAAGGGTCAAGCTTGTTGTTGGAAAAATACAACTCTTTGCCGATCTTTAAAAGTGAGCTTCATAAGTATCCAAGTATTTAATACATATCCGATATATATATATATATATATATATAGAGAGAGAGAGAGAGAAAGAGAGCCAGACTAAAATACATTCGACCGGATTTGAATCCAGATCCGGTCGGGTCAAAACTCTATAATAGGGGTTCTACATCAATGATCCAAGCCATTGAATGTAATCCACTACTTTAAAACTGCTTGCACACCAAAAATCATATGATTTAAAAATCCCTAGCCTATGCATCAAGTAGTCAAAAATTGAACAGCCTAAATAAAATTGAATTAGATGTATTTTTGGATCACTTGATGCATAGGCTAGGGATTTTCAAATCATATGATTTTTAGTGTGCAAACAGTTTTAAGATAGTAGATCACATCCAACGGCTTGGATCATTATAAAACTCCCATTATAGAATTTTAACCTGACCGAATCTGAGTCCAAATCCGATCGAATGTATTCTAATCTGACTATATATATATATATATTTAATACAAATTTTTGGAGCTAGATGCAAGTGTCCATTTAACATAGGTCCATACATGGTCATGCATTCATCAATATCATTCAGACTTGTAGCCTTGTCCAACTGCCTGAAGATACCTGTGTTGCATCCTTCTAGACATTTAGACACTTCACATTCTTTTCACATCTTAGACTAACACTTTTACATGACTAGGAGAGGGAACCATCAATTATTTTCACAGATGGCTAAAGCTTCATGACTTAATTCCATTTGATGAAAATTGTGGTGGAACATGTTAGACACTATTTAATCATTACCTTATGACATATGGTTCCTTGAACAAAACAAAACGAGATCACATAAAAACATAACTTAATTACAGGTGTTGTACTATAACAATTAGATAAATCAGACAGAATACACAAAGTTATCAATTGAATTGCATGATTTAGATTGAAGAAGATCAGCATATTAAATGGCTGATTAAATACATATCTGGTGTTCAAATGGTTAAGCAGGCAAAGAGGCCTCTAAGCACTTAAGCAGATAAATAGGGCAACGCCATTTAAATGACTGCATAAGTGCTTAAGCGGCCATTTTTCATAATACTGTAATGACATAGTATATCTAAGAAAGGGTAATAGACATTTTCATAATTTTCTGGGTATTACGCTGGAAAGTCAGCTTGCTCACTTCAGTGCAATGAAAATGAAACGTTTGACATAAAGTCTTACCACAAACCTAGTGCATTAAGTTCTTGTCATGCTAGGCTTCTTTTAGCTTTCTCTGTAATATGAGTTATCAAACAAACATTATGCATCAAAAACATATGTCTTATACTACAAAAATATTTAAAGAAAAAGAAAAGAACCAATAACACATCAGAGCGCAAGTTGTTGCATAGTCATGGAAGCAGCAACACTCTAAGACCCCGACTAAGAATATTATCACACTTCATAAGTGATAGCCATGAACTTTTTGATTAGATAAAAATGATCATAAAGGACAAAGATAAACCAAATCATGGGAGATATTTATCTTCGTCAGGACATTATTAACTATCGCAGTAGCCATAGAAAAAGCCAGAAGCTTTCCAGATGGAAAAACAAAAAAATCAGCATACAACAATTTCTATACCCTTTCCCACCACTTTGCTGCCTACTAATAGGGAAAGGCGAAACTTAAAACTTAAGCATCAAAAATCCCCTTTATTTCGAACACAAATTAAAGCAGCAATATAATGGAAATAATCCAACTAAAATTACACCAAAAAAGCAAGAAAAAGTTTTTTTTTAAATAAAGAAAAATTATACCTGCCCCTTCTCTCCAAGTATGAGCAGGTCATCCGACCCATCTCCTCCACCGCTCTTATCATCAACAACCGAGACCGGATTATCAGGATCGGAATCCAACACCAAGCAATCATCATCGGACTCATCACCCGCAGCACCCCTCGCCGGCCTCCACGACTCAGAATTCTGCATCGGCTTCGCCGGAGGGACCGAAAACTCGTCCACCACCATGACATCATCGACTTCCTCGGCCACTCCATCGGCACGATCGAGCAGGTCAGCGACCCAATCGAACGAGTCCCATTTGTCCAGAGAAAAATCCTCATCGTCAGAGCTAATCTCCACCACCGCTGACTCCGAACCCATCGATTTCTAAACGGCAAACACGACCAAAAGATTTAACGCCGACATCGTTTGATTTTGATGCAAGAAGGCTCCATTGGAGCACCGACAAAATGGAGATTTTGGTGGGGATTTATTTTCCCCAAAACCGGATTGCCTTTGATAGGGATTTAACAGAGAGTAGAACAAAATTTACGATTCTTGCGCTGTAACGAGTGGAAAATTTCTAAAATCGAGACAAAGATGGGGAAGAAGACCGATCGGCAAAGCGGAAGAAGAGGGAGAGGAGAGAGAACAGAGAGGAGGTGAGATGAGCGAGGGGGGGGAGGTGAGGTCTTTGGGAGTGGAAGGCGTGGCAACTGGAAAGGCTGGGCAAAGCTGGCTTGCTATCGTCACCCCACTCGTAATTTTCTTTTGTTCTTTTTACGGGCGGAAATGAAACCCTATCTTTACAAATTTGAGCGGAATGGGCTCGTTTCCGTTGGGAACCGCGATTGGCCACCAGACTCGTTGAATGCGGCCGGCGGAGGATTCGGTCGGACATGTGAATGATGCCGGGCCGATCTGAAATACGATGATAATTAATTTATCTCCGTCAAAATCAACAATGAACTTTACTTTTACCATAGTAAATATATAGGCCAATGTACATAAAAATTTTAAAAACAATTTAAGAACTCATTTGATCTGTCGAAAAAAAAAAATATTAAAATATTTTTTATTAAAAAACTGATATTATATCTAAAAAAATAATTTTATATATTTAGTTGATTAAAAAAATATATATTCATTTTATGTTTGATTAAGCATTTTTTTTTATAAAGATCATATAAAATATATATTATTCTTTTAATAAAAAATATGTTATCTTATTTCATTTAAAAATTTAAAGATATTTTAAGAAAACATTCCAAATCTCAACAGGTAAAAATTTAACTTTCTTATATCTCGCATAAATTTTTCTTTTCCATAAAATAGAGAAATCTTATTTTTATAAAAAAAATTATTTTTTTATTTTTAAAAAACTTCAACTAAATATAATTTTTTTTTTAATTTTTTCATTAACTACACTTTGCTTCATCCTCTTTCCACCAAATAAACTCTAATTTCTTTGTTTAGGCTCTAATGTTCGACACAAAAAATAACTTGGGCACATCCTATTCATGTGCGAGAGACCATAATAGTTGAGATGTGAGAGCTGAAATTTTAGAATAATTGAATATAAGAAAGAACTAGTACTCCTAGAAAACGTTGCTGTGAAAGCTTGACCAAAATGTTTAGTCAGAGTAAACGACTCACAAGCTAACCCATGCTCTGGTCTAGTCTTCACATATGATCGGAAATGCCATTGGTTAAGAATCGTCGTCCTAGCTTGATGTAAGAGAAGGTCAGTCAATGAACCAAGCAGACCGGTCAAGTTTTCTTTTGGCTTCAAAAAAAATCGTGTAACACCTGGCTTCAAAAAAGCTCCAACTAGCTACAAACTCAATGTCAATTAAAATCGATATCTCTATGAACATAAAATAATGCTTTGAATATGTGGTAGTTTTTTGGCGAGAATATATGTGGTAGATTTTTGGTGGTGATAAAGACATCTTAGATAGCTTGTCGAGAAAGAAACAACATTCTTCCACAAAGTCGATAACATAGTCGCTTGGACGGAAGATATTTGTAGTTTTGTACTGTTGATGTGAAAGGATGGCTTTATCAGAAATTATGTATACTATCTACGTTTATAGGAGTAATGTGTGATAATACTATGTTAAATTTCAAAAAAAACTATAAATAATATTTATATAAATATAAAATTTTTTATATATAATTTTATATTAATTTTAAGGAGTCATTTAGTTGAAACTAATCTGGTATAGAAAAATAATTTTTATTTTAGATTATCATATTCAATATGAAAAATGAGAGAGAGATGATAAAAAAATTGCTGAGCTTCATGCTTATTTTCTAAAGAGAAGATAAAATAAATATCAATATTTTTAAAATTAAATTGGATATTGAAATGGAATGAAAAAGGATCAAGGGTCGGATCAACCAGTTAATCCGATCAATTGACTCATGACATCAGCATGACATAACTATAATATAATAAACATATTTTATTTTTTAAAATATAAAAATATTAAAAAAAAAATTTCTAAAAAATAGGTTGATAATTTGACAAAATCATGCATGATGCATGTCTAAAATTTTTATCTATTTTTAATTTTTAAAAAATTTAAAAAATTAGAAATCAATATTTCTTCATCAACTTCAACAGATAAAAGCACCAATATCAATTTGAATGATAGCAGCAAATATTTTTGACAAGAAGTAACACAAATAAAGTTTTACATAAGAACAGCATAAATAAAAAAATATTCAATGAGATTATTTTATAACTAAACTTAACAATATTTTTAGTCATCTCTCAATCCATATCCAACCATATATGATTTTTGTCTTCACCATGATCATTATTATCTCCCCCACTAAAGGATGCTACATTAACACCTTCATCCATCAATATCATATCATCATCACCTTCCTTATCTATAACAAAAAAAAAAAAAAAAAAAAACTCATCATAAGATGTTCCAAATAAAAGCTTAGAGGTATAACCAAACAAGTTATAAAAAAATAAATATTTTTACACATACCTTTAGGAGTATTAAAACTTGATTCTTCATTAGTTTTTGGTAGCTCTTCTTCTAGAATGCTTTCTAACTCATCATAGTCAAGCTCTCCTTCGAGATCTTCTTCCATAATCTAAAATTCTATTTTGTCAATTGATTCATAATCAATTAGATCATAAGGCCTCTTATCCATTTTAAACCTACACATTAAAAATATCATAAACATTTAAAATAAAATTTCATTAGTAAGTCATGTAAACATATAGGCAAATCATAATATCATATTTAAAATATAAAAAAATATAATTATTTTTAATATATGTTTTGTAAATGCAAGTTATAATGAACATACACTAGGTCATTGAGCCTTTGGTGCTCTAATCTATTCCTCTTTTTAGTTTGAATACGTTCAAATACACTTCAATTACGTTCACATCCCAAAGAAGCTGTTTGACTAAAGAGTCTAATTGCAATTTTTTTGCAAATTAGAAGCATCACCACCAAACATCCTCCACCATTCATCTACACAAATTTCACACATTACATTAAAAATTATATTATAAAGTATAAATAAATATATAAGTCATAAACTTATAAATTTGCATTTCTTATCGGATCGAGTGATTTTGCAACACATGATAGCGATCAATCATCCAATTTTTTTTAGACGTTCTCTGAACAATCTTATCTTATCCAATAATTTGGTTTTATTCTCTATTACTTTGTTCTCAATAACATCAAGCAGCCCTGACATAATTTTTAGCTTCTGACAAAAGTTATTTTGATCATATTGAAAAGCCAGGTTCAACCAATATGCACAAGCATAGATACTTTAATGCAACATCTTATCCCAACTGTTGTTTATGATATCTATGTATGGCTTATATGATCTTTTCTTGCTTTTAAACAATTCCTTAATACCTTTGCATGCTCTATACATGCTTTCATATATATCCCAATGCAGATTTCTCATCAGAATCACAAATATGTAATAAATGTATCAATGGTGCTATGATCCTCACCATGATTAAGTAATTATTCCAAAGCCTCTCATCTAGAATGACTTGTTTTACTTTCTTTGCTTTCGGCAATTTTAAAAACTTCTTATAATTAGAACTACTAACCAAAGCTTGCAAGTCTTCTTTGTAGTCATGTAAGCTCCCCAATACAATAAAAATAGTGGCAAAATGAGTTAGCCCAGGATGAACTATCTCTCTCCAAATTGGCATCTTTCTTAACCAATTCAATGTATGTTTATAATTATATATAAAAGTAATTACCCTTTATGCAAGAACAGCAATATTTTGCATGTGAGATAATTCTTCAATATCTTTCATGATCAAATTAAAATAATATGCTGTACATGGTGATCAACTAATATTTGGATATCTCTTAAAAAGCTCTATTATAGCTTTCTTATAGTTGGATGCATTGTTTGTCATTAAATGAACCACATTACTAGCACCAACCATTTCAATAATCTCAACAAATAAGTTGCATAATCTCTCATAATTTGATACCATATTTGATGTATCAACTAATTTAATGAATGAAATTCTCTTAGGAGAATATACTAAAAAATTTATCAATGGCCTTTATCTAGTATCTGTCCATCCATCATCTATAATAGTGCAACCATAATCAATCCACGTACTTCTATAAGAATCAATAATTAATTATATATCTTTCTTGGTATCTTTTAATAAATTGACATGCAAAGCATAATAAGAAGGATCAGTATATCCATAACTCATAGATGCTATTTTACTAATTGTAATTTGAAAGAAAGAAGAATTTATCGCATTCATTAGGATGTGAGCATGATAGAACCAATAAGTAATGGACAAATCAGTATCATGCCATCTCTTTGGACTTTGCAAGCAAGCTTTGATAATTGGTTGAGAAGGATCATGAACACCCAATTTAAAATAATTTTGAATATCATAAGTAGAGGATTGTCCATCACTATCTTTAGCATTTTCTTTAGTAGGTAAATAGGGACTTTCTTGCATTTCATCATCTTCTAATACATACTTTGAGTTTGAGAACCATATGGATTTTTATTATTAAAGATACCTCACTTCTCTTGTGCTTTATCAATATTCTCTTGCAAGAATTGTGCTACTAAATTCTGGACATCCAAAAAAACTTTTGGACACTTTCCAATTTGATCTTTTATCCCAGATGTTGTTTCATTCAATTAAGGCCCCCACCAGCAAGTGGCCTGCGACAAAAATCATAAATTAGTATCTTCTTTTCTTGATCATTTCGTGCCTCAGTAATATATTTTCATGCTATATCTTTCTTTTATCAAATTTCTTGCATTGATTGTACTTGTACATCAGATGGAGTTGACCGTGAATCTATAGCTTCAATACTATAATAAATTAATAAATAAAATTAATATTATATTATATTTATATATAGCTTCTATATAAAATAAATAAAACTTAATATTATATTATATGTTGTAAAATAAACAAGGTTTGCTGGAAATTAGGATTTGGGAATTGGGATGATTTGTGGGATTTGGGAATGAGGTTTGCTGGAATTTGAGAGGAAGATGATCGTCGACTTTTTGGGAGAGACCGAGAGAGAGAGCGGCAAAGAGGGGGGCGACCACCGATGCAGCCGATGCCATGCCACCACCTGGAGCAAGCATTGGTGCTGCTCCCATTGTCGTGGGCATCAGCCCACAAGAAGATCGATGGTCAAGGCATCCATGTGGGGCCCTCGACTGAAAGATGATCACTTGGGTTCCACCATCGCTGCCACTGCCTCATCACGATCGGAGAATGGAAGAAGAAGAAATGTTGATTTCGGTCGGGAAAGAAAAATTTATAAACACTAAACAAAGAGAGAGAGAGAGGGACAAAGAATGTACCTTAGGCTTTAAGGCTCGGCGGTGCTTGGCAGGGCTTGTTCGGTAGGCAACGATGATCGATTTTTGGATGGCGACTCTCGATGGGGCTAGTCCGACAAGTGACAATACTGATTTTTGGGCCCTTCGGGGCTTTGGGCGACGATGACGAACAAATAGAAAGGAAAGGAATAGGCGAATAGCCAGACAATGACCGGGAAAGGGAAGTTGAAATGAATGAAAAAAATTAAAGAGCCACATGATTGATTTTGTCTCCAACCCATGAGCCGACCAATTCATCATGGGTCGATCAATTCACCAGATTTTCAATGATTTTTATGAGCCGACTCATCTTCGGGTTATGCCTAAGATCCGAACCGAAAGTACAATGGTCTCGGGTCTGATCGGTCGACCTGGTCGGCCCGATCTGGGCCTGAAAATATTGATAAATACCATGAGAGGTTGGTATTTAATAAATTCTCGAATGATGGTAATCCATATTTTAAAAAAATACTCTCAATAAAACTGCATATATAATCAATGACTTTATTCTAATGTCCTTCAAAATTCATCAATAAAGAGCTTTTATTAAAAATAAGATAAAGATGGTATTATGCAAAGAATTATGTGATTATAATTATTATATAAAAATTAATTAAAAATGACGATACTATCCTAATATTAAAAAATATTTTATATTAAAAGATATATTTATAAATTTTATCATATTTTCATATAGAATTACCTCCAACTAAATATAATAATCATTTTTTGATATCATTTTTTAAAATAATTTTTTCACCAACCAAACATATTAAAAATTATTTTTTTCTATAATTATTTTTTAAAATAAATAATTTTTAAAAATTATTAGATTATTTTATAATATGATATATCCGAATCAAACGCACCCTCATAATAATGTAGGCAAATTATTCATCGGGACTGGTCTCGTATAAATTTAAAAAATTACTAAAAATTTCATTTTTCCTCCGTCATTGCTCTTCCGCGCCAGATCCTCTCCAGCTCAATCTACACTCAGGCTCTCCGGTTGTTTAATGAGATCGTGGCATATCAAGCATTTTAAAATTCAACGGTCATGGATGCTAGCTCATCAAAGACTTGGCAAGATGGGCACGTCAATTTAACCAACAAATTTCGCCTCGTTCCAGTTTAGTTTTCGGCTCTCCCCCTCCTCTCTCTCTCTCTCTCTCTCTCTGCCCTCCCCCACAACTCCCAAATTCAATCCAAAAAATGTGGGAGTGGAAAAAAGGAAGAACTTGCCAGGGATAAGAATTTGCCAGGGAAAGGCCAGTGGAGGTCCTGGAAGAGATGTGAATATAGGAGCTTTCCTATACCCCCATCCACATCAAAGGTCCAAAAGAAACAACACAGAAACCTCAGTGAGTAATTTAGATATTTCAGGTATAAGAGAGCAAAATAATAGCCAGTGTCATCATAATTCATGGAATTAGATAGATGCCCAAGATTTCGAAAGGCAAAATATACATGCAATATTAGAGAAGTCAACAGAGACTAATCCATGAGAGAGGTTTGGGTCTCATATTATCTGTTTTCAAGCTATTCATGCGCTAGTGTCTCATCATTCCAGATGGTTTCCAATACTGGTGGTTTAGTTTGAGGGGGTCCCTTTCTTTTTATTCTTTCTGAAAGCCACACGGGCAGACCTCTTAAATAGAGGTGGAGAGCCCACTGAATCCATCTCCTCTGGGTTCAGGTCTCAGACGAAGCCTGACGAGAAGATTTCAGGGAAGGGAGCGAGGGGGGAAGATAGAAGATGGTGCCGAACTCGAGCGCAAACTGATGAATCCTAACGGAGAGGCAAAAAGAATGCCTGGGGAATAGAGGGGAAGAAACGATGAGGAAAGAGAGAAAACGAGATGCCCTTTGTTTCGTCCTTACTGGAGATGGTGCTCTCCTCTAGATTTCGCCGAAACAGCCACAGGGACTCCCTACCCTAACCGCTTCCCCAAGGTGAAGACTCTCAGAAACAGAGAATCCGCTGGGGCGGCGGCCAAGAAGAAGCAGAAGAAGAATGACCGGGCTTCGTTCCGCGCCGCCAATGCAGGCCGTGACGAGAGCGAAAGCGGTAGAGGAAGCCAGAACGAGGCCAAGAAGAAGGACGCCTTTCCACATGATGGGCTGTTCATTTTATCGAAAAAGGAATAGTACCCAAGCGGCAAGCGGATGATGTTGCCACAGAAGGCGCGGAGAACTTCAGACCGTTACGAGGCAAATCTACATTCGCGTTGCTCTAACATGGAAACCAATTCTATTTCGAAATTTTCACTCCGCACGACCTCGTGGTCAGTCATGCGGACTCGGATCAGAATTTAAATATTTTGATTTAAATTTAATTTTAATTATTAATATTAAATTTAAACTCGTGAGTCTAATCTTGAAGTACTAAATTCGGATTCGAATAGATGCCAAATATCTAGATCTAATTTCGAGACTTAAAATTTATATTCAAAATTTCAAAAAAAATCTAAAAATTATATAATAATTTAATAAAAATATCTAAAAATTATATAATTATTTGATCATATAAATAAAAATTATTTAAATTTAACAAGTAAAACTTTAATTAAAATATTAAAAAAAACTAATATTCTAATTATAAAGTATTCAATAATTAAAAATATTGAAAGATCGGAATCTGACTGCTGCCCACTGGCGAGCGAGGGATTGAGAGAGGAAGAGATCGAAAGAGACCGCGACGATCCACCAGAAGAGAGGGAGAGGTCGAGAGAGGGAGAGGCAGGGAGGGATTGAGAGAGGCGGAGAGGGACTGGGAGAGAGAGGGAGAGACGGGGAGAGGGAGAGATCGAGAGAGAGACTATGACGGTCTGCCAAAAGATCCGAGGGGGCAACAATCTATCAAAAGATTCGACTTTCGAGGGGCACGAGCAACGATCTGCCAGGAGATTCGAGGGGCGTGGGTGACGGTCGGCTGGAAGATTCGACTTCTGAGGAGATGCGGGCGACAGTCCATCAGGAGATCCAAGGGGACGTGGGCGACAATCTGCCGGGAGATCCAAGGAAGTGAGATTGGGATCCGGCCGTGGTCCATTGGCGAGAGGAGAGTCGGGAAGGAGGGGAGGGAGAGGCGATCTGCCAGGAGATCCAAGGAAGCGAGATCGGGATCCAACCGCGGTCCGTTGGCAAGAGGAGAGCCGGGAAGGAGGGGAGGGAGAGGCGCCGTCGCCGTCGACATCGATCGAGAGAAACAGAAAGGGAGAGAGAAATCTAAAGTAGATTAGTTTTTTTCCTAAATGATTTTAGACCATGAAATTTTTGATCTAATGATTCAAAATATTATTAATATTTATATATATAATATTATTATATTATATTATACATTCTAAATTTATTGAATCTAGATACTAAATATCCGAATTCCATCCATTTATATCATGATTTATCAAATTCAGATAAATGGATCCAATACTAATATAAAATACGGACCCATGAGATAAGTATCCATGAATTTCGGATCTAGACCCAATGAATTTCGGATCTAGACCCAATCCATTAACAGCTCTATGTTACAATTTGGTATAACAAACCCATTCTGTTGGTATTCCAATGGATCATGAATTATCCGAAGAATTTCCCTATACCGAATTCACAAATGTCCAACAGTTTGCTGCCATTTTAAGCTCCCTCTTTTTATCGAGCGCACCCGGCGATAAAAAGAGATTCACATCCGTCTGCAGGAGACCACCAACCACCCCTTTGTTGCAAAAGCGAAACAAAGCCGTCACCACCGTTCAGCACTAGCGTGTGAGCATAAGCCTAGGACAGGGAGTTTTTTTTTTTTGGTAATAATAGGAGAGGGAGTTCACTGAAGTTGTTATAGCTAAATATTTATATATTAAAATCCTGCACAAAATTTCACTTTCCCGAGAATCATATTATGACCATAATGTTTACACGACTGCCTAAACAGTGAAAAAACTACAAGAGCTCGTATTGGCTGATGGCCTTATATGACGTGGCTACAGTTGATTCCTCCAATTAACAGGTTGTATGTATTCAATCAGGAACCCTTTGTCTCTGCAAATGGCCACAGCTCAGCAGATCAAGGTGAAAATCAAACTATAGCAGTAGAACTCTAGATGACACATCGTTGTTGTCTTCATGCACTGGGTACCACCACCATCAACGATGACAATTGTCACCTTTTGCACGTCATCCACAAACCGAAGCTGGATCGAAGCAGGCTTTTAAGGCTGTGTGCAGCATTCAATGTGATCACCCAAGAGCAGCGGGGATACGCAGTTGGATCAGACGAGGCTACCTGCCACCAAATTGGTTAATTATGTTCCAAGCCTCGGGAAAGAGAACCCCCCCAAACTCTGCAGCTTTTATTGGAGCATAAAAACACTTAAAATGCCACCTGGTTACTGTTATTTTTCTTCAATAATAAATGAATCTGAATAGTTATCGAGAGAGAATTTATCGAGAGAGAGAGAGATATGGCAATGATGATGAAGGAAAAAAAAGTAGGAACTAAGGCCTCACCTATTATACAAAACAGCATTAGTTGCTCTTGAAAACATGGACCAAATCAGTAGTAACTGCCATAATATGGTTGGGTGGGAGCTGGTTGCTGAGGAAATACAGTGGCTGCGGCTGCTGGTGCTGCTGCTGCAGTCTGGGCATATGTTTGTTGTGGATAAGCCTATCATAAACGATAAAGTCACATCAAGACTTTGTCGAACCAGCAATTCATATTAGTATGTGAGCTGTGTTTCTGCTAAGGGTATCTCAACAACCACTAAAATGAGATATTATCCAGCAATTGAAACTGCAAAGTTACAAGAAAGGTTGAAGGCAAGGTAAAACAGATCTGCATGGACTTTAAGCTATTCTAAGAAGTGGTACGATCCTAAAACAGTGCCAATCAGAGAGTTCCAAAGCAGGAAACAGAACCTGAACTTGTCAACCTAATATTTCATGCTACTCTAACTAGTTTAACTGTGAAAAATGGTCAACCCAATTAGAAAAAGAAGCAACAGAACCAACTATAAGCCAAAACATGGCAGCCTAAAACAACATGACGGTACAAATAAACTATGATTAAGCTAGAAAAAAGGCATTTGCAAGCACGAATCTTCTTAGTAAACCCAAGCAAAATTTTAACAATTTCAGAAATCATTCGCTGAGAATATTAAAATCCCCCAACTTGGTCCTCAAAAGCATGGAGTGGCCAAAAGACCACCAGCAACACATAAACATATCCCACGAGTAATATGTTCAGATTTGAAGTAATGTGTTCCGAAAGCAGCTCAACAGATTCTAAACAGAAAATTACTTCTTAAAAACCGCAAAAGGAAAGATGGATAAGAAACACTGCAATTTCTTTGTTTTTCTGGTTCCAAACTCCAAGCACAGACTATGGGTGCTATTGGTTCCAATCAGGTTGGGTCTGCAATTCACTGAACCCAAACCCATAATCGTTGGGGTTTCAGGTCTAACTTCTGTTTCATACCCTGCTCATTGAAGGATCAGATCCCATTCACGTTTGGGTAATAAAAATTGCATCAGATTCAGGTGGGGCGGAGATCAGGCTTGGGCACCAATCAGATATCAAAAATTATATTTTGAAGAGTTAACCAAGCTAAAAATCCCATGATTTGATAAGTTTATCAATGAAACATCCAATACATGCTACAAACTTAAAAATCATGAACAAGTGCTTCATGATTAATTATATAAAAATGAAGGTCAAGTATAAACACCCAAGCATGTTCTAACATATCATTACATTCTATTTGTTATGCCCCTTTAAGCTAAAAAGCAGTCTTATATGCTAAAAGTTTTGAAATTGAATGGTTCTAAACAAAACTAATGGTGTATATGTGTGTACGTAACAAACCGGACTATTATACGTGTTAGGGTCGAGTTCAGGGTCTAAAAACCTCAAATCCAAACCCAACCTGAAAGTTCTAAAAAATAAGACTTTGCACCCATACCCAGCCCCTTCAACATCTTGTCCGAGTCAGGGTCAGGTCAGGTCCAGGTCGGGTATCAGGTTAGCGAGTTGAAGCCACAACCCTATTACAGATATACAGTTTCAGGACTCCGAACTATCTGACTAATCATTTTAAACCGTCCTTTAGTAAGTTGCAGGGCCACCACTTAAACCACTGCACCAGAAAACTAAAGCCCTCTTTTCAAGTGGCGGTACCAGTACGACCACTTAAATTTGGACCCATAAAAAAAGAAAGGTTCTACAATGTAAAACATAGGCCAATAACTTGTGATCATTTACGGCCATACGAACATGAAAACAAAATTTTAAGACCCCATACAGCATAAGATAAACAAAACCTAATTTGCAGTCTGTAATAAACTTTGACCTTCTGCACACACATCTCCATTTGCTCTTTCTAATAGCATGTCTAACCCTATGGTATAGCATGAACGAGTGATTGAGCATGTTAAGAGGTCCTAGAGAAATCTTTTATAAGATACCAACAACAGGGGCATGTCCGTCTATGCTGTAGGGATCAAAGTCCAGTAAAGCAACAAGGCAATGCACAATATATGTAAAGAAAAAAATAATGAAACAGGAGCAAAGATTGATGCAGAAAATTGAGATGGATTCGTGAGATGCAAAAGAAAAAAAAAAGATAGGACACCTGCGAAAGTGTTAGTTCTAACTATAGAGTCAAGAAAGGAAAAACGACAGAAGACCTAGACAGAAGAAGTCAGATGCAACTCACAGAAGGTGTGGATATCCAATGGAATGAATGTTGAAGCATGATTAAAAAAACTTAACATATAAAGGGCACAAGGTAGCTAGTTAACTTTATGGTTCCTTATGACGGTTATTACAGATGGAAGCCATTAGTCATCTTGAGTAGCACAGTATCTGATCCAAGATCACTTATATTGATGAGAGGTCATGCTTAAAGACTTAATGGCAGTGTTAACAAGTGACTAGATTGAAGATGTTCTTTCTCAAATTACAATGTCCCAAACAACATATACTAATAAGGTATAACATACCTTGCTAGGAAAAATGGAAGAAAGGGCAACAATTATGATAAATGCAGAGAATTAATCCTTACTACACTTCTAGGCACTATATTACGGGGGAGAAAATGAGAATAAATAAAATCAGTCTAAACAGAACAAATATATCATTTTTTTGAAATCCCACTATTATTAAGCATATTCTGGCTTCATACTAGAAACTATACAAACAATAAGTCTTTTGTAAGTATGTGGTCAGGAGTAAGCAATTTTATCAACAAAATTACTATCTGCCAGGTGTTTCTGAATTTTATTCATAACATGAGCAGCTGCCAAACACAAGAATAACAGCATCTGCGAGCTCTGTATAGATGAATGAAACATGAGAAAAGACCCAATCTGAGACCAAAGTAACAATGTGCACCAAAGGTCAGCATTCTGTTACAGGAAAAGATAAACTCAAGAATATAAATCACAGAACCAATATTAATATGAAAAATCTTTTGGTATTTGTAATGATTAGATTGCTCCATAGGTTGTAAACATTACTGAGCTACAACAGCAACCAAAGATAGAGCTAACAAAATCATTTTGTATATAGAGGTACGATGTTCCCAAACACATTCTCATAATCAAATTGGAAGGCCCTTGTACCTGGACTGGATATGTGGGAGGATATGCACCGTAAGAGGCACTCTGAGGAGCTGATGTGGGCATCTGTGGTTGGCCATAATTAGCATAACCTCCATATGCAATATACCCAGGCTAATGAAGACAGAAAGAGCAAGAAAACAAAGATTATAAAACAGCATAGCCGAGAAAATATGCATGTTAATGCACTTAGCAAAGGTCAAATAAAAATTCTGTACCATTAACATAAATTAGCTATATTAACAATAAAATATGATAAAGGTTAACTAAAAGAAGAAAGAATAACAATAAGGCAGAATACTGTCAATTTGACTTCAATCTCAAGACTATGGCTTCTGCTGCCATTATCATAATCAGAGATACATATAACCATAAACAACAAGCCTTGTCCCAACTATTTAGGATCAGCTTCACAGATCTTCATTGACCAAGAATACAGATTAAGGGCTACCTCAGGAATCATTAAAAATATAAATTGCTATTCAATAAAAGTTAAAATATATGCAAGAGGTGAATCCACAAATGCAGAAAGTATGCGGAGGTCCAAATGATAATAAGTGATAAGGCCTTTATCATCCACCATAGCAGCATGCATCTCCACTAGCCAAAGAGGTATTACATGATAAAATTACTTCACCTAAACTCTTAGGAAAATTTACAGGGATTAAACATAATCTACCTGTGATGCATATCCAGGATTCCACTGCTGCCCTTGTGGCTGAGAAGTCTGTGGCCAAGCTGGAGCTTTTTGTCCATAACCAGCAGGCCACTGAATCTGTGCATTAGGGTATGCTCCCATAACTGACTGACCTGGCTCCGGATAAGCCTTTGCTATTTTAGCCTTGTCTGAGGTAAGGAAATCTTCGGCATTTCGTTTTTTTGATATCAACATGCTCTTCTGACGTAGAAAGAGCATAGCATGCCTATTTTCAGCCCTTCTAATTGACTGTGCATCTCCAAAGAGATCCAAAAACTAAAACAAAAAAAATAAATAATTAATGTTTGAAAGAACTTGAATGCAATATGCAGGACAATATTAAATAGACATAACCAATAAGCATAAAAATCCCACAAAAGATTCTTCCTAGCAGTCAAACAGAATCCATCTCGATAACTGAAAAAGAGAAACAGTAATAGCAGGAAAAAGGAATGTCGAGTCAACTCACAGCATAGAACAAAATGATACCAAAAAAAATAGTAATTTATAAAAAAAATCATTCTCAGAGTTCTTACTAAAGATCTATGATACCTTTTGACATCTATTCTGAGTACTGTTTGCATTCCTCAAGACCCCAAGGGACAGTATGCCAGCAATCAAACTACAACATGTAACTTACATTATGGTGATAAACCCACTTCTAATCAATGCACTAGTTACAATGGTTGCCTAGAGGCCTATATCACCATTTATATGATGGAAAGGGCATCGGACCCCCAGACAACCCGCATCCAGACTATCGTGAACATAATAATGCAAACACCTATTGCAAACTGCTTTTGTTTCCATATATGTTTATAGGTCCATAGATATATAATAATTCTGTATATACAGCAGCATGTATATGCGCACAAGATATAGAGTATATATATAAATATGATCATATACAAAGTTACAAACTAGCATACAGAATGATAAAAACATTTAGGAAATTGTGATCATCAACATTTTGATTCAGCAACTTAAACCCATGGGCCGGGATTGAACCATTTTTGTGTCTGGTTCATGGGTCACCAGTTCAACAACAGTCAACCACAAAACAGGCCCATATCTTTCATTTTAAGTTACCAATCCCATCCCTGATCATATAAAATGTCCAAACTCCAAAGCCTCATCTTTTCTCATCATCACAGGCGAGATGAGAGAACAAATAGATGAAAGGATGAGACAGCTCCACTGCCTCAAGAAGAATGGAGAGGAAAAAGTGCAAGGATCTAGCCCAGCCCATCCACCTCTTCAGCATCACCAGCCTCCTCCAAGTTCCAGCTGTAGTGGCCCTCCTTAACAGATATAGTGACATGGTCTTCCTCAATAAATCCAGCAACAGCACCCTTCCTGCCTCCTAGATCCCAAGACAATGGCACTCCTCCCTAGATCCAGTGACAATAACTCCTTTCCAAGTCCAGGCAACAGCGATCTGCCTCCTACCCAGATTTGGTGACACCTCCAGAGTTCTAGTATGCACGCAAGAGTGAGCGAGCGAGCGCGCGTGAGCGAGCGCGCGCGAGCGAGCGAGCGAGAGAGAGAGAGAGAGAGAGAGAGAGAGAGAGAGAGAGAGAGAGAGGGAGGATTGGGGGAAGGAGAGGAGGGAGAGAGTAGTGAGGGCTTAGGAGGGAGGGAGAGGGGGAGGGGAGAGAGAGAGAGAGAGAGAGGAAGGCAGCTTGGGGGAAAGCTCTTCCTTTTTCTTAGGGGAATCCAGTTGGGAATGGGGCATTTAAGACAAAAGGAAGGCAAGATAAAGGGACAAGAGACCAAGAGAGAGAGAGAGTATATGATCCTAGAGATAGGATTCTTTTCTGAAAAAATTTCTAGTTGAGCGTTTTGTTTAAGAATTTGAACTAATTTTACTCTCTAATGTGATAATGGAAGTCTAGATATTCAGTTTAGCAAGTGTTTCTTTTGAAGACCCGAATGATTTATGGGTGTGTCTGGTATTACTTAAAAAAAGAAATTTTGTAACTTTAAAAGCAAAAACGTGCTTCCTAGAAAAGTAAGAGTGTGTTTGTATTGCTTAAAAAGTACTTTGACTTTTAAAGCAGAGAGAGAGAGAGAGAGAGAGAGAGAGAGAAGTAAATGTTTGGTAACATTGTCTGAAAAGTGCTTCTACAAGAAGAAAAAGATGGAAAGAATATAAAAAACCTAGCTTCTGGCTTCTCCTCCTCTTTTTCACAAAGCAGAAGCAACACCAGACATGCCCCAAGTGTTTGATGAAACTATCTAAAAAGTGCTTCTATAATAAGTTCTTTTTTTTTTAAAAAAAAAAGGTGCCTCTAGGAGAAGCTAGAAAACAAAGAATCTAGATCCTCCATTTTGTGAGAACTTTGCAAGTATCAGAAGCAACATCAAACACACCCTAAGCTGTTGATTGATGCAGTTGAGACATGCTTAAGAGATCAAGATAAAAGAATTCAAAACTAAATTTTAGTTTAGACTTTAGTAAGCATATGTGTAGATAATAAATATTTGTGGTATCCAAGTCCTTTTTCTTCAATGAATATTAAGGCTATGTTGGTCCCAAAATTTGATAGGTGAAAACTATTATAGCATGATCCTCTTTTGTTTTATAAGTTAATTAGTTTTATCAGAAACTTTATTATATAATCACCAAAAACATGGGTACTTTTGGAAATTATCACATAATCTTAGCAGCAAACCTCGACACATGATTTATTAGGATCCATAATTCTACATTAATCTCTTACCCCATTCATATCTCAACTACTGAACCCCATTCACATGATTTCTGGGTCACCCCTCCCTATCTTCCTCTCTTCCTCCCTCGCTCTTTTCATCTCCCTCCTCCCTCTCCCTCCACTTCGAACCAATGGACTAAACCATGCTGGTAACCAACCGGCCTAGTTCAGTACACCCCAAAATGGCTAGTTCAGCACGGTTCAGCAAATCTCAATACCAAGAAACAGCTCAAAATGGATGACTAATACTCAACATGTCCTGTGAAAGCAAGTTTTGCCAAATTATTGCTCAATTTTTACCCATCTTACCCTGTCTTCCATCCTTTTTGTAAACCCTATTGCACATAATATGCCATCTAAATCAATCCGCCGTTACACTATCCACAAATTTTTACAAACTCCTTTGTCACTAGATCCTTCTTGGTATCACCAAATCCATCTTTAGATTTTCATGCCTTCACCATCCATCTTGTAATGCCCAACACCATTAAACCATCATTGTAGGGCCTTATTGTTCATTTATGAAGGCGGATGTCAATCAGACAACCCAGAAACACTTCATCCACCCACTCTATTTCAATCAAATGTCTTCATATACCTCTTCATTTTTCCATATAATACATATTAGAGAGCAAATCAATTACGTTATGGAATGTCTTTAAAATTTTATTACAACTTGGAACTCACTTCCATTTCTATTTACATTTGAAAGACTGTATGGTCAGTTTCATTCCAATGAATTTTATGCACTCATCCTTGAAACCTTTCTTACAAAAACCCAACAAAGCTGAGGGACTACTAAGACAACATGAAGCTAAAATCTTAAAATCCTGGTGATCACTAACACACCAGGGTACATTATGTTATACAGGAAACCTATTTCAGAATGCAGAAATTTATGAAAAAGGAATACAGCCAGAATACTTTCAAACTCCTAAGGCTAATACAACTCAAACAAAGGAAGAAAAAAAATACACTGCTCACACAGATGGCCAAAATAATTTAGTAATTTTAGCAAGCAGAGAGCATAATAATTTCCATTGTCATATAATTCACTATTCATAATTTATTTGCCAAGAACTTAACAGCCGAAATCTTCTGCCTCAGGTTTTGCATAGATCCTGTAATCTTGATTCCACTCCCACACCCACTTATTTTTGCTTCCGCCCCGTCCTGGATTGAGTATAGTTTATGAATACTAGGAATTTATCAAAATAGATCTTACTTCCATACTGTACAGCCAATCATTTTTCATAGAATCTTGAATCTTTTGAAATATAATAATCAAATGTGTATTTTTTTATTATATAATACCCAATAAAATTATTTTGTAAATGCTATCATGTTGTTTGTTTATTGGACTCTGTTTTCCCACTCCTGCAATTGAATTTGCTCCTGCAGGCACTTCCATTCCAACATATCATCCTCAAGATGCTTGATGCAAATAGTCACACCACCATCAAGTAATTAAGCTCCTTGCTTTTGATGGCAACAATGTAGAGAATAGAAATTTTGCACTAATTTCCAGCATTAGATGGTCTTCCGTGTAACAAGAAATCATAGGTAATAGAAAATAAAGAATCATAACATGAATAACCACACTGCCAGTAAGACAATTAAAGAAGTTACGTCTTTATAACCAAGGGAAAAAGTTGCTACTATGAATTATTATTTCCTTTTTTTTTTTGCTAGTATATGTGGACCATAGACAATTTTAACTCAACAGTAAACATCTACTCTAACCTGTGGAAACAACAAATATATGGAAACTTCCATGGTCTGCTGAGAACACTGAATCAGCCATCAGAAATTTAACTCTCTACTATTTTGAAGCTATTGATTACTTTCTATCATGATAATAGGCAAAACTTAACTGTTTCGAGTAACTACCTCCAAAAATATGCTAGATATCTCTTCTCTGTCAGTGGAGCTAGCCATGTTGGGATTTTCAGGATTGGGCATAATGAACTTCTCCACCAAGGAATCCAAATAATCAGCATGCTTTGGAGATGGCTGGATCGACTCCAGATGGATGATAGCCTACACAAGTCAGATGAAAATCCTTACCATGGTAATCATAAATATATATATATATATATATATATATATATATAACAATACTCTGTTTCAACTCACAAGTTAAATCCTCCATCCACACCACACACACACACACAACACACACACACACATACACACATACACACATACACACATACATACATAATAATATATAATAATACTTACAATATTCTGTGGAGTATTGTGGTGTTGCCAACTCAGCAAGTCAAAATCCTCCCAACACGGCACGTATCGAAAAAATAATAAAATATTATTTTATAAAATATTAAAAATAATATAATAAATAAATAAATAAATAAAATATTAAGAAAAACTAAAGAATATTTATTATGAATATTTGTTATTAAAAATTTTAATAATTATAGGCCATAATTATCGGCCCCACGCAAAGCGTGGGTCTTCAACTAGTTATGAAAATAAAAATTAAGAAATTTGTCAGCTAGATAAGATACATAGCGGAAAGTTTACGAAGACAAACCTCGAGAAGGGGTTTGGATGGTTGAACATGCTCAAGAGATCCAGTTAAAATTTCCCTAGCCTTTTCTGCATTACCAACAACCTACAAGAAAATGCAAAAATAATAGCATGGAGCCATGTATGGAATTTTGTGAACTCATAGAACAGAATAGATTTATCAGGTATATCATATATCATGAAAATGTATAACATCAAAATATGGACAAATCCCAAGTAACCTTTGCATCATTTAATAGTTAACTAATAAATACTAATGGATTATATTCACGAAAAGAATGGCTTAAACTTGCAAGCACATTCAGCCAGCAATATTTTTTGAAAGATATAGACTATTTCACACACGTGTCTTAACTTGGATAATATTTTAAAAATCACTGTAAGTGATCGTTGAGGCTAAGTTAATACAAATTTAGTTTTTCTCACATGTATAAAGATACCCATTTACCTATAGGTTTGAAAAGAGTAACCAAGGTTTAACTCTTGTGATAAACCTTACATTAATATCATGAATGTCCTAACTCCTAAGCAACACAGAATTTGACAGCAAGAATCTTACCAGATATACAAATCGCGAATACTGCACAAGCAACATTGGCAATATTTGAGACTGCCCTTTTTCCTGTTCAGCAGCGATAGCCTTCTCATATATAGAGAATGCAGCATCTTTGTCTCCCTGCAGAATCATGAGAAACTTAGCCAAATATCTTGGTCCATGAATAACCATTATATGTTTTGAAGGCCATTGCGATTAGTACCAGTCGATTTTCCATGTTTGCATGTTTAACGATGGCTTCCAACAGACCAGGTGAAATTTCAGAATACAGAAGCTGATACTCTGTACGAGCTTCCGTAACATCTGTAGTTAGTTCCTTAAATCTAGCAGCAAAAAGGTGAATCTCTGGTTGCTTCTGTTAAAAATAAATTTGATAACTGGTAAGCATTATTGAAGGAAAACAAAATGACAAATATTAGTATTTGCCATTAAAAAAAAAAAAGAGAGGCTAATTACCATGCTTATTGTCATTTTTTTTTTTATCTGAACTTGCCAATTTAAGATAATATGGATAGTAACTTTAAAATATTACCAGTTTGTAGGAAGTAATATTCGATACTACAATTGAAAGTTAGGATTATGCTAGATAATCAAAATTTAAGGCATTGTACAAAGATGGTATCATGCCAGAGATTAAAATAGATAAAGTGCTGATGCAGCCAAGGTTTTAAATCCCATGCAACAAAGATGTCTTGATTTCTCCATAGAACAGACATCCCCATCCCATCCCATCCCGACAGTAGTCTTGGTCATGCATCCCCATAGATATCCTCCTCCTTTCTCCCCTTCTTCTTTCCTTTCTTTCTTTCTTTTTTCCTTTTTTTCCTTTCTTCCTTCTTTCCTTCCTTTTCCTCTACCTTCCTTTCTTTCCTTCCCTTTTTCTTCTCCCTTCCTTTCTTTTTTTTCATTTTTCTCTTCTTTCCTTTTATTTTTTTCCTTTTCTTCATCTTTCCTTCCTTTCCTTCTTTTTCCTTCCTTCTTCTCTCCTTGCATGGATGGATTTCGGAGTATTGAGCCCGTCTTGGTCCCATTTTCTAAACTGGACAGGATGCCCCCCCACCCCAAAAAAAAAAAAAAAAAAAGGTTAGGGGAAACTTCTTATGACAGCTAAGCCATTTCTGTGTGCACAGAGAGATGTGATAAAACTTGCATGCTTTATCTATCAGTCTCATTAACATATTGAAAATGGACACAGTATACATGTCAATGGTTCTAAACATTAGCAACTTCAGATGAATTACGAATTTGAACAGCACAAAAGTGGGTCCCAAGCCATGAAAAAGGTGCAGGGTTAATGGTGGGTTGACGATGATATGTTAAAAGGAAGGCCCACTATGAAATGAATCCTGGTAGGCTTTAAGAAGGAAAGATGTGCATAAACAGTACATTGATATTACTGAGACATGTATCCTAGAGCAATGGCAAGAGTTAGTAGTAGTAGTGGGTGACAAAAAATTTTCAAAATGTGGGCGTTCACCAATGATAAGCAATAAGCCTCACATCATTTTACACTAGTTATAAATGAATGTACTGCTAAACTTGAAGAGGACATATGGTGTAATTCACTTATAGAACATGTACCATTGATTAATTAGCATGGGAGAAGT
The DNA here is from genome assembly GCA_006176705.1 of Cocos nucifera. Lineage (NCBI taxonomy): Eukaryota > Viridiplantae > Streptophyta > Magnoliopsida > Arecales > Arecaceae > Cocos > Cocos nucifera. The sequence goes on along the minus strand of QRFJ01000026.1, from coordinate 1,319,569 downwards.
TTAAATGCTAAACTGGATACCAAAACTTACCAATACTTATATTAAGAAATTAAACAAAAATGCCAATATTCTTGATCATAGAAAACACACCCAGTAGAACTCAATGTTGACAATTGCTGAAAATAGAATATCAAACCTATTATTGATTCACGCTAAGCCACATACTTATTAACATAATTCTGCCATCATAGCATGCTCATGTTTAAAGCACAGCATCATATAAAGCAGAAATCAGTTGTGTCAGATAGGTAGCCCATAACAAAACTTAGAAAATAACCAGGGTATTTTGAGAAGTCTGTCACAAAGGATAAGGATATTTTAAATTGTAAAATTCAGCAAAAGTTTACATGAGAAGAACTAACTTTTGTCACTGCAATCACATATTGTTACAAGCTAAACGAATTCATAAATCATAGGCGGAAAGGCATAATTAACATATATCATTCACCACAGAGATGTATATACTGTGGTTAATTCAAAAAACAAACATGGAAGAAGAACAGAACCACAAAAAACTGAAGCATACTTTCACAAAGACTCGAGTAGCCCGAGCAAGAGCATTATTTGCAAGCTCCATGCTTCCACTCGCTTCCATGCATAAAACATAACGGATCCAGAACTCCGGATAATTGGCACAAGCAATCAGACATCTTTCATACAACTTAACAACCTGAAATAGCATACAGACAGTATCAAGAAAAAGAAAGAAATAAAAGAAAAAAAATCAATTCAACTTAAGAAGAAAATGTTGTTGCAACAAAGAGAAGTGAACAAGGAGTACTCCATTAGCTGATAAGGGAGGCCCCTCAATATGATAGAAGGGACCACCTTGCCTGACAGATAGATGGTTAAGTGGGTAAGCAATAAGCAAACACCTGCATATATGAGATTCGAATTTTTAAAAAAACAAATATTGTGCAACACGTATCATGAACCCAGAACGTCGACTGACAAATGAGGGTTTGAAGTACTTAGCCTCATAGAAACCAAACAACATGCCCACGCTTTATCCTCAGTTCAATATCCCATTTTAAAAGCTTCATCGAACATACTAGCCATTAAAGCATACAATGCAGCCAATATGACTGAACTGTAAGTTCATAACCATTCGAAGCAGAAGTAGACAAAAATTAACAAGTTTGAAAATTACAAATCAAATCTCAAAACAGAAACAGTTTGTACCTTGTTAAAGTCATCTCCTCTCTCAATAAAATCAAGATAGGTGTGCCAGTTTTCAAGCTCTGGATCATCAAGAGGTCTGACATGGAAGTATGGCCTTCTAATAGCTGTTTCAAAACCAATGATCTTAGATTCAAACTCTTTAGCTTTCTTATACATCTCTTCCCTAATTGCAATATACTTCTCCAACTCCTCTGCCTCTGTTAAACCTGCACTTTCAGGCTTTGGAGATTGCTCTACACCATCAGGACGAACCTCACCCTCAATACTCTCGCCACCAGTCTCAGCAGTGGCAGCTGCCATAGCAGCTTCTTCAGGAGTCCGTATTTCAGATAAAGGTCGACTAGCAGCCAACTCCTTAAAACTGAAATGCCAATAGCAACCGACTATAGATTAGCAGAATCCAAATAACCACAGCATTTTAAAAAAAAAAAAGATTTCAAGAAATGGATCATATAATGGTCAGACCTACTAAAAACTGCACCCACGAGGACCGATCAAGATGGTTGATCTAAAATATAGCATGTTTAAATCAAATGTAAGCCTTTAAGATGGTTAGGTCATGTTCAATTCTTTCTTGACCTGGTACAACCCAAAACTAACTTTGACTTTGAAATTTTGTATTCATATCTTACTAGCCAAAGCAAAGGTATCTTTAATTTTTGAATGGGTCCAAGTCTGCAAGAGGCTACACCTGCTTTCTTAAACAATTTGTTGTTAAATTTAATAATCCATTTGGGGTGAATTAGGTTAAATCTAATTCTATCAAATCATTTTTTACTCTTAATTATCTTATTTACTTATATTTTAGTATTATTTTCTTATAAATTAGGTTAAATCTAATTCCATCAAATCATTTTTTATTCTTAATTATCTTTTTTTTTTTTACTATTATTTTTCATATTTTCCACACATATAGGATGGGTATTTCGCTAGTCAGATACCCCTATAACTTTTCTTGGATGAGGATTTCATGCTTCCTTTTTCTCCTATTAACTCCAAAATTCACAACAAGATGCTTCCTCAACTATCAAATCTCAGCAGTTTGAGGATGTTTCAGTATGCAACCATAGCATCAACTTGACAATGATTGTGTTTACTTTTGAAGCAAAGTAAAAATGCATCTCATTGTAGATAAGTAGAGCACATTAAGATTAAGTATATAGGCCCACATCAACCAGATAATACAGCATTAGCACAACCGATGAAAGGATAATAACATCATTAAACAAAAGAACTACTTGCCCAAACTCATCAACATCATTACAGATTACTAGCCACATCCTGGGAGTTGATTCGTTGAGATACTTTGTTGGTCATTTAAAAGAGCATGTGTTTTTGCTACTCAGAAATTTGTTGGTTACACATTTATCCTCAAAACTGTTACATCAGTGCTTTATCAACATGTATCACTTATACCTATGGGCAAACTTTTGGTACATCATAACCCAGCCATGTCAGACAGGAACATGGATGCGGTTTAACAGATGGTAACAAGAATAGGCATCCTCATCAAATGATTAAGTCACTAAAATCCATCAGGCCAAATTCAACCCCAACATACAAACTGCACTATCTCTTCATAAGTTTGATCATTTAAGGTTTAACTTTCTGATCTATGCATTCTTGCCAAGTCATGAATGGACCTCCTTATAATTAACTGCTATTCTTTCCAGCTTTTTTTTTTTTTTAATGTTCAATCATCAATATTCACATTTTTTACCAAAAACATGATACCATATTATTATATTTATATCAGTATTATTAAATTCATTGTAACACAACATGAAAGTGCATAGTGAATATTGCATTAGTGAATATTGCATGACTAACTATCAAGTGTTTACAAAAGTGAAACCATTCACAAGAACATAAAATTGGAATATTCAATCTTTTCAAACATCAAAAGTTATCTAGGAGACTAGGACTACGCAAATATCTTACACAAACATAAAGAAAGGTTTCTGCAATAACTTAGCAGCAGCCATTTTAGCATCAATAATATAGGTGTAGACAACAATATAGGTGTAGTCAACAATGTATAAGCGAATCTTATAGAAAAAAAAGCTAAAGCTCAACCAGGATTGCCACATTATTTAATTTGCATATCAAAGTAGAAAATGAATAAACAGTTCAATGGAAAGAGTGATGACCAATAATAATAACGATCCAGTTGTTGGATAGGATGCTCAAGTATTCTTGTATAAATCATGGCCAGATGAGTCCATGCTTGATGAGACTCTTCATATCTGATGTACTCGTCCCACAAAATGTGCGACCCATAATCCGTTCCAACATATGCCAATCCACGTTCAAACAGCCTGAAAGCAAAAAAAAAAAAGGCATACAAAGAAGTTATGGTAAGCATTCAGTCAGCCAGTATCATATTTTTATGCCAATCCATGTCCATGCATGAATAGGAGACATTTAGATTTTTAATATTGAGGACAGTTTTTTTCTAAGTAGATGGCACTTCCGATGTTGGCACAAATACACTGTATTTACATTCCTAAAATATTCATATCATGCCCATAAAATGGAGAGGATCATAAGGGCCATCTTAGCCCAAACTGAGTATGATCTTCTGAGCAGCATTTGAACAGTAGTGCACCAAATTTATAGCCTCAAGAGTGTCAAATTTAAAGGAGCAGTAATTCTTGAACTACATTACCACTAGAGTGACCTTTTGGAAAAAAAGATGGAGGGGGAACAAAAAGACATAACGATGCAAGTACTAACTACTAAAATGAAAAGGGTTATACTAAGCAGACTTAAGTCAATGGTTGGCACATTAGAAAAGAGATTTTAAAGTGCATCCCCAGCAAACTTTTCCTCCGTGCATCTGGCTATCACTATTTCATGCCATAAGTTTGTACGAACACAAAAAACCATAACAAGCATCTCATCACAATGAAAAGCCCCACCCACAAAAAAAAAAAAAAGTTGCATATAATACACTGTAGGGGAAGATTGTTTGACTGTTACCTTCGAATAGTATCCAAATCTTCATATGTTGATATTGCAAACGTACAGTAATGCAACCAAATTTCCACAGAATATGTCACTGCTAGGACAGCCCGTTCATACACCTCCACAACCTTGTTGACACCGTCCAGACGTCCCTCATGATCAGCATATTTTTTCCAGTAGCCATAACACAAAGGAAATTCGGCCAAGAATGCATCATAAACTTTCCGAATTTTTATAATGTCATGCTACAAAAAATAAGTGAGAGAAGCTATGTCAGTTCAATTCAAATTTTGCAGGCATAAAATAAGTAACCTCAATAGAATTTAAGTACTTCAAGTACTAAATAAATACAATAAAAAGTTAGAAACTAGTAAACAACAACACATCTCTTCACAGTCTATTTTGAATGCATCTGAAGCCAAAAAATAGTCTTCATTTCATATATTTTTTTGTTATTTTTGGCATATGACTATCAGTTGGCATGTTGACCAACTAGATCCAAATCCAAGACACATTACAAGAGCTATGATATTCTGGCCTAGCTAAACAATAGTCAAGTTGTGGCTGTCATCAGCTGCACCAAGACAAGCCAGGATTTTTTTTCTTTTTTTTTTTAAAGAAGGCATTGTAAGATCTTTCATAGATTACACAATAATGTTTAAATTAAAAACACCATAAGCATTTTCTATGCAATGACATTATTGAAGAATGTTGATTTATGGGAAGCACAGCTAACATAACCTCGTGGGTTTTCTGGAGATTTATCTGGTTTTCCATACCGAGACATATCAGCTAATAAGGCACATCATACAGGTAGGGAACCATTATCCAGTACACCCCCCATACCAAGTGTCGGACCCAAGGGATGTATCATACCAACAGTCAGTACAGGGTGTACTGGCTGGTTACCAAAACAGTAGGTAAAATCTTGATTTATCTTAGCTTCGTTCACAATATAATGGCATGATATTGCATTCAGAACCTCGCACTTAACAAATGTTGCAACTTGTTCGATTGGCATGTTATTAGGTGGACATTTTGCATTATTCCTTCCTAGTTGGTATTTCATATCATGGTCTACCATTACCTTTCTCCTTTTGCATGATATTAGGACAAGGAGGGTCTATAACTACTATGTGTTAGATGTGTTAGTAATCAATATTAGCTATATGGTACACATACAACCAGCACTACTGTGTTCTTTTTTCCATTGGTTGTCACCCACGTGTATGAATAACAGCTGAGTTCCATAACAAGTAAAAGGTGAAGGATTATCCTTACTGCTCTTATAACACTAAATAGGAAGAAGTACTATGGAAAAAGAGTTACCACAAGTGCAATAACTTTGCTTGTTAATTATCAATGTGATTTTTGCTCATTCCATCATACACTTTAACAAGAAACAAAAATGCTGGATAAATGTCAAGCAGTTCAAAGGATGTTCCTACTTCAAAAAAAAGATATGGAACATTAATATTGCATAAAGATTCATACCTCTCATAATGTGCAGATTTTCCCAATTAAATATGAGAAATTTCAATAATGTTGCAGGTAAACTAGTCATCAAAGCACAAAACATGAATACGTACGTACGTACGTATATATATATATGGAGAGAGAGAGAGAGAGAATGTGGCTTTTAAAATATTTGGCAACTTATTTTCTTCCTTTGCCTAATTTCTGGCTGTTTAATTGTTGTAGAAAGTACTGCATGTTCATGTGTGGGATTAAATTGGGAAGATGGTATCTGCAATCAGGGCAGTAAAAATGATGGCGATGTGTTAGATCCCTGAATAATTAGACATACCATGCTTCTTGTTCTTGTTTTCCCTGTTGCTATTTCTACACCTGAGGTTATATGCCTCGTATGAGAACAAAATTTTATTCTTACATGTTGTTTTTACCCTCAAAATATGCCTGATGAGAATAGAACTTTATAAAGTTGGTCCAGTTCCTTTGCCCTGCAAGCTACCCATGTAGCATCCATCAAAATCCATTCACTTAGTCAAACTGAATATACATAAAATCATTAACAAATAATATAAATAGTACTAAAGACAAATTATGCTTGACCATAGCATTCTAAGTTTAATCACTATGCTATGTAAACATCCTCTTAGGGGAATGTAACTCTTTAAAAGAGCACAGCTAGTTTACCCTAATAGCTAGAGTCTAACAAGAATTCTTAGCCAAATGTCAAAAATGTAGGTGTACGAGTTGGATGAAAAAATCAAGTACTTAGTTCAGTTAGATATAATAAAGTTGTTTCTGCCTGAAGTTTTACTTCACCCTACACGACTTGAAATAAGAATCAACTTCATTCTACGGTAGCTAAACAACTGATGATGAATCAAACTTCATATCTTGAACATGCCAAAACATTATTCGTGAGTGTAACACTGAAAACTGGGTTCAGATAGCTGAAAACCACTGATTTAACAGTATATTTCAAAAAATAAACAATGTCCAATGATACCTCTGCAACCTTCTCTGTTTCATCGATGAGGGCTGTCCAAGAATTGAAGTCTAAACAATTTGCTCTCACCATATTCCATAATCTTTCCTCCTCAGCAGTATACACCACTATATAAAAGGAAAATTTAAATAAAAAGCTCACCAATGTCAGTGAGAACTGTGCACATAAAAAAATAAATAAAAAAAAATGACCTTTTAAACAAATAAGAACAGAAGCAGCAAAAATGATTCAGAATGACCAATCTCTAAAAGAACTTCAAATGTCAAAATGGAATAGAAAATTTTGATACCATCTTCATATGGTTGTTGAACAACAGTACCACCCACATCATTTGATAAATCTCCATTCTCAATAACTCCTGTAGGTTGATAACTGGCCACTTCACCAGCACCTCCATTCATGGAATCATAACCAATCGTATGAGAAGAGACACCTGCCACGGTTTCATGGCCAGTGGCATTTTCACTAGCTAGAGCAGCCCCACCATCAGGCTTAGATTCATATGCCATACCATATGTGGCATTCTGTGCAACAGAATTGGGTTCCTGACTGTACATATTCCTGTCGTCAGGATTAGTACCATCTGACAAAGCATAATCTGTAGCTGCAGTAGGTACAGAAGAAACAAGGTCTTCACCACCTGAAGGAGCAGCTGAATCGGTCATGGGGTACTCAGCAGGCACATGAGCTGTAGATGAATAGTCTGCAGCACTGGATGCTTGAGAGACCACAGATTGACTATCTTCCATCCTACTTTCAGTAGCCAAACCAACCAAAGAGATTCACAGGTAACACTGCAACAGATAAACTGTTTAATATGTCATGATAAAGAAGGAGATGACCATCCCAAAAAAAAAAAAAGAAAAAGTTGGTTAATTGGTTCACAAGCATGCAAATTCCAAGCAAGAAGGACAGCTTAAGCGAACAAATTAGCCCAAAATGCTATTCATTTGCCAATCTAAAGGTAAAACATATAATGATCAAAGCGGGGCTTGGACCTGGCCAATAATTTGCAGTGGAGGTAAGAAAAATGACAGCACTATTCAACGATATTGGCATTAAAATGATTTAGAAAGTTAGAAAAAAAGGCTGGTCTTTTGCCATCGAGATAAGGATTTCAATGCTCCAATCAGGATTTGTAAACTAAGCATCTTAATTTGAAAAACTTACCACAATTATGGTTTCCAAATATTATGAGTCATTGAAACTACAGCACTATGAAACCAGACAACCATACTATCGTACACAAGGAAAGGGTTTTTCTTTTGTTAGTTGAACCCCTTTATCTCTCTTTTCTTGACAAATGTGTAACTGTCTTTCAATGATCTCCAGCGAGAATTCTAAAAGACATGATTGCTCGGACTAGATTACCTTTCAACAATATATGATTATCAAGCTTTTATGAGAATTAATTCTGAATCCATCATGAGTGGCATTATCACCAGTACAAAACATGTAGATTGCTTGAGCTTGGCACGAATTCAGCCGAGATCAGTAACAGGCTCAAAACCAACAAAAAATCGGAATAAGAAAAGATAGGAACCAGGAAAACAAAACTGAACGAAACAGAGAAAACTATGAAACAGCCCATGAATCCCAGCAGTAAATAAAACCCGGATCTATCATCATAAACCTTAGCGTACTAACCTGGATCACAAATGCATCCAAGTAATTTATTTAAAAGAGAGAGAGAATGGTTAGCATAAACCCTAACCCTAGATAACCAGAGAACATATAGTCAAATTTTCTATCGAAAATTCAGAACAAGAAGATTTCTACACTACAGAACCCTGACCGGAAGGGGGAGGGGGAGAGAAAGAATACGAGAGGAAGACGCAGGCACCGGCGCGTTGGGGCGTGGGGGTTCCGGCGGAGCCGGGCGAGAGAGCGGCAACGCAGCGGTGGTAGAGGAGGCAATCGAGTCGAGAGAGGAGAGAGGAGAGAGGAGCGCGGAGAGGGGTGCCGTGGTGTCCGTCGGAGGGAAGTAGGGTTAGCCTGTTAGGGTATTGGGGACCAGCAACCAGCACGTGCGATGCATGTGCCTGATTCTAAGAGAAGATTGTATTTGATGTGCGGTCGTGATTGATAAGAATATTAGGTGACTCAGAGGTAAGCCCTACTGCCGTCACGTGCCCTGCACTGCATTGTTAAAAAAACATAACCTATTATATATATATATATATATAATATATATATATATATTATATATTATTATAATATATAATAATATATTATAATAATATATTTATTTTAAATTTAATGCTTAAAAATAAGAAAAATAAAAAATAAATAAAATAAAATATTTAAAATATTTAATTAAGTTTTTAAAATAATAATAAAATATTTTTTAAAAAAATTGAATAATATGTGGGTGGGTTGATCTTAAGTTTTTTTTTCCTAATTTTTTTCTTTTCATTTTTCTCCTTCTAATTTTATATATTTAATCCTATGCAACAATACTCTATGAAGGAGTATTGTGATATTACCATTTCAGCATCTCTGATGATTTTAATTATGCCATATAGATTATTATTTTATTATCTATAATAATTTAAAATATTATTTTTAAATAATAATAAAATAATATTTTTAAAATTAGAGAAATTATGGTGTTGCTATCTCAGCATTTCTGATAATTTTAGTTATGCCATATAGATTATTATTATATTATCTATAATAATTTAAAATATTATTTTTAAATAATGATAAAATAATATTTAAAAAATTAAAAAAAATAATATTTTAAAAATAAAAATAAGAAAGGGATAAGAGATGGAAAATATTTTTTAAAAAAATTATTATTTTAAAAAATAAATATATTAATAATAATATTTTTAAAATACTAATTTATTATTATTTTAAAATGGTAATATATTATTTTTAATTTTAAAATTAATAACATACTAATTTATTTATTATATATATAATAATATTTTATGGAGGAGTATTGTGGCATTGCCACCTCAGCATCTATGCCATATGAATTATTATTTTATTATTTATAATAATTTAAATATTATTTTTAAATAATAATAAAATATTATTTTAAAAAATAAAAAATATATATATTTTTAAAAAATAGAAAAGAGATAAGAGATAAAAAATATTTTTTAAAAAAAATATTATTTTTTAAAAAATAAAATATTATAAAAAATAATTTATTATTATTTTAAAAAGATAGCATATCATTTTTTAATTTTAAAAATAATAACATACTAATTTATTTTTTTAAAAATAATATTTTTATTGATTTTTGTTGAGAGAGAAGGAAAACCGGTGAGGTGATGGAGGAATGCAGTGGTCCTGGCAGGCGCATAGAAAAATATTAGAATAGGAAGAAAAAAATATAAAATAAAATATTATTTTATAAAATAATAAAAAATATTATATATAATAAATAAATAAATAAATAAATAAAATATTAAAAAATAAAAATATTTATTATGAATATTTATTATTAAAAATTTTAAAAATTATAGATTATAATTATCTATCTCATGCAATGCGCGAGTCTTCGACTAATTTTAATATATACGAGAAAAGACATTGCAATAGTTAAAAAAAATAGAGATAAATATTTATTTTTTTATTATTTATATAATTTGATTAATATAAATTTATTGTTTTACTAGTCTAGGTCCTAAACTGTGATGCAGATGCCGGTTGTGAGGTCCCGGAAAAGTGTTTATAAGAAAAATAAAATGAAAGCTCCGATGGATTGGATGGTCGAACATAACTTAATAGCGTTTCTCTCTATATAAGAAAAATGGCTCTGTTTCATATTTACACGATGCATTTGCTAAGAAAAATGGCTCTGTTTCATATCTACACGATGCATTTGCTAGGAGGTCTTGTTCAGCATCGCATCTAATATTCTGTTATGCTTGTTATTTACCATACAGATGTTGAGAACATGAAAACTAATAAGAAAAATAATATTCAGTTTATTTCATTATTGTGAAATGAATGTATGGCTCAAAATATATAGCTTATGCATCTTTTTATCCATCTGCCATCTGAAGCTTCATGCATAAAACCATTTTGTAATTAATAGCCCATGAATGAAACCCTTATACGTTACATTTGAAATAATGTCTAATCTAAAGAAAAAAATACCAATCATTTTATCTTTATGATTGAAATTGGGTGTTTCTGAAAACTTGTGATAGGAATTGCATAACGAACATTCTTCAAATCTTATTGTTTATTTTGTAATCAATAGACCACTTTTAAAAACTTAGCAAGAAGAAAATTGCTAAATATAAATCCTGGATAAATGGATCCCACGATTTAGTAGTTATTGCTAGCATGTTAAAATAATTGAAGTTTGATGCATCAAACGTGTTGAAAACTTTAAATGTGGATGATGTTTTTTCTTATTATTTTTCCTCTGTAGTTTTAATCTTGTAACAAACACTCATCTTAATGTGTAAAATATTAACTAGATAAACTTACTACAATTCAAAGCAAACATACGTATCTTAGCTAAAGAGATGTTAATTATCTATATATACATATCAATTAAATATTATTTTGGATCTATTTCTTGTATTTTATGTTTGGATATAAATGTGGGCCAAACCTGATCCATCAACACTACTAGCATTCATGGGTCAGGCCATCTTTAAAATATATATATATATATAATATATATATCCTTAAGCTATATACCATGAATCATAATTTTAAATATCCCTAATCTCTAATCCTGATGAAGGCATGATGAATTTAAAGTTATGGATCCAAATGTTATTAGTTTTAACTTGTTTCAACTATCATCTTTGATTCTTCTTGCAGAAGATCTCTATGGGAATAGTTGACTTAGAGTTATGGAACTTCTTCTCACCATAAATATATGACTCTGAGTATAATTCTTCAATCAGATAAACATTATTGTTGTTTATCATGCTTCATTAACTAACATGAGGGATTTCAAATCCTCTTAACCATATTTTTTGCACCACAAAGAATTATATATGCTTAAATTGTTGGTACATCATTTATCTCTAAAATAGAGAGTGGCAATGAGTCAGATATAAATCGGACTGACCCATATGTATATCCATCCCATAAATAAAATTCTTATACTTATATCTATCTCGGATCGGATCGAATCGGATCAAGTAGAAATAGCGGTCGAATTGGATCGAATAAATAAAAGATTGATCGAATCAAATATATATAAATAATATAAATTTATCATATTTTTGAATAAAAAATATGTATTAAGATTATTTTGAATCGAAATATAATCTAAATCTACTTTGAATATTTTTTTATAATTTATATTCATTCTAGATTTTAATTAAATTAGATAAAATCTATTTTATTTGGATTGGATTGAATTGATTACTCATGGATCAGATAAAATTATCGTTTTTATTTTTGCATAATCTTTTTATATTGCGTGTTTGGCATCTGATCAGACCACAAACTGGGCGGCCAACTTTGGGGCCTTGCACGCGCAGTGTGGCCACTTAGACGAGGCGTGTAACTGGATAAGTCGTGTCAAAGAAATAAAAGAAGCGCGCTCATCAAACCTTTTAAACAAGGGAAACAAAACCGTCTTCTCGTACCCATCAGAGCTCCGACCTAGCTCTGCTGCCATTTTAAGTTAAAAAGCCTCTCCTGGGACCAAGGACCCGGAAGGGAGCAACGGCAGACTCACCAGCCATCGTATGGACATTTCTTCAAGCAGCTGATCAGCACGATTAGTTATTTTTCCGATGGTGGAGTGGTTCTTCTCCACGAGGCAAATAGGCGGTCTGGGTTTCATCCAACCCATGACCCTCCTCTCCGGGCCTCCTTGCTGGTATCTTTCCGTAGTATCTTCTATTTCTTCTTTTCCAAGCTTTCTATTTTACATCACTTTCAAGTTGCCTTTAGAAACTGTACATATATTTTTTAATTTTCGGAGACAGCGGGAAGACTTCTCTTCTGTTTCAATTTGCGATCAATTGCACATCGGAGAGTGTCGGGAATGTGGTCTTCATCTGTAACAAGAGGAGACTAGAGAATAAGCCTCCCTTTTTATCTCATGTACCACTCGTGCTTTTGCTTCCGTGATTTTTAGACAAGGAAACTTCTTTAGCTTTTTTTTTTTCTCTCTGAAAAATAATTCGATAAATTGTTCTTTCGAACTTCTGGATATTTTTCCAGGGAGTTGATCCGTCTTCAGATGCGCTTCAACACATACAAATCAAGTAAGAAAACTACACTTCTTATTCGTTGCTATTCTTTGTTGCCATTCCACCATGAGTTTTAAAATTGTCGAGGATCAGGCCCTTGAATTGGAGTAATTAGCGCAGGCCCATGTTCAAGAGGCTGTAGATATTTGCAGATCAGAATCAAGATTTTAACACGGTGTGCTATCTCAATTCTAAATTGATTGGCTTGCTTCAAACATGTGGAGGCAGCAAGGACATAATTATGCGCATGGCTTTGTTTCTTTTCTGCTAATCAAAATATTCCGCATGACTTTTATTATGGATTTAAATATTTATTTATATATTTCAAAATTTCTATTATGGGGATACAGGTCAGGATACATACTGAATTCAATCATTCGATGTTAATAATAACCATTCAAGCCTTAGTTTGATATATCATGGATGATAGAATGCATAATAAATGCTTTTTATTTGCTGCTTTTAATTTTATTCAATTATTGAGTTATGGGTATAGGATATATCTCGATGAAAGAAATAATATTCTTGTCATATTTTCAAAAGCGCGGAATTTGCTTCTTAAGCGGTACATCTGTGGGTGCATGGGTTGTTTTCTGTTATTATCATAAAGTGGTTGATATGATTGAATTGAAGAAGGACATGTGCTTTGGACACCTGCAATTGAAACAAAGAATATTTGAAAATCTAGGGCCTACCTAATTTGTGTGTTCATATCATGCTGACTGACAATTAGTAAGTTCGTGGATGGCACAGGTATTCTACATGGTGACACCATCACCCCCCTCCCACCCCACCCTTTTTTTTGTATATTGTAGCTTGCACTTATTCTTTCATGTTCTCTGATCATTATCTGTTTACTAAAATATAAAATCTAATCTATGGAGTATCTCTGATTTCATAGTATATTGGTTATGCATTGCTGCATTTTTATGTTTATCTTGGCATAAAAAATGCTGATGATACTTTCATTGATACTTTCATTGTGCTTCTCTGAGAGATATCACCAATTAGGTAGTGACATCCTTCCTTTTGCTTTTGAAGTGGAGAATCCTCTCTTAAAATGGAGTTGAATTGTTGAGAGGGATAAGGGGTTTTTCTCAGCAATTCTTGCACCTTACTCAATCTGATTGTCTCTTTGTTCTATAAGGAAGAATGATGTCCTCCTATAACTTATTTTAGTTTTTAAGACAACAAGCAGGGATACAAAAAATTAATGTAAGTAGTGCTAACAGGATCTATGTCAACATGCGCAAACTGTGCTACAATGGTACAGCTAGTGGCTGTCCTCTATCTGGAGGAGGCTCCAGGTTCAAACCTTGGGACGTTTTTGCCCAAGTGTTTTCCCTGGGTAATTCTTAAGTTGGTGGTGCCCAAATGTTATTCCTGAAAGGAAAAAAATCCAACATATAGCTTATCAAATTGGCACCTGAACTTAAAGTCACTTGAGTTACATATATGCTTACAACTTGCGGCCTAATATCTAGTTGTTACCTGCACCACAACATAATAAGATATTGTTTTCAGAACAAAATCAGTGAATTATGAACTCACCATGAGTGATAAATTTAGAAGAACGAGTCACTTTCATCTCTTTTTCTTGATGTGCCGTGGTTACGATTGGTTACATTGTTCAAGGATATAACTCAGTCCCAAAAGAGGTGTAACTAAAGATAACAGGTCAAATATTGTAGTGAATGAAAATAGAAAATGTTAGAAAAGGAAGGATGAGAGAAGGGGACAACCTGGAATCATCCAAGGAGTGTAAAAATAACTAAATCAAAATGTCACTTTATTCTTGTTGAACTGATTCTGTTATATGCATGGATGCTATACTACATTACATCACACCAAACCCTAATTCTTACAGAAATAGTCTTATCTTTTCTCAGTAGAAAAGCAGCCTAATTCAATTCAAGTTAGATATCAAGGGGCTCCTAAACTAGTGCAGAGATAATTAAAGACCTAAAATAGAACCAACACTTCTTTTGTGGCTTCCTGGGGCTCCTAGACCAACGCAAAGATAATTAAAGACCTGAAATAGACCCAACACTTCTTTTGCGGTTTCCTGGAAATGGCAGAACAGTAGTTCTGCAACTTGATTGCTTGTCTTACAGAAAAGGCTATAACAGAATTAGTTTCTGTCCGATGGTAACCGAAGAGCTTACTTTCTCATCTTCTTGTAGGTATGTTGAAGATGATGAAGGAATACAAAAATTCTTTGCAGCATTTCACCTGCATGATAACTTTCCAGTAGCAGTTATCATTGATGATTTTGGAGATTTCTTCTGTGACAGGTAATTTTCCTGAATGTTGTCTTTGTTGATGGTGAAAGCAAAAGCCGAGCTCCTTTTTTTCTGCACTTGATCTGCTATTATCTGGAAAAAGAAATACTCATTAATCTACGAGTACCAGCAAATTATGATTGGGAATATTTTCATGAATAGATGATCCAAACCAACAAATTCATGAGCAGCATGCAGATATGTGATGGAACATATTGTTGAATATTGTCCAGTTACACATGCATCGCCTTGTTTAACGTGGTGCATCCAAACTTCTTAAAGCTTATATTTTGACTCAATTTGATTTGAATAAACTCCTTAACAACAACAGCCTTTGCTTTTTCTGCTTCTGGAGCCTAAAGCAACAACTGACCAATCACCAATGTTTTTAACTCGGTATCCATTGTCTGCATGAGTATGTCATAACTATGCTCAAGCTCTTGCAGGAATTGCCAACAGAGATATAGCAATGCAAGGGGTAGGGATCTAGCCATGGTTCGCACTCTGGCTCTATGCTGGGATGCTATAGCACATGCAAAGTAAGAAATGGAGTGAACTCCTAATTCTATCCGATGATTATAAGAAAATTCTGGGGAAAATGCTTATAGCATCTATTTAGTGTAGAATAAATTTTCCCAAGTGTCCTCATTCACTTTATTTGTAGCAAAAAATTGCAACCCAAGGCATCTTGCAATCTTCTGGTTGCTGATACACACCAAGGAGACAGTCCAAGATTGTTATTCATTTACAAGAGATGGGTTCAATGCATCTTTACAATTCAAGGTACATTGTTTATTCCCTGGTTTGATGATAACGGTGACAGTCTGATTGATTCACCTTCTGAATAAGATATACATATTACCTAGAGAGTGCCCAACTGGTTGAGTTGATAAAGTCTTTTGCTTAGATACTGGAGGCCTTGGTTTAAACCTGCTCACCCTGCATATTGGCCGGGCATTCATCCGTCTTCTCAAAACAATATGCATATCACCTGTAGTGCTTATGATGTTTTCCTGGATTTGTATTTGCAATTTATAGTCATTTTAGATGATTAGCATAACTTGATGCCGAAACTGATGATGAGTTTGCAGTTCAATATTCTGGCTTAATGATTAACCTTAATATTCTGTTATGCCTTTTATAGACTTGCAAAAAATATTTTCTCGTACCCCTACCAGGAAAAAAGAAGAAACCCCTCTAGTTTAGTCATGTTAGATACCTCAGGTTACGTCCTTTTTTTTTTTTTTTTTTCAAAAATAAGTAAAGAAAAGAAAAGAAAAATCATTTGCTCATCAAGTTCTTCTAATTCTTAACCAATCTTTTCAATTGTATGGCCCTGATTGCATTATATATTTATAGCTTGCTCGGACTTTGTCACCATGTCATCATATTGCCGCCTACTGTTTTGGTCATTAAGCTGCAACCACTAAATAACCATGCCCCTAGATTGGAGCTGGTTCTCTGCCATTTTATGCCACCTTGCTGATGCCACTTCTTTCTCGGTTTAAGAATCGATGTTCTACTTGATCAGGCAAACAGATTATTCTACTGACCTGAGATGTTTTTTTCCTCTTTTCTTATCATAGGTGTTGGCTCGGGTTCATATATTTTGAAGAATAGTTGTATTTCAGGCAACAGGCAAGAGAGTATGAGAATTGCCAAATATTCCATAGCGCTTCAGCATCTGGCATTGGAAGAGATTGTTGAACAACAGAATCAAGAAATTTCGTAAGATAAAAGCTTACATTTTATGATTATGGCTGTTAAGAAAGCTCTCAGGTTTTCTTCTTTGTGGTAGGTATTCAGATATTTTGCTTTCAATAACATAGCGTGAAGGTTCAGTATATTCCTATTTGTTCATAACTTCGGAAGGTAATTCATAATTCTCAACCTTGGTGATCAGGAAAATGGAGGCTGATAAATTGATTAAAACCAAGATCTTGGATCTATGCCAAGATGAAAAGCTTGCACCTGTATGAATTGATGGATTCATTCATGAGTAATGCATGTTTGGCTAGGTGAAGAAAGAACTCAATTAATAAATTATCAAATACAAGAATTGCTTAATTTACATCTCTCAACAAAATGATCGGAGAAAATGCTCTTGAAATAGGTTGGGTTGTGAGGCAGGCTAGAGGACCTAATAGAGTGGGCAATTAAAATAAAACTTCAAGTTTGGAATTTGTAATTGTTGAATTTTAAATTCAAAGGCAAAGGATTCATTTGGTTGGGGATATTTTGGTATGAAAAAATGATTTTCATGTCAGATTATTATGTTTGGTATGAAAATTAGAAAAGAGAGATGGTAAAAAAAGTAGTAGGCTCTATACTTATTTTTCGGAGAGAGCAGGTAAAATAAATACTATGAGAGTTGGTATTTGGTAAATTTTTAAATGATAGTAATCCATATTCGATAAAAATACCTTCAGTTAAATTATATATTTTATCATTGAATTTATTCTGATATCTTTTTAAATTTATTTAATAAAAAATTTTTATAAAAAAAATTAAGATGAAGATGGTATTATGCAAAAAGCTATATGATTATAGTCATTATATAGAAATTAATTTAAGATGATAATGCTATCATAGTATTAATAATTATCTTATGTTGGAAGGTATATTTATAAATTTGGTCATATTTTTATGTAGATTTATCTCCAATCAAACATAGTTTGGAGTAATATTTTTTTCAATCAAATATGATAAAAAATATTTTTTTAATAATTATTTTTTAAAATAAATAATTTTTAAAAATTATCAAATTATTCTATAATTCAACATATTTCAATAGATCCAAAAAAAAATTCTTTATCTAGTTACCAAAAAAGCTTGGTCTGTTGGTGCAGAATTTAGTTGACGTCGGATCGTGCTGGAGTGGAGGAGGACGAGATCGCTGTCGGTGACCTGCAAAACAAAGTCCTGTTCGGAGTCGGTGGGGGTGGCTCTGGCAGGACCCTCCGACGGTCAAGTTAGCTCTGGCTAACAAAAATGGAGTGCTCAATGTGGAGTTCGGCAGAATTTCGAGGATGAGAGAAGAGTTTAGAACCTGGCGTAAGCGTATTTGGAGGATCTTTTTTATAAGCAGAGCTTGTTGTAACTGCCTTGATTAATGACTATCGTAACTGTCCTGATCAATGTCGATCATTATTGACTTGATAAATGCCTATCGTGTTGTCTTGATAAATGACAATCATTATTGTTGTGTAACCGTTCAGTAGTGGGATCGCCTGTAGGAATCCGTCAACGGCTACTGGAGGAGTCCGCAAGGAGTTCGGCTTCCATAAAAGCCTGACTATTGGAGGAGTCCGTAAGAAGTTCGACTTCCGTAGAAGCCTGGCTATTGGAGGAGTCTGTAAGGAGTTCGGCTTCCGTAGAAGCCCGGCTGTTGGAGGGGTCCAGAGGGAGTTCGGTTTCCGTAGAAGCCCGACTGTTGGAGGGGTTCGGAGGAAGTTCGGCTTCCGTAGAAGCTCGGCTGCTGGAGGAGTCCGCAATGAGTTCGGCTTTCGTAGAAGCCCAGTTACTGAAGGAATTTGGAGGGAGTTCGGCTTCCGTAGAAGTCCGGCTGCTGGAGTTCGGTCGGTTGAAGGGACTCGGCTAAAACTTGGTCGCTAGGGAGTTTCGAAGGAGCTCGGCCATCAAGAAGTTCAGAAGGCTGATGGAGTTCGGCTAAGGCTCATCCGCTGGGATCCTGAAGGAGCTCGACTGCTGAGGAGTTCGACTGGCTGAAGGAGTTCGGCTAAGATCCGTTCGTTAAAGCTCTTCCGTAGCTACCGATTACATTAGGCTGAGCATCGAACTGAATTTCGGCAGGAGCGGGGTTTATCCCCAATAATAGTCCTCCCACTTTCGAGTTCGAAACTCGAAGGAAGTGAGTGCGGAAAAGGCGACTGCCGACGTCCTCTTTTGGGCTCCGTACTGGTTCAGATCGAAGCTCAGAGGAGATCTCATCTCCAGCCAAAGTTGAAGTAGATCTCATCTCCTGCAGCTGAGGTTAATACGGGCGCTCGAGGGAGGTCTGATCTCTGGGAGAGGTTATCGCGGTCGTTCGGAAGAGATCTTATCTCTCACCGAGGTTGGCTCCGGCGCTCGGGAGAGATCTCATCTCTGGCAGTCAAGATTGCCTTGGGGGAGATCTTATCTCCTGCGGTCGAGGTTGAAGGTTTTTGACCTGCTCGTGTTAGGACGAGGTTCGACTTTGCTCGCGTTAGGATGAGGTTCTCCTCCTATTCCTAACAGGTTGTGGGGGTACATAAGGACCGTTGTCAGAGCCTCTCCCTCCATCCTGTCCTAAATGAACGAGGCCTTCGACCTTGCTCGCGTTAGGACGAGGTTCTCCTCCTATTCCTAATGGACTGTGGGAGCACATAAGGGCCGATGTCAGGGCCTCTTCTCCCATCTCGTTTAAGGTGAATGAGGCCTTCGACTTTGCTCGCATTAGGACGAGGTTCTCCTCCTATTCCTAACGGGCTATGGGGGCACATAAGGGCCGTTGTCAGGATCTCTCCTCCCATCTCGTCTAAGGTGAACGAAGCTTTCGATTTTGCTCGCGTTAGGACGAGGTTCTCCTCCTATTCCTAACGGACTGTGGGGCACATAAGGGCCGATGTCAGGGCCTCTCCCTCATCTCGTCTAAGGTGAATGAGACCTTCGACTTTGCTCGCGTTAGGACGAGATTCTCCTCCTATTCTTAACGGGCTGTGGGAACACATAAGGACTGTTGTCAAGGCCTCTCCCTCCATCTCGTCTAAGGTGAACGAGGCCTTCGACCTTACTCACGTTAGGACGAGGTTCTCCTCCTATTTCTAACGGACTGTGGGGGCACATAAGGACCGATGTCAGGGCCTCTCCCTCCATCCCGTCTAAGGTGAACGAGGCCTTCGACTTTGCTCGCGTTAGGACGAGGTTCTCCTTCTATTCCTAGTGGGCCACTTTTGCTCGTTTCTTTCCTGTCATCATGTAATTCTTGCATCAGAAAACAATAATGCTGAACGAAGGAGTTTTATTAAAGAAAGTTTACTGGTAATACATTCTCAGATTTTCTGAGTTCTAAGGTTGGGGAAGCACTATTCCTCCGAGCTCCTTCAGATGATAAGTTTCGGATCGGACGATCTCCACCACTTTATACGGACCTTCCCAATTTGGGACGAGCTTTCCTTGGCTCTGAGGTTGAGAGACGGTGACTCGTCGAAGCACTAGGTCCCTCATTCTGAACGTCTTACCTCTAACTCTGGAGTTATAGTACTGGGCCACCTTCCGTCTGTAGGCTGCCATCCAAACGTGGGCTTCCTTCCTTTTTTCTTCCAGCAGGTCGAGGTAACTCTGAGGTCCTGAGGGTTGAGCTGCTTGTTAAAGCCCACGACTCGTGTAGACGGGAGCTTAAGTTCAATTGGGCTAACTGCCTCCGTGCCGAAGGCCAAGGTGAATGGTGTTTCTTCAGTCGGCACCCTTTGTGTAGTTCAGTATGCCTAAAGGACGTGGTAGAGTTCGTCTATCCAGGCCCCTTTTGCTCTGTCGAGCCTCGTCTTGGAGTTGGATGCACTCCTCAGTATCGTGGCCATGGTCACGATGATAAAGGCAGAACTTATTGGGATTGCGTTTGCTGGGATGGGAACGCATCCTCTCAGGTCTCGAAAGTTGTTTTCTGATTTTCATCAGTACTTGGATCTTCGGAGCGTTAAGGGGGGCGTAGTTGTGAAATCTCCGTTGGGGAGAACCTCGATGCTGGGGAGAACCTCGACGCTGGGGGGAACCTCGGTGTCCTTCCATCGAGGCTTCCCCGCCTCCGGGCCCGAGGGGGAGTTCGGGCTCGCCTGCGCTCAGAAGGAGTCTGGGAATGCGGTCGAGCTTTACTCGACTTCCCTTCTTCGACGGATCTGCTCGGTCCGCCGACTTTCCGCTCGCCACCGGCTTCATCGTCCTTGATCTTGAAGGCCTCCTCAGTCCGGGCATGACCTTCAACTTGAGCTAGCATGTCAGCAAAGTCCTTGGGATACTTCTTTTCCAGGGAGAACAGCAAGTCGTTCTTCTGAAGGCCGTCCTTGAGCGCGGTCATCGCAACGGACTGATCTAGGTTCCGGATCTTCAATGCCGCGGTGTTAAATCGGGTGACATAAGTCCGGATGGATTCTTCTTGCTTCTACTTGACATTCATCAGAGAATCCGAACTTCGACACGGATGCCGACTACTGACGAAGTGGGTTACGAACTGCTGGCTCATCTGATCAAATGATAAGATGGTACTCGGCTTAAGCGCCGAGTACCAGTTCCTGGCGGCTCCCTTAAGGGTCGAGGGAAAAGTCCAGCACAAAATAGCATCTGGTGTGCCATGGAGCAACATCATCGTTCGGAAGGCTTTCAGGTGGTCGACTGGATCGGTGGTTCCATCGTAACTCTCGAACTGTGGGAGCTTGAAGTTCGGCGGGATCGGTTCCTGCATAATTTTCTGCAAAAAGGGAGGGTCAGCACAAACGTCATTACCATGAGAGGAGGGATTGTGATGGAGTTCTTCGATCCGTCGGCTCATTTCTAAGAGCCTTTGATCCAAGAGATCTTCACGGTCTTTAATCTTCAAGGTTTTCTGGTAGAATGGGTGCGAAGCTTTCCTCTGGATCGAGTTGTGGTTCGAGCAGGAGCCTTTCCTCCTCTGCTTCTTTCTTTCGGAGATCGGAGGTCGGGTAGCCCAAGTCGGCCATTCCTGGATCGGACCACAGGGCTCTGGAGAATCCCGCATTGGTTGAGCCAATGTCGGGGCCTGCTGGTGCATGGCCTGCACCGCCTCCGTGAGGCCACGAATCTGCTAGACGAGCAGGTTGAACTGCTCTGCATCCACCGCAGCTTCAGATGGAACCTGGGTTGTTGGGGCTGGAATGGAAGTAGATGGATCTGAACGGGAATGGGCCATGGAGGCCGTTGATCGTCGGATCGAAGCTTTCCTAAAAGGCATTTTTTCTGGGAAGAACTTTAGATCGCTGCTGAACACTCCTTTAAGATCGAGGGAACCTCAAGAACAGAGGGGTCCTCATTCTAGCGCCAAATCTGTTGGTGCAGAATTTAGTTGACGCCGGATCGTGCTGGAGTGGAGGAGAACGAGGTCACCGCCGATGACCTGCAAAATAAATTTTCGTCCGGAGCTGGTGGGGGTGGTTCCGATAGAACCCTCCGACGGTCAAGTTAGCTCTGACCAATAGAAATGGAGTGCTCAATGTGGAGTTCGGCAGAGTTTCGAGGAGGAGAGAAGAGTTTAGAATCTGACGTAAGCGTATCTAGAGGGTCCTTTTTATAGGCGGAGCTTGTTGTAATTGTCTTGATTAATGACTGTCGTAACCGTCCTGATCAATGCCGATCGTTATTGACTTGATAAATGCCGATCGTGTTGTCTTGATAAATGACAATCATTATTGTTGTGTAACCGTTCAGTAATGGGATCGTCTGTAGGAATCCGTCAATAATCTGTAAAGAGTTCGACTTTCATAGAAGTTCGACTACTGGAGGAGTCCGCAAGAAGTTCGGCTTCCGTAGAAGCTCGGTTGCTGGAGGGGTCCGGAGGGAGTTCGGCTTTCGTAGAAGTCCGACTGTTGAAGACCTCCGCAATGAGTTTGGCTTTCATGAAAGCCCAATTATTGGAGGGGTCTGGAGAGAGTTCGGCTTTCGTAGAAATTCGGCTGCTGAAGTTTGGTCGGTTGAAGAGATTCGGCTAAAACTCGATCGCTAGAAAATTCGGAAGGAGTTCGACTACCAAAAAGTCTGAAAGGCTGATGGAGTTCGGCTAAGTCTCGTTCGTTGGGATTTCGAAGGAGTTCGATCATTGAGGAGTTCAATTGATTGAAGAAGTTTGGCTAAGATTCATCTGTTGAAGTTTTTTTTGTGACTATCAATTATATTAGATTGAGTATCAAATTAAATTTTGATAAAAATAAAATTTATTTCTAATAGTGTCGTGAAGGATTTTTTATCATCAACTAATGCTTTTAAGGCATTTCACAACTAAAAATTTCACCAATTACTTCCGATCTTCGTACCACGGTATGGGATCTGCCATGTAGAAAGAGAGCACTGGAATGCATCTAGAAAATGGAAAAAGCTTCATTAATTTTTTAATTATCAAAATAGGGTACATGGAGGCTATTTGTAAGGAGAGGACTCTCAAACCAATTAACAAGTATTTCTAAATGACAAAGCCAAGAAAATTGACCAAAAATGATGAAAAATTATTCTTAATTTGACAAGGCTACGGAATTTATCATTGTAATTGAGTTGACCTTCATCGGCGCAAGGTGTGAGCATGATAAATGTTCAATAAAATATCCGTAACTTCCTCGTCTGAGCTTTGATTGAGATAATTTAAAATATAATAGAAAGCTTACTCGATGCCAGACACCATAAAAGTGGTTGGAGTTTGAAATTCAACTTGTACTGACTGTGATGATGTCATTTTTGAGACTGATGTCATTTTGTGTCGTTCGAAAAAGTTAAGCTCATTGGGTGCTTGGGAGTCAAGTGTCATTTTGTGCCTTTCCACCGTCAAGCCTTCAATAAATTGCCCAGGCGACGAACAGCTGCATGCTTGGCCCTCCACTTGTTCCAAAAAAAAGTTTTCTATGCATCCATGTCTCTTTCTTCTGATCATGTTGGCCATGTTCACTTATCTTCTGAGGTCTTCGATCATAGAACTTGTTGTAACAGGATCCAAGATCAAATAATCGAAGAGCTGAGCATTTCCAGCCTCTATCAGGTTGTCTTTCAAGTGAGTTCCAAAAATATCATAAGATATTGGTGGCTTCACTTTAATCAATATTTAAATTTTTTGAGTCTTGCAACAACCTCCTTGATCCTTCATGCCATCAATTAGAAATGGCAATGGATCGAATATGAATCTATATCCATATCCATTCTGCAAGTAAAAATTTTATACCATATTTATCTCGTATCCACTTTGGATTAGATCGAGTCGGATTCAGTAGAGATATGGATTGGATCAAATATATAAGAGAAAAAAATTAAATCAAATCAGATCGAGTACATATAAATAATATAAAATTATTATAATTTTAAATGAAAAATATGTATTAAAATTTTATTAAATTGGATTTAAATTGGGACATACTATTATCCATATTTGATCCAAATTTTTTTCAGATATTTTTTTTAGAATCCATACCTACCCTTGATTTTAATTAGATTAGATAAAATTCACTCCATTTAGATTAAATCGAATCGGATATCTAACAGTTTGGATAAAATTATCATTCTTACCGTCAACCATCCATTCTTCCACCTTGCAAACAAGCACCTTAGCACTGCATTATGTCATTTGATGCTACAAGTGGATCTGATTAAAAAAAGTGAGCAGACGGTTCGGATTTATCTTTTTTTATCTTTCACTCATCCGTTATATGTCATTTGACGCTAGGATGAAAACCAGCAATTGTAATAATTCAACATGCATCTACTCGAAATCATAATTTGATCCTCAAAAATTTTGAAATCGTAATTTTCTCATTAAAGATTAAAACCAAGCAATTGTTGCATCATAGATTATATACTTCAAATTTTGAATAAAATCATCATAGTGATTAAGATCAGTCCCATATCAACTATTTTTTTTGGTATAAATCAAGTAATGGTTTTTATTTTTTATTTTTTTTAAAAAAAAAACTACAGAGAGAACAAAACTCACATTGAAGGTTCAAAGGATGCAATGATGAACTTCAGAGGAGCCGGCTGCATGTCATGCATAAACGCAGTGGAAAGACAAACCATATCAAGGCGGAAAGAATTCCTGGAAGCCAGACCAAACTAATACTGCTTGACGTTAACACTCAGCCATTTCTCTCTCTTCATCAGCTACAATGACTTGAGGATCATAAGAATAGCAATCAAAAGATCTTTAACAACTCGGATAACCATGAATTGGCTGTACGGACCATGGATTTACAATCTCATACACGTGGCGAAGTGCGATGGACGAACTCAATCCCACAACCTTCTTGAGAAAGCTGGCCACGGAGGGGTAATTGACGGTGAACTCGAGCGTGTTTGTCCTTAGAAGCTGTCATGCTGACGGCCATGGCGTGTTTGGCTTCTACTTTCGGGTTCTCGTATTGAAGTCTTGAGCAATTCTAATTGCACCGGTCCAGTATTTGACTCTCTTCCGTTACAGAAAAATATCGAGAGAACATCAAACACGAAGAAAAGCAAGAAAAAAATTTTTTTTTTTTTTTTTCCTCTTCATTTTTTTTCTCTTCGCGGCTTATGAAGGGAGGATGTAGAAAGGATGGGAGAAGGCACAAGAAGAGAAACGATAACCAAACTGCGGTTCCATACACTGTTGAACAAACTGGGAGTTAGATTGTGAAGAACACAGCAAAAAATATTTTTATTTGAAAAATATTAAAGTGAAGCTAGAAAATGATCAGAGAAATGCTGACATTATCCAATAAAGGTTGCTAAATGATGACCAAGAGCATAGTATTTAAAGAAAAAAACAAAAAAAATCATACCGTGGAATTGTAAAAAACATGTAAGCGTAGCTGAGAAATGGGAAACAATGTTCGGAATTCCATGAATTGATTTTTTTTTTTTTAAGTCAAAAGGTATATTCCAAAACACTAAACCTAATTATCTAGAAATATAAATTAATATATTATAATTTTATCTAACCCAATTATCAAATAGGTTTCGAAATAAACAATTTTAATAGTATATACTATATTGCTATAGTTATCATAATCTAATAAATTTAAATTCATTGTAACTTAATATATATAGATTATTATCAATAAAATAATTTTTTAGTTTATATATCCCATCATGTATTTTATCATATTAATACGATTGATACGTTCATTTTTATATTAGAATATATTACAAATCACAAAAATTTATCATTTTTATTTTATAGGTTTTTTTTTTATAGTATGGATCATTAGTTCCTCTATTGAATATTTTTTAGTCATTTTTAAAATTATCAATTTTTTTAAAAAAATAAAGAAGGGTAATTAGAACTGGTCATGAATTATATTTAGACATAAAAAAATATTAAAATTTAAATATATCCAATCCAATGCTTGATTACAAGTAAATATAATTTAGGGGCAAGGTCCAGCCCATGGTGACAATACCTGCCATAAAGAAGCTATTTTTCGAAGTTAATGAAAGCGATTTGCTAGGTCAAGTACAATTGTACAAAAAAGCTATTTTTGTAGTTCAGATTTGCAGCCTTCTGGTCGTGAGAGAGGGATTTTAACATTGTGTGGGGACCAATCTTCGCCATTTACGCAAAATAATCCTTGAAAATATTAGATATATCAAATAAAAGGACAAAATTATGCAAATGCTCTTTTTTATTTTTTTTCGGATAATGGCAAATGCTCTTTGTTTTGATGATATGCCCCATGGATCCATCAAACAGCTACGCCAACATGTGAAATATCATCAAGAGCAAAAACCCTGATTGAGCTTGTCATGCTGCTGTCCACGCGCATTATATGGAGATTATTTTGTTTTTACTGTCTTAAAGCATGATCAATCATAGAAATTCTAAATAAAAAATATAAAGCACAGCTGGTAAACGGTATCAGAGCACAGCAATCTATCGTACGTTTCTTGACCTGACCACGTGCATAGCACGTCGTCAATCAAATATTCTTCGCGTCCATGCTTCCCGTCAAAATAGGATCGGACGGCTCAGATCGAGATTCTCCAATCTTCCCCACAAATTTATCGGCGCACGTTAGATTTACGAGAGATCTTTGGAGCGCACGTTAGCAGCGACGCTAGCGCAATCACGATCCAACGGCAAGGATCGCCAGCCCAGAATACGTATCAACCGTATAAACCATAAGCTAAGCGAAACGAAGAAAAAGGAGAAAAATATTTAAGATCGAGAGAGAGAGAGAGAGAGAGAGAGAGAGAGAGAGAGAGTAGGGAAGGGAAGTAAGGGGATAAATAGAGAAGGCCATTACAGGCCTCGGTGATCAGGGAGAGAGGAGGGGGTGGATCTTTGGAAGGATCCAAGGAGACTTCTTCTCGAACTTTTTGCCCCCGTTTCTTTCCTTAAAATCACTCTGTCCGAACGCGGAATCTGGCCGGATCTGCCCAGCGCGAGCGCTTTGATCTCTGTTGCGGTGCTGGGCGTCCTTCGGTTTAGGGCTTGGAGTGGGTTCTTTCCGGGGGTTAGGGTTCTGTGATCGATCTCGGTGCTTGTGCGTCTAAGGCGACGATGGCGTCTTCGTTCCCAGGTCATGTCAGTGCCGTTCAGGTAATCGAATAGAATGCCTTTTTTCTTATTAATTTTGAATTTTTGATGTTTTCTTTGTTTTAATCTGAGCTTTCTGGTCGTTTTTTAATGGTTTAGGTGGGGAGTTATTTTGTGGGGCAATACTATCATATTCTCCAACAGCAGCCTGAATTAGTTCATCAGTTTTATACGAATGCGAGCACCATGATGCGCTTCGATGGGACCACGACTGAGTCCGCTACAGGGATGCTGGTAGCTTTGTTTCTCTTTCTTTTTTTCCTTTCTGGTAATTTTATTTTTTTGGAAACATATTTTCTTACGAAGATTTTTTTTTTTAAAAAAACAAGGATTTTTCTTGTATTATACATTGGTCTATATTGGAAAAACGACTATATAGCTGTAAACTTTATAAGTTAAAAGCTAAGAATATTGCCGGACTTTTCTCCATTACCGCTGTTGTTATAAAATTATATCTTTTCTCAAAGTTAAGTTTTCTCTTTCTTGTTGAAGTTGTAGTGATGAAATGATGCTATACGGCGTTTACTTCTAACTACCAAATAGTTAGTCTTGGCCAATGTAAAGCGATAAGTCCCAGGACATCGGCTGATACAACATCAATATAGCAATGCCTTGCAGTATTTGGTAGTCCTGGATTTACTATATTGGCTGGCATTCTGAGATCTCGAGCTTGAAATATCAACCAAGATCTCGGAAGTTCTCAGGTTTCCGAATTCCTCCACCTTCTATCTCAGCTGAGATAGAATCAGATCTTGGTACATATTGGTTGTGGTCAGCCACTAGATGACTGATATCTTGGCTTAGATAAACAATAGATCATTGACATGTCAATAATTTTAAGTATCACCTCTTATATGTAGGTATTAATATCTAAAAAAAAAAAAATCTGTTGCCGACGGCTTATTTCTGTTTGTTTACTTTGTCAGTCATGACATGCAAATTCTTTTCACTGAAGCCAGGGAGTATATATAACTTTTTTCTTTCATTTTACCATCCTTTTTTCCCCATTGTTGACTGATCTCATAATGGCTCTATTATATGTTGCTTATGTAGTTTCTTGTAAAACTTTGCAGCATATTCACAATCTTGTTATGAGCCTAAATTTTAGTGGGATCGAGATCAAAACTGCACACTCTTTGGAATCTTGGAGCGGTGGTGTTTTGGTGATGGTTTGTGGTTATGTGCAACTGAAAGACTACAGTGTTAGGAGGAAATTTGTCCAGACCTTCTTCCTTGCACCCCAAGAAAAAGGATATTTTGTTTTGAATGACATCTTTCACTTCATTGAAGAGGAACATATTAATCAGCACCCGACAACTGTATTAGCTGCCCATAACAATTTTGAAACCAAGTTAAATGCATCCAGTCCTATGCCAGAGCCAGGTACAATCTACCATGAAGATTAATATTGGTCAATATATTCCTTTATAACACAGATGGTGCTAATCATTGGTGCACCTTTCCTATTTTTCTACATGAAACTTCGGAGAAGTTGGCAACTCATCTATATTACATAAAAATACTATGTGGATACATGGTACTTAGGTTGTATACATGTAGATTGATATCTCTGTTTCTGTAATTTCATGTCCTCAGTCCGTTAACTCGCCATACCTGGTATGAGAATATCATCAGAAGGGACATCCTTATTTCCATCTTAAATACTGCTTGACAGCATACATCTTTGATTACTGCTTTTGCTTTTTCTTGAAGTCTTGTAGGTAAAATTTATTTTATGGCTGGAATGTTAAGAGATTTGAAGTGTGAACAAACATAAGCAAGATTCTTGAAAAGATAAAATTTTAACCAGCATTTGGCATGAAGAATGCATCTGACTGATTATATGCATGGCTATGATGCCATCACCATGTCTTTGCCTGCTATTTATACCATCATAGTTCTGAATTTATGCGAGCTTGGTGGCTTGTGATTCTATGGATGCTTGTGATCCACACCATTTCATAGGCTTTAAGTATGATTCAGTCTGTCAGATATTTAATTTATGTCACCAAAAACCATTATTAAGAGAGATAAATGAGGTAAAAGGATAGGTTAAGATAAAATTATGAGCTCGTGCCTTACCACCCACTGTTTAAATGAAGGGCAAACTTTTAATTGAAGGAAAAGTTTGGGATAACATTGGAAGAGCAGCATTGCTTACTCCTTTAAAGTGGACTTGGAGAGACAAAGAGAGGCATGGAAAATTTCCTTTTTAGTGTATTTAGTGCAGCCTTGTATTATATCAAAACTGTAGGTTAGGTGAGTTTGCATATTAGATACTGTCTGGCATTTTACATGCTTTGTTTCAAAACCTAATGCCTCTTCTATTATATGTAATCATCCTCTCTACATGCAATTTAGGCTCGGTGGTTGATTATGATATACATTCATGGTGGAGGCAGCTGGGATAACA
Source organism: Cocos nucifera (assembly GCA_006176705.1). Lineage (NCBI taxonomy): Eukaryota > Viridiplantae > Streptophyta > Magnoliopsida > Arecales > Arecaceae > Cocos > Cocos nucifera. The sequence continues at coordinate 1,289,802 of QRFJ01000026.1, read as the reverse complement.
CGATGAAAATAGCCATGCCTGATAAATATGTGATACGAAGAAATGGCGAGGCTGGTGGCTTCAGGGAGAAGAGAAAAAAGAATGACGTGATGTTATGTAATGAAAATATGACCTATATAATATTTGAAGTTAATTAACTTACCTACCCTCTCTTTCTCTCTCTGGGTTATATTGTACATTCCAGATTATTTTTGTTCAGTGATTTTTATATAAATTTGGGAAATTCCAATCATGGTCTGTTTGGATGCGAGGAAAACTGTTGAAAAGTAGAAGGAAAAAAAAAAGTAGTTTACTCAGAAAGGTATAATGTGGTTCTTGGAGTTTTAGGATATAGGAAGAATAAAATAAAAGGCAAACATATTTCACCATTTCTCGTTGTTCTTTTTTGGAGTGTAGATAAGCTACATTGGGGTACAACTTAAAAGGATCTATTTATTGTTTTGCAAATTTTTCTCTAGGATTGTGCGTGTGAAGTTCTTTTGGATGCCTGAAATATTTACAGCCGACCATATTATTAGCTTTCTTCAACACAATCATCTGAGGAAGTGTATTCTTTTGGGGTTAAAGTACTTGCAACCAAATACTCTCAAATGTAAGATTCCTAAAGACTTTTCCTTTTTCATAGAAATCATAGAGGAAGGTTTCTTTGTTTGTTATACTAGGCAAATAATATTACTTCACGTTCAGGAATTAACTTTTCTTTTCTAGTTCAATAATTTCTCCCAGATAGGGTCAGTTTGCTTTGCATGCTGCCTTCATCCTTTCCCATGTACAACTTGCTGGTCTTTGACCTTTTTATCTTTGAAGTTTTACAATATCTTGTGTGGTTGATGTTTTATTTTGGCTCATGGCATACTAGAATTTAAGCTCTGGAGATCAATGCCTTAATTTTTTTTATTAGAACAAATAAGGTGGGATCTGTTGTCAGGTCTTCTGGGTATGATGGTGGATCCTTTCTAGTCCAATAGTTGTGATAACCAGGAATTCATCTTGAATATGTAGTTGCTTTATGCCATTGTTGATGTCTAAACAATATTCAGTCATAGGAATTACATGCAACTCTGAGCATGATGTGTCATTATGTCATTCTTAGTGAAGAATATGACTGTAACTTTTCTGTTTCTGTAAGTTTATTTTATTGATACTGTTTCAGAGAACTCCTTGCAAGGCTTTTGTAGCTGCCTATTAGTTTTTTTAGTAATAAAGCAAACTTGTGATTAATTTCCATCCATCCTTCAGTTTATCAATTACATGTTTGATTTTATTTAAGTTCTGCTCTGAACTACGTTGTATAGATTTCTTGAATAATACAAAGAAAATAATTTGATATCCAGAGGCAAGTAAGATTTGTCCATGGCATCTTGTCTTTGTTTTAACTTTGAGCTTGTTGGTTGATCTGGTAGTTTCCAACTACATGATGGGTGAAGAAATACAGGCTAGGGAGTTTGATGCTGCCGTCCATGCAGAGGAAAATGACACAGTCGAGAAATATATTAACCCTGAGCCACAACAGCAAGTTCTGGAGTCTGATGAAAGGATAGATGAAACTTCTGCAGAAGAGCCCACTGTTTCATATCCAAATGTGATTTCCACCATGAGAGACCCACCTCCTGCCCCTGCAGAGGAACCTGTTGGGGATCCTCCAAAGCAAACTTATGCTTCCATTGTATGTTTTCATACTACTTCTTATGACTTCTAGTTATCTTTGAGAAGCCTAAATTTTGTCCGTTATTTTTACAGCTGCGAGCAAAAGGACAATCGGGACATTCTGCACCTCACCCAGCATCTTTAAACAAGACCACTCAGGTTGCTTCAGACCGGCAGCATGCTCCACAGTCAGCCATGCAACTGTCACAGCCTGCTGTTGTGCCCGAGAAGTCTAGCTCGGAGGCATTGGAGGAGAGCGCAACATTTGAATATGAAGGTAGTTCTTCCTTTATCTGTCGGTGTATCTAATGTGGAATTGAAAGCATTTTTGGGACTTGTGAGAGCACATTTTGACACTTTAAAAATGCCTTTTTTGTTCAGTGGTTTTGGGGGGGGGGGTGGGGAAGGGGGTTTCTTTGAACAAGTTTCTGATTAATTGTTTCTACTTAGTTTTGCTACATATATTTCTTAAAACTTTTAGCTCATGTTATTTTTTGTCCATGCAACATTTTGTGAAGGCTCCTTTTGTTTTCCTATCATTTGTGGCCTGTTTTTTTATTGTGTAAATGAATCATGACTCTTCATGTTAATTTAAATTATTTATTGCTGTTTATATTGTAAATTTTTATCTTTCTTTACCTTTTCATTGTTCAGCAAGTATCATATTCTATTTTATTCAACTATCATACTTAATCTGTGTGCAGCCTTTTTCCACCCCCTCTTTATGAGATAACTGAATATTAAAATTTTTGATTTCTGTATTCTTTGTCTTAGGTGAAGCACGGTCTGTTTATGTGGGAAACCTTCCTTCATCTATTACTGCATCTGACCTTGAGCAAGAGTTCAAGAACTTTGGCAGAATTAGGCCTGATGGTGTTACTATTAGGAGTCGCAAGGTTGCTTTGTTACAGCATGTTTACTTTTTTAACTTACTTTCCTGGAATCTATTATACATCTGTTGCTTAATAAATGTGCATTCTTGTGAATATACAGGAGGCTGGTGTTTTTTATGCATTCATTGAATTTGAAGATGCTGTTGGCGTGCAGAATGCACTTAAGGTTTGTGTTGTTCAGAAACTGAAATTAGTTTTTTTTTTTTTTAGTTATCTTTGAAAATGATGTGCTCTTTCCAAAATTCTATGGAAGTTTGGCTTAATTTTTCTTACTTTATGTATGCCTTCATACAAGGTTTGCTAGACTGGGGACCAGTACTAGGGCCAGTATAGGTTGGCGACTTGATTTGGTATGGTATTGGGTATGCACCAGACAAAGCTAGAGCAGACTGAACCATAGGGAGGGAGAGGGAGGGGGAGGGAGGAAGAAAGAAGGAAAGTGCCGGGGGGGGGTGTTGTTGAGGTTTATAAACTGAGCCACTGTGATTTGATGTTGGTTTGAATCGACATTTTGGCCTGGTTTGGCAAAGGCTGGAAGTTGGTTTACTCCATCTCCCCATGTCATGCCATCCTCAAAGAGTAATGCAAAACCATTTCAATTGTTTATGAGGTTCTCTGAACTTTTCTCCTGGTAATGTTAGTTAGCATTCTGATTCTTTTTTGCAACATTCTTCTGATTTATATCCTTGTTTTAATTGTATGAATTGAAAATTTCAAACCATTTTTTTTGGGATGGATGGTAGATATTCATTCTATGCAACTGAACAGGGGCATTAAAATATTTCTGATGGTTAATTGTTTGTCTAGATGAGTGTTGTTACATAATACATGCATGCATGCATGTGTATGAAATTATTGAATCAATTCTGTCAATTTTTTATATTCATTTTAACCAGTGACTTTCTACAGGCATCACCAATACTGTTGAATGGACGGCTAATTCATGCGGAGGGGAGAAGACCTAATAGCGCTGCTCCCCGAGGTGGAAGTAAGTAATTTTTCATTGTGAGCTACATTTTCTGCTGGTTTATAATTTTAATCAACTGGACTGATTAGCACTTTTTCATGTGTTCTATGTTGGAATCTTTAAATTGTGCAGTAAAAATATACAGCCATTGGGGTAATAATCTTTATAAAGTGGCAAGCCTACATCAAGATAAAAACTAAATGACGTAAAGTTAATGAATGCTTTTTATTTGTGTTCTGTTTTGGGGATTTTTGTATATTTATGTGTGACGAAGTTGAATTTACACAACATTGTCTTGCAAGTACTGTCCTATGATTTGAATTTATCCATCTTTCTTCATGAGCCATAGTGTTCTTGTATTTCTTTTGATTCGTGTGATTAGTGTTTCAGGATATTATTAGTCTGAGTCAATTCTGAAGCTTAGCTCTATATGCTACTTTGTATTTTCTTTTGCGAGGGAAATTAAGCATATTGTGTGCTTGCTTTATTTTAATGATCAAAACCATCTGATTGTTGCTTGATTTTTTGTCAACCACTTGAAAGATGGCTAACTCACATTTATCAACAACTGGTTCTATCAAGACTATTTGATCAATGAAATTCAATGGGACATTGCTTAATTTGCCTGTGAGTGAATAGGTTACTCACGTATCCATGTTGGGTTGTGTCATGGGCTGATTTTCTTATTTGTTGCGGCCAACCTGCTGGTGCGCTCTAGTTCTGGCAGTTTCCTTTTGGTTGATGATGTGATTCGTTGGATCCAATCAACCCTTCCCACCTGTTTCTACCTTTGACTTCAGGTGTGATTATTTGGATATACTCTTTTCTGGACTGTTTTGGTTGACATGCCTCTACTTGAGATCTACCTGAGATTTTATTTTAGATATTTGTTAGCAACGCAACCTAATTTTCAGGGTTCGCACTTCCTTTTTTTCCTTAAAAAATTACAACACTATGGGTTTGGCTTTGCTTAATCTTTGAAAATCAGTTCATGTGGAATTTTCTTTATTTTTTTGGTAAACCTGGGATTTTTGTCTTTTACCTGAAGGAAGGGGCAGAGGACGGGGTGGCTACCAGACAGAGGCTTCAAGGGGGCGTTTTGGTGGTCGAAACTTTAGCAGAGGTAGTGGGCAAGACAATAGTGACAGGGACTACAATAATCGGCTGAGAGGAAATGGATACCTTCAGCGAGGCCCTCGCCAGGAAAGGGGCATCTTGGGAAATCATGCTCTGGGAAACGGGTCTAACCCTTCTGAAGCTTCATCTTAGGTATTCGGTATGTGGATGCATGTTGCATTGTCTGAGTTCCGGGAATGTTCTGGACGTCATCTTTTTGCCCTTTCACAGCTTTCACAGCATATGTGGTTACTGTTTTTGTGGTGTCATTTGGTTAGCTGGTGTTGAGAGGCTGCACTGGTGTTTTTGGGTGCGCTTCCCATTTTTCTGTTTTCCTTTTCTTCCCTCGTTTCAGGTGGATAGGACTTTTGCAGTTACAGGTGTTCGAAGGGAACTGGAGATTTAATGAGTTCTGAGGTAGGATTTGACTTGCTATTCAATTTAAAATCGCTCTGATGCAAAATATCCATCCTGAGCGTTTCTCATTTCATGGTTCTCTTAATCATAAATGGTATAATATGAGATGTGATGTTGCAGATTTCTTGTATTTTACGTTGCTGGACCCAGTCTCTGTTGGTTCGGCCATTATAGCATGTTATAATCTTTATAATTCAGACTCTTGGTTAGATTAGTGCAAGACAAAATCGCAGCTGATGGCATTTGAAGTTTTCTATATCTTATGTTCTTGGTTATCTTTGGATGAATATTAACGTAGAGACAGCTGCATGCATGGCAGTGCCTGTTTTTCAGCTGTTGGATCCAGGCGAAGGAATTCTGGATGCTCTGGTCTTTGCTTTTATGGCTGTCCAGAATCTTAATGATCTAGCCAATTAGTTTGAAAATGTGAGAAAGGGTAGTTGTTTTCCCCTTGGTCATCGAGCTCATGTCAGGATTGAAATTTGAAACTCCTCGCATGATTTATTTAGAATCCACGAACAGGGCTTTGATTAAAGAAAGCAGGTATAGATAAATATTGCCGGCAATCATCATTCTCCATTCAGTCGCAAAAGCAAATTCATGTAGTGCTTCAAAAACCTCCATTCCTGAATATGTTTGCAATAATATTTTGGACGTACGGTTATGGATTTTTTACCAGGAGATGCAGCGGCAACCTTCATCAGTGTAGGCTGGTTTTAGTTTCTGGTGATCTAAAGCTGGCATGAGGCCTCAGTAAGATCACTTTTTGATTGCCAGATTTCCTATTCATCGTCTGGATGTTGTGGTGTCCTTACCCTCGTTCCATTTTAATGGTCCTAGGTGTTGTTGAGTGATGATATATTTATTAGCTAACAGGGTCAACGGATTTAAAGTCACTAGTGGAAGCATTGGTGTATATTGAATGGTTGAACACTTTAGATTCCCGTCATGATTGGCGAAGACAAGGCAGTCCTGAAGTGTTTAAGATTTATATTTATTAATTTTTGGTCGGAGGGAGGCAGGCGTTAACTAGTTAATTTCTACAGAACTTGCAACCAAAACTGTCAGAATATTGGATGGCAATGGTGAGGCCTTGCCATGATGTGCTGCTCCCAACTCAGTATCAATGACAGAACATCGTGGTATCGACTTGGAGGCAGCTTACAGCGCTTTACCTTCACGGATTCTGATAATGAAACCAATACCAGCACCCAGTGGAGTCATAGCACGATCGAAGTTAAATTAACCCATTATGTGGGGATAGGATGAAATGGAGTTTTTAGATCCAAGATAACCCAATGCCTCGACTTGGCACCTTGACGAATTTTGGTAGTAGCCTGCTCGTCGAGTTCCGGTGCTGCCCAGGTGGTATTAACAGATACAATATGAGCTGTAAAATTCTTCCCTTGAGAGAGCTTCCTTTCTTTCATTCCCATGTAACAAAATGCACTCGTGGTATCATCAGGTAAATTTGAAGATGGTAGAGGTAAACCATCGTCCAGAGAATCTTCCTACAAGGGATTATGAATAGAATTTGCAACATTTAGCCCAGGCATTTTTCGAAGCCACATTCAAATAGATCATGATGTATATCATCCACCTGGGGAAATATTTTGCTCACCGCAGGCGATGAGCGTGAGCCTGAACGGAAAAAAAGCACAGCGCCCAATAATTTTTTTTTCCTGCCCGCCCCGTGCGTGGGAGGGGAGTGCGGAAGCTCACCGCAAAGAATTTCCCATCAACCCGATCCAAGCATAAATCACAAAAAGTGCCCAGATTACGCAGCAAGCCTCTTTGAGCAAGCAGAGTCATACAAGGCAACCACCAGTTCATGCCTTTCCAGCGGAAAAATTCTACTCTTGGGGAAAATCTACTTGTCCAGATCCATGAAAAATATAAACAATTAGAGGGTGGAGAGATTTCAATCTGATTCAGCACTGTGCCAGTACCGACCCTTTCAAAGTGATTCTAGTTGATGCGTTTTGTCTCGGAACAGAACATTATAGCCACAGAGGTTATTACTGAAGCAATGTTCCCACAGAACAAAGAGCGGATTTTCCCCATATTCCAAGTTCCATCTTGATCAATGAGTTCGCTCACCTTCAAGTTATCATTAAGACCATCCATATTAAGATGAATAGGAGGTCATTTTAGAGAAGTTTAAGTGATAAATAACTGCATATAAACATTTATTGAATCCCCACTAGCAATGATCCTCAACTGCATTCTTACAAATTGATCTCCACAAAAAGGAGCATCCTTTGGGAAACTTGAAACCTATTTAAGAGCCTTCAAATTTGTATTTCAAGATGACAACCTCGCTAAAAAGGAAGAGCGACTTCAAAATTACCTGAACTGCAAATGGCTTGTCTCTTAATGGATGGCATCCATTACCCCCTTCTTAGCACGGAGAACAAATTCTCCTAATGGATGCAATCTCCTGCCTCCTGATGATTGTCCTTCTCGACTCAACAGATGGATCTAACTCCTTCTGGACCATTATCTTCAACCTCCAAATCCACAGCTACCTTGTCAGCCACCATCCATGAACCAAAAACAAACTTCCCTCCAAGTGCAGGCGGAAATGTGCAACTACTTCAATGCTCCTGATATGAGATAGTGGAAAGTAAGATGTGTAGTGGAATAAGTTATCTCAATGTGATGATAAATATGCTCCTGAAATGCTTCATAATTGAGATTGCTTCCATGCGTGTGATATTATTCAACAAAACATAGAGTAATGACGACTAAATCAGTACTTCATCACAGAATTTTCTTTCGTGGTTCGTAGCTTCTCTTTTTTTGAATCTTGGGCCTTTTTCTGGATAAATTTTCTTAAGCTTATTCAAAAACACACGCCCAGCCCTCCTACGCAATATAACAAAATGCTTTATTATATTCTCTAATGTCTCCAGACAAAAGATATTTCTTCCACTTCCCACTACCATAGGCCCTTCCAATTAACCAATAATCTACTCTATGCCTCCAACCCTTCATCTCCAAGATATCCCTCAGCACATCACGCAGCATGCTAGGTTTTCAGCAATACAATTGTTCCTTCAAACTTGCACCATGCCCTTATGATGAAGCAGTTGCAGATGCCAATTCTCCGAGATGAATGGATGCTCCAGCATAATCTTGTGAATGACCACCTTCTCCACCTTCTACTCCATCATCGTCCTCCGTTTCCCACAGGAACCCAGCATATGCTGCAAGGACACGGCTGAGAGAAACGATTGGTGATAAAAAAAGAAAACATCAGAATCTGAGAAAATTAACCTTTTCTTTCAGAATCAGAAAGCTCATGAAGATGATGAGACTACGTATATTTGTCATACCTATCATGAGGAGTGGCCTGAACTGCCTTCTCAAAATAACTAGAAGCTCGTTCCTCATCATGGTGCAGCTCCCACACTAATTTAGCATACTGTGACAGGATCTCTCCATCGCCAGGGTCTGCAAGTATAGCACGTGAGTAGTACTCCTCGGCTCTTTGGGGATCTCCCTTATCCTGATACAAGAAGATAGAATTGCATCAGATGAGAGGAAATGAAGTATATTGAAGGAACGGATGCATATTTGATAAACGGGTACTTTGAAGACTTGTAAATAAAATAGAAGCACATTAGATAGGGTATAAATCCTTCAATTCTAAATGACGAACATGAAATACAAAAACCGGTAGATCAACTTCTATATTCCAGACAATTATCCCATGATTTAATGTCTTCTTCAGTCACGTTCTGAAGGAATTTATAAATTTGAAACCATGACTTCTCTCCTACCAAACCTTACAGAGCGAACAAATCTCCTTTGATAGAATTTTATTAAGAGCAAGGTATGGAAATTCCAAGGCTTTTCTTCCACAGTATCACTGCATCAGAGATATAAATAATAACAAATATTGCTTCAATCACAATCTAACATCTCTCAACGTCGAGGTGATCCACCTAAATCCGGGTAACTTTGAACATTGCTTGGCAATTAACGACTACAACATAGACAATTCGGATATCGAACTTCAAATACTAATATAAATTACAGTGATAAAACTAGAAACCACTTCATGGATAGAATCAAAGAGCACCTTATCCAAAATTCCAAATCATCGAGAAATAAATGAGAATACTACAGATTATAAGGCGTAAAGAATGTGAAATGGGTCACCTGGTAGAGAAACTGAGCATAGTTTCTCAGGAACAGAGCATTGCCCGGGTTTTCGTCGACCATCTTCTTATAGTAAGTCTCCATATCGGATTGGTCTCCTCCATTGCCGGTCAGAACAGCACACTTGCCGCTGCCACCACTACCACTACCAGCATCCAAGAGTCCCGATCCCAGCCGATCGATCCCCAGCCCTCTGGCCAGAAACAATGGCGGCAACGCATTCCCATCCCGCGAATTGTCGTGCAAGACGACTTTTTGATTCTCGCCTGAGGAGCCGAATTCTCCGGTGATGGTCTCGACCGATCTCTTGAGCCCACCGCCGCTCTGTTCTTCCTCTTCTTCTTCTTCGTCTTCTTCTTCTTTGGAACTGTATACGGAGAACGAAGGGATTGTCTTCAGCACGCCCTTGGCCCGGCGGCCGGAGGAAGAGGATTTGATGGGTGGGTGGTGGTGGTGGGAGTCCTCGGGGAGGAGGGATTTGAGGTTGCCTTCGGAGAGGGCTTTTCGGAAGCCGAGGGAGGAGGGGTCGCGGTTGGAGTCGGAGATGGGGGATAAGCAGCAGTGGAGGGAGGGATTGGGGTGGTGGGCGATGGCATGAGGGAAGGAGGAGGAGGAGGAGGAAGAGGAGGTTCTCTCCAAGCTATGGTGATGGCTGCTTTTATTGTTTGGGCTTTCAGAGAAGAAAGGGGAGGAGGAGAGGAGAGATCCCAGAATTGGGGTGGAAGAACTCCTCAGCAACATCTCCCCTTCTAATTTCGTTCTCTCTCTTCTCTGCTCTCCCTACGTGAGGTCTGGATCTTTATTGGGACCTTGCGGTTCCTGCTGGAGGGAAAGAAGTGGAGCCAGCGGCAGCTCATGTGATTTTTTTTTCTGAACCGGATGCCTAGATTTCACAAGATTTTATACACCCTGGAGAAACAACACGGCAAAAAATGGTGTGATATTTTTTTGTTTTTTATTTTTGGCTGGGGGAGATGCAACTACGTTTTACCTTTTCGACCATGCACGTGAACAACCGTTGGATCGTATCTTTCGCATAAAAGAATTATCGACCTTCTTTCCGTTGGATCATACTCGCACAGATCTCAAAGCATTCGAACTTATAGATCTGCACATATGTTGAAACAATTATTGTACGATCCAACGGTGATTCGTACGAAGGAAGGTGATTCCTTCTTTCGGACGGAAGATGCAACCACCGTCCATTTTTTACCATAAAAGAAGAGCGTTTTCCTGAAATTTCCATTTTTATTTAATTTCTGGTACACTGGGTCCAGGTTCGGCACGGGATTACATCATGTGTGACCGTTCTCAATTTTCTAGCTTGTTTATCACGAAGTAGAACTTAGCCTAATTTTATGTGCTTGAGGCTGTTGAGAGTTTTGAGACGATGACCGGGTTTGACCCAACCCAATGCTCAATAAATCTAAATTAACTGTACTATTCTTGGAGCTCCTATGTAAAATCAGGCACTAAATCTCGGTTAACTACATAATATCTCTGTTGAATTATATACTAAGCTAAACTAGAAATAAGACAAGCTAGATAAAAATTCTTTCAAAAAGAGACAAGCTAGGCAAAACTCTGAGAGTTGAGCCCCAGTCCAGCTCAGACCACGTAGCCAAATTTAATAAGCAACGCACAATCCCCATGTTTCTGAGGATTCAACTCGTCCCATCGATTAGAAAAAAAGACGTACCCCGATGACGAGAGAAGCGAGGAGAGGAGAGGAGAGAGAGAGAAAAGGAAACTCGAACTCTAATAAGAGAAGAACAAAAGGGGAGGGAGATCTTTATGTGAGGTCGTGGATGGAAACGAATACTTCCAAATAGAGAGGCAGGGTGTACTGGTCGTGGGCTTGGCTTGGTTCGATGGTGGAGATTGGTCGGGGGAAGCCGACACAGTGAGCCCCACCGCACGCTTCCGGTTGCGGTGAGCGCGCGGGCAGCTATCCTTTGCCCTCTCTTGTTCTATCTCCAGCTGGGATCTTATGGGTATATGGCGAGAAATATCCAGCTCACTGTCACGCGGGGGAGAAGGAGAAGATTCGTCGAAGTCGCGAACGTGGTCGGTTTGAGTTTGTTCTCCTCGCTTTAACTGGTTCTGGCTCTCGTGCATGCGGGCTCGAGACGTCAATTCCAGCACGTGTTATGCGTGCGCCCGAAGGAATTTCCACGGGAAGTTCAGATGGACAAACGTCAGTGGGGTTGCCAGTGGCTGGGTCTGGTTCTAGGTACGTCAAGGCTGCACAAATTCTAAAACAGGTTGGCTGTCGGTTTACTAAGGTCTATTACACTTCTGGAATAGATTCGTTATATTGACATGGATTGGTTAGGTACTGTATGTGCCTCTATCTTAGATCCGTTTTTGGAAGAAATAAAACCCTACACGTAGAAAACCTCACCGATCATCTAATCTCCTTCCTATGGGCCTATTCAAGGTAATTGGCCCATAGAAAGGAGGCGAGTTAATTAGCATCGTGGCACAACCATATAGGTGCACAGGGTGTAGGGTTATAATTTGCTCAATTTTGGAGTGGCTTTGTTTTTCTCATTGTATGAATGGTCTAATCATAAAGAGCAATACTATGCTACCCCGGAAGAATCACTCAAGAAAGTCAAGGAGGTGTCCTTCGCCAATCTTTGTACTTCACTAGACGGCACACTTCGCAAAACCAATATACACCACACCAGCTGAGAGACATCTTTGAGCTACTAAAATTTTTTGAAACATAAAATGGCAGTTGAATAAAAGGCTGATGTTCCGTGGGATTGTTGACTTTGATACTCAGTATGCCAGCATGGGCAGATTTAGTTGTAGAAACCTAAGACTTGATCTTGCTTGTGACTTTGACTGTTGGGTAAAATAGCTTAGCTTTTTTCAGTTTAATTTAGTCCTTTTTCATTTGGACTGATGGGTGATAACATCCAATCCTACAAAATCCTTACCTAATAGAAATGAATATAGGTTTCAATTTATGAAGTTCTTGCAATTTCCAAGCACGTGCTAATTGTTGATACAATTTAATTAAAAAACTGTTGAGGAGAGTATGGTTTTGAGCTTATAGGCTAGCTTAGAGTTCACTCCAATCTAAGAAGCTAGCTAATGTTACCATGCATGCATATCTAATTAGCACTCAACCAAACTAATTCAATCCACCCCAATATAAACCATGGATACATGTCAGCGTGATACATATCATAGCTATTATTGGTGCAGAAACTGATCGTCGCTGGATCCAACTGAAGTGGAGGTGGACGAGATCGCCACCGAAGATCTGCAAAATAAAGTTTCATTCGGAGCCGATAGAGGGTGGCTCCGGTAGGATCCTCCGACGATCAAGTCAGCTCTGACCAACAGGAATGGAATGCTTAGAAATGAGTTCTGCAGAGCTTAGAGAAGAAAAGAAGAGCTTAGAGCTTAGAGATAGCGTATCTAGAGGGTCCTTTTTTATAGGCGAAGCTTGATGGTGACAGCTGCAGTTGCCTGATGGTGGACCGTTCGAGACTGTATCGAATTTGATGCAGAGAGAATGGTGTCGTCAGGCTGATAGCGACAGCCATACTATTCGACAGTGGTGGACTGCTCGAGATCTGACGGAGTGAGGGGGCACCACCTGTAGCGTCGCCTGTGGCAGACTGATGGTGACTGTTCGGTCAGATTTAATGGCAATAGCTCTGAGAAAGTGGACGTCGGTTGGTGGACCTCAACATATATCGATTTCAAAGAAGTTTAGACTTCTAAAGGAAAAGCTCAGAAGAAGTTCGGCTCCTGTAGGCGTCTGGTTGGAGAAGTACGGCTAAGGCTCGATCGCTGGAAAGTTCAGAAGGAGCTCGATCGCTGAGGAGTTCGGTCGATCGGAGGGGATGTCTGGGAGGAGTTCGGCTCTTGAAAAAATCCGACCGAAGGAGAAGCTTGGAGGGAGTTCAGCTCTCGTAGGCGTCTGGCTGAAAGAGCGCGGAGGGAGTTCGGCTCTCGTGGGAGTCCGACTGAAGCTCGACTACTGAGGAGTTCGATCGGATGAAGGAGTTTGACTGAGACCCATCCGCTGAAGCTCTTCCGTGGCTATCGACTGCATCAGACTGAGCACCGAACTGAACTTCGGCAGGAGCGGGGTTTATCCCCAACAATAGTCCTCCCCACTTTTGAGTTCAAAACTCGAAGGAAGGAAGTGCAGAAAAGGCAACTATCGAAGTCCTTTTCTGGGCTCCGTGCTAGTTTCGGTCGAAGCTCGGGGGGGATCTCATCTTCAGCCGAAGTTGGTATTGAAGTTGAAGTCTGGGGGAGATCTCATCTTCAGCCGAGGTTGAAGTAGATCTCGTCTCATGCGGTCAAGGTTGGGGATTGAGCTCCTCGGGGGGAGCGATATTGTCTTCAACAGTCGAGGCTGACTCGGAGGAGATCTCCTCTCTTGCAGCCATGGTTAATATGGGCACCCGAGAGAGATCTGATCTCTGATCGAGGTTGACATGGTTGCTCGAAAGAGATCTTATCTCTGGATGAGGTTGTCTCCGATCTTATCTCTGGTCGAGATTGTCTCGGTCGCTTGGAAGAGATCTCATCTCTGGCCGAGGTTGTCTCCGATCTTATCTTTGGCCGAGGTTGGCTCGGGCGCTCGGAAGAGATCTTATCTCTAGCCGAGGTTATCGCGAGCCGAGGTTGTCACGATCGCTCGGGAGAGAACTTATCTCTGGCCGAGGTTGACTTCGATCTTATCTCTGACCGAGGTTGTCTCGATCGCTCAAAAGAGATATCATCTCTAGCCGAAGTTGTCTCCGATCTTATCTCTGATCGACGTTGGCTCGGGCACTCGGAAGAGATCTTATCTCTAGCCGAGGTTGTCACGATCGCTCGGAAAAGATCTTATCTTTAGCCAAGATTGATGCAGTCGCTCAGGGAAGATCTTATCTCCTACAGCCGAGGTTGCCTCGGGGGAGATCTTATCTTCTGCAGTCGAGGTTGACGCGATCGCTCGGGGGAGATCTTATCTCCTACAGCCGAGGTTGCCTCGAGGAAGATCTTATCTCCTACAGCCAAGGTTGGCCTGGACCTTCAGGGGAGATCTTATCTCCTGCAGTCGAGGTTGATGCCGGCACTTGGGGGAGATCTTATCTCCTGCAGTCGAGTTTGCCTTGGAAAAGATCTTATCTCCTGCAACTGAGGTTGATGCGGGAGCTCGGAGGAGATCTTATCTCCTGTAGCTGAGGTTGATGCGGGCGCTCGTAAGAGATCTTATCTCCTACAGCCGAGTTTACCTCGAAGGAGATCTTATCTCCTGCAGTCGAGGTTGTCTCGGGGGAGATCTTATCTCCTACAGTCGAGATTGATGCGGACGCTCGGGATAGATCTTATCTCCTACAGTCGAGTTTGCCTCGGGGGAGATCTTATCTCCTACAGTCGAAGTTGGCCCAGACCCTCGGGGGAGATCTTATCTCCTGCAGCCGAGGTTTGCCTCAGGAGAGATCTTATCTTTTGCGGTCGAGGTTGATGCAGGAGCTCGAGAAGAGATCTTATCTCTTACAGCCGAGTTTGCCTCGGAGGAGATTTTATCTCCTGCAACCAAAGTTGGCCCGGATCCTCGGGAGAGATCTTATCTCCGACGGTCGAGATTGCTTCGGAGGAGATCTTATCTCCTGCGGCCGAGGTTGATGCGGGCGCTCGGGGAGATCTTATCTCCTGCGGCCGAGTTTGCCTCGGGGGAGATCTTATCTTCTGCAGTCGAAATTGGCCCGGACCCTCGGGGAAGATCTTATCTCCAGCTGTCGAGGTTGTCTCGGGGGAGATCTTATCTCCTGCAGCCGAGGTTGCCTCGGGGGAGATCTTATCTCTCCTACGGTCGAGGTTGATACGGGCATTCGGAGGAGATCTTATCTCTTGCAGCCGAGTTTGTCTCGGAAAAGATCTTATCTCCTACAGCCAAAGTTGGCTCGGATCCTCGGAGGAGATCTTATCTCCGACGATCGAGATTGCCTCAGGAAGATCTTATCTCCTACGGTCGAGGTTGATGCGGGCGCTCGAGAGAGATCTTATCTCTTGCGGTCGAGTTTGCCTAAGGGAGATCTTATCTCCTGCAGCCAAAGTTGGTCCGGACTCTCGGGGAAGATCTTATTTTTGGCGGTCGAGGTTGGCTCGGAGGAGATCTTATCTCCTGCGGCCGAGGTTGATGCGGACGATCGGGGGAGATCTTATCTCCTGTGGCCGAGTTTGTCTTGGGAGAGATCTTATCTTCTACAGTCGAAGTTGGCCCGGACCCTTGGGGGAGATCTTATCTCCGGTGGCCGAGGTTTTCTCGGGGGAGATCTTATCTTCTGCGATCGAGGTTGATGTGGGTGCTCGAGAAAGATCTTATCTCCTACGATCGAGTTTGCCTCGGGGGAGATCTTATCTCCTATAGCCAAAGTTGGCCCGGACCCTCGGGGAGATCTTATCTCCGGTGGCCGAGATTACCTCAGGGGAGACCTTATCTCCTACGGTCGAGGTTGCCTCGGGGGAGATCTTATCTTCTGCGGTCGAGGTTGATGCGGGCGCTCGGGGGAGATTTTATCTCCTACAGTCGGTTTGCCTCGGAAAAGATCTTATCTCCTGCAGCCGAAGTTGGCCCAGACCCTCGGGGGAGATCTTATCTCCGACGATTGAGGTTGCCTCGAGGGAGATCTTATCTTCTGTGGTCAAGATTAATGCGACCGCTCGAGGAAGATCTTATCTCCTGCGATCGAGTTTGCCTCGGAGGAGATCCTATCTCCTACGGCCGAGGTTGCCTCAGGAGAGATCTTATCTCCGACGGTCGAGGTTGATGCCGGTGCTCGGAGGAGATCTTATCTCCTACAGCCGAGGTCTGCCCGAACCCTCGAGAGAGATCTTATCTCCTACGGTCGAGGTTGCCTCGGGGGAGATCTTATCTCCTATTGTTGAGGTTAAAGGTCTTTGACCTGGTCTTTGATCTGCTCATGTTAGGATGAGGTTCTCCTCCTGTTCCTAACATGGTAACTATTGATTGCTTCTTTCCTATCATCACATAATTTTTGCACCCAGAAACAATATTATTGAAAGATAAGAATTTTACCGAGGAAAAGTTACTGACAGCACATCCCCATTTCAGGATCGTGGGGGCGTTGTTCCTTTGGATTTTCTTGGGCAGTAAGTCTCAGGCCGGACGACCTTCTCTATCTCATGTTGGACTTCTCAATTTGGAGCAAGCTTCTCTTGGCTTTATCACTGGGAGATGATGAATCGCCAATATACCAAGCTCCTCCCAGGGGTAACATTGATGACGTCGTGAGGCGGCCGACCTCCTTGTCATTTCTGGTTACGGCATCACCCTTGGTCGATCTTCTCTCGCTTCAGACTGGTATCGAAGGAATTTATCCAACCGTCCCTTTCTGACGAGCTCTTCAATTTCGTCTCGAAGGTGAATGCATTCCTCAATGTCATGGCCGTAGTCGCGATGGTAGAGGTAGTACTTACTTCGATCATGCTTATTTAAGGGAGATCGTAATCCTTCTGATCTTGGGGTAGACCGTAATCCTTCTGGTCTTAGTAGCTGATTCTTAACTTTCATGAGAATTTGATTTCGAGGAGCGCTGTGGGAGATGCAGTCGCGAAATCTTTTAGGAGGAGGACTCTTTCGCGCTCTTCTATCGGAGCTTTCTTGGTGGCCAGCTCGAGGAGTTTGGGACTTGCTTGCGTTGGGGAGGTCGTAAGCGTGGCCAAACATCATTCCGTTCTCTTTGAAACCTGCGGGAGAACTTCATGCCCCTTTATTGGAGCTACCTTGATGGCGAGCTCGAGGGGGAGTTCGGCCTCGCTTACGCTGGAAAGGTCGTAAATACGGTCGAACTTCATTTCGCCTCCTATGAAGCCTTCGACGGGAGAACTTCATGCCCCTTTGTCGGGACTTTCTTAATGACGAGCTCAAGGGAGAGTTCGGCATCGTTTGCATTGGGGAGGTCATGAACGCGGTCGAACTTCATTCCGCCTCTTACGAAGCCTTCGATGGGAGAACTTCATGCTCCTTTGTCGGAGCTTCCTTGATGATGAGCTCGGAGGGAGTTCGGTGGCCTCGCTCACACCGAACTTCATTCCGCCCTCCTGTGAAGCCTTCAGCGGGAGAACTTTATGCCCCTTTGTTGGGGCTTTCTTGATGACGAGCTCGAGGGGGAGTTCGACCTCGCTTGCATTGGGGAGATCGTGAATGCGGATGACGAGCTCAAGGGGAAGTTCGGCCTCGCTTGCGCTGGAGAGGTCGTGAACGCGGTCGAACTTCATTCCGCCTTCTGTGACACCATCTAGGGGAGAACTTTTGCTCTCTGTTTCTCCTTCCTAAGGGCGTTTGGTAAGCTAGGCTAAATGCTCTTTCTTAAGGCCGATTCCTGGCATCCTCATGATGGATTTGCCGACAAAGTCTCCGCTGGAAGCTGTCGCATGGCCTGCATCATCTCGACGAGGGCACAAACCTTTTGGACCAGCGGGTTGAACTGCTCCACATCTACGGCGGCTTCAGATGGAACCCGGGGTTGTCGGAGCTGAAACGGAAATAGATGGACCTGGCACGGAGGTCGCCGATCATCGAGTCGAAGCTCTCTTGGGAGGCATTTTCTCTTTAAAAAAAAACTCTAGAGAGGAAGAAGAAAGATCTCCGAAGAGGAAAGAGAGAAATCATCGTCGAGCACTCCTTTAAGAACAAGAAAACCTCGGAGGTTCGGTCTCTTCCTCCAGTGCCAATCTGTTGGTGCAGAAACTGATCATCGTCAGATCCAGCTAGAGTGGAGGTGGACGAAGTCACCATCGGGGACCTACAAAATAAAGTTTCATTCAGAGCCAATGGGGGTGGCTCCGGTAGGACCCTTCGACGATCAAGTCAGCTCTAGCCAAAAGGAATGGAGTGCTCAGGGATGAGCTCCGCAGAGCTTAGAGAAGAAGAGAAAAGCTTAGAGCTTAGAGATAGCGTATCTGGAGGATTTTTTTTATAGGCGAAGCTTGATGGTGACAGCTGCAGCTGCCTGATGGTGGGCCGCTCGAGGTTGTACCGAATTTGATGCGGAGAGGATGGTGTCATCAGACCGATAGTGACAGCTGTACCATTCGATAGTGGTGGGCTGCTCGAGGTCTGGTGGAGTGAGGGGGCACCGCCTGTAGTGTCGCCTGTGGCAGACTGATGGTGACTATTCGGCCAGATTTAATGACGGTAGCTCTGAGAAAGCGGATGTCGGTTGGTGGACCTCGACATATATCGATTCCAAAGAAGTTCGGACTCCTAAAGAGGAAGCTCAGAAGGAGTTCGGCTTCCGTCGGCGTTTGGCTGGAGGAGTGCGGCTAAGACTCGATCGCTGGAAAGTTCGGAAGGAGCTCGGCCGCTGAGGAGTCCGGTCGGTTGGAGGGAATGTCTAGGAGGAGTTCGACTTCTGAAGAAGTTCGATCGAAGGAAAAGCTTGGAGGGAGTTCAGCTCCCGCAGGCATCTGGCTGGAAGAGCGTGGAGGAAGTTCGGCTCTCGCGGGAGTTCGACTGAAGCTCGGTTGCTGAGGAGTTCGGCCAGATGAAGAAGTTCGACTGAGATCCGTCCGCTGAAGCTCTTCCATGGCTACCAGCCGTATCAGGCTGAGCATCGAACTGAACTTCTACAAGAGCGGGATTTATCCCCAACAGCTATAATTTGAAATATATGGGGCTAAATTTGTCGAATACTCATCTTAGCCAAATTTGAGACATGGATGCATGTTTTGTTAATTGATCCATTAATCAAATTTCTTCACTCCCCCATTCGAATAATCAAGGTCTACTGCAAGGTTCCATGAAGGTTGCTAAAATGCATTCCACATTATGAAGTAGCCTCTTCTTGAGCACTGACCTCAACAGTTCTTGAGGAACTAACCTTTCCAACCATGTTATTCTTGATCCATGCTATATCATGCAATTTACTTTCCTTTGAATAAAATCCATTTGCACATTCTTAATTTGTCGTAACCATGAGAGAAAATGTGATATTTTTTGTAAGTTATGATGGAATTACTACTGTAACATCGCTTTTGTTTTTTTTATCTGTATGTTTTCTGAATTCATGAAATCCTTGACACTCTGAAGCTCCTCTTCCATCCCAGCTTAGCGTTTTTGATGGCATTTTAATTTATCCGAGCATCTTTGACTACCTATATCTGTGCTCTTGAGAGTGGAAACACTCGAGCATTTCAATCCTTTGATTGCCTCTTTTAATACGTTGCAAATGCTCTTCCACAATGCAATACTTAATTTTCCGTGGTTTATCCATCCGAATAAATCACAACCATCCATCCTAAGTAAATACTCATCGAGTAAAAACTGAATTTATTTTTCCATGCATAATGAATTTGATTACCTCTATATATTTTTTGAAATCTTGGATGGTAGAGATAATGATTTTTTGTCATAAATTTGGTCAACCTTTGTACCTAAATATGTATATTTTGATGTACATCAATTATAACGTAAGGATTCAAAAGAAGAGAATTATAGAATTCCACATGGTTGTTTCAGAATGTTTTTCAAAAACAAAAAAATTACTATCGTCACCACCATTCAAGAAATGAGAGTCGGAAATGGGCCTGGTATTGCAATCCAAGCCCAAAAGTATTGAGCTCACAAAGTTTACGGAGCTCCAACAATGAGCCTACGGGGGAACAGCCAACCCTCCGTCGGCCCACGCAAATTAGCAAAAAAAAATTTAGTCCACCATTCATACGGTAGATAAAGTCAAAAAAAAAAAAAAAAAAAAAAAACATATTATTATTTTGAATTAAATAAATTTTATAATCATTTCACTACACTGCTGCTTAGCAACTTCAATAAATAGCTATTAAGATAATTATAAAAATTTTCAATTCAAAATATTAATATATTTTTTTTATTGACTCCATCTATAGCACACAGCCACTATATAGCATAGTAAATTAAATTTATTCAAAAAAAATTTCTTCAAATTAACTTGAAGATCATTATTAATACACCCAAGGTCTCAAATCAATCAGCACCCGATTCCAGCTGTCGCCCCCGTCGCCATAACCGTCCGGTAGCCTGGTACCGACCTTTGTATATGCCCTGTGCTGCGTTTTGGAATACTTTTTGTTGCTGTCTTAAACTCTTGCACGGGAAGGCGTTTATCATCTCTCTCTCGCTCTCTTCCTTTCTTTCTTTCTTTCTTTCTTTTTTAAATTTAATTTAAAAAATAAAAATTATATCGATGATTCAAATGAACTATTATCTTAAAATTATTTATAAATAATTAATATATATATATAATTTAATTTTATTTAAATTCTCTATTTTTTAATCATTTAATATATAAAAATTTTTAAATTATATAAATTTTTTTATGTACAAACAGTTTTAAGATAATAAATTATATTTAATAATTTAAATTATTGATATAAAATTTTAATAAAATTTAATTTAATAATTTTAATTAATTTATAATATATAATTATAATATATATATATATATATATATATATATATTATATGAATTTTTTGATGGATGATCGTATGCGAATGCACGTCCATGGATGCACATCCGTTGTACCGGCGGAGAACCCGCGCTTATATATATATATATATCTTGGCCTTTAGTTAATATAATCTTCTTGGTGACCAAAAAAAAAAAAAAAAAAAAAAACTTTTGTAACGCCTTCTCCGGCTCCCCTCCTCATTGTCCTCTTCTAACCAGCCGGACCTCATCGCCTGGCGGGCCCGACGAGAAGTCTTCGGCGAACGGCGGAGGATACCACTCGATTCCTCCGCCGTTCCCGTTCTCCTTCCACCTACTGGAGGTGACGGCGGTGTCCGCCCAGGACCTGTTCGCGAATGGGTCCCAGTCGATGTGCAGCTACGCGGTGGCGTCGGTAGACCCGCTCCCAAGCTCCGCACACGCTTCGACGCCGCCAGCCACACCGAACCCACATGGAACGACAAGTTCGTCTTCCACGTCGACGACACCGTCCTCCGCTCCGACAACATCGCCGTCACCGTCAACATCTGCGCCGCCCCGTCCCGCTTCCTCCCTTCCTCAGACACACTCATCGGCACCGTCCTCGCCGTCCTCTCCTCCCATACAGCGCCACCCGCTTCGTCCCCGTCCAGGTCCGCCGCCCCCGGTCCCTCCCCATCTTCATCGAGCTCAGCGCCGCCGGCGCCCCCTTCGCCGTCGTCTGCAACATGGGGCCCAAGAACAAGAACGCACTCCTCGTCGACCGGGACGGGGCCGCTGTCGAGTCCAACATGGAGCAGTGGCGATCCGAGCTGCCGCCGCTCCCCGAGAAGAAGCGGGCGGTGCTCCAGGCCAAGCTCTCCCAGTGGATTTCGGAGATCCGGCTGATCCCGGCGTCACAAGTCCGAGAAGCGAAAGCGGGAGCTGCTGCAGGTTCCCGGTCGGGAGCAAGCGGCGGTCGGGTCCAAGCTCGGGCGGTCGCCGGCTCTTGATAAGGAGCGGGCGGCGCTAGAGGCCAAGGCGCCAACCTAGCGAAGTGGCGGTCGGTAACTGGAATCGGCAGCCGCGGTCGAGTCGAAGGGACGGTCGGAGCTGCCTCCGCTGCCGGATCTGGAGGGAGCCGCGGTGGCGTCCAAGCTGCCGCCGGTCCATAACGGGCAGGCGAAGGAAAACGAGAAGGAGAAGGGCGGCGGCGACGGAGGGAAGCGGCGGATGCAGAGGAGGCGGGGCATTGGGAGGCTGGCGCGCGTCGCCGGCGGCGGGGAAGGTGACTGGGAGGCGAAAGGGGGAAGATCGAGGACTCGCCAGCACGAGCTCAACGCGCGAGTAGCGAGGTAGAGTTTTGTGAATTTATTTCCGCATTCCAGGCACGTAAAGTGGAAAATTATGAATCTTAATAATATGCATAATTAAGAATGATATTTTTTATTAAAATATTTAAATACAATCTTAAGTTTATAAAATTATAAATTAAATTTGAATCTGGTTCATAAATTATGATAAATTAACGAGGGAATGCCATGAGTACTTATACTCTGGACATGGATGATGCATAATTGCATATGGCCATGTTGCATCATTTTATTCGTGACAGTCAACTTTGTTTTGTATAACTCAATATATATTGCGGAGAATATTTAAGATTTGTAATTTTGATTTTTTTCTTTTTGTAGCTTCTGATGATTTAGAAAACTTCTTAATTTCTGAGTAAATGGCAGGTTCTTGGCATTATTTTGGATAATGAGTTTTGTGACCCGTTCCAAGAATCACAAATCCTTCTAAATCTATTTATAATAAAATTGTATATATAAATTTTCTTGCATTATGTTGGGTAGCACCATTTTATAGAGCAATGTGAAGTGTTAAATGATGTAAAGTTAAAGGTGTGGCAATATAGCATTTGATATCTGCTGCTTGCACCGGCGATCAAGAAATTTACATTTTATTATTTTGTAAGAACTCTATTTTCTTTGACTCAACTAATGCTGACTATGTTGCATAAATCCTGACCCTTTCAAAAATCAAGATGTTTGATTTTACATATACTGTTTAAAAAGGTCCATGGTAGATGCTATACAACAGGATTTCATTTTCTCCTATTTTACAATTTTCCAAACTCTCTAAATTTTGGTTGATTTATTTTAGGGCTATAAATCATAATTGACACTCAAACTCCCTTTGGTTAGCCCTAAAAAAGCTTTATTATTATTATTATTATTATTATTATTATTATTCTAATTTTTAAAAAATAAAAAATAAAATGTAGAGTTTGTTAACAATTTAAAAAATTAAAAAAATAAAAAATATTTACTAAAAATTTTTTTTTTTCTTGCTTTCTAAAAATTACTTTTGCTTCATTTCGACTTATCCCGACTCACCACCTCCCTCTTCCCCTTCCTTAATTGGCTCTCTACCTGGTCGACGGGCACCATCGATCGACGGAGCTCCAATCTCTGCCATCCAAGTGCGCCTCTTTAGCCTCGGCAATAGCTTCTACTTGAAGACATACTGGGACATCATAAACAAGAGCGACATCTCCAACCTCTCTCCTGACGGCACTGTCGAGCATGACTTCCTTGTCTACCGCTCCTACATCACCCTCAGCTCCTACCAGATCGTCTATCATTCTCTTTCCTTTAGATATTTGATCTCTTGCTTTCTCTTTTCTTCTCTGATTTTTGGGATATGTTGTTCCTCTGCAGCTCGTGATCAACGAGATTGATTCCTCGGCCTCCACTACCCTCCAGGCCGTCAAGTTGCTTGTCTTCTACCTTATCGGAGATAAGGTTGGTTTTTTTGGTACCCAAATTGAATTTGGTTGGACTTGCTTTTAGGTCCGATGGTTTACTTTGTTTGAATCTAAAGCAGTGAAATCCAAACCATTTGATCTGTCATGGATTTATTTTTTCCTGCTATTTTATGTGATCTGATATGAAATTTTTGTCCAAGATATGATTTTGGTCGTTAGGATTAAAAGACTTTAAGCATGTTTCTTTGAAGTTTTTTTTGTTCGGATCATATATTGTGCTTTCATGTCTGTGATGATGAGCATAATATACTTTTTTTTTTTTTTTTTAAATGTTCGAAGAAAAGCCTGACTCACTCTAAATTCACAGTATTTCTTATCATTTCATTACAGCCATCATAAATTATAAAAGGCTTGCTTGCTGTCGCTGATTTCATCTTTTGATCTAATTAAAGATTTTCTGTGATATTATCCTACCAAATTTGTTCATTTATATCTGTTGAAAATAATCATGCATGCACGGGATAACTTGTGTTGCATTAGAAATGCTATAAAATCTTATGGAAATTTTTTATCTTTTATTTTATAGCAACTAGTTATCAAATATTTTTTTTTTATTCTATAAAAAAAATTTAAAAAATTAAAAATTAAAAATTAAAAAATATAATCAAATGCATCTCTAGTTTATCATCAATTATATATTTGATTATTAAATTTTATTTAAACTATACATTGTAATGACTTGATGCATGGATCGAGACTTCATGAACATATTAATTATATTTGTGGCATACGTTTGATCCGTAGTGCATATTATTTTAGTTACAAATGATTATATTTATTTCTTTATTTATTTATTTTTGTGCCAAAAAAGTGTGCTCAGATCTATTAGCGGTTTAGCCTTGAATATACCCATTTCGGTGTTTAGGACCATCCTGTCCTTTTCTAACCTCCCTCTTCATTCAGAGCATATATTGCATACTTGGTTCCATGCTGTCTTAACCTAAATATCTTAAGCAGTGGCCAGGTCATGCAAGTTTCAAATAGATATCAAGAATCACATGCTGTCTTAACCTAAATATCCTAAGCAGTGGCCAGGTCATGCAAGTTTCAAATAGATATCAAGAATCAACATGATTTTTATATGTCAATCCTTGAAGTAATGTTTGATTAAATTAGATTAATTTCCATTAAATGTTAGGAGTGCACCTTTCAATAGTTGCACTGCGGCAGTTTACGATGAAGAAATTGGCCGCATTGTTAAGTGGCTAAGAATTCCATGCCCAAGTAAGTACCATGAGCCTTTGCATCCATTGTACGGTTTATTGGTTATACTCCACTTTGAGCGGATGGAGGCTGTGGCTGTGTTTGAACCTCTGGAAGGCCGTTCTCAAGTGTTAAACGAGTATAATCATTCCATCGTACCTGATGGTTGATGATACTCATCTCTCTCTCTCTGGTTATTTATTTATTTATCTTTTTGGAGAGGCTTGTGGCGGTGGTCGGGTGTGCATCATTTGAAATGCAATACGGAGCCTGGGTTGCGCATGTGACGGAATTTAGCAAGAATGACCTGAAGCATTGTGTAATTGGCCAATTTAGAAAAAGCCTGTGATGCCAACTCATATAATCTAAAATGAAGTACAATAAGGAGATAAAGGATAGAGGATTTCAAGGAACATCTTTTAAAAAAGGCATGGTAAGCGTACTAGTTTTAACATATTGAGGGCTGATTGTTTGAGTTAATAAAATCCCATTGGAAGATGGTGCCTTAGATTCGAACTTATCTTCACCGGGACTCCGATCAAACTTTCTTCTATCCTAAACCTTGTGCACATCAGAAGTTACTTAGACACGTTAATTTTGGCTCGATAAGTCCATAATACCAGTTTCTGTAGGACACATCAACCCTGCTAGGATTACATGGCAGGAGGAATTTTCTAATGAATGAAACTGGCACCTATAGCATCACTTATGATTTACATTTGAGCAGGCATTTGGATGAGCGAGGTTTATACGGTATACATCTATTAGTCCCGGTGGCAGTACCGGCATGTCTACGTGGTCGGTCCCGCACACTTTAGATTTTAATGCGATATCGATGTAGCCTATAGGTCTCATTGATTGTGCCAATGACAGCTGCCACAGGAACCTTGGAGGCTACTTCTCGTCCAAGGAAAACGACTTGGCTACCAGCAAAGGTAGCAATGGCCCTGCCTGCCAAGCTAAATGAAGGGGGAATGTAAAGAAGCACAATTGCATGGCGAAAAAGGCCCAAATTCTACGCTCCAAATCCGCAATCAGGTTTTCCCTCGAGTCCCAAGCCTTGGACCCCGAAACTTGAGTCCCCTCCTCCAAATACAAGAAACAAAGGATACGATTAACAAAGAGTTGTGATATTTTTAACTCAAAACGCCTGACATCCACTACTCAATGCCTACATTTTTAAGGACAGGCAGGCTAGATTTTAAGTGTGATGGAGGATAAATATCAACCTTCCTAAATTAAGTTATCCTGCAAGTATTAAACGAACAAAAGAACCCTATGGCTCCATAAAATTCAAAGTTTCAAAAACACGTTCTAGATGGTTATACGGTCATCCCGTTCATGCCTCTTTGAAGTCTGATCTCTGCCTTCACCGCCACTTCCCACCAAATCAGATTCTTTCTTCTGCATTCCCGCGTTATAGCAGCCCAATCTTGTTAAGCCCACCATCATGCTCATTGACCTCTCAACCGACTTCATTCCTTACCTCTATTATTCAACATTTGCCGACTTCTGACAAAATTTAGTCACTGAAGTCTAAAACTTGCATAGCGGTACGCCATCCACTTAGCTCTCCATCATTCCCATTCCCCTGTTTCACCACCATACTCACTCTATCATTCCCATCTCCCAACAGAAAGTTGGTCATAGAGCCCACTGAATTTGAAACTTTATATCAAACCCATCTGTAGATCCCCCTGGTCCCAAACAAAAGTACTCCTCGGTAGAGAGAGGCCCTCCCCACCTCTGCCCGTTCCTAATTCCCCCCACCTAAAAGACCAAATCCCTCCTTACCCCAAAAAAAAAAAAACAAAAAAACAAAAGACCAAATCCCTCACATCAACAAAGTTAAAAATATGAAAAAGAGCAAAGAGTGCCATATCTCCCCTCCTTTCCGTTCTCATCGCATTGATTGGAAGTGCGGGTTTAAGGAAAAAAAAAAGAAGGGAAAGAAAGAGGGATAGAGAGGGAGAAATAGAGGGAGGGAGGGAGAGAGAGAAAGAGAGAAACCCTAGATAGATGGGCATTCCCAAGGCCCATCCTCCTCGTCCAATCTCCTCTCCACCAACACCGTCTCTATTGCTAATCCTAGCTCTCGTTCTTGCTATCGTCGTCTCATCCATCTCTCCATCCGCTGCGGCCGATCTCTACACGCTGGTCTACAAGGGCTGCGCAAATCAGACTTCCGGCGGCGGCGGTGCCTCCCAGCAAGCCCTCGCTGCTCTTAAATCCTCCCTCACCGCCCAGGCCAGCTCCACCAAGTTCTACAAGACCACCACGAGCTCATCCGACGGAGGCCAGGCGGTGTTCGGCCTCTTCCAATGCCGCGGCGACCTCAGCTCCTCCGACTGCTCCGCCTGCGTCGGCCGCGTCCTCCCCATGTGGAACTCCCTCTGCGGCCCCGCGGTCGCCGCCCGCATCCAGCTCACTGGCTGCTACGCCCTCTATCAGGTCTCCGGCTTCCCCCAGGTCTCCGGCACCCAGATGCTCTTCAAGACCTGCCGCTCCGGCAGCGGCGGTGGGGACTTCGAGTTGAAGCGCGACACCGCCTTTGCCCAGCTCCAGAGCGGTGTCGCCGGTGGGGCGGGGTTCTACGCGACGAGGTACGCGTCTGTGTACGCGCTGGCGCAGTGCGAGGGCGACCTCTCCACCGGCGACTGCGGCGAGTGCGTGTCCGAGGCCGTCCAGAAGTCCGAGGTGGAGTGTGGCGGGGCCCCCTCCGGCCAGGTCTACCTCGATAAATGCTACATTAGCTATTCCTACTACCCCAACGGCGTCCCCCACGGTGGCGGAGGTCCCTAATCTTTGTTTCCTTACTATTCTTTATTGATTCCATCCAAAGAAAAAAAATCATATCAACTCCTTTTGTTACCTTTCTTCTTGATCTCAGTTCCTTATTTTGTTATTATAGTTTTGTAGAAATTTTCTTCGTTATAATGTTGGGTTGGTAATTGGGGATTAGGGCAGCAAACATCAAAGACGGTGGCGATAGTGGTGGGAGGGGCAGCGGCGCTGGGTTTTCTGGTGATCTGCTTGCTGTTTGCCAGGAGTCTGCTGAAGAAAAAGGATGGTGAGCACTTATGTCCTAGCAAACAAACCCT
Organism: Cocos nucifera; assembly: GCA_006176705.1. NCBI lineage: Eukaryota > Viridiplantae > Streptophyta > Magnoliopsida > Arecales > Arecaceae > Cocos > Cocos nucifera. The sequence continues at coordinate 1,262,029 of QRFJ01000026.1, read as the reverse complement.
CTTAAACTCATTTGTGAAAGCGATGTGGTGTGAAGTTGGGTTTTGTTGTTTGTGCGTTTAATTTCTTTTGTTTGTTATTCTTTCCGTTTCTGGATTGCAGATTTTTGAAGGTTGGTGGTGATGGGTGAGAGATACGGGAGGAGTAGAGGAGGAGAAAAGAAATTTTACGAGAGGAGGGTGTGGCGGAGCGTGGGAATGGATGTTTGTCCAGCCGGGCGGTGGAGGTGGGATACAGAGGGGGTTTTGGCGTTTCCTTGGGTCGTGTGGGGTGTCATCCAGCTATGAGAGGAGCGGGGGAAGGAGGGTGAGAACGGAGAAGAGAATAATGTGTCTGTGGGCGTGCAGGGGTTGGAGGTGGGGTGGTAGCGTTAATCCAATCTTGGGCTCACTGTTGGAAGATGCTCCTTGTTTTATTTACATCATGTATATCTCTATCTCTGTCTTTATATGTTAGGGGTGCACGAAATCGCAGAATTTTTCCAAATAATTAATACGTCGGGATAAATTTTTGCTCATTCGTTTTCCATCCCCTTTCTTAGTTGATTGCTTGTTTTCATTCGTTTGGTTGTCTTGAAATATTAATTCTTTTCATTTTTGGGGTGGAGAGCCGTTGACTTAGTAATTTTTTCAACTATAAACGTTGATTCAGTTTCCTTTGCAATGATGAGAGAAAGGAATGTTTCTTTATAATGAAATATAATGGGAAGACAAGGTCTTGGCCTGTTTAACATTTTTCATATTTGCTTTGCTTTGAAAATTATGGTGCTGATTTGAGCTTGTTTGTACTCTAGAATGAGGTCTTCATTCAATCTGAATCATAACCTAAAAAATAGACACTTGGGACCCAGCAAAGTTCGATGTTTAAAATCGCTGCTGTTGGGTATGGTCCGCGTTGAGGTTATGAAATTGTTAACTGAACAAATCCCCAATAATGCACAGGGTGCTTTACCGGTTGCTGGTGAATTCCTTGTCTGCTAATAATCTTTTATTCCCCCCCCCAAAAAAAAAAAGAAAATTTTTTTGCTGATGTCTAAATTTTTTAAAGTTTTCCGTAGATAATAAAAAAAAAATCATGCGTCGGTTGTGTTCCATAGGCATCATCTGCCAGTCAGGCAAGTGATCTTGAGTGCTATGTTTTGAACTTTTGTCATCATAAATTGTTCTTATTTACTAATGTAAGAGACACCTGGGACCCCACAAATTCTTATTTAAGTTCAGGCTTAATATTGAAAATTGACAGATTGTTCTTGGTATGATGTGACGCGTCATAATATCAAGCGAACGATAAGCATCCGAGTCGACCAATGCCTCAAGATCCCAAACCGCTGGGCCATGCATACCTGAGCAAGCAAACCATGGACTATTGAAAAAGAAAAAGGTCAAAGAAGGAACATCACCATCCCAGCTTCTGAAGAACCTGTGTCCCTTGGATGCTAAAGCGAGCTCATATGTGCTTGTTAGGAAATCCCAGCCACATGCCGTTCCCATATTGGGTCACATCTTTTTACCGGTAGAGCTACCACCTCATGATTGTACCCTATCTCACTCGCTCTCTCGATTCATTGAAGTTACACCATCGCCCGCGTACAGATAATTGAGATGGACAATGAAGGACTAATTGAGATGGACGATGATGCCACGATAAAAGGGAAGGCGTACATGTATGACAATCCACCAGCCACATATTATCGGTGAGCGGAATCTGGAGATGGCTGACTCAGATACCTCCAGCTTGCGTTGCAGTTCGTAATCGTGCCCGGTGGCTTGGTTCTTCGTTTTGGTGCACGAGCTTGGAGAAGTGAGGATGGGTTCTGACCGATGGATGATCTTTGTGGTCTCATGGCCACTTGATCTGCTGATGAGGTTACAATGGGCCAGCGAATTTTGATTTCCAGTGTGGTCCTCAGATTTGCGCTAACGATCCAACTCATCCAACCAACTAGCCCATCTAGTTTGGGCTTCGTTTCAGATGTCTTTGGTTTGATTTCGCAGTCAGCGGTCCTCCCTCATTTCCCCCTGCACCCTACATCTCTTTGGCGGTGCTTGGACGCTTCCCAATGTCTGTTGTCCTCACCGTCCTCGTCTACATCACATACACCACACCAATCATCTCATCACATATACGTAGGCCGTAGGCAGTGATAAGCGCAGAATCTATAGAAATAAAATGAGGGGATTAACATGGCATGCCACCATGAGTGTAGGATATAATTTTCTATTTTAAAAAAAACATCTATAGTGTAAATAGATAGCATGACAAATAAATACACACAATAGCATCACATAACAGTTATAATAATACTAATTTAATACTTTATTATTTATATATTTTAACATCACTAGTTAAAATAAATAAATAAAGAAAGAAAGAAAAAAAAAAAGAAAAAAAGAAGGGAAACCATGGTTGTGATCCCACGATTAGGAAAGGCATATTTTACATGAAATTATTCCGCACCTTATCAATTCCATTTATTTATTTATTTAGTTATTTTGGAGAGGAAGGTTTGTAATATTAAAAATAGATAGCATTAAGTATGGTCAATATAAAAAGGGTAAAGTTACCTTGCTTTGGTTGGACAAAGCGTGGAACTTGGTTCTTCACCCCAAAAAAAAAATATCCCTCCGATGACATTGTATAAAGTGGTAGGAATTTTCCCATGCAAATAAAGCTATCTAATATGATAAATGAAAGATAAAATTATTTTTTTTGATAAATTACAAATCGATCTAATTATAACAACATAACTATAAATTTAATTACATACATGTGTATGTATATATATATATATATATATGTATGTATATATGAATATATGTACGTATATTTAGATAGGTATATGTATGTATGGGAAGTGTCACCAACCCATCTTTCTCATCATGGACTATATTTTTCTGACATTAACAGCCTATATTTCCTGATAAAATAAGCATGAAACTCAAAATACACGTCATAGTTGTCAAACAAATTTTAGATCACATTTACTAGAAAAACAAAGGTAGAAAAAGCCTTATGACCGCGTAGCAATGTTCAAGAAGCAGGCATAACGAATAATAAATATATTGATTAAACATGTTTAAGCGAAATATAATTACTCCTAGGAACAGATGTCATAAACTCATCATATATATTTCTTCTTCTTTTTTCCACGGATGAAACACCCTCGGCCAAAAGAAATCCGACATTGTGATCAAACATAAATAAATAAGAAAAAGGTGTGACATAACTATTTGTTCTCCATTCCTTGGTTCCTTCTTTTCTAGAGGAAATCTCTTCTATTTTTTATTGCTATCACAATCAGTACCGTATTTTAAGGAAATACTTAGCGGCGAAAAACTGGTATTTTGATAAAAACTTCAGGACAAAATATTGTCAAAAAGATGGATGCTTTAAACTAGACATACCATGAATTCTGCCGAGAACCTAAGCGGCACCGATCCCTTTTTGTCACATGACGCTTCTTCTTCTTGGTACCAGGCTTGTTATGTTAATGGAAACTGAGCTCTGATGCTGAGATTGGTCATGAACGCTAATGCACTGCCCACCAACCACTAGCGAGCAGAATCTGGAGATATGTTTGACCTAGATTCCAAAATCGTGCACCGTGGTGTTTGCTTAGACAGAGGAAGAGGATCCTTCGTGTACAAGGCGTGGTGGTTCTCTACCGCATTGCACTTTGAGTTGCGATCCTCTCCAGCTCAAGCGCAAACTAGAGAGGATTGGGTGTTTCTTGGGGGAACAACTGAGGTTGTGGTTTCTATTGCTAGGGGAAATTGAAGATCACTTTCGACCCGCCTCTGATATACAGCGGAGATCAAGTCTAGGACAACCTGTCTCTCTACACCAAGAAACACTTGATGGTCCGTCCGAACCTCAAAGCACTCTATCATGCATCCTAGGTGGGTCCCAAGTGAAAACCTAGTTGCCATCCAGCAGCAGATGTAGGCTGCAGCGGAGACATGAGAGACATGATGCTCGTGCATGGACATAAGCATGCACATACACCCCAAAAAAAACAAAAGAAAAAAGGAAAAAAAAAAAAGGAGAAAAAAGAAAAAAAAATGAAGAAGCTCCAGTAAGGTCAAGATGGATCAGGTCAGGTTCTACCACCACCTGGAGAATTAATTGATGAAAGGCTACTCATTGTTTTTTATAACAGGAATCATGCTTGCCCTGTAAATTTGAAAAATATATGCCATAGAGTTATAGCAAGGCATTATTTAGCTTAGCAAATACACATATGAGGGAATAGTCGGTACAGCAATTGATGAAAAAAATATGAATGTTTTACCTACAAAAAGTTATTTCCGATAAAGCCATGTGCAACCCATGGAAAATGATAGGAGGAAAATTTGTCATGATCATACCATTTGTAAGATGATCAAAATGCGACTACTACCAATCTACCGAGCACAAGGAATCATCATAATGGCCAATACAACATTCAATAGGCATATATCCGTTGTCTACCAACCATTAAGACAAATGGAAATGCCAAAATATGCGTTCAATCGGAAGAACCCGAAGCAAACGTTGAAGAGCTGGCGAGGAGAAATTTAAACTGAAACCAAAATCCTCAGTGGTATAAGAATATAACCGACTGCATAAATTACATTCAGTGACTGGAAAATCCTTACAATCAGTGCTGCTTTCAATAGTAGATATTGATGAACATCACAGGTCAATATGACTACACTTACAGCAGAAGAGAGGGCTGCAAACAAAGCTTTGGCTCCTGGATTTTAACAATAAACAGAAAAATCAACAACGTTTCAGACTCTCAGCTTAATTAAGAATCTTAATGGGCAGCGTTAAGATGGTAATGTAAACACCTCAGATCGTCTGATCTACTTCAGAAACACCTCAGTTCAATTTCTATCTACGAACATCCAAAGGTCAATAGAATTATCATAATATCCTTTGAACTGATGTCAATTCCCCAGTAGCTGATCTGATTCTTTTTTACGAACACCTCGGATGACATTCGTAACTTGTAAATCACCTCGGATGGATGATTCATCTTATAGATTAACGGCAACACAGCTGTAATCCAACCACGAACAAACCGTTCTCCACTCGTCCTAAACTATCAACAATAGATAAGACATTCTGATCTTATTGATAACAACCTTCCCGTTTGAAGGAAGTACAAAAATTTCGCTATGACGACATTGGCGGCCCAAAATTAACGGAATGGCGTAACAATCGCGTAGAGCTTCCCTACAAATATCACAAATCCCGAAGATCCAGGTAAGCAAGAAATTTCTTTCAGAGAACCCGTTGTTGCTTGAGACTTGAGCATCGAAGGATCTCGTCGGAGTCAAATCCTCTTGTCCGAACTTTATTTTGCAAGTCACTACAACACCTCCTACGAGAAGCCAATCACTCCACTCCCGAAGCAAACCATTTTTAGCAACAATAGGCAGCAAGAAAGTCTCACAATGGCATACCAGAACAAATGAATAAGGACACAATGTTTCAGTTTAAAAAAAAAAAAAAAAATTAAGGGATCAAATTCAGATGATTCACATTGAATCACGTGGTTAACAATGCTTTGGCACATCTTAAAAGTTATTCTAAACAGCACCTCCTAAGGACAAAGACTCACCTGAAGTGATGATCAACATTCTTATGCCCTGAAACCTTGAATCTATTTTGTCGTTAAGTAACATTTACCTCAGATCTCATCATAAATTAACATTGCTGATTCAGAGATCTGGCTTGCTGTATTAGCTTGGGCATACCTGCACAAAGAAGAAGAAAGAATAGGGAAACATTGCCCGTCAAATCTGGGGCACGTAGGCCAGTCAGACCTTAGAACTTGGCAAAGAACTCGGGGCATGTTTGGTTTGGGAGAGCCCTGTTTGGTTGAGAGGAGTCCCAATCCGATACCAATTCCAGTCACGAACCATATGCATCAGAGAATATGGTGATTCCAATTCCCATTCCAATCCATTTTAATTTCCATTCCGATTCTGATTGTGGTTCTGGTCGTTTACCAAATGCACCCTCAGTTCAGTTCAGGTCCAGTTGGTCCTCATAACATATTTATCCAGTCAATGCCTGATTCCAAGTCCATTTGGTATTCGGAACGGTTTATATTAGTTGATGTGTAACATCCACCCAACTTACACAAAACTGAAACCGAACGAGCAATTACAGGTTCTCTCCAGACGTTTAAACTTGATTTTAGATCTCCTGGACCTTAGTTAATAGGAATAAGAGGTACAACACTCAAAAAATTGGCTATAGAAGGCCCTCAGGTCCCCCCGGCGCCATGCCATATCATCTAGTCCCACTTCTCACCAGAAAACGGATGGAATCATCTCTTTCCCATGCCCCACCGTAGCCCTGGCTTTGGCCGCTACCGCTGTTGTCCATTATTTTTGCTCCAACCACTGCCACTGAGAAAAGAACTCAGCTGGAATTACCCAAACCTCAACGTCACCTTTAGTCCAGTTCAATCTTCTTCTTGGATTTTTGAAAACAAAAGGAGACAATAAAAGCAATACCAAACTGGTTCTTTTTCCCTTTTTCTTCTTCGCTCTTGTTGCTAAAAGTGGATGAAGGAAGCGGTTTTTATGACAGCACGGCCTAATGATTGAACTCTAGCGTATCAAAAAACATAAACGAACCAAGTCCTTGATCAATGCAAGATAAGTAACTCAGACATGGATTCAGGAATACAACCAAGAATCAAAAGAAAAACATCACCTTGAAAACATTCCATCTGATATGATCACCAAGGATAAACAAAACAGATCTAATTCCACCGCTAGAGCAAAAAAAATCAGTTGTTAAAATTACAAAAGTGTAACATCAGAACAAGAATCTCGATATAGAGATACAGGCTGCAGCAACTTCAAAAGGCAAAGGCTTTATGAATCCACACCACATACGGAACCCATTGCTTTAGCTTATTACAAGATCATGAGGGAAAGCCTAGGTGGGGAGAACCTTGCTAACCTGAACGACGATCACTTGGGAGGGGCGGGGGCGGCCATGGAGGGAGGGGAAGTGCCGAGAAGGCTAGCCTGCTGCATCTCGAGCTCGTTCATCTGCTGTTCCCGGTCCATCTCGATGATCAGAGGCACCACCAGGACGAGGAAGGTGGTGCCGGCGATCCAGGCGGCGCGGCCGGTGCTCCAGAGGAGCTTCTTGCCGACGGTGGCGGCCTCGGAGGCGGCGCGCTTCCCGTGGTACACGATGGGTGACTGGGAGATGGAGCCCGAAACCCTAGAGAGAACGCCCTTGTCGTCGCGGCCCGTCCCTGGGAGCGACCCCCTTCGCCCCTGGGAAGAAGACATCGCTGGCAGGGAGAAGAGGACGAGGTAGAGAGAGAGGACGGGCGGGGAGTAGAAGTGGCTCGGTAAGACGGGGATTGGGAGGAAGCTTACAAGGGGCGGCGTGGTGATGAAAACCCTTGGTGAGGGCCTCCGGATATGATATCGTTGGATATCCCGGATATGGGAGGGAAATATCGGATAGTGGAAGCAGGGCGGCATGTTGGGCTGAACCAGACCAGTACTTTGGGCTGGCTTGCATTCAGCTGGGCTGGAAGTTGAACGAGCTCGTCCTTGTGGCCGAATGCCGTGTATCCGGACGCTTCTGCATGAGTGCAGTCCCTTCTCTACGCATTTTGCAAGTATCATTCGTACCATGTGGAAAGATAAAAATTTTGGTCAAGATCTAGGTGGTGCATTTTATTTTCCCTAAATGCAAGCAAGAAAAAAAAGTTCATAACATGAGAGCATGGATGTTCTTGGGTTTGCACAAGCTGAACCAATGACATTGGGGACCAACCTTTTGTTGTCAACCTTGTCTGACCTCATATAACCCGCTAGGTAGAATGGTTTGTTTGATTATTGAGTTGGAGGAAGAGTCTCCAACCGCGTTGCGATTTGAGATCAAATTTTTTTCCATTTTGGAAAAACGACTTGCTATATCTCAACGATCCAATCCGACAAATAAGGGATCTACATCCCCTCTATTTTTTTTCCCCCTCAATTACAATGGATTTTATGTTACCAACATGTGATCATCATATATATTTTCTGGTTAGATAAAAAAATAATCTATTTATATATTTTTATATATTAAAAAATAATTTGAAATTTTTTATTCATATTTTTTTGCATTACTAATTTTTTGAATAAATTACTAAAGTATATCTATATTTCCCATAACGCTCTTATTATATAAATATTATTATATAAAAATAATAGTATAATATATTATATTTTGTATGTTGTAATATACGATATTATATAATATATTCATAAATATACATAATATATGTTGTATGCAATATAATAAATTATATTATATATAATAAAATAAAATAAATATTATAATAAAGTATCAAATATTAATATATATTAAAAATACATTATTACATCATATTATATTTTATTACAATAATAACATAAGATATTAATAATAAAAATAAGATATTATATTATAACATTATATTATTATAATAACATATTATATTAAAATAATAAAATATTATTGTCTGATAATAATATTATATTATATATAAAATAATATATAATAAGATATTATTATATTATTATATTATTATTATAGAGTTAGAGATATATTATGAATGAAATAAAAAGATTATTTGCTCACTTAATGAGAAAAATAACTTACTTTATTTAAAAAAATATTAAAATATGGATAAATTAGATATTGAAAAAGTTGACTAACTTTTCTAATGATATTTACCCATCAAAGAACCCTAATTGAGTGAGAGATATCATAGATAGCTTCTTCTAGGGATGAAAGGACGACAGGCATTATCCTGAACCAGTTCTTTTGCAATATTTCAGTTTCGAGCACCAGACTCCTTGAGTCTACCCCAGAATTTGTCATACAGTAGAAGAACACATCAACATCTCTCATTCAATGGTAAATGGAACTTTTTACGCAGCAATTTTGAGGACACTGTCCCTTTGTTTTATCACCAGTCCCAGTAAGAAAACTCCAAACCCATCCACATACATAATGAAAACTGTAGAATTGGGAAACGCTGAAGCCGGATTCCCCAGAAGTGAAGTCACTGATCATCTTTTTTAATAGAGGGTCATTCTTTTTATAAATTTCGTTTTCCACGTCAGACGTGTACCAATAATTTCTGGTGCTCATGTAGCATCCGTGATATCCAAACCAAAACAGCAGGCCAATTCTCCATGTTCTTCGTATAATTACGGTATCTCAATTTCCGTTTCAACTCCTTCGACAAGCTACAGGGATCTTTGGTGAAGAATACGAGGGCACTTTGAAAGCACTCCCCTACGAAGCACATTGTTGCTCCTTACTCCTAAGGATCGATGCATTTGAGAACCCGAATCATTACTCGAACTCGGGGGTGAACTGGTCATTTAACTAGAGGAAGTGCTCTGAGTCAAATTCTGTTGCCAGCGGAACAGAGCAACTAATTCAATGATCACTAAATATGAAGTTGATCATTAACAAGTTTCTTTTTTTTTTCCTAACATACGTCATTGCAAAAAACCAAAAATTCACTGCAATGTAAGCATGACCATATCTAAATACGCTTGGAAAGTGTAGAAACATGATATCCATAAGATGTATCTCACTCTAATTAGAAATCCTAATTTCATAAACAGAATTACCAAGTCAAACTTTCACAGATCCACCATGTCATTTCCATGGCATTCATTAAATAAAATAGCAAGATAAATTAATTATTTTTTAAAATAGGACTCAAGGACTACCGCCCTTTAGGCAGGGGGCACTAGCAGATGTTTCTCACCCTCCATCCTAATAAGAGTTGGCAGTTGGAGGATGATAGAATCCACGAGCATGCAAACAATTCCAACAAGAAGAAGAAATTCGAAATTGGCAGACTACTAATAAGAAAGCTCATATTACCAAAAGATTGCATGAGGATATATCACCAACAAATTAAACAAGGACAGCAGAACAAATGAACTAAAAGAAATTTCTGACAGCCAACCATAAGTCAATTATAGATGAATAGCATGTGGGAACTCAACCAAGAAAAAGATACAGATCCTCAGTAGGCTCCCATTTAATTGACTACAAAGTACGCAGCGAATGATGACAGATGAATGGTTCATCCTGAACCAAACTGCCTTTAACCAAATTAAGCATGTCACCAAATTATATCCTTCAATTCTCAGTAACAAAAATTTGCTAAAACCTAACTCGACCAGAATCAAACAAACAAAAAAACTGGTAAAGTAGAACTGATCAAAATGCTTCCTGGTGACCGTCATCCAAATGGAAGAAGCTCTCTGAGCCGTTAAGAAGACGCTGCTTCTGCAGCCCTATTCCTTGGAGTTGCTTGAGTTCCTGAAAGAGGGACAATCCACATAATTTATAAGAATACCAATACGAAAAACTGAAACCAAAATATTTCAGCAGATACAAAACATAAAACAAGGTTAAGATGAGCCAATCACGAAAAAGTCAAACAAAGCCCTAAATAAGCAAAAGACTAAAAGAAATTCACAGCTGGCCCTTTTGTTTTTCTTTTAGCTAAATCGATCGACATATATAGGCCTCGTATGCTCAAAATCAACACAATAATCTTATTCTAGCTTTTGCAGCATATGTAAGTATATCTGAATGCCTTCGTTCAGAGGGATGATACCTTCTCTGAAATTGCTCTTGAATCTTCGAGGCACGTGACGAAGATACCTCATCCTTCCTGTGCCTGTTGTCTTCCTCCTTATGGCCTTCACGCTCCAATTATCTGTTACACGATAATAGAGATATATAATGTTTGTCTCTGACCAAAACCACTTCCCAGCAATGTCAAGGGCCAAATCATCCTATCAATGAGGTTGAGGAAGAGTATAACATGAAGCAATTAGATATCATTTGATGAAAACGAGTCACACGTGTATTTACCAATGTGAACCGAAAAACCTTGCATCGACAAACTTATGAAAATCATACAAAACATCATAATTGGGTATGAAAACTGCCACAGAATTGCTGGGAGTAAGCCCATGTTTTGGGGCCAAAGGATCAGTCATCACGGTGCGTCTCCTTAATAAGGGACAAAAGGTAGCCAATAATATGTCATGACAGATACATTGACAGAGTATTTTGTTGCATTATTTTCGATTTACTGGTAAATATATTCTGCACGAATACATATCATCAATACTTGATTAACCACGCCCACATTTTACGCATTTTCCCTGGATTTTTTCTTATTTAGCCCTAATTTTTAACTCATTCCACCTTTTTCTCTATTTCTTTCAGATAACTGACAGCCAATTATTACATCTCAGCAAAAAAAAGAAAAGAAAAGAAATAAAAGTGGGAGTACGAAAATTAATCCATACACGGAATACGGAAATTTTTTTAAGAAAAAAAAAAAAAAAGAAGAAGAAAGGAAAGCAGCGTGGGGCACCGATCACTTCGTCCAATAGTTCATTCTGTTCACACAGTAACAAGCTTGCAAGGCTCATGTCCTTGTGGCCGTTGCCCAGAACCACCGCTGCTTAAAGCAGTTTGCTCCTTTTAAATGATAGACCACCTTATTGAAATATTAACAGCTGGAGAGATTCAAACACTTATCCTCGTTCTTCTGAGAAAGCGTTACATTTACTTAATCGAGGCAAAATTACAAAGAAATTACGCACAATTTTTATAAAAATAACAAACGAAATATTCATACACACACACACACCAAAAAAAAAAAAAGAAAAGGGCCAAGCAGCGCCCATCAGTTTGCGGAAAATTATCCAAAATTATGCACTAAACAAGAAAAGAGAATTGCGTGTTAAGGAATTTTCCTACAAAGAAAATTCATCAAATCCATCAGATCCACGAGTTGCTGTTAAGAAGAATAAGAATTAAAAGACCGCGACCGGATCGGCAAGAGCACTTACACTTGCGGATTCGAGCAGCAGGGTATCCACAGGAGGCGCAACGGCTCTTCTGGAGGTGGAAGCTCCTGCGGCCGCACCTCACGCAGAGCGTGTGGGTCTTGTTCCTCCTCTTCCCGAAGCTCCCCGTGCCCTTCCCCTGCCATCAAGCCAAATAGCAAAACAAAAGCCGCCATTCAGATCTAGGGTTAGCGAACAACCGAGAGGAATCCCGATGGGGTCAGCTTTACCATTTTAGAACGGCGTTCTTCCCGGTCGCACCTTCTGAGATTGGCTCGGCGGCGGACGCCAGATGAGAAGGACCCGTGCGTACTCGCTAAACCCTAGCAGGCTTCCAAGGCCGCTACCCATAGCCTTTCGTGTTATAGTGTTGCCCTTTGTCCTTTGGGGAAATTACAGGAAGGCTTTGCCAAATCCAATGGCCGCGATTTGAGATCAACGGACAAGCAAATTCTAGCCGTTAATTGAGCCGTGCGCGGAGGAACCGGGTTCACCATATAAGTGCTAACGGCAGTTAGTTGTCCAGGCTTGATTAAACTCGCACGGTATTGATTGAGATTAAAAAATGCACTGCGATAAAAATAATGCTCGAAAATGAAAAATAAAACATAATGGTCGTAAAAAAAAAAAATGTGCTACTTTGGAAATTTAAATTTATGAATATTAATTTATATGGTTGAATACCAAAAATACTACATAATGATATCATTGTTAATATATAATGATAATTCTTATTATTTAAACATATCTGCGACTCCGTGTGGTTTAATAGTGGTATTTAGGAGGTGGAAAACACCTTGAGAATTCCCTCTTTTAATTGTAAGGATGATATTATGTATTTAGTTGAGTCATATAATAGCCTCCTTCCAACGTTGACGGATGATTGGTATCTTGATGAACTATGATATAATTTCGAAGAAGACGAGATGCTTTAAGAATTTAGTCGACCATTATCATTTTGAGGTATTTATTTTGTATTAGACCTGTTGGGGATAAATTCCGCTCCTGCCGAAGCCCGGCCCAACGCTCAGCCCAATGTAACCAGTAGCTGCTGAAGAGCTTCAGCGCCAGGCGCCAGGCCGAGCTCCTCCCGGGTTTTCCCTTCAGCCGAACTCTCCTACGAGCCCGAACCCATTCGGACCCCACGGCCGAACTCCTTCGGACCGACCCCAGGCGAGTCCATGCAGCCGAACTCCTTCGGACCGACCCCAGGCGAGCCCATGCAGCCGAACTCCTTCGGACTTCCCACCGAACTCCTTCGGACCGACTCCAGGCGAGCCCATGCAGCCGAACTCCTTCGGACCCCACGGCCGAACTCCTTCGGACCGACTCCAGGCGAGCCCATGCGCCGAACTCCTTCGGACTTTCCACGGCCGAACTCCTTCGGACCGACCCCAGGCGAGCCATGCAGCCGAACTCCTTCGGACCGACCCCAGGCGAGCCCATGCAGCCGAACTCCTTCGGACTTCCCACGGCCGAACTCCTTCGGACCGACTCCAGGCGAGCCCATGCAGCCGAACTCCTTCGGACCGACCCTAGGCGACCGAACTCCTCAGCGAGCCCTGGCCGAACCAACTAGCAACCGAAGTCCTTCAACTGGCCAGCCGAGCTTCTTCGGAGCCTCTCAGCGGTCGAACTCCTCGGCAACCGTCCCTGCGGCCGAACTCTACAGATGGCCGACCCTTCAGCCAGACGAACTCCCCCGGCTTCTCCCCTCGGCCGAACTGGACGAACTGTCGCCTACAAGACCGGACGGCGCCTTCCTCTCCGTACCGGACTCCATGCGGCCGACGACTCGCCAGTATGGCTCCCACGATCTACCGGACGACGCCTTCCTCTCCGTACCGGACGATCCTTCCATGCGGCCCACGACTCGCCGGTATGGCTCCCACGATCTACCGACGACGCCTTCCTCTCCGTACCAAACTCCATGCTGCCCGACGACTCTCTGCCAGACGGCACAGCCGTCACCATCAACTAAGCTCCGCTATAAAAGGACCCCTCCCGACATACTAAGGCTAAGCTCTCTGAACTCTCGACTCTCTAAGCTCTCCTCCACATCTCTAAGCTCCGGAACTCATTCCGAGCACTCCATTACTGTTGGTCGGAAACTAACTTGACCGTCGGAGGGTCCTGCCGGAGCCACCACCCCACCGGTTCTGGACGGGACTTCGTTTTGCAGGTCCCCGGCGGCGCCTCAGCGGCCTCGACTCCGGCGACCTCCGGCGGCGACGGATTTCTGCACCAACAGATTGGCACCGTCTGTGGGAACCGAAGGGACTGAACCTTCGAGGTTCCCTTGTTCTTAAAGGAGTGCTCGGCGACGATTTCCCTCCCCTGCTCCGGATCTCTCTCTTCTCCCTCTTCAGAATTCCTTTCTCTGGAAAGAGGAAATGCCCCCCAGAAGGGCTTCGACGCCCGCGAGGTCGACGGCTTCCGCGGCTCGATCCCTTCCGAGTCCGTCAGTCCCTGCTCCGGCCCCGGTGACGCTCAGCCCCGTCTGTAGCCGCAGTGGATACGGAGCAGTTCAACCAGCTCATCCAGCACGTTCCGGTCTCACGGAGGCGGTGCAGGCAGTGCACTGCCACCAACAAGTCCCAGTGCCAGCACCGACGGCACGGGACTCCTCCGAAGTCGGAATCCAATGATCCGGTCCAGGAGCGACCGATCGGCCTGGGCAGACCGACCTCCGATACCCGGATTGGAGAGGCGGAGGAGCCGGCAAAGAACCCTTGTTCGAATCATGGACCGCGGCTCAACCAAGGGTGAAGCCTCGCGCCCATCTCACCGAGAAAGCCTTGGAGATCAGGAAATCGTGAAGGACCTGCTGGACCAAAGGCTCTTGGAGATGAACCAGCGAATTGAAGAACTTCGTCATACTCCCCCTCCCGCGTGATGATGACGTTTGTGCAGACCCTCCTTTCTCGTCAGGAAATTCATGCAGGAACACCGGTCCCGCCGAACTTTAAGCTCCCGCGGTTCGAAAGCTACGACGGGACCGCCGACCCGGTCGACCACTTGGAAGCCTTCCGGACGACGATGCTGCTTCACGGCGCGTCGGACGCCATATTTTGCCGGGCTTTCCCTTCTACCCTCAAAGGAGCTGCCAGAAATTGGTACTCGACGCTCAAGCCGAGAACCATCTTATCGTTTGACCAGATGAGTCAACAGTTCGCAGCCCACTTCATCAGTAGTAGGCGACCACGCCGAGGTTCGAATTCTTTGATGGCCATCAGGCAGAAGGAGGGGGAACCCATCCGGGCCTACGTGACCCGGTTTAACGCTGCCGCGTTGGAGGTCCGAAACCTAGACCAATCAGTCGCCATGGCCGCCCTCAAAGGGCGGCCTTCAGAAGAATGACTTATTGTTCTCCCTGGAAAAAAGGTATCCCAGGGACTTCGCCGACCTGCTAGCTCGGGCCGAGAGATACGCCCGTGCGGAAGAAGCCTTCAAGCTGAGGGACGAAGAAACCTTAAGGGAGCGGCTGACAGGCGACAGGGAGCCGAATGAAGTTCGGCCTGCGCTCACGGACTCCCTCCGGTAGCAGGCGGGCCCGAACCCCTCGAGCTTGCAGAGAAGCGCGAAGAAGCCCACCTCCCAAAGGATTTCGCGACTATGTCCTCCTCAACGCTCCCCGAGCACAGATCCTCACCGAAGTTAAGGACCAACTCCCCAGACCAGAAAGGTTACGGTCTCCCCCAAACAAACGTGACCGAAGCAAGTACTGCCTCTACCATCGCGACCACGGCCATGACACTGAGGAATGCATCCAGCTCCAAGATGAAATCGAGGAACTCATCAGAAAGGGGCGGCTGGGTAGATTCATTCGACGCCAGTCTAAAGATCGGTGCAGGGCGCTGCCGTAACGAGAAACAACAAAGTCGGCCGCCTCACAACGTCGTCAACATCACTCCAGGATCCAGCGTAGAAGCCAACAGAAGCACGCTTCAACGCAAGGAAGCTCGAATGAAATGGGAAAGGTCGTCCGCGTGGGGAAGCGCGGAGGAACGATGCTACTACCACGACCCTGGGTCACAGAAAATTCAGAAAAATTGCCAGTAACTTCCTTTCAATAAAGTCCTTCCCTTCCAACAGTGTATTATTTTTGGGCGCCAAAAACTATGTGATGGCTGGAAAAGAAGCAGTCAATAGTCGCCGTGTTAGGAACAGGAGGAGAACCTCGTCCTAATTCGGGCGGCAACTTCGGCCAGAGATAAGATCTCTCCCGAAGGCAAAGTTCGGCCAGAGATAAGATCTCTCCCGAACAACAAGGTCGGCCCGAACAACAAGGTCGGCCAGAGATAAGATCTCTCCCGAACCGCAACTTCGGCCAGAGATAAGATCTCTCCCGAAGGCAAAGTTCGGCCAGAGATAAGATCTCTCCCGAACAACAAGGTCGGCCAGAGATAAGATCTCTCCCGAACCGCAACCTCGGCCAGAGATAAGATCTCTCCCGAAGGCAAAGTTCGGCCAGAGATAAGATCTCTCCGAACAACAAGGTCGGCCAGAGATAAGATCTCTCCCGAACCGCAACCTCGGCCAGAGATAAGATCTCTCCCGAAGAAAAAGTTCGGCCAGAGATAAGATCTCTCCCGAACGACAAGGTCGGCCAGAGATAAGATCTCTCCCGAACCGCAACCTCGGCCAGAGATAAGATCTCTCCCGAAGGCAAAGTTCGGCCAGAGATAAGATCTCTCCCGAACAACAAGGTCGGCCAGAGATAAGATCTCTCCCGAACCGCAACCTCGGCCAGAGATAAGATCTCTCCCGAAGGCAAAGTTCGGCCAGAGATAAGATCTCTCCCGAACAACAAGCTCGGCTGCAGGAGATAAGATCTCCCCCGAGCGCGCACTTCACTTCGGCCGCAGGAGATAAGATCCCCTCCGAAACAAGCTCGGCCGTAGGAGATAAGATCTCCCCCGAGCGCGCACTTTCAACCTCGGCTGCAAGATAGGAGGTCTCCCTCGAGTCGACTTCAACTTAAACTGATAAGGATAATGTCGCCCCCGAGGAGCTCGAATCCGACCTCGACCGAAGGAGGCAAGATTTACTTCGGCTTCAACATCAGCTTCATCGACTTTAGCTAGAAACGAGTTCCATTTCAACTCCAAACATCGACTGAAGATGAGGTCTCCCCCCAAGCCTCAGCCTCAACTTCAGCGTCAATCTTGGCTAGAGATGAGACCTCCCCGAGCTTCGGATGCGGAGCCTGGAAGAAGACTTCGGCAGTCGCCTGGTTTTGGTACTCCCTTCCTTCAATTTTTGAACTCGGGAGTGGGGGGGCTACTGTTGGGGATAAATCCCGCTCCTGCCGAAGCCCGGCCCAACGCTCAGCCCAATGTAACCAGTAGCTGCTGAAGAGCTTCAGCGCCAGGCGCCAGGCCGAGCTCCTCCCGGGTTTTCCCTTCAGCCGAACTCTCCTACGAGCCCGAACCCATTCGGACCCCACGGCCGAACTCCTTCGGACCGACCCCAGGCGAGTCCATGCAGCCGAACTCCTTCGGACCGACCCCAGGCGAGAGCCGAACTCCTTCGGACCGACCCCAGGCGAGTCCATGCAGCCGAACTCCTTCGACCCCAGGCGAGTCCATGCAGCCGAACTCCTTCGGACCGACCCCAGGCGAGCCCATGCAGCCGAACTCCTTCGGACTTCCCACGGCCGAACTCCTTCGGACCGACCCAGGCGAGCCCATGCAGCCGAACTCCTTCGGACCGACCCCAGGCGAGCCCATGCAGCCGAACTCCTTCGGACTTCCCACGGCCGAACTCCTTCGGACCGACTCCAGGCGAGCCCATGCAGCCGAACTCCTTCGGACCGACCCCAGGCGAGCCCATGCAGCCGAACTCCTTCGGACTTCCCACGGCCGAACTCCTTCGGACCGACTCCAGGCGAGCCCATGCAGCCGAACTCCTTCGGACCGACCCTAGGCGACCGAACTCCTCAGCGAGCCCTGGCCGAACCAACTAGCAACCGAAGTCCTTCAACTGGCCAGCCGAGCTTCTTCGAGCCTCTCAGCGGTCAAACTCCTCGGCAACCGTCCTGCGGCCGAACTCTACAGATGGCCGACCCTTCAGCCAGACGAACTCCCCCGGCTTCCCCCTCGGCCGAACTCTGTTACAAGATCGGACTCCATGCGGCCGACGACTCGCCAGTATGGCTCCCACGATCTACCGGACGACGCCTTCTTCTCCGTACCGGACTCCATGCGGCCCACGACTCGCCAGTATGGCTCCCACGATCTACCGGACGATGCCTTCTTCTCCGTACCGGACTCCATGCGGCCCACGACTCGCCGGTATGGCTCCCACGATCTACCGGACGACGCCTTCCTCTCCGTACCAAACTCCATGCTGCCCGACGACTCTCTGCCAGACGGCACAGCCGTCACCATCAACTAAGCTCCGCTATAAAAGGACCCCTCCCGACATACTGAGGCTAAGCTCTCTGAACTCTCGACTCTCTAAGCTCTCCTCCACATCTCTAAGCTCCGAAACTCATTCCGAGCACTCCATTACTGTTGGTCGGAAACTAACTTGACCGTCGGAGGGTCCTGCCGGAGCCACCACCCCACCGGTTCCGGACGGGACTTCGTTTTGCAGGTCCCCGGCGGCGCTCAGCGGCCTCGACTCCGGCGACCTCCGACGAGGACGGATTTCTGCACCAACAAGACCTATAATAATACATTAAATTTAAGAGGTTGAGCTCATCTTATTGAATTCTTTTGAATTATTGATATACATAAAAAAATATTTATGGATTATATTTTCATATATTTTTGTACTAGTCTTAAAAAAAAATTTTAAAAAAAAAGAAGCTTAGAATGGCTACATTAAGAACTGAAATTTTAAGTAAAATTTAATTTTTTTGATAATATTTAACATCCTGATAGATGCTTATGGGATCTAGATGCAACCACTTGTGGCATAATTTATTTGTATATTCTTATAAATTAGAAGGTCTACGATATCCGAAGATGCCATTATCTAAGCAAGAAGCATCAGCCTCAACCATATCATAAAGTTATAGGATTGCGATATTATTTAAGTTCAAATATACTCGATATATAACCTATTTGGTGCTACTAAAAAAATGAAAAAATAAGAAGGTTGTCCATGAGCTATGCTAGACTCGGCAACTTGAAAGAGTGCTTCGAGAGAGAGAGAGAGAGAGAGAGAGAGAGAGAGAGAGAGAGAGAGAGAGAGAGAGAGAAGGAAAAAAAAAATTTATTGAACTTGATGAAAATTAAGCTTACACTAACTTATCCTAGCCCTTTAAAATTCTAACGAAAAGAGAAGTTGTCATAAAGGCTAAGTTATTTTTTATAAAGAAAACCACTTCTCGCTAATAAAATTGAGATTTAATCATCACTCTTTGATTTTTTTTTTTTTTAGTGGGTTTGGATTTTCTACATTGTTGTGTTTGGAATTCAATAATCCTAAGCGCATAACCCATGCGATGCAGGAAGTACAATTTTTTTTCCTCCAATTATTATTGAAATGGAATATAAAATAGATATAATAGAGTAGATAACGTAAATCAAATGTAATTAATAAATACGTGAGCCTAATTTCAACAATAAACATTTGATATCAATACTGTGATATATTAATACCATGTGAAATTCCAATTGTACATGGGTATCTATTGATATAGTAAATTAAAAGAAATATATTATTATAAAATAATAAGCTCATGATCCAACTTAAGCATAATAAGAAATATAAAAATATTACATCTAAGATATATTTAGTGATTGTTGATGCAGAAATTGATCGTCGTCGGGATCAGCTGAAGCGGAGGTGGACGAGGTCACCATCGGAGACCTGCAAAATAAAGCCCCATCCGGAGCCGATGGGAAGTGGCTCCGGTAGGATCCTCCGACGATCAAGTCAGCTCTGGTCAACAGGAATGAAGTGCTCGGGAATGAGTTCCGCGAAGCTTAGGATTTAAAGCTTAGAGATCAGAGATTGGAGTTAGTATATCTGGAGGATCCTTTTATAGGTGGAGCTTGATTGATGGTGATGGCCATATCGTCCGACCGTGGGCTGTTCGGGGCTGCATGGAGTTCGGTACGGAGAGGAAGGCGTCGTCAGGTGGATAGTGGCAGACATGCTGATGGGTCATGGGCCAATGGGGCTGATTACGGAGAGAGTGCTGTCGCCAGTAATGGTGGCTATATCGTCCGATCACGTTGCCTGTGCAGACTAATGGCGACAGTTCATCCAAATTTGATAGCCATGGCTCTGAGAAAGTGGGCATTGATCGGTGGACTTCGGTATGTATCCATTCCAGAGGAATTCGGATCCCTAAAGAAGTTCGACCGAGGGAAGCTCGGAAGAAGTTCGGTCGGAGGAGTGCGGAGAGAGCTCGGCTCTCGCGGAGTCCGACTGAAGCTCGGCCGCTGGAGAGCTCGGCCAGTTGAAGGAGTTTGACTAAGGTCCGACCGTTGGGAGTTCGAAAGAGCTCGGGTGCTGGGAGTCCGAAGGAGCTCGGCCGCAGAGCAGCTCGGTTGGTTGCAAGAGTTCGGCTTCTAGAGAAGTCTGGCCGAAAGGGAAGCTTGGAGGGAATTCAGTTAAGACCCGACCGCTGAAGCTCTTCCGTGGCTATCAGTTGCGTTAAGCTGAGTACCGAACTAGACTTCGACAAGAGCGGGGTTTATCCCCAATAATAGTCCTCCCACTTTCGAGTTCGAAATTTGAAGGAAGGGAGTGCAGAAAAGGCGACTGCCGAAGTTCTCTTCTAGGCTCCGTGCTGGTTTAGGTCGAAGCTCGGTGGGAGATCTCATCTTTAGATGAAGTTGGTGTTGAAATTGAAGCCCGGAGGAGATCTCATCTCCAGCCGAGGTTGATATGGGTGCTCGAAAGAGATCTGATCTGCAGCTGAGGTTGACGCGGTCGCTCAGGAGAGATCTCATCTCTGGCCGAGGTTGTCTCCAATCTTATCTCTGGCTAAGGTTGGCTTGGATGCTTGGGAGAGATCTTATCTCTGGTCGAGGTTGTCTCAGGCGCTCTGGCCAAGGTTGTCACGGACCCTCGGAAGAGATCTTATCTTCTGTAGCCGAGGTTGTCTCGGGCGCTCTGGCCGAGGTTGTCTCGGGCCGAGGTTGATGGAGATTCTATCTCCTATAGACTTCAAAACTCGGACATAGACTTTGCTCGCATTAGGATGAGGTTCTCCTCCTGCTCCTAACGGACTATGGGGGCACCTTCGGACCGTCGTCCGTGCGTTTCCCCCCGTCTCGTCTAGGGTGAATGAGGCCTTTAACTTTGCTCGTGTTAGGACGATATTCTCCTCCTATTCCTAATGGGCTATGGGGGCACCTTCGGACCGTCGTCCGTCTCCCCCCATCTCGCCTAAGATGAATGAGGCCTTCAACTTTGTTCACATTAGGACGAGATTCTCCTCCTGTTCCTAACAGGCTGTAGGAGCACCTTCGGACCGTCGTTCGTCTCCCTCCATCTTGTCTAAGGTGAACGAGGCCTTCGACTTTGCTCATGTTAGGACGAGGTTTCTCCTCCTGTTCCTAATAGGCTGTGGGGGCACATACAGACCGTCGTCCGTACCTCTCCCCCCATCTCGTCTAAGGTGAACGAGGCCTTCAACTTTGCTTGCATTAGGACGAGGTTCTCCTCCTATTCCTAACGGATTGTGAGGGCATATAAGGGGCCGTTGTCAGGGCCTCTCCCCCCATCCCATCCTTTATGAACGGGGCCTTCGACTTTGCTCGCATTAGGACGAGGTTCTCCTCCTGTTTCTAACGAGCAGCAAACGAGGATCTTCGAAGCTCGGGAGAGATCTTATCTTTGACCGATGTCGGCTCGGTCACTCGGAAGAGATCTTATCTCTAGTCGAGGTTGTCCACGATCATCTGGGAGAGATCTTATCTCTAGCCGAGGTTGACTCAGTCATTCGGGAGAGATCTTATCTCTGACCGAGATTGTCAGTAGTCGCTCGAGAGAGATCTTATCTCTAGCCGAGGTTGTCCATGATCGCCCAGGAGAGATCTTATCTCTAGTCGAGATTGACTCGATCACTCGAGAGAGATCTTATCTCTAGTCGAGGTTGTCAGCGGTCGCTCGGGAGAGATCTTATCTCTGATCGAGGTTAACTCGGTCACTCGGAAGAGATCTTATCTCTGGCCGAGGTTGTCCGCGGTTGCTCGGGAAGATCTTATCTCTTATCGAGGTTGATTCGGTCGCTCGGGAGAGATCTTATCTCTAGCTGAGGTTGTCCGCGGTCGCTCGAGAGAGATCTTATCTCTGGTCGAGGTTGATTCGGTCGCTCGGGAGAGATCTTATCTCTTACCGAGGTTGATTCGATCGCTCGGGATAGATCTTATCTCTAGCTGAGGTTGTCCGCGGTCGCTCGAGAGAGATCTTATCTCTGGTCGAGGTTGACTCGGTCACTCGGAAGAGATCTTATCCCTAGCCGAGGTTGTCCGCGGTCGCTCAAGAGAGATCTTATCTCTGACCGAGGTTGACTCGGTCGCTCAGGAGAGATCTTATCTCTAGCCGAGATTGTCAGCGGTCGCTCGGAAGAGATCTTATCTCTGGCCGAGGTTGACTCGGTCACTCAGGAGAGATCTTATCTCTAGCCGAGGTTGTCCACGATCGCTCGGGAGAGATCTTATCTCTGGCTGAGGTTGACTCGGTCGCTCGAGAGAGATCTTATCTCTAGCCGAGGTTATCAGCGATCGCTCGGAAGATATCTTATCTCTAGTCGAGGTTGATGGTCTTTGACCTGCTCGTGTTAGGACGAGATTTTCCTTCTGTTCCTAACACAGCAACTATTGACTACTTCTTTCCTATCATCGCATAGTTTTTGCATCCAGAAACAATATTATTGAAAGAGAAGAATTTTACCGAGGGAAAGTTACGGATAGCACATTCCCGTTTCAGGATCGTGGGGGCATTGTTCCTCCGGATTCCCTTGGGCAGCAAGGCTCGGGCCGGACGACCTCTATTTCGTGCTGGCCTTCTCAATTTGGAGCAAGCTTCTCTTGGCTTTGTCGCTGGGAGATGACGAATCGTTGAGGTAACATTGATGACGCCGTGAGGCGGTCGACCTTTTTATCGTTTCTAGCTTCGGCAGCGCCCTTGGCCGATCTTCTCCTGCTTCAGGCTGGCATCTGAGGAATTTATCCAGCCGTCTCTTTCTGACGGGCTCCTCAATTTCATCTCGAAGCTGAATGTATTCCTCAGTATCGTGGCCGTGGTTGCGATGGTAGAGGCAGTACTTACTTTGATCGCGCTTGTTTGGGGGAGATCATAGTTCTTTTGGTCTTGGCACTGGTCTCGACAGCTGGTCCTCAACTTCCGTAAGAATTTGAGTTCGAGGAGCGTTGAGGGGGGCGTAGTCGCAGAATCTTTCAGGAGGACTTCTTCGCGCCCTTCTGTCGGGGCTTTCTTGGTGGCGAGCTCGAGGAGTTTGGGCCTTGCTTGTGCTGGGGAGGTCGTGAGCGTGGCCAAACTTCGTTCCGCCTCTTTGTGAGACCTTCTGCGGGAGAACTTCTGCTCTCCATTTCTCCTTCCTAAGGGCGATTGGTATGCCCAAATGCTCTTTGTTAAGGTCGGTTTCTCGGATCCTCATAGCGAATTTGCTGGCAAAGTCTCCATCGGAGGTTGTCGCACGGTCTACATCATCTCGGTGGGACCACGAACCCGACCAGCGGGTTGAACTGCTCCATAAATGCGGTGGCTTTGGATGGAACCTGGGCTACCGGGGCTGAAACGGGAGCAGATGGACCTGGCATGGAGGCCGTCGATCATCGAGTCGAAGCTCTCCTGGGAGGCATTTTCTTTTTGGAAAAGAACTTTAGAGAGAAAGAAGAGAGATCTCCAGAGAGGGGAGAGAGAAATCATCGTCGAGCACTCCTTTAAGAACAAGGGGACCTCGAAGGTTCAGTGCCCTTTCTCTAGTGCCAATCTGTTGATGCAGAAATTGATCATCATCGAGATCAGCTGGAGCGGAGGTGGACGAGGTCGCCGTCGGAGACCTACAAAATAAAGTCTTGTTCAGAGCCAGTGGGGGGTGGCTCCGGCAGGATCCTCCGATGATCAAGTCAGCTCTGGCCAACAGGAATGGAGTGCTCGGAAATGAGTTCTATGAAGCTTAGGGTTTAAAGCTTAGAGATCATATATTAGAATTAGTATATCTGGAGGATCCTTTTATAGGTGGAGCTTGATTGATGGTGACGGCCATATCATCCGATCACGGGCCGCTCGGGGCCGCATGGAGTTCGATACAGAGAGGAAGACATCGTTAGACGGATAGTAGCAGCCATGCTGATGGGTCATAGGCCGATGGGGCTAATTACGGAGAGAGTGCTGTTGCTAGTAGTGGTGGCCATGTAGTTCGATCATATTGCCTGTGGCAGACTGATGGCGATAGTTCATCTAGATTTGATAGCCATGGCTCTGAGAAAGCGGGCATTGATCGGTGGACTTCAATATATATTCATTCCAGAGGAATTCGGATCCCTAAAGGAGTTCAGCCGAGGAAAGCTCGAAAGGAGTTCGATCGAAGGAGTGCGAAGAGAGCTCGGCTCTCGCGGGAATCCGACTGAAGCTCGACCACTGGAGAGCTCGATGGGTTGAAGGAGTTCGGCTAAGGCCCGACCGTTGGAAGTCCGAAGGAGCTCGACCATAGAGCAGCTCGGTCGGTTGCAAGAGTTCGACTTCTGAAGAAGTCCGACCGAAGGAAAAGCTTGGAGGAAATTCGGCTAAGATCCGACCGCTGAAGCTCTTCCATGGCTACCAGTTGCGTTAAGCTGAGCACCGAACTGAACTTCGGCATGAGCGGGGTTTATCCCCAACAGTGATCATACATTTACTTTTAAGTAAGAAAATGATTATAAAAACATGATAGAGTTTAATAAAATACCAGCATAATCAAATGAGGGTACATGTTTAATTAAAAGTATTTTTCATTAATATCAATATATATCAAGCAAATATAGTTATCAATAATATTATTAATTATTTTAGTAATATTAATAAAAATTTTTATTTAATATGATTTAATAAGCTAATAAACTTCTTATTAACTATAATTTATTATTATATTATGATTATTGGGGATAAACCCCACTCCTACCAAAGTCCAGTTCGATGCTCTGTCTAATGCAATCAGTAGTCGCAGAAGATCTTCAATGGACGGATCTTAGCCAAACTCCTTCAGTCAATTGAACTCCTCAGCGGTCGAGCTCCTTCGGACTCCCAATGGCCCGACCGAACCCCTTTAGCCAGTCGAACTCCTCAGCGGCCAAGCTTGTTCGAACCTCTTCAGCCGACCGAACTGCTTAGTGGTCGAGCTCTTTGGACTCCCAGCGGCGAGCTCTTTGGACTCCCAAATACTCCTTTCGGTCGATCGAGCTCCTACCGAACTCCCCAGCGATCGAGCTTTAGCCGAGCACCTCCAGCCAGACGCCTATGGGAGTTGAACTCCTTCCGAGCTTCCTCTTCAGGAGTCCGAATTCCTCCGAAATGGGTAGACATCAAAGTCCTTCAACCCTTCATTCGACCTCGAGTGGCTCAGTATCAAGACAGCTGCAGCCATCACCATCAGTCCGCCGCAAGCGATAGCGACCCGCTATCAGGCAGCGATAGCTGTCACCATCAACCCATTACAAACGACACCTTCTCCTGGGACTGACTCACCGGACCTCGAGCGGCCCACCAGTACGTGGCTACAGCTGTCACCATCAAGCTCCACCTATAAAAAGGACCCTCTTGATATGCTAACTCTAACCTCTGATCTCTAAGCTCTAAGCTCTCCTCTTCTTTTCTAAGCTCTGTGGAAGTCATTCCCGAGCACTCCATTCCTGTTGGCCAGAGCTGACTTGATTGTCGGAGGGTCCTGTCGGAGCCATCCCCCATCAGTTTCAGACGGAATTTTATTTTGTAGGTCTCCGATGGTGACCTCGTCCACCTCTGCTCCAGCTGATTTCAGCGACGATCAGATTCTACATCAACAGATTGGCGCTGGAGAAAGGGACCAAACCACCGAGGTTTTCTTGTTCTTAAAGGAGTGCTCGACGATGATTTCTCTCTTCTCACTCCAGAGATCTCTCTTCTTCCTCTCTAGAATTTCTTTCCAAAAAAAAATGCCCATCAGGAGAGCCTCGACCCGATGATCGGCGGCCTCCGTGGCTTGATCCTATTCAGATCCGTTCGTTCCCGCTCCAGCCCCGACGACCCAGGTTTCCTCTATAGCCGCGGTGGATGCGGAGTAGTTCAACCTGCTCGTCTAGCAAGTTCATGTTCTCATGGAGGCAGTGCAGGTGCTGCAGGCTATGCACCAGTAGGCCCCAGTATCAGCTCAATCGACGCGGGATTCTCCAGAGCCATGTGGTCCAGTCCAAGGGCGACCGACATGGGCTACCCAACCTCCAATCCTCGGAAGAGGAAGGCAACGGAGGGAGAGCCCTTGCTCGGATTGTGGCTCAACTCCAGGGTGAAGCTTCGCATCCATTCTGCAAGAAAACCTTGAAGATCAGAGACCATGAAGATCTCTTGGATCAAAGGCTCTTAGAAATGAGTCGATGAATCGAAGAACTTCGTCACACTCCCTCCTCACGTGGTAATGATATTTGCACTGACCCCTCTTTTTCGCAGAAAATCATGCAGGAACCAATCCCACCGAACTTCAAGCTCCCATAATTCGAGAGCTACGATGGGACCACCGATCCGATGGACCACTTGGAAGCCTTCTGGACAACGATATTGCTCCATGGTGCGTCAGATGCTATCCTATGCTGGGCTTTCCCCTCTACCCTTAAAGAGGCCGTCAGGAACTGGTACTCGACGCTCAAGTCGAGTACCATCTTATCGTTTGACCAGATGAGTCAACAGTTCGCGGCCCACTTCATCAGTAGTCGGCGTCCACGTCAAGGTTCAGATTCCTTAATGGCCATCAGGCAGAAGGAGAGGGAACCCATCCAGGCTTACGTCATCCGATTTAATACTGCTGTATTGGAGGTTCGAAATCTGGACCAGTCAGTCGCCATGGCCGCTCTCAAGGGTGGCCTTCAGAAGAACGACTTACTGTTCTTCTTGAAAAAGAAGTATCCCAGAAATTTTGCTGATATGCTAGCTTGGGCCGAAAGTTATGCCCGAGCAGAGGAGGCCTTCGAGGCTAAGGACGACAAAGCCAGCGGCAAGCGATGAATCGGTGGGCCAGGCAGGCCCACCGAAGAAAGAAAGCGGACTGAAGCTCGATCGTGTTTTCAGACTCCCCCTGATCGCGGGCGAGCCCAAACTCCCCCTCAAGCTCGGAGGCAGAGAAGCCCCGACGGAAGGGCACACCGAGGTTCCCCCAGTGCCGAATTTCTCTCCGACGATGATTTCACAACTACTACGCCTCCCTTAACGCCCCAAAAACCCAAGTACTGATGGAAATCTGGGAATGACTTCCAAGATCGGAGAGAATGCGTTCCTATCCTAGCAAGTGCAACCCCAATAAGTTCTACCTTTACCATCGTGACCACGGTCATGACACCGAGGAGTGCATCCAACTCCAGGACGAGATCGAAGAGTTCGTCAGGCGAGGCAGACTTAGCCGATTCCTACGAAGATGGCCTGAGGAGCGGGAAGATCGGTTGAGAGTGTTACCGCCAAGTGGGGGAGACCAGCAAGAAGATCGGCTGCCTCTTGGCGTCATCAACACTATCTCGGGGGGACTTCAACAAGAAGAGGCCAGCGGATCCGAGGGACCGATGAAGAGGTGGAGGACCATGAAACCCATGACCTTTACCGAGGTGGACGGCCAGGGGATCCAATTTTCGCACAATGATGCAGTTGTAATTTCTTTGAACATTGTTGACTACGATGTACGCCGCATTTTGGTGGATAATGGAAAGCTCGGCTAACATGTTATTTTACGATGCCTTCTCAAAAATGTTCCTATCCGATGACCGCTTGGGGCCTATGAATTTTTCATTGGTAGGATTCGCTGGCAATGCCGTACCAATCGAAGGCATAATAACTTTGGCCGTAACGACAGGGCAACACCCGAAACTGGCCAAAGCATGGGTCGACTTCCTAGTCGTAAGGACTCCTGTCTGCCTATAACATGATTCTCGACTGATCTGGTCTAAATGCACTCCGGGCGGTAGTGTCAATCTATTATTTGAAGATGAAGTTTCCGATGAGTCACAAGATCGAAGAAGTCAGAGGAGACCAGGCTCTGGCGAGGTACTGCTACTCGATCGCCCTGCATAAGGAAGATCAGCCCGACCCTTATCTTGTTGATGGATTGGACGTCCGCGACGACCTCACTGAGGAGCGGGGCGAGCCTGCGGAGGACCTCATCTATGTGCCCTTGAATGACGAAAACTCGGAGCACGTGGTGCAGATCGGCTCCAACTTGGCGGATGAGGTTCGGGAGCAGCTCGTCGCTTTCCTCAGAAGAAATGCGGACGTCTTCGCCTGGACCCCAGCGGACATGCCGGGGATCGACGCCGAGGTCATGGAACATCGGCTGGCCGTCGATTCGAGGCACCGACGATAAGAGAAAAGATGCGCCACCACACCCCGGAGAGGCAAGAAAGCGATCGCCGAAGAAGTAGACAAGCTTCTCAAAAGCTGGACTCATTCGAGAAGGTTAACCATCCGACCTGGAATCTCTAACGTGGATTCTCGTCAAGAAAGCGAATAACAAGTGGACGATGTGCGTTGACTTCAAGAAACTGAACAAGGCCTGTCCAAAAGACAGCTACCTCCTACCCATGATCGACCAATTGGTGGACGCAACCTCGGGCCATGAGCTCCTCACCTTCATGGATGCCTTTTTTGGTTATAACCAGATACGCATGGTGCCCGAGGACGAAGAAAAGACCGCCTTCATTATTGACCGTGGTCTTTATTGCTACAGGATTCATGCCTTTTGGACTCAAAAATGTAGGGGCAATATACCAGCGTTTGGTTAATAAGGTCTTCAAGAAGCAGATCGACCGCAACATAGAGGTGTATATAGATGATATGCTCATCAAAAATTGAGCTTCAACAGACCACCTGGCCGACCTTGAAGAGATCTTCGGCGCACTCAGAAAGCACAAGATGAAGCTGAATCCGACCAAGTACGCCTTTGGTATGACCTCCAAAAAATTTCTGGGGTTCATGGTGTTGAGACGCGGAATCGAGACAAATCCCCAAAAAATTTGAGCCATTCAAAAGATGACCATTCCAAAGACGATCAAGGAAGTTCAGTGCTTGGCCGAAAAGGTGACGTCCCTAAATCACTTCGTCTTAAGGTCGGTCGAACGATGCATGCCCTTCTTCCAGGTTCTCAAGCGATCGAAGGACTTCTATTGGACGGCGGAGTGCCAACAGGCATTCGAGGAGCTTAAAAACTACCTCGACACACCCCCACTGCTGGCAAAGCCCAAACTCAGAAAAGAATTATTTCTATATCTAGCTGTCTCTTCGGTAGCCCTGGCGGCAGTTCTGATCAGGAAAGAAGCAAAGACGCAGCGATCGATCTACTACGTGAGTCGAGTCCTGAGGGATGCGGAGATCAGATACTCTAGGTTAGAAAAACTAACTTACTCTCTTTTAATTACTGCCAAGAGGCTCCGACCTTACTTTCAAGAGCATACCATAACGGTCCTCATGGATCAACCAATAAAAGCAGTCCTCCATCGAGCAGACGCTTCCGAAAGAATCACAAAATGGATAATCGAGCTCACAGAGTTCGACATCAACTACCGACCCAGGCTATCGATTAAGGCCCAGATATTGGCAAATTTTATGCTAGAATACACCATTCCAGTCGAAGTCGAGCTTGAATCGAGCAAAATCGTCACCAAAGCGAGGCCGAGCTTCGACGAAGTCGAGCTGTCATAGTCGAACCTCCCTGAGGAAAGCGCCGACCTCCCTGAAGGCTTTTGGGCTCTGCACGTGGATGGTTCGTCCAACTCCACTAGAGCTGGTGCGGGGCTGGTCTTGGTCAGCCCCGAGGGAGTCGTCGCCGAGTACGCGCTGTGCCTTGAGTTCCTTGCGACCAACAATGGGGCCGAATATGAAGCACTGATCATCGGATTAAAGATAGCAAGGGAATTAAAAGTAGATCGGCTTAAAGTCTACAGCGATTTCCAGCTGGTGGTCGGTCAAGTTGGCGGTAGCTACGAGGCACGGGAGGAAAGCATGGTGAGATACCTCAAAAAAGTGAGAAATTTGATCCTGAACTTCGATAGTTTCGGCATTCAGTACATTCCGAGGGCGGAAAATGCAAGAGCCGATCTTCTCTCCAAGTTGACCGCTTCAGCCTTGGCCGAGCTGCCCAAAGAAGTATTTTTGAAAACTTTGAAGTACCCAACCATAGAGGAATCTCAGGCCATCCTGCAGACGAAATTCGAGCCCAGTTGGATCGACCCGTGGATCGCCTACCTTGAAGAGGGGGTCCTTCCTCGCAATCGAAAAGAAGCTCAAAAGCTCAGGAATCAGGCCTCCTGCTATGTCTTATACGAAGGTAGGTTGTATGAGAGATCGTACTCCCTTCCGTTGCTGAGATGTCTCCGACCTTCAGAGGCCGACCTCGCGCTATGGGATGTGCACGAAGGACTCTGCGGAAGTCACGTAGGAGCCAGGTCCCTGTCGCAAAAACTACTTCGGTAGGGGTACTACTGACCGACCTTGTTTCGCGATTCCATGGAATACGTGAAGAGGTGCGACCGCTGTCAGAAGAACGCCAACATGTAGAGGCAGTCGACATCCAAACTTGCTCCGCTCAGCGCACCTTAACCATTTGCGCAGTGGGAAATGGATATACTCAGCCCCTTTCCAAGGACGTCTGGGCAGCGAAAGTTCCTCCTGGTCGCGATCGACTATTTCACCAAGTGGGTCAAAGCCGAACCACTAGCGAAGATTACCAAGGCCAAGGTGTAGGACTTCGTCTGGAAGTCACTAGTCTGCCGGTTTGGCCTGTCCCGAACCCTCATAACCGACAATGGGCGACAATTCGCTAGGGCAAGGTTCGTCGAGTTCTGCGAAGGACTAAACATCTTCCACCGCTTCACATCGGTGCTCACCCGCAGGCCAATGGGGAAGTTGAGGTAACCAACCAGACCCTGCTATAAGGTATCAAAATGAGGCTCGATAGGGCAAAGGAGGCCTGGGTGGACGAACTCTACCATGTCCTCTAGGTATACCGAACTATTCAAAGGGTGCCGATCGGAGAAACGCCCTTCGTCTTGGCCTTCGGCACTGAGGCAGTTATCCCGATCGAGCTCAAGCTCCCGTCTGCATGAGTCGTGGGCTTCAACGAGCGGCACAACCCCCAGGACCTCAGAGTCAATCTTGACCTTCTGAAAGAAAAAAGGAAGAAAGTCCGCATCCGGATGGCAGTCTACAGACGGAAGGTGGCTCGGTACTATAATTCCAGAGTTAAAAACAAGACATTCAGAGTGGGGGACTTAGTGCTCCAGCGAGCCGCTGTCACTCAGCCTTAGAGTCAAAGAAAGCTCACCCCAAATTGGGAAGGTCCGTATGAAGTGGTGGAGGTCATCCGGCTCGGAACTTATCGTCTGAAGGAGCTCGGAGGGATAGTGCTTCTCCGACCTTGAAACTCAAAAAACTTGAGGATGTATTATCAATAGACTTCCTTTAAAACTCCTTCACTCAGCATTATTATTTTCTGGTGCAAGGATTACGTAATGACGGAAAAGAAATGAGCGAAAGTGGTCCATTAGGAACAGAAGGAGAACCTTGTCCTAATGCGAGCAGGTCAAAGACCTCCAACCTCGGCTGTAGGAGATAAGAACTCCCCCGGGGCAATCTCGGCTGTAGGAGATAAGATCTTTTTGAGTCAACCTCGACTGTAGGAAATAAGACCTCCTCAAAGTTGAAGACCTCGTTCACCTTACACGAGATGGAAGGAGAGGCATGGACGACGGTCCGCATGTGCCCCCACAGCCCGTTAGGAATAGGAGGAGAACCTCGTCCTAATGCGAGCAAAGTTGAAGGCCTCGTTCACCTTAGATGAGACGGAGGGAGAGGCTCGGATGATGGTCCATATGTGCCCCCACAGTCCGTTAGGAACAGGAGGAGGACCTCGTCCTAACGTGAGCAAAGTCGAAGGCCTCGTTCATCTTAGACAAGATGGGGGGAGAGGCTCGGACGACGGTCCGCATGTGCCCCCATAGCCCGTTAGGAACAGGAGGAGGATCTCGTCCTAACGCGAGCAAAGTCAAAAGCCTCGTTCACCTTAGACGAGATGGGGGGAGAGACTCGGATGATGGTCCACATGTGCCCCCGCAGCCCGTTAGAAATAGGAAGAGAACCTCATCCTAACGTGAGCAAAGTCTAAATCCGAGCTTTGAAGTCTACAGGAGATAGGATCTCTATCAGCCTCGGCCAGAGCG
This sequence comes from Cocos nucifera, assembly GCA_006176705.1. Lineage (NCBI taxonomy): Eukaryota > Viridiplantae > Streptophyta > Magnoliopsida > Arecales > Arecaceae > Cocos > Cocos nucifera. The sequence goes on along the minus strand of QRFJ01000026.1, from coordinate 1,229,777 downwards.
CCCGAGCCAACCTCGGTTAAGTTGCTCGAGCCAACCTCGGTCAGAGATAAAATCAAGAGACCACCTCGGCCAGAGTGCCCAGGACGACCTCAAATAGAGATAAGATCTCTTCCAAGCGACCGCATCAACCCCAGTCGTAGATCAGATCTTCTCCGAACTTTGACCTGAACCAGCACGGAGCCCGAAAGAGAACTTCGGCAGTCGCCTTTTCTGCAGTTCCTTCCTTCGAGTTTTGAACTCGAGAGTGGGGGGACTATTGTTGGGGATAAACCGCACTCCTGCCGAAGTCCAGTTCGATGCTCTGCCTAATACAATTAGTAGCCATGGAAGAGCTTCAACGAATGGGTCTTAGCCGAACCCCTTCAGCCGGCTGAACTCCTCAACGGGCGAGCTCCTTCGAACTCCCAATGGTCGGACCGAGCTCCTTCGGACTCTCAGCGGTCCGACCGAACCCCTTCAGCCAGCCGAACTCCTCAGTGGCCGAGCTTGTTCGAACCTCTTCAGCCGGTCGAACTGCTTAGTGGCCGAGCTCTTTGGACTCCCAGCGGCCGAGCTCCTTGGACTCTCAGACACCTCTTTCGGTCGGCCGAGCTCCTACCGAACTCTCTAGCGATCGAGCCTTAACCGAGTACCTCCAACCAGACGCCTACGGGAGTCGAACTCTTTACGAGCTTTCTCTTCAGGAGTCCAAACTCCTCCGAAAAGGGTAGATGTCAAAGTCCTTCAACCCTTCATTCGGTTCCGAGCGGCTCAGTGTCAAGACAGCTGCAGCCGTCACCATTAGTCCACCGTAAGCGACAGCGATCCGCTACCAGGCGGCGATGGCTGTCACCATCAATCCACTGCAGACGGCGCCTTTCTTTGGGACTGACTCCGCCAGACCTCGAGCGGTCTGCCAGCACGTGGCTACAGCTGTCACCATCAAGCTCCGCCTATAAAAAGGACCCTCCTTATATACTAACTCTAACCTCTGATCTCTAAGCTCTAAGCTCTCCTCTTCTTCTCTAAGCTTTGTGGAACTCATTCCCGAGCACTCCATTTCTGTTGGCCAGAGCTGACTTGATCGTCGGAGGGTCCTGTCAGAGCCACCCCCTACCAGCTCCGGATGAAATTTTATTTTGCAGGTCTCCGACAGCGATCTCGTCCACCTCCGCTCCAACTGATTCCGACGACGACTAAATTCTATGTCAATAATGATAAAAAACCATATTAAATAAAAGCATCAATTATTATCTAAATATAAAATTTTATTAACAATGCTATTAAATAGATGCATATGTGGTGAATTGAGAGCTTGTATAGTCTTCATTCTTTTGTGTATACGTAAATTAGATAAGATTTGCAATAAATCATATTCATCCCAAATAGTATTTAAAAAATAAGTACAAGCAAAAAATAATTATAGTAAGCAAACTTGTTTTATACCAAAAAAATACTATTATAAGCCGATCATGGCATATAACTATGGATTGTGCTTGCTTTTATTTTATTAACAAAAATTCTTTTAGCTAAAATTTATTCAAAAAATTACAACCAAACAACATAAAAAAATAACTCAAGATATTATTATTATTATTATTATTATTATTATTATTATTATTATTATTATTATTATTATTATTATATATTTTTTGGTTAGCTTTTTTTTTTTTTTTTTAGTGAACTCTTAATGCAAAGGGCATTATTATTTTAATAGATATTATAATTCATAATCCATTTTTTATAAGTTGGGGTATTAAAGAAAATTAGTACGTTAGTACCATCGTGGACCCAAGCATTTGCTTTTAAAATTTACGAGCTAGAAACTCGTACATCAATATATTTAAATTTCAAACCAAACTAAACTCTCGTAAACCACTTTTGTTTCGGCACCCCTCGTCCCTCCCGATTCCCTGAGTTGCCGTCTCCACTGCGCCGGGCTCGAACTAGGCCTGTCGTCCTTGGTTTACATCTAAGGTTGGAGATGGATCGAATTGATTAATAATTTAATTAAATTTAATTTATTTAAATTTAATTCAATCTATTTTTAAGGATCATGAAATTGGATTAAATTTTAAAATTAAATTTATTCAATATTTTAGATTAAATTTTAATTTATTGAATTTAGATCCAATCCAACTCGATCCGATCCGAATTTAGTATTAAATTTAATATATAAACTATAAAGTTAATAGAGTAGGATTGGAATTCTAAATACTTTTGTAGCATTGTTATTTTTTAAAAAATTTACTTGATTTAATTATAAAATTTTAAAAAATTATTTATAAATTAAGAATCAAGATAAAGTAATATTTTTTTTTACCATAAATTTTGCATATGTTGGTTTATTATATGAAGTGGATCTGATCAAAATTTGAGTTTAAATCGAATCTAAAATTTTTAGATTATGATTGAATCATACATGGATCCAATCCAACCCAGAAGATTTAATAGGGCAAACTTTTTGATCATGCATCCGATCCGATTTTCAATTGAATTGGATCTAAATCCAACATTAGGACCCTATCAAGGAACCAAGTCAGATCGAAGTTACTCATGATCTAGTCTAATCCGACCATTTACACCTCTATTTACATCGGTCCTATTTGGCTATGGGCAGGACACATGCAGGCCAAAAAAATTTTGTGCATAGGATACGATGTAATAATAGCGCACCATCGATAATATTGGAGCACATAATACATTTAGATGAAATGGATATTTAATGCTATCTTTTTTTTCTTAATATTTAATAATAAAAATATTTTTGTATGACTTTCTAATAGTGTATGCCCTGAATATATATGAGACGTTAGTAAACCATATATGTTTATAAACTTAAAGTCATATATATATTGTTCATGTGATGAAAAGTTATATAAGACATTCAGAAGTCATGTAACTTTCTATGAATATATGTAATTTTATATAAATATATATAACTTACTGTGAATATATATATATATATATATAATATTTTAAATAATATATATAATTTTTTAATTATATATTTTTAAAAAATTATATGATTTTTTAATATCTTATATAATTTGTATATGATATTCTGAATAATATATATAATTTTATATAAATATATACGACTTTCTAACATTTTATATATACTTACAAAAAAAATCATACATTATATTAGAAAGTCATATAAAAATATTTTTATTACTAAAAATTAGAGAAAAAAAAAGTTAGGTTATATTAAATGCTCATTCCATCTGAATGCACCACATGCTCCGATATTATTAGATAATACATTCGGTGCATAAAGAATTACACCAGGCACAAAAAAGCAAAAAAAACTCCAACCTACCAAAGCCTCTTTTCCGAGTCGGGTCCAAAATCCAACCCTGCCTGGTACCAACGAAGCTCCTTGTTAATCCGTTAATCGCACAAATTACAAGACCAGGGATTGAAAGCTTACAAGATGGTGTGGAAAAATATTTTGAAAACGAAATCGAATGACAATCAGAATCGGAATGACCCGTGCGAGGCTTATAAAATCGAAATTTCGGCCGATGATACCCTGAATCTCGAGTCAATGTGCCGCTGAATCTTGCGCCTACATTGCGTCGGTCTTCATTTCATGGGCAGTAGCCAGTAAGAATGTTCCCAAGAATCACATCCGTCCATTTCATATTTACCGTGCACCGTACGCAACGTAAACCTGATTGAAGAAAACGCGCCTACGCGTTGACGCGTGACGCCGACCGCTTCCCACTTTTCTGTGAGGGTATTTTCGGAATTCCGTCAACCTCCCCCCGTCCTGCCCCATTCTTCCGCCCTGTAAGTTATAAAACACCGCCGTATAGACGTTCGCAAACTCCTAACGGAAGCGGCGAGAGGCCGAAAAGAGAAGAAGCCCTCGGTATCTCCTCGCCACCTCCCCGAACGCGTCCTCTATTCGAGCCGAGATCTAGGGTTTCTGCGATTAGGGCTAGGGTTCCGATCTCTCTGTTGGAACGATGCTCTCATGGAGGGAGAAGGTGGCGGACAAGCTCTCTCGTCTTCTTGCGGACTCGCCGTCCTCGCCTTCCCCTCCGGCCGCCGACTCCCCCATCTTTAGCCACGAGTCTCAGGTAATGCCGCCCGCTCGATGCTTGCCTTCTTGCCTTCCGTTTCTTGGGAAATGTTTCATCTCTTCTTGCGTGATGGCTCACGGAATCTGATGGTACACTCACTTTTGTTGCATTCAATTCCTCCGATCTTAGGGATTCCAGGTTGAAATCAGGATAACTATTGTGTTTCTTTTGATCGATGTACTCTTCAAGCCTGTGTCATCAGATGAATATCGTGAATAGACCTATTAGCTGTTCGAGGGGTATCAATTCTTTGTTTGTAATCCTGGTACTATAGTGCGTGTTTTTTACTCTTTTCTTTTTATATAATTATTATAATGAGAATCTATTAGCTGTTGGAGGGATGCCATTGGGATCTGTGCTCTCTCTCTCTCTTTTTTTTTTTTCTTTTCCCTAACTTAAATAGTTAGTATAACGATACTTTAAAAAAAAGGTGGATGCTGTCTGCCTTTTCAACGAGTGCCAATCATGCCATATGCTTTGAACGTAACCTTCTCAGAGAAGATCAATTGATGCCTTTACATTAGGGTTTGAGATTTATTTACCGGACATTTTTGCTTGATCTTCGATCCCAAGAGCTTGACAGGTATATCATATTAACAAAGGTTTTTATAAAAGGATAAGAGAAAGAAACCCTTTCTGGTAGAAAAATTGGAGAGTCCTGATTCCAGATCGAGGACTTAGCATGGGGAAAATTCAACAACAGGGAAGGTCCAGAGATCATTGGGTCATTGAAAGGTGAGAAAGCAGCATAACTTGGTTGTTTTATGGAAGAAGAAAGGGAAATTTCTGATGCAGTATGAGGATACTAGAGTATAGAAAATTTCAAATGGAAGGAAGTTTGGGGTGGGGGTTGGGGGGCAGTAGGTCAATTGAAAGGAGACGAAACTACAAATAAAATTTTTCGGTGAACATTTCTAGTTTGCTTTAGAAGGTGCTCACTGCTCAGTGTAAAGGATTGAGTGTAAGGGAGCATGGTGATTTTTGTTACTTTTTAAGGGTTTTAACTTGTCAAATAAATGATGCAAACTTTTAAGTGGTGGTTAAAGTCTTGATGTTAGCTTAGATTTTTAATCGGGTTTGTGTTTAGCTAATCTTATCGCCATTTTTCTACGGGTCTTTTTAAAAGATTCACCCAAGGTGCTGACTAAGAATGATGCCATTATTGTCTTAAACGATGCGTTGGTTACACCAAATTTTCCTGAAGGCATATATATTCCATTATGAATTACTCACAATTTTATTTCTAAGTATTATTAACTTAAAATCTACAATTATGTTTCAGCAAAATGAATCTTAACCCACTCATATGGTGACAAGAAAAAAAATAAAAAAGAGCACAAAAAGCAGTTAGGTTGGAATGAGATGGAGAGATTTTAAGAAATTTTGGGAAGCAAACTTAGAAATGTAGTTGATGCCTAAAATGGTATGATTCAACTTTAGTTAATTAACCAATAAGAACATGACGTCATTATTGATAACTGGGGAATCACCTTAACAATGACATTTATCCTTTTTTCTTTTTTTTTTTTTTGCTTTACTTTTAGTTTCTTGATGGTCAGATCAGCAATAGGTTTTAATTTTTTTGGATACTCAGATCAGCACTAATTTTGCTTATGTTCTGACATTTAGGTTTATATTTAAATATGTACACCACCTCAATGTCTGTTTTCACATCCATGTTCAAAATGACATGTTCCTTAAGCAGTTTATAATTTTACTTTGCCATATAGTTTTTGAAGTATAGGATATTCTGCATATGAAATAACTATAAGAATTAAATTTTTTAAATTATGTAATTGGGATTTAAAAAATTTTCATCTTATAAAATATATGTGGATCATTGAAATAAAAAAAAATATATAACTGATTATTGCATCAATCCCTTGGAAGTAACTATTGCAAAATGTTTCATTATAGAAATGCTATCTCCTTTGTCTTGATCAATAATATATAATAGTAACGGATGCTTCTGCTTTGAACAATGTTGCTTAGAAAAATATTGTTAACTTGGACTTGAATGATCACACTTAGATTAAAACTTGATCTTCATTCTTTTGAAAACTGCCTGGATTTTTAACAAATATATTTTCTTGCTTTCCTTGCCTATCATGTTGAATGTCTTGATCATTTCCTTCTACATGTGATTTGGATGACCTGCTAGTCAATAAAGATATGGTTTGAGGAAAAAACCTCTGAAGTATTGATGAGATGAGATGATGAGAAGGCTTTACGGCATTGCTGTGTTACTTATGCTGATAATTTACATATGTATGTTGTCATCAATGTTAAAAATGGTGCAAAATTCTTCTGAAGATGTAAAATCAATTCTTTTATCCATATAAAACCTAGCTATGATGGTTGATTGGTGTCACTTATGGCATGACTGCTTCAATCCACTCCTTTGTTGTATTTGACACTCTAACTGAACCTCTTTCCCGAGTAAGCAGTTAAGTAACTAATTTCCAAATAAATGACTGTATGATGTAAAATTATCCATTTCCATATCCCAAGATTGAGTGGGGAATTAGTTTTAATAAGAGGATACAAAAGTCAGGCTTTTTTTTTTTTGTTAACATTTATTATTATAGTTTAAATTTTATTATTAGTCGATTACTCTATCTTTGGATGTTAAAGTGCTAAGCTTTTATTGACAGATCCATTTTATCTTTTGCTGTGAATTTCCATTTGTTCTCGATTCCTTGCAATACTTTATTTGATTGCAATAACTAATATTTACTAGCATGAATTATACCACTCTACTCTTGAAGATTGGCTGTCACTTTCTTAACAAAAATCTAGATTTCAGAATGAAGCAGAATGCATTAATGATCTCTGTTCCATCAAATTTGTATCTTCATTTTTGTATTTTCTTATCCAAACTCAAATCATACAGCATAAACATTTCACATTGTGCAGGCAGTGTTCTTTTCTTCAGAGGAATTTATTACTCCCAAGAAATCTACTTTCTCTTCATACATTTCATCTCTTCTCCCTACAAGCTCGGGCATTGATGCAGATAAGCAAAATTCACCTGCTCGTCGACACAATAGAAGAACATTATCGTCTCACTTGTTGCCTGCACCGTTGGATTGTAGGGAGGACTACAAAACTAAAAGTGAAAGTGATGAAACTGTTGAGATTTTGAAAGAAAAGCTAGACCATGTCTCTGGAAGGAATATTAACAGATCTAATGGAACTGAAGAAGCGTCCACTTCACATGATTCTGAAGAATATCTTTCATATTTTTCAGAAAAGTCTGTGTTTATATCTGCAGATTTGTTTGAGTTTTTGCAGTCATCCCTCCCTAATATTGTGAAAGGGCGCCAGTGGTTTTTGTTGTATAGGTAATGTGCTGTCAATAGATTATTTACAAATGGTACTTAATTTTTTTTTTCTCCTTTTTTCTCTGCCCTGATTTATTATTGCTATCTGCAAATGAAGGGCAGTACGTGGAAACATGGGATATCACTTCATACACTTCTTCGTAGGAGTATTGATCTCCCAGGCCCATGTTTACTAGTGAGTGTATTCTTGCTCCTGGACTAGATTTTTTTCTGGTTATCTCTTAAATTTGGAATGCTCTTTATTTCTCTCCTTATGAGCTGTTGGTTTTGCGGTACTGCGAGACATGTGCGCATGCTCATCCACATAAATGCATATCTTGTTAAATAATTATTTTGAGATATTTTTGTGCTTTCTAGATTGCAGGGGATATGAAAGGTGCTGTATTTGGTGGTCTGTTGGATAGCCCTCTAAAGCCTACAGTCAAAAGAAAATACCAGGTGAGCCCCTGAAATCTTTCAGTTTGCAATCATCTGATCTTGCTATGATGCCTTTGTTTGCTTATGTTGCTGTTCCAGTGTCTTGAAGTTTACATTCATCATATTGTTTTTGGATAGGGGACAAACCAAACATTTGTATTTACTACCATATATGGGGCACCAAGACTCTTCAGAGCAACTGGTAACCATCGCATCATCAAATAATCATTTCTTTTTCCTTTGCTACATGTCAACATCTATGCATTCGAAAGTTTAATCATAAAAGTATGTCTTCTCAAACGGATCACTATGCCTTACGTTTAAAGGAAGTTTTGCAGTAAAGTTGAATGGTGGTGTAAGGATCTAATTCAGTAAAAAGAAAAGAAAAAATTCAAATTCATGTTTTACTGGTTGTTGGAAAAGAGAGCTTCTGAAAGAGGTTTTATAACTTCAGTTTTGCCAGAATCTATGGTGAAAATGGTACTGGAAAGCTCTTACACCTCAACTATCTCTTTCCGGCGTCAGGAAAATGTTAGCATCAACTGTCTGTATTTTCCTGATGGTTCGGATTTTGTGTCCTTTTTTATTAACTGAAGGTTCAACAGTCAGATTCTATTAGCACACAATGTTCACATGTTCATGGGCATCATAAAATCTTATTTGGTTCCATGGCGTCATCTATAAGAAAATTGACAAAATTTCTATAAGCCTGGTCATTCTGCATTAAACTCTTAATTTTCTTGCACTCATGAATGTGAGTTTAGCAAATGTCGTATATATGCTCTTTGTAAATTTCCACGATACTTGTTAACTATGAAGAAATATCTGGGGGTTTAAGGAAAAATAAACTTGCACCAATAATATAACACATTTTATGGTGTCTGGTGATGAATCAAATATTCAAATCTTAAATACATAAATGCTAATCAGAGAATTATCTATGAGCAGGGAAAATGGTAGGCCTTACAATTTATGAGGAAATTAGTCTAAAACACTGATGGCATTAACAGTCATATAATTTTTTTTATCTATAATTTACCAATGAAAACTTATCAATGAACCACAAGCAAATTACCAGTGTCATGAAGAAATTGTATCGGACAACAATTCATATTAGGGTTTTAGGTATAGTTTCAAGGACATTTTTTTTTCCCTGTTGAATATGGCGAAGAGACCCATTAAGAGAGGATCATGTCACATTGCTAAATTAACATGTGACTACTACCCACTTTCAAGAAAATAGTTTACATGGGGATGATCTTGCCTTAACATGTATCTGATTTGAAAGTCAATCTCATATTTTGGATCTGTAAATTCTATTAGCCTGCTAAGGAGTGAATATATTTATCTTTTGATGGATGATACCATAAATTATCAACCTTACCATCAGATAGATGGGAAAGGCTTGTTCGTACTTTTTTTGCTAGGTTTGCTATTTTTGAAGAGAGAGATCAAAAAAAAAAAAAAAAGAAAAAAAAGATGATCTAAGTGCACATGTTATGCAGATTCTGCTAGAAATCTGTTTCATATACATCTATTTACTTTGTTGCAACCTATTAAATTCATTTTTGTTTCCTAGTAGGTATATTGTTGCTGTCTATGCCTTATGTAGTAATCGAGATGATTTGACTGTGATAGAAATATCAGATATAAGAATACTCAGTCTATCTATATGGTGCACAAGTGACATCAAATGAAATATACTTCAGCAGAACATGTGAAAATTTTTTCTGTTAATGTAACCCAAGCATTGCCAAATTTCTTCTGTGAAAATTTCTTCTTAGTCATCTTTCTTCCCTTTCTCTCTCTAATGTTGGGATACTACATAGGTTCAAATCGGTACTATTACTTGTGCTTGAATGATCTATTGGCATTTGGTGGGGGTGGAAACTTTGCATTACGCCTTGATGAAGATCTGTAAGTAAATTATTTTTTTGTCAATAATGCAGTATGTCTAGAAATTGAAATTCAAATGACTTCCTCCTCCAAATAATGCTGACTTTATGACCTTGCATTTTTTTATGGATCTAATAATTGCAGAATATAAATTATTTTTTGCTAACTTCTTCTTTCTTGTCAAAAAGATTACATGGAACAAGCGGTCCGTGTGAAACCTTTGGGAACTTATGTTTGGCTCATAGTGCAGAATTTGAATTGAAGCATGTTGAGGTAATATCTGTAAACCTATCAGAAAGTAGATATAGTACCTCAGCATTCTTAAAGTCTTTATTGTTTATATTTGTATGTTTTTTTGGAGTTTTTATCCTTTTTTTCCTTTTCAAGAGGTGCCAGAGTGTTGCATCCTGATAGTTTGGATGATATCATCTTTCTAGTTGACAGGTTCATGATAATCATAAATGATAACCATTATCCACAGTAGGCATGCCATTTTCTAAACCACATTCATCTCACATTCTTGCATCACATTAACAATTTATGTTACTACATGGACAATACTTGCTTGATTTAATACTAGAATGAAACACCTAAATAATTGTACATGGCTACCTTTTCTTATGATTGGATCATATCCTTTTGGTCATTAATTGTACATATTCATGAGTAAGATGATTGGAGGAATTAAAAAAAATAAATAAAATTTAGGGAGAGTTTAGGGAAGGTAAGACAAAAGAAGAATGAAGAAGAAATGAAGAAGAGGAAGAAGAAGAAGATAGGAAGATAGAAAGGAACAGATAAAAGTAAACATTATCAAGGGGCATTCCCATGCTATTACCTTTCTTAGAACATTGTCTCTTAGGCAGTTATGATCAATACACCCCTAGATGGGGACTGCCCAGTCAAGGAGTTTGAGAACAAGATAAAAGTTAAAATGATTAAAGAGAGAAAGGAATAATTTTCAATTATGATCCCAAGCTCTTCTTCAAAGATCCATCTCTTAGGTGGTTAAGGAGTATTTATATTGATTAGGGCTCAACATACATTGTGGTTATGGCCAACTGTAGAATGATATGCTTATCGTCCTTTTCCATCCCAATTCTAACTTAATATGCAACCTTCCATTTTCTACTCCTTTTGTAGTGACGGAGTTTATGCATCCATAATGCCTAGCTTGGAGTAAGTACACAAAGGCCAAGGGCACCTGAGACTTTATGAGGAAATTTACTAGTTAGTTCCTTGGCCTTACATAAGAATGACTAATTATTTATCATTTTCTTAAGTGATCACTAGCTTCTATATGTTCTACTAGCTCATGCAAAATATGTTTTTTGCAATATGTATTGTAGCTTGGTTTTAGAGTACCTCTTTGTGAAACTTCATGGAAAATCTTGTTTCTTATATCAATTTTTTTAGCCGTAAGTCCATGTGCTGTGCAAGTCAGCTAAGCGTTTTGTTTGTGCACCAAACGTGGCAATTAGACTTTTTCTTTTCTTGGTTTCTATGCTACTAGGTTCCTACAAATGATGTATGGTACTAGTGGTAGGCCTCTTATCAAAAGGAGATAAAAACAAATCTATATCTGCAAATCTTTGCAAAACTTTGGTGTAGATAGAACATTATTCCTTTTTCTGGAGGTCCCTGGATAGGCTATGTGAATACGAATTTTCAGGAGAATAACTCACTCACCAGGTTGATAGCAAAGTTCCTGCCCCTCATTGTGATAACTAAATAAATTAGTTAGTCCTTTAACCTGTTATATACTTTTGGATTATCCTATTGACCTCCATGATGAACTACATGTTTCTTACTTGGATCCATAGATGCATCTAATTGATATGAACCTACCATTTCTTGTTCTTGTCTAAAATAAGGCACTTAAAATTAGCCATTTCATTGCCCAAGGAATATTTAGGCTTGAATATGTGATATACAATTGTCTAGTATAGAAGTTTTCACAAAACTACTTCTAAATGTTGGTTATTGCAATATTAATAGTTACAACTCATCTAGGTGAAATAATAGTATTTCCATGAATATTGGAATTAATAAGGTGTGTGTATATATATATATATATATATATATATATAGAGAGAGAGAGAGCCAGGCTAAAATCAGGTCGATCGAATTTGGACTCAGATCCGATCAGATCAAAATTCTATAATTGGGGTTCTACATCAATGATCCAAGCCATTGAATGTGATCTACCATCTTAAAACTATTTGTACATAAAAAATCATATGATTTGAAGACCCCTAGCCTATGCATTAAGTTGTCAAAAATTGGACAGCATAAATAAAATTGAATTAGATGTATTTTTTGATTACTTAATGCATAGGCAAGGGGTCTTCAAATTATATGATTTTTTGTGTGCAAGCAGTTTTGAAGTAGTAGATCATATCCAATGGCTTGGATTATCCATGTAAGATCCTCATTATCCAATTTTGATCTGACCGGATTTGACCCTAAATTTAGTCGACCTTACCTAAGTCTGTCCCTATATATATATACATATGTATATATATATATATATATGTATATATATATGTATGTATACGCATGCGTACATACATACGTACATCATACATACATACCCTCAAAAATAATAGCGGCCATTGCATTTGGTGCAATGGTGCTTCAGCCATGGAGGAAGGGTGGAGAGAGCTTTAGGGTCTCAACAATGGTAGTCAAGTCATAAAATCGCAGCTATGATCTCCTGATCTGCACCTCTGATCTCTCAATCAGCGAGGAAAGGAAGAAGGGGGCAATGGGATGTGGCAGCAGGTGAGAACACACACACACACACACAGAGAGAGAGAGAGATGGGAATAGGGCATGTGGTCCACTCAACGCCAAATATGTCGTTTCCATGAGAATGGCTAGTTCTAACAGCATTCCAAGAGATAGTTAAGTGGAAGGGCATTTGCATAATAAAATGGAAAATTACACTCACACCCCCTTGACTTTAACCCTTTTGCATGTGGACCCTCTCAACTATAAAAAATTTCCATTAACCACCTTAGTGCTCAATTTTTGTCAATGTATCTATTCCATTTGTTTTGTCTGTGATACTATTAAATAGCTCTGCAATATGATGGAATTGCCCTCAGGAATAGAATTGTAAGGGCTGGTAGAGGGCAAAATCCCTAACCCCACGGCCCTTTGAAACCCCTTGTGTAACCATTCCCAAACTACCCATCAGCCCATCTCCAGTATTGCCGCCTCTAGATCCAAACCCACCCCTTCCAGTACCTCAGCCACAGCTACTTCTTCCTCTACACCTCTCTGCTTCACTGTAATCAAGTACAACCATCAAAGAATCAGTAAAAAGAACAAAAATGGAACTTTCATCATGGAGGAAAAACACTTTCTGCACAATGAATGAAAAGAACAAAAGATGGGATTTTTGGTATTGAGGATGAAACAAACCCCTTATCATGTAGCCTACAAAAACGAACAAAAGAAGGGACTTCTGTATCAAAGACAAAAAACCTTACCATGTTATCGATATAAAGAACAGGAGAACGTATCAATACAAAGAATAGAAGAAGGTATTTTGATAAAAACTCTTAGAGCACAAAAAATAAAGAGAACAAAATAGGATATATTTGATATCAAAGATAAAAAACCTTAGGTCATAGTCAAAGAAAACAAAGAAAAGAAGATATCCTTGGTATTGTGGATGAAAAACCCTTACCATATTCAGGAGGGAGTGGCTTTGAAAGGAAGTCATTAGCACTGGCCTTCGACTTCTGCTGCTCTGCTGGCAGCAGCATCCACATCGAGATCATGATCCAAGCATCTTAAATCATGTACAAATCAAATTTCAATAGCTTTGGCTGCTTCTAAGCTATAGACCTCAGCAAACATGATATCATGACATTAAAACAATCTGTTTGTGTATCTGTACAGTTGTTTCTAAGCATTTTTTTCCTTAGATTATGATTAATGGTTTGAATCTTCAACCTTGGTGGCCCATCATTCATTTAGTACCTCTTCACCCTAATGTCAAATATGGAAAATACTTTGCTCACCGCTGGCGGTGAGCTTCCGCACTCACCGCCCGCGGTGATTGGCTTACGCATGAGCCCCGGCAGAAAAAAGCATGGTGTCCTATAATTTTTTTTTTTTTTCCTGCCCAGGCTAGTGCATGAGCCAATCATTGGGGGCGGTGAGCGCGGAAGCTCACCACGGGGAATTTCCTGTCAAATATTTAACAGGAAGTGTGCAGTCTGTGTATCAGGGCCCAAGTTCTTCAAAATATTAAAGCTTGAGCATAGCCCATGGACTTATTAACCGAGCCCAAGCCTGAAATTTTGAAGTTGCATCTCTCAGCGAAGCAGGTCCATTGATACTTAAAAGGCACCTTTTTTTTGGCTCTAATCTGGAAACAGCGGCATGCAAAACTTCAGTAATGGTTTAAAGCCAAGAAATAAGAGGTGGAAAAATTACCACAGCTACCACAATGCAAAAGAACGAAAGAGATAAGAATGGGAGATATGACAGAGAAATAAAGAAAGAGATGATGCAGGGATTTGATTCCTCAACCATGTGCGCCCATAACATTACATCATCAAGTTCTCCACCTCTAGGTGGAAAATGACCGGAAGGCCTTTCATGTGGATCCCTGGTCTTTGATAGGACTATTTGTAGGTTCCAGCAGCTCAAGTGCATATAGTTCAAAGCCTAATAAAATGATAAGCCCATAGCTCTCCTCCAGTCAAAACTTGCATTGACTTCTAATAATCTTGTGTGGCTGACTTGCCTAAATTGTTTTTGTTGTCAGAAAACCATATCCTTACTGTCTGATTTGCACAATAACTTTAGTAGTTCCTTCTTCATACTCAAATATTTTATGATACACTTGGGACCTTTAGTCACCTGGTAGTGATTATTCTGGAAACTCTTATAGAAATGTTTGATCTCTCGCTCCACAAACTAGAACATCTCATTTTCTGCTCTAACATGCTTATTAAGCTCCTCATTCATATATATATATATATATATATATATATATATATATATATATATATATATATATATATATATATATATATATATATATATATATAGAGAGAGAGAGAGAGAGAGAGAGGTAGATTGGATTCTGCTCGATCGGATCCTAGTCCATATCCGATCGGATCCCCGACCATTGGATCAGCGCGCATTTGCTTGCACACGCCTGAAAAGGCGTGCCTGAAAAAAAAAAAAAGGAAAAAAAAATCTTGCACCTAAAAAGAAAAAACTACAGAAAAAAAGAGAAAAGGCGCCTTTTCCTCCTTTTTTTTTCGGGGTTTTTTTTATCTAATTTTTTTTTTCAGTTTTTTTTTTTGCCTGAAGGCATCTAAAAGAATTGAAATTTTTTTCAGGCGCAGGCGCACGCCTAACTTTTTTCAGACGCGCGCACGCAGATGTGCGCTGATCCAATGGTCGGGGATCTGATCGGATATGGATTGAAATCCGATCGAGTGAAGTCCAGTCCACCTCTCTCTCTCTCTCTCTCTCTCTCTCTATATATATATATATATATATATATATATATATATATTATAATAATAATAATTATTATTATTATTATTGTTATCATTTGTTCTGGTATATGGTAAGAGGTATGTGCCTATAACAAACCAGTTGTATATCAACTTTGTCACATAAGAATGCATATTCAGGATCAGTGGATGCATCAAAAATTTTGTGTAGTATGCTTTGCTTATTGGGATCCATCAATTGGATTCAAACTTTAAGACCAAAGAAAGTAAAGCTAAATAAATTCATATTGTGCCTTTGGTTGCCAATTGATCCTTTATTTCAAGACCGGTAAATTCCAGATATGCGAATGTGCTTTAGATCCTCATATGAATCGACCTTGTCTGAAAATTGCAAAATGCCAAATTTGTCATCATACATCCTTCGTTCAATTTTAATGAAATTGCACTAGATTAGGTCACTGATCTATTAAGAGTGAGAGACCTGAGACCCTGACATTTGATCATCCACTGCTTCCCCCAGTCTATTCCCATTTAATTCTTGTGGTTGCACGATAATGTTTTGATATGCAGCTTGTCAATAATTTCACAATGTTATTCAAAGCTTTATTTGGTACCAGTTGCTCAACATATAGGTATTGCATGAGACATCTGAGTTTCTTGCCTTTTGTTTTTGCAGTTATGGGGTTTCGCTCATTTGTCACAATATCGCACATAACTGTTGGTAGGATGCTGTTACGTTCGTTGTATATCATTTTATTCATTTGTTTCTACCTTTCTTTAGAGCAAGGATCCTCATTTCATTTGCTTTTTTTCGCAAAATTTCTCGAGTTAGATGTCATATGATGTGTTGCCTTCTGCAATGCTGGGTAACCTCCTAAAGTCGGTGGAGAGGTTGTACTCGGATTCTTTGTGCTCGAGTGGTTATGTTGAGCCTTTTTATGATCCACCTGTTGGATGATCACAAAGAATACCATTCTGAGATCTGTTGATGGTCTTATTGGCTGGGGATAGAGATTCGTGTTAGAGATCTAAATAAAGATTTGTAGTTGCTTCTATGGTTACATGCTCGACATTTTCCAGATGGAGGTGAACTTTATGATGATCTACCTTACACTCAGCTAGATGTGTCAATTTTTTCTTTAAAACTTCGCTGGCTGCTGTGTGATTTTCAGGTCACTGTGGATTTGTAGGTAACTTTTGATTTTATTGTTTAGATTCAAATTATTGCTTGAAATAGACAGATTGATGTGCACATTTAGGCCTTGTACTTCGTTGACAACTTGAAAAAAAGCATGGAACTTGGTGGGGAGCTGTCACAGCAAGCGTTTGCAGGAGGTGCAGGTACATTTCCGGAAACCAGCGTACCATTATTGATGGGGATTTTGATCTGCCTTTCATGAACCGGCTGCAGCTCCAGCAAGGTTCGCTCAGCAAGTGGTACAATTATTCGAGAACCATTTTGCATTCACCCACCCGTCCATCTAGATGGATCAGTTAATGCTTTCCTCTCCTGATGATGCAAATACATGAAAGCCGCTCCCCTCATCGCCCATTCGCATTCGCGCTTGGAAGACACTTCACCGCTTAATTTAATATGCTGCCTTGTCGGATGGATTTGAGCAAAGAAATAATCTAGGTCCGACCTAGCAGTGTCGTTAAAGCAACCATGTCAAAATCACAATCCCCCCTGAATAGATGTCTCTATGCTTTTACACCAATTCAAAACTACAATACGTCATCGTTTCACAGGACAAAGCTACCATATAAAATTCCATTCAGAGCTTCTTGGTTGCACCTAAAATACGAGGTGGGCATGGGCATCCAGGGGTTAAGTGCTGATCTTGAGCAAGGGCGTGCGGCGTCTGCCCTGAATACCAGACAGAATCATCAAATAATACAACCCCAGATAATCTGTAATTTGAAATCAGTGATCTGGTGATCTGGGTTCTTCTGAGTCATTCCCTGGGAGACCAAATATTCGGAGATTACGGTCCATAGAACCGACAGCCATGTATTTTGCATCTGCTCCAAGCTTTATGCACGTCACTTTTCCTGGCCATAAAAGACAAGCGGATAAAATATGAGACACTGCAAAAGAACCAAAAAGAAAGAAAGAAGAAGAAAAGCAAAAGCAAAAATAGCATGCCCGATGAAACTCCTTGGGCTGCTGCGGAAAAACACAGTTGGATTCTAAAGTTGCCCGATTTAATTAAAAAATTTAGCCTAATTAGGCACATGCAACAAAATATTTTACAGTAGTAGCATCTTAAATAATTGAAAAAAATTATAATAATAAACAAGTGGATAATAGCATCCAGACCGGTGCCCGATAAATCGGCAAATGTCCTAATATGATTCCATTCCAGCTTTACATTTGCAACTTGGTAGACCCTGCATCAATTTATTTGAGAATAAACTTGATCAATGATCTGAAACAATTGGATGGAAAAGGATTTTGGCAAGTACGGCTCAATCATTGTATCCAAACAGACAATCCACTGCATGAATGTATAACAGTAGGCATATGCACTGCACTACCCGAACTGAAATATGAACACTCTAAATAACAGCAGCATATCATGAATGCTAAGCGGTGGATGATGATAAACAAACTAGATTGTCTTCCACCAACTGGTGGTCAACTCTGAAGGATGCAGCAATTTCCCCTCTAGAAACCTTCAAGAATTAAAAACTGAGGTTTTGTGCTGATTTTTCATTCCAAGGATGCTGATCAGGTGCTACCTAAATATACCAGTTTTATGCCTACATCTGAGACTAGCTGTTCTATAAAAGGCTATCTTCTGAGAAACATACCTTACATCAGAACCTGCAATTGCAAGATAGCTTCCACTAAAATCGAATTCCACTGCAAATTTTGCATACATTAGTAAAAATTTCCCAGAATAAACATATATATATATATATATATAAACGTGCAACATGCTACTAATACAAGTGTATTAACTCCATAAAATCAGAATGCCATAACAATAATTTTGCATAATTTTTAGCTTAACAAAAATGCATTGTACAGAAATCGAAGACAGAGCTCATAAAAGAATTATACTCCAGCATCTTGAAATTAAAACTTTCAAGCAGATCTAACAGAAAGCAACCAAGGTTGTTGGAGATAAATTTATATAGAAGTTCCACTTGTGGAGTAATGGGACATGAACCATCCCATTACGTAGAAGTATGATACAAGTTTATTAGTTGAAGCAAAGATAATTAAAGATCTCACGCATGAACATGAGCGTACAGGGAAAATGATCTGGACCATCAATAATGTCACATAATTGTAATGTCAAGATAATCTATGGTCTATTGTGTGAAAATAAAGCAATCAAAAAACATGAAATTCCATTAGCTTTTAGGATATAGAACTGAGAAAAACAATATCAGACAAAATGTTGGGGATTTTCATCACCATATCATGGAGATTTTTTTTTAAAAAAAATACCAGAGTTTGTTGGAGTATCTGAGTCATAGGGAGTAAAGGATCTGAAGTTCCTCAGCTTCCGAAGATCCCACAGCTTAACACCATCAAGAGCTGTGGTCTGGTCAATGAAGATGCAGCACATTAGAACAAGGCAAAAAAGTTCTCCATTGATGTTTCAGCATTTACTAGCAAGAGCATACCGCAAGGAAATAACCATTTTCAGAAAAAGACAAGGCAGTGACTGCTCCAACATGCCCATCAAATTTTGCAACATTTGACTGCAAATAACCATAAGTCAAGCCGCAACTCAACCATTAGAATATTGTGACTTCAAATGTTCCACGCTTTTACCTGTGATTTTACATCCCAAATTCTAACAAGTGCTTCAGAAGTGCCTGTTCCAAGGATAAGACCATCAGGGTGAAAGGCAGCTGAAGTGTAGCCCTCTTCTCCTGAAGCTTCACCAACCTGCATGTGCATCTTACCAATTAGTTCACATCCTTGAGGTTTGCAAGACTGTTCTAATATAAGAGAGAGAGAGAGAGAGAGAGAGAGAGAACCTGAGTGAGGCATGATCCAGTAGCAAGATCATAGAAACACCAAGTGTTGTCCAAGGAAGCAGTCACAAAGTAATTATTTGTAGCATGGACTGTGACTGCTTGCACCTGGTTGAAAAGTTGAAACATAAATTGAAATCACTGGTCAGAGGTATAACTAAAATACCTGTACCAAACCAAGTAAAGACCCAAAACAATCAAGAAAGCTACCATAAAATTTCTTGAAACACAACAAGAATTAAAATATCATATCAGATGATAGTGTGGAGAAACTATCTTGCAGCTATGGTGGCGCATTCAGGGTGCATATTATTTATTTTTTTCCCACCAATTCTCTTTCAATAGATAACATGTATGATAAGACGAGTTCTGTTTACATAAATTGTTCAGCAAATTCTGTGTAACCATACCTCTAATAACTAAAGGTTGTCACAACATCTAATAAGAGTATAAATTTATATTAAGCAAACTAGTCAATGATATGCAATCTGACATCTACCCGCCAACACGCACAAACCCCCACCTGGCATAAATGGGCCTGGAGGGGTTTTCCTAAAGTCAGGTTGGTTCCAGGTCAACTCAAAATCAACCAGATTATAAATGCATGGGTTTCGGTTGAGTCCCCAGACCTGTTCAATCACCAGGAGTGATCTGGTCAGGAACCAACTTCCAGATTCAACATAGTTGATAGTCATTTAAAATTTTTTCACGGGGTTTTGTTTTGGTTGGGAAATAAAAAGGCTATAGAGAGTGATGGGCAGGATAGGCAAAGGGAATTTTGGGATGTGGGTTTGCATTTTACCTAGCTTTATCCTTATTTAGTTTTGAAGTTAGATTTCATTTTGTTGCCTGTTATCTTTGAATACCATATTTTACTTCATTTTTATATTATATGTGTGTTTGATGAGTGAAAACTTAAAATGAGTATGTGGGTGAATATGGGGTTATGTAAAATAAATGGGTTGGATATGCATTTACATTTTCCAACCTGATTATAGATAGGTTGGGTATTGATTTTCTTTTTTTCTTGATCCAAACCGAGCTCGTCACAGCCTGACCCATTGCCAACCCTATTTGCGCCCTTGTTAATGATCCTTTACTCCGACAGCATCTAGGGTTGCTAGGAAAAAAAAAATCACATTAGGTAAATCCTTCTTTTTTTTCCTCCTCTTACTATTACTATTGTAAATTATGGTCAATACCAAGTATACTAGCAATGATTTCAAATCCCAAGTTTACTTGATCAGATTATCAAATCATCTATTTCTCCTGAAATTCGCTTGATTCTTATTTCTACAAACATCCTTTTTAGGAGGTTAACACCCATTGCATGCATAGCAATAAATAACTTGCATATCAAGATTGCATATATAGACGTTTTGATAGGTCTTTCTCATCTTCAGCCTTTCAAATGGTTGATAGAAATGTTTTCCAAAGACAGAATCACAGTAAATTGAAGGGAAATAGTAATAAGCAGGCAACGGAAGCAAATTGCCTCCGCTATGTGCTAACCTATCTGAAAGATTACAGATAATCATTCATGTAGAAACTCGATCTCAAATCATTTTCAATGCAAAACAATCTGCAAATTAGCACATTAAGGCTCAATGTTAATAAGACCCTTAGGACTCATGGCAAGGCAATAGCTAAATACAAACAGCTCAACACATAGGGATTACCAGACTACAATTAAAGTGTTTTTCTTTTTTTGAGGAAAACTACAACATAATTAATTCTTCACATGTATACAGTAACAGCATACACGTATGAATGGAAAACGGCAAGATCCTTAATTTCAAAGATAAGAAAAAAACCATTAATTACCAAATTATTGTATAATTTTAGCTAATAAGAACTTTCTAAATTACAGTAATTGAAAATTGAAGTGTCAATCATGTTTAAAAAGTAAGGACTTCTTTCATGAATGGGATTATCATTTATCAACCACTAGTCCTAAAAAAGAGAACATGCAGCAGCCAAATATTTTCCTATGGAAGCAAGTTTCAGTAACTGATCATACCTCTGCACTATGGTCTTTCAAGACATGTAGACAATTATAATTCCCATCTTCAGTCCCTTGCCAAATACGAACAGTCTGCAGTTGAATGCATGGTGAATCAATTCGGTGAAGTAAAATTAACAACAGTCGGTGTTTACAGATATTTTGAAAATTATATGCAAGATCAACTATCCAGTTTTTGGAATTTGAAAATTATATGCAACATCAAATTTCCAGTTTTTGTGATATATCCATGGGCAGATGATGAACTTTGAAATTTTAGTTAGTATTTTACAGCTAAATTTTTCTGAAGCACAGGTTATAGTTATATTATTCTCCAAATATGGCCATTTTGGAAGGTCAAATATAAGTTAAACATACTTTCTACTTCTCTAATATCCTCATGAATAACAAGAGAAAATAGTGGTGGATTTTTCATAAGTCAGTCAGCTTGACTTCTGAGATCTTATCTAAACTAGTAGATAATTAAGCATACCAAGTTTAAGGACTTTCATCATCTACATATGTTTGGAAGCATGCTCATAAGAGAGGGCATTAATGCCACACATGCAAACAATGCAAACCAAATACAGACCAACATTCCCACCTACCAGCCCCTAATTGAAACATGCCCACCCACAACAAAACACATTTGGGCACACAGCACACTGATTTTTTTTTTTCTATAAAAAGATATGGTACTGCTTCCCTTTTTCAATTTTTTGCTTCATGTTCTAGGTATATACCCATTCTCATTTGTCTTTTTTCCAGATGAACTGATCCAACTACCATTTTATTAATAATTCCAGAAGGCAATTCTCAGCTTATAAAGTGCACATATGTAGCATGCATCCGTTGCACTTGCATTAAAGATCATAAAGCCCTCTTTCGAAACCATAGTATGCATATCAGCTACCTAAGCAGCATCCATCCAATTCCCATCAATCAGCTGGTTGAACAAATTTAGAAAGACAGTTTGTGCAAAATGTTCTGAAAACAGCCACCCAAGGATCCACATTAACATTCTGTATTATGTTTTGATGTGGAGGATGAAATCAATTTACAAATCAATATTGATATTGTTTGATAGTTCCATTGGCTGGCAACATCTTATATCTAATTTTTTGGGTTATAACCATGCTTTTAGGATTCTCCACATATTTATTAATTTTTGGAATTTATTATTTTGGGCCACCTTGACTTGTAGGCACCTATCTAGCACTTAGGTGCTCCACAACCCCCCCCCCCCCCCCCCAACTCTTTCCATCCATGTACCGCCTACAGGTTCTAAACATTATTTCTGCAATGTTTATGAAACATACACACAATCAAGCATACAATATTTTATTTTAAAAAATAGTTTCTTTTGATAGGAAAGGGAATATATGATGATAATAAAAAGAATATGAAAATAATGAAGGGGAATAATAATAACTCAATTCTTTCGCTAATGAGAAAACATGTAATGGGTTAACATTGACTATAATAAATAAAAAACAAAATTTCATCAATATTAATTTGTGTAGCAAAAGTGCTTGAGGAGAAGTCATCAGAAATAAGTCAAACATTGGAGAAAGGATTTTACAGAAACATGACAGTCTATCAATAGAATGATAACAGCTCGCAGACTTTAAAGGCAAAAATTTGTCATAAAATGGATTATCATACTAAAGACATAGAAGCTCGGTAGTCAGATAAGTTTCACCCAAATCTGTGACCAAAACTGTTGTGATTTAGCTTATTCCCTCCTAAACATAAGAAGTTGGCATGAAATCCCTACTCATTATCTCACTTGCACAAAAATAAGATAGCTGCCAAGGTTTGTATAAATGAGAATGCCAACATGAAGGACGAAATTTATTGAAGTGCAACTCATATTTAAAAAACTAAATAATTTTATATTTAATATGTCCAAAATAAGCCATGAAACAATGCAGTTTCCCATAGACAACAAATGTGGATCATTCAGCAAGCTAATTAAATATGAAACTATTGCGGTGATATATGGGATAACAGATGACTAGGTAATAACAAACCTTATCTCCTGAGCCAGAAATAAGAAGCTCATCCCGAGGAACAAATTTCACACTGGTAACCTATAATTTCAGTTAAATACTAACAATATTAGAAGGTTTAAAAAATCAAAGAAAATCAAGAAATGTCACTCTAATACAGGAAGAAAAAGATGAAAAAACCTTCTTTGAGTGTCCAGTGAGTGTACATATGATCTGACCTGCTGACCTATCAAAAAGTACTGCATTTGTATCAATCCCTCCAGTTGCAATTATATCCTGTTAATCATTTACGAACATGATTCAAACAAGTCACATAGATTTCTCAAATTCCAATCAAAAAATGTATGTAATAATTGTTCTTTCAAAATGGCAACTATATTAATAACATTATACACAAAAACTTCACATCTAACAAAACTGAAATGGAAAAACAGTTATTCTGTCAAGTTTCATATTTCTTCTATCATTCACAGCAATACTATATATGGACTATATGCATAATATGCACCCATAACATCTCAATACAAGTCTGCCCAATTAAAATACTAAAAAAAGTACTTAAACATTCGATTTAGGTCTCTCAGTGGTACACACATGCGTATGTATATGTTAAATACATATATACACATCCATATGTACATACATACACATATATATTAATATATAATAAATAAATAACAAAAAATACACATAGTCATATGTTATCCTTGCACTATGCATGGATATTCTGATATTCAGCAAACATTAGCAATGTGAAGTAACAACATGCTCAAAAACTATTCAATCTCTTAAAAATGAAATAACCAAACTATACCACCCCACCAAGCTTTATCATTATATATTTGATGCTGGTTGTTCTTCAATAAGGTATTAAAAAGGACTTCCTAAAAACAACATAGTGGCATGTCTGCAAGGTACCAACTCATACAAAATGGCTCCAGCCAATCCCAAGTTGGGATGCAAACAAGCTGAGCCAGGCCAAGTGCTAAGGTGCCCGGTATGCACTCATTACATACTTGAGCCCAAGTTTTGGCCACAACTATTCAAACTTGGCTCATCTGCTAATTGGACAAGCCTGTCATCAAGCAGAGTCTGAGCTTCTATTTATTTTTGCAAGCCCAGAGTGTTCAGTCTTGGCTTATCTGTGAGTCAAGCTCTAAATGATTTGAGCTTGGTCCACTACATTATTGAACAAGCCTGATTGAACCATGCTACTGAGCCAAGTCTGAGCTACTTGTCAACAGCTCCGATTATTTGAACACCAAAAGCAAATTTGTGGTGATTATCAAAAAATAAATTGGTATCTTTTAGATGAGGACAGAAGTTGGAAAACCCATTTCTCATGTCAGCCAACTGTCATATCAGGTCATAATATTTCACCATTTCATTCACATGGCTATTGCATGGTCCTCTCCATGCACAAGATGCGCCTCCAGTGCAGGTGTGGGTGATACATACAAATATTTTGTTAAGACAAAGACAGACAAAAGCATGCTAGCAGGTCGAAGCACAGAAAATCATCAATGTGTACCTTTGAAGGATGGATATCAACAGATAGTATGCCTGGCTTGTTAGTCTTGTGAAGGGGATGACTAGAAATTTGTGTGTATCTCTCCAGTGCATCAATAGGAGCCAATGTTGGTGAAATCTAGCAAACACAAGAAATGGATCACCTTACATCATTTAAGAAACAAATGTAAAACATCAAGCCCCTGACATTACTTGCTTTCTTCATCCAAGTATAACAATATAGGACCCCCTCCACATGCTAGCCAATGTGTGTGTGCATGTGTTTATATCTTTGTATTCCATTTTTGTTAATAAATTTTGGTTCCAACCATTTCTTCCACAAATCATTGGGAAGCTTTGGCTCACATTGATACAAAAACAAGCTGCTATAGTTGCATAGCAAAAAGAACAAGTACCTGCCGCTTCTTCCGCTGTCCTGAAAGCATAGCATTACACTCTGTAAGTTCTGCAATCATACCAGTATTTATACCTGGACGAATCCTTTTCCCATCAGGGCCCAACTCCTCGTCTGCAGCTGCAAATAAGCAAATTCTTGAGATATGGAACCAATTCCTGCTGGACTACTAAAGTTCAATAATAACATAGCAAATAACAGAAACCTCTTTTCCCATTGCTGACAATATTGTTTGCATTAGCAGCAGATGCCATTGATGAAGGAATCTGTCTTTCAGCCTGAGCCAAGAGCATTCTGGCCTCATCCCTTTCCTTCTTTAATCTTGCTATAACACGGCATGCAGCATCGTGCTGGCAAATAAATGTAAAGGAAAAATTAAAATAAGTCATGATAACCAAAGGCTTCGTAAAGATGTATATATCAGACTACAGAACAAAAAAGACTTTGAACTAGATATACTTATATCAAAGATAAAGTTACTCTAACATCAGCTGCCACCAAGTAGAAAGAACACAGAAGGCCCATATGGAATGCCAGAATATGCCGCTAACTGCAAAATAGAATGATACAATTAATTAGTACCTGGTATAGGGCATGACTTAGTTCTTGCCTTGCTGTATGCAATTGCTGTTCCAGTGCAAAATTGGACAGCATCAAAGCATCCCACTCCTGCAAGCCACAGATGAAAATAAGGGTTGAGAAAAATATAGAGTAAATTTAGACAACTTGTAGCTAATTTGGCATCACCAGTCCACCAGTTTAAATTGTTTAAAATAAGGGCTGAGAAAAATATGTAGTAAATCTAGACAACTTGTAGCTAATTTGGCATCACTAGTCCACAAATTTAAATTGTTTAAAAGCATACAACCTTGCCGCAACTAATATGCACATTCAAAGATCCAGATGTAATGCTGAGTAACTTAGAGTGCACTATCACTGCCATGATACTTATTGAACATGATTAACTTGATCAACAGTTTGAATATCTAAAACAATAAGCTTCTGGAAAAATAATTCTCTTTGATCTTTCAGGTTCCACACTATCAGAGGGGAAAACCTTTCTATTTAGGATGTTGATCCTTTTGTTTCATACTCATGGAAATTTTAAAGAAACCTTTCAGAAATATATTCTAAACTCATACTAGGTTGAAGATCATGTCCTCTAGTTTCTTCGCAAGCCATTTTGAACTAAGCATATGCTATTGCATCAAGGATGATAAATACATAAAAGATGAGATCTACGTCCTTCTCATTGTAAGAAAACACAGAAATTAAAAGAAATAAAAGGACCAGAACTGATTACATAAGAAGATAATCCTCTTACTCAACCAATAGGAAGATATTCCAAATGATAGTGCCAACTACTTGGGTTCAGCCAGAAATTGTCAAAAGTCAAGTGATCTCTCATTCAAATATCCCACCATATTTTGATTTAAATTTACCTCTCTTTGTCGATCAGAAATGCATCCAATCTTCCATTCTATAACATGGAAAGACGGGCAAGAGATTCCATATCGTCATTATGAGGCAGTAAATAAGATACGATCTCTCCATATTGTAGGCCTGCTGGTTGCTACTCATGTCTCAGTTCCATTCAGTAGGGATCCTCCTTAATACCTTTCAACGTCTACCCACCCACATAAAATCACGAGTTCCATACCCTATTGTTCTAAAGAAAGTTACCTTCAAGTTTCTTGGTTGGGATTGATCATAGACCTGATTTGGATTAGTATGTAACATGACTACCACAGTATTTTTTTCTCATTTTGTTATAAGGCTAGGTATGGTTATTGGCCAAAAGTCAGTTAAGCACCTTGTTGGTACTTTCCACTATTTGGAATTGCTCACATGGAGGGTGAGATGTTCTCATCTTAATAATCTGTGTTAGAAGGTGGACGGTTGTAAAAAATCAAAAACTGCTAACAATCTATCATCCTCATTGGGTTATTGAACTTGTCACAATAACCATGACATATATGGGGAGTTTGAAAAAGGAAAGAACATCATCCACTTCAAGAGTAATGGTTCTATTATCTCTGAATATATCATCAACCACCAATTAAGTTGCATAGAAGCTGAGTGACACCTTAAATTGATTTAATTTTCAGCTATATGAGTTGACCAAAGATGTATTCATTAATTCTGCAGTTGGTTGCTAGCTAAAGAAGGGTTAGATGGAAGAAAGGCCCCTTTAAACCTTTTGTTCCACTTCCACTTTAACCTACCAAATGCTGGAAAAGTAACCAATTTGTCAAGCAAAATGAATAGTAAAAATTTGTAAGGTTACTTTTTGCACCTAACTTGAAGAAAATTATTCCACACTATGCAATGGTGTAGTTAATTCCAAAGTAAGAGAGTTAGGAGTAATTAACTCATTTACTCCAGATTTGATTTTTCCGCAACCAAACACAAGCTAAAATCATTAGTACCCCATGTCATGATTATAGTATAACTAAATCTATATGTTCTAATGTGCATATTCAAAAAAATGGAAATGTCAAAATAACAAATGCACAACCTAACTACAAATGCTACATAAGCAGAATGGTAGCCTGTACTCACTTAAGCATTGATCTACCTGAGTCAAGAAATGCTTCACGTGGTTAGAATGGTTCCGTTGACAATGCATATCTGCACAAGGCTTACAAAAAGCATACTGATGCACATGACATGTGGTGACACTCATATGGCAATAGCGGTTACAAATTTTTCCTGGATGATAACTCAGCCTTTAAATTTGAGCGAAATGAACATTTTTTCTAGGAGTTAGTTTCAATGGTTTTCTTTCCATATTGTCTACTTCAGTCTGTTCATTCAGTGCATCTAGTTGCCAAACAAATATTATAATTCAAGCAGAAACCAATACATATTCAAAAAAAAGAAAAAGAAAAAAAAAAGGACCCTTGCTGCTGAAGCCAACCACACCCAACTAGTCCATGCAATGAAGCTTTCAACAAGATAGTTGTTGTTATTTTCCTAGCCTCTAAATTTGCAAATGCAAGGTACATCAACTTTATGTACTTGCTATTGATTCCTTAATCCTCATTTATTCCCTAAAATTATATTTAAAGGGGATAAGAGAAAAATGAAGCACCTTAGAGGCTACCAGCAGAACAAAAGGGATATCTTTTATGGTCATTAAAAAAGTAAAACCAAAAAATAAAAACTTCAAAGTATAACTAGTAAATATGTTACACACACACCATGCTTTTAAAACGTGATTACACAAAACAGGCCATGTTAAAACCAAAGAGTTTAAGGAATTTACATTTTGGAACATTCCAAGCAGCCCAGGGATGCTCGCAGCTTGCAAGGGTCTAGGCTTTGCTGCCTGCAACAAAAGAGATATATTATCATATTATCCTACAGTATTAGCAGTGCAAAAGTAAGACAGCAATTACTATTACTGCAGATTTGTCTGCTGCACAGTAGGCACCTGAACCATTGTTATTGTACCAGAATATATCCTTTTGCATTCCTTTAATGCTGAACACTTTTACATTCATTCTAGGTCTTGTGGGTGTATATATATATATATATATATATATATATATATATATATATATATATATATATATATATATATAGCACCTTTTATAAATCTGTTTCTGTACTAACTTTTTACATGATTATTATATTATAGCATCACTTGCAAACACAATAAGTTGACTCAGTACTCAGCTGAAACAGCCTGTATCAATAACTTCAGCTAGGTGCAAACTCAATATCCAAAAATGTACATGCAAGTTTGTGC
Organism: Cocos nucifera; assembly: GCA_006176705.1. Taxonomy (NCBI): domain Eukaryota; kingdom Viridiplantae; phylum Streptophyta; class Magnoliopsida; order Arecales; family Arecaceae; genus Cocos; species Cocos nucifera. The sequence continues at coordinate 1,200,873 of QRFJ01000026.1, read as the reverse complement.
TTAAGAACAAATCTCCATCACAGAAGCACAGCTAAATTGAGTTTTTTCCAACTTCCACTCATTTTCTTAATGAAACGCAACTGAAAGCTTGGGGCTTCTCTTGCAAACCAAAATTTCATCACATGCTTGAATCAACAAGAATCAAGCTCAAGAGTATGCAAAACTATCACACACCTCTGGGAACTATAATAATGTGCCAGCTTCTCCAAAAATAAAGAGCACATAACCTCAACTCATTGACACCTGAACGCATCATATAACATGCTAATGTCAATAACAAAGAAAGCAGAAAGACTACTGGAATGTACAGATTTGTTTTGAACGATCACCTGTAACAGTGTCAGCGATGCAAGAGAACATGCCAAAAGCACTGTATATATCGCAATAGTTGAGGTCTCATTGACCAAAACCTAGGGTTGGATAACCAGTAGCTCCATCAAAATACAAATCATATAGAAAGCTTCCCCCAAGATGGTGCAAAACCAGTGATCCAGCAATCCGGATAAACACGATGCTAACCACCTTTGTTAGCATGGTGCTAGAACAAATGGTCAAAGCCAATGAAGCATTTTACATGTAGCCCTAGTGATCTCTCCATAGTTTTATCTCTTTTTGTTTTCCTTCTTTAATTAGGGATGCTGATAGTAGCTAAATTGAGAACCATCAAGAACAAACACCTTATTTGTCTTCACGGGCAAGATATCGTCCAGCGTGAGCTCCTCCTTGGTAACTGGACACTTCCCATAATCCTGGAAAGAAAAACAAAAGAACAAAAAGCATCAATTAGGCCTAAAAACAGACCAAAACACCAAGAAATGGAAGCACATAAAACGAAGAAAGCTACCAGATTCGAGATCTAAATATTAGTTCAATTCGAGAGAGTAGGATAAACAGGAAAAGAGGGGAAATCACAAACTGAGGATCGAGGGAGACCTACCGCAATGTGGCGCTCGATCAGCCGGCGCTCGAACAGAAGCCCGGATTTCTTTGAGAGCACCGGCTCCTCCGGCACTTCGCCGGAGACTACAAGAGCGAGTGAGGGAGAGAAAGAGGACGAGAAGAAGGGTCAGTTCACGAAAAGAATTGCAACAAGAAAGAGGAACAAATCCTAGGATCTTGGGTGGAGGACAGAGGGGAAAGAAGAAGAACGTACTCGCACAGATCATGGCGATGCCAAGCTAGGGTTTCAATCCCGTGTCGGGGCCGAATGGGCGGAGGAGAATGGCGGTAGGGCTTTAGGAACACCAGGAGAGGGGAGAGAGGGGGGCGACAGAGGTTGAGGTTTTGGGCATTAGAAAAGGAGCTCTTGTTTTTCTGTTTTTAAAGCAAGGTGTTGATGGATTGGCCGTGGCTCTGGAAGAAACCATGCTCCATGCTCTGACGTACACAACAATAAAATATACCATTTTTCTTCTGATAGATACGGACATACGGTGGGGCAACATGCTACGTTGTTTGGAACGTAGCTAGTCAACCTTGGAGATCAAGATCCAATGCAATGGTTTATAGGAATTGTATTTCATTAAAAAAAGAATAATTAAACATTTTTAAAAAAAAGAAAAAAAAAATTAAGCCTCTTATGGAAGGTCATGTGCTTAGCTCTGAACCCAGTTGTAATAGAATATTTGTTGGAGGTTTAATTACCTGAGATTTAGAATAGGAACTATTGCTCCTGGGTCTTGTGGCTTGAAGTCGGTCGATGAGAATGGAGGAGCTCGACCACTGAGAAATATGAAGTTGAGGATGAACTTTTACTGGAGCTTCGTCCGTTCACCTGCAATAAAGTCTCCACCAGAGTATTCTCCTGTGAAGATCCTTCGATGCTCAAGTTAGAAAATTAGAGAACAATAAGGAGAGAAAACGTCGAATTGAATGACATACGTGAAGGGTCCCGAAGCTCATTTATTTATAGAGGAGAAATTAGAATCATATCCATTTCGGATTCTAACGATTTTTCAAGTTTATCGTCCTGAATTGATTTGAAAGATTTCTTTTCTTCTTGAGAGACAGGATTGCGAAAGATTCTTTCTTTATCCGAGTTTTTCGATTCGGAGAGGATGTAGTTTCAGTAAGAATGGTTATAGGTCGGCCATTGATGAGCCATGAGTCTATTCATGTAGCTCGACGGCCGACCTGAATCCGACGAGGATGAGGTATGAAGGCCTACATCGTTTTACTAGGAAGCGATCTTCAGTTGGTCGGACAGAATTGTACGTCGGCTTAGGCCGACCTACAGCTAACCGCGGGCGAAGTATTGCGTCGTTTCGCTCAGACGATCCATTGGGGTAGGTCAGCGGTCGATTCTAAACAAGCCGAGGTCGTATCAACCCATTCCATAATAGTTGCCCCCCACTTACGAGGTCGATCTATCTTTGAGCGGCCGATGTAAGTACCCTATTGAAGCCAAGGCTGATCTTCAAATCATGACCGCATTACCGTGTTGGAGATCAGTAACATGATAAGATTGGAAGAAGTCTAACGGCCACAAAATCTAACCGTCCGTTACTTTGATCCAAGTCTGCCTGTTCCGATCAATTAGTATCTGACACCTGGCGAAGGTCTAGAAGGGCAGATGAAAAGAGGGTAGATCGGAGCCGTTCATGCCTCTTATAAATAGGAGTCAACGTTATTCTTTTTGACTGCTGTTGTTGCTTAAAGGATGAACTCTGGCATTTTGTGCGTGAGAAATACCTCGGACTCAGTCGAGCTACCATCAACCCCACCTTAACTCCCCTCATTGCTCGGCCTCCTCGCCCCTTAGGTCAGTCTTTTCTGCACTCATGAGTCAATTTAGTCTGTCCCAATCTTCTTGGAGCTCGAGTAGCTCTTCAGATGAGGATCACGGTTCCGAGGTAATAGATTCTTTGGGCAAATTCGAAGAATGTGAAATTTCAGACTATGATTCTTTCAGAATAAATTTCGTCATCTTCTCGAAGGATCTGAAAGTTATTAGGATGAAATACCATGTCCCCGATGATTTTAAGTTAGAGGTCGTCGGTCCCGGGGAGCGTATAGCTCTTCCTCATCCTGGATGGATCGGTGTTTATGAGAAATCACTAAAAGCTGGCCTCAGATTATCTTTTTATTTTTTAATCATCGAGCTTCTGAACCTGTATAGAATTAGCTTTTATTGTTTGGCACTGAACTCCTGACGACCGATCCTAGGTTTCTTCACCCACTGCCTCCTCCTCGGGGTTGAGCCTATCTCCCATCTTTTCCAAGCTTGCTTCACTTTAAAGGAGCATCCAACGGAGGTTGGATAATGGTACGCCTCTCCTTAGAGAGGATGCTGCCTTTTTCGAGGTGCTTCTTCCTCAGTGCATAACTGGAAGGAGTGCTTCTTTTTTGTTTCGATCGAGCAACTATGGGATTTCAGCACATCATGGGATGACCTCATAGGTCGGCCATCAGACCTCCAACACTGTCCGACATCGAGGAGGAGGCCTTAAGTCAGATTTTTAGTCTCGCTTCTCCCTCGCTGTCCAAGTTTCTTACCGAGGAGAACTTATTTAAGGTCAGACTAATTCCAACTGATCTAAGGAGTAAGTGTTCTTATGCAATTTTATTTGGATCGTCTTTTCTTTTCTCGTCATTATCATTGATCGAGTCTTGTGTTTTCTGTTCACCGATGAATCCGTCCGACCTCGAAACTCTTCGATGAATGGCGAAGAAGAGAAAGACGAGTGCGATCGTGGCCCCCAAACATGCTCGGACCGAGACTGTCCTGGCGCAGCCCACGATGGGAGGTTCCTCAAGAGCGGCCAATGCCCCGAGGAAGAAAAAATCGACGTCGGTGAAGGCTGTGACACCGATTTGGTCTGCTGCTCCAGTGGAGTCCGTCCCTTGACCTTCTCCATTTTCCTCCTAAAGAAGCTTGGGTGGGCTAAAGATCTCCATCCGAATGTCCAACCGTGGATCCGATGTTCCGAGGAGTGTATCTCCGATAGAAGTTTCTTCGGATACTGAGGATAAAAGAAAGAACGTCAGCGACTACCGTATCGCCCGTTCCTTGCTGAAGTCAGTCATCTTACCGACCAACGTCCAAATCTTCGAGGAGGCCGGGATGCCTTCCGCATCTAGAACTCCTATGATTCTCTCTTTCGGGTACATATTGGCTTTTTTATCGACCTTCATTTTAGCTCCTCCATTCATTCCTCAGCTCAGCTTCTTTTTCTTCTCTCTTCTTCATTTTCTCTTTTTTTTTAGCTCATCCATCATGTGGACCATTTTGCCAAAGTAATTAGAGAGGTTCAACGCTTCTCTATGAAAGTCGAGGAGATAGCCACCCAAGCCAACCGAAGGGCAGACGAAGCTCAGTTATCTTGGCTGAAGGCTGAGGATGAGACCAGGTCCCTCAGGAAGAGGGTAAAGCAGTTGGAATCCGAGCTAGCTAAGGCTGAAGCTCGGGTGCTGGGGGAGAGGGAGGTCGGGAGGGCACGAGCGGAGGGCGCCAGGATAGAGGCAGTCGAGGCCTTCCATACCTCGAAAGAATTCTGCAACATCAAGATGGATTTTGCATCGCTCTCCTATCTGCAAAGAGGTATAGACCTAAAAGAGAAGGTCCGAAGAATCTTCCCTGATCTGAACTTGGACCTTCTGGAGTCGGACGATGAGGAGGCCGAGGAAGTTGAGGGTCGGAAAGTTTAAATGGAAGATGTCTTCAGCCCCGCACGTGATGACCCGATTGTCGAGGATGTAGCATCGGTACTACCCCCAGCCGTCATCATCCTATCTGACCAAGTGAAGGTCGGCGAATCTAGAGCTCCAGACGGAGCTTAATGTAGCTTTTTTATCGGGCATGTCCGATCTTTTTTAGATCGGCCTTTTTTTTCTTTATCCCCAATTACTTGTAAATACTCAACTTTAATACAAAAATTTTTTTTTGCTAAAGTTGTTGAGCTCGTATGTTCTTCGTCAAATTTTTCTTTTTTGAGACATAGATTGGTATAGATCTTAGGCGGTGTGACTGAGAAGTCATGGCGAACGATTCATGCCTCCGCATTATGATTCTCGCCCACAGTCAAGGAGCATATTTTGATGAATTTTGTGGGATGCATTCGGATCCTCGACTGTGGCCGAGGACTGCACGTTGGCGATTTATGTCGGAGACACATACCGCTCCTCGGTCGTAGCCAACGAGCGTGCATTAGTGAGATCCGATGGAGGCGCATTTCGCTCCTCGATCGTGGCACGGTCGAGGAGCGCACATTGGTGAGATATGATGGAGGCACGTTTTACTCCTTGGTCATGGTCGAGGAGTACACGTTGATAAGATCCGATGGAGATATGTTCCGCTCTTCGATCGTGGACGAGCAGCATGCATTGGCGAGATCCAATGAAGATGCGTTCCACTCCTCGATCATGGTCGAAGAGCGCACGTTGGCGAGATCCGATGGAGAGGGCATTTCGCTCCTCGACCATGGTCGAGGAGCGCACGTTGGCGAAGATAAAATCTGCAAAATGTTATTATTCATTATCGAAGAAAAATTTAAGATGAAAATTACATTCGAAGGATAATATCTCCAAAAATTGTCGGTGTTCTAGGTCCTTGGGATTAGAGTTCCATCCAGTCGACAGAGACGGTAAGTTTCAGGCTGAACTACTTCAATCACGCGATAAGGACCTTCCTAGTTTGGCAATAATTTTGACTATTTGGATGGATGAGAAATCTCGGCTCGATGAAGAACTAATTATCCTGCCATAAAAAGATTTGCCTTTTACTCAAGAATTGTAGTACCGAGCAACTTTCTGTTGATAGTTGGTCATTCAAACTCGAGCTCGTTCTCGAATTTCTTCCAGCAGATTCAGATTCGCTCTCATCTCGAAGGAATTGCTATCTTCATCGAACTCTTCCACTTGGAGTATGGGTAACCCAATCTCTAAGGGTATCATAGCTTCCATACCAAAGGCCAACATGAAAGGTGTCTCTCTAGTTGGAACACGTTGCATCATGCAATACATCCAAAGGACGTTGTATAGCTCTTTGACCTATGATCCTTTTGTCTGGCTTATGCGAGCTTTCAACCCCTGTAATAATGTCCTGTTCGTCACCTCGGCCTCATCATTAGTCTATGGATGACCTACTGACGTCAATCTGTGAGAAATCCTGTAGTCATTACAGAATCCTGTAAATCTCGGGTTATTAAATTATCGTCCATTATCAGTTATGATGGCACAGGATAAACCGAATCGACATATGATAGACTTTCAGATAAAATTTCAAACTCTAGCTTCGGTAATTATAGCTACTGCCTCTGCTTCTACCCATTCAGTAAAATAATCAATCGCGACAATAAAAAATTTCTTCTGTGCTATGACGATAGAAAATGGTCCGAAGATATCCATTCTTCATTGAGCAAAGGGCCAAGGGGTCGTGATCGAGGCCAATGGAGTCGATGGTCGGCGCTGAATGTTTAAGGTCCTTTGACATTGATCATACTTGCTCACTAGATCGGCCGCTTCTCTTTGCATGGTTGGCCGAAAAAATTTCTACCGTAATATTTTGTAGGATAGAGCCTTGCCCCCCAGATGATTACCATAGATTTCTTTGTGAACTTCCTGCAGGACATAGTTAGCTTTCGAAAGACGGAGGCATCTGAGCAGAGGTAGGATGAAAGACCTCTTATACAACTTTCCTTCATAGATGATGTATTATGGAGTGAGGCGTCTTAGCCTTTTTGTCTTATCTCGATCCACAGGCAAAGTTTCGTCTTGTAAGTAATGGAGGATAGAATTTATTCAGCTCGACTCTGGATCAGTTTGCATTACCAGGGCCTCCTCAACACTCGACTTCTCCAAGACTTCCATATATGAGCTTCTTTTTAGGTCGGCCGCCCCTAGGTTGCTAGCTTAGAAAGGAGATCAGCTCGTGCATTTTTCGTCCTTGGTATATGCTGAACATCCATTGCTAAAAAGCTAGAAGCTAAGTCTCTGACCTTCTATAGATACTTAACCATATTCGACTCTCAAGCTTCATATTCTTCCTGAACTTGGTCAATCACCAACTGCGAATCACTATGAACTCTAAGATGTCGAACTTTCATTTCTTTTGCTATTCTGAGTCCCGCTACCAATGCCTCATACTCGGCTTCATTGTTGGAAGCAGGAAAGTCGAAGCACAGAGCATATTCTTCTACTACTTCCTTCAGGCTGGTTAAGATCAATCCGACTCCAGAGCCCACGACATTCGAAGATCTATCAATATGTATAGCCCAACATTCATCGATCGAAGGGGCTTCAGTGTGACTGGATTCCTCATCCGAAATTGTACATTTCAGGATGAAGTCTACTAACGCCTGAGCTTTAATGGATGGTCTCGATAAATATTTGATGTCAAATTCACTTAGTTCGATAGCCCATTTAGCCAATCACTCTGAGGTGTCTGGTCGATACAATACCGATCTAATGGATTGGTCTGTAAGGACTATGATGGTGTGTGCTTGAAAATATGGGTGTAACTTTTTTACAGATATTAAGAGAGCATAGATAATTTTTTTCAGCCTCGTATATCTAGTCTCAGCATCGTGAAGTATCCGACTTATATAATAGATCGACTTCTGCACTTTGACTTCCTATTGGATCAGAACAGAGCTAATTATCGAAGGAGAAATAGCTAAATACAAGTACAGTACCTTCTCGGACTCTGGCTTGCTTAAAAGAGGAGGAAAGTCGAGGTATTTTTTTAGCTCATCGAAGGCTGTCTGGCATTCATCTATCCATTGAAAGTCCTTTGGTTGCTTAAGAGCTTTAAAAAATGGAAGGCTCTTTTCTATCGATCTTGATAGAAATTTATTTAAGGCTATGATCCTTTTTGTGAGTCGCTGCACTTCTTTAATCGTCTTTGGAGGCTTCATCTCTTGAAGAGTTTTAATCTTCTCTGGATTGGTCTCAATCCTATGTTGTGACACCATGAACCCAAGAAATTTTTCAGAAGTGACACCAAAGGCATATTTATCCGGGTTGAGCTTCATCCGAAAGTACCGCAGTGTAGAGAAGGCTTCTTCTAGATTTGTGATATGATATTCGGCAGCCCTACTTTTGACGAGTATGTCATCCACATACGCTTTCATATTTCTTCCTATTTGCTCCTTGAAAAGCTTGTTCATAAGTCTTTGATAGGTCGCCCAGCATTTTTCAAGCCAAATGGCATGATCCTATAACAAAAAGGACCTTGGTCAGTTATGAAAAAAAAATTTTCTTCATCCTCAGGCACCATTCGGATCTGATTATATCCCAAGAAAGCTCCATGAATGATAGGAGCTGATGTTCCGAGGTCGCATCCACCAGTTGGTCTATTCATGATAGAGGATAGCTATTCTTTAGGCATGCTCCATTGAGATTCACATAATCAACACACGTGCGCCATTTTCCACTGGCCTTCTTGACGAGGATGACGTTAGCCAACCACTCTGGATAATAAACTTCTCAAACGAAATCGGCCTTCAAGAGCTTATCAACTTCTTCTTGTATCGTCCTCTGGCATTCAAGGGCAAAGCTCCATTTTTTCTGCTTGATCGGATGACGATTTAGATCCACATTGAGTCGGTGTACCATGACCTACGGATCGATGTTGGATATATCTGAAGCTGACCAAGCAAATACGTCGACATTAGCTCATAGAAATATGATAAGGTACTGTCGATCCTCCTCACATAAGCTTGAGCCGACCTTCACAACCTTGTTCGGATCATCCTTGATCAGTACAGAGATCAATTCTTCTGTCAAAGAGCCTCTTTATTCAGTTTGTTCATCCCGAATGTCTAACTCATTCATGGGTTGCTCTTCAGCCACCACTCAACGCAAAGTAGCCATGTAACATTCTCTTTCGATCGACTGATTTTTTCTAAGCTCGTCGATTCCATGTGTAGTCGTGAATTTGATCTTCAGGTGATAGGTCGACACTATGGCCTGAAGGATATTTAGGCCTAGCTGACCTAAGATGACATTGTAGGCAGAGGAGCTATTCATGACGAAATAAGTTATATCGACAACCGTCTGTCTCAGAGCTCATCCAGCTTTTGTTGTTAGTGAGATAGTCCCTTCCACTGAAACTGTAGTACCAGAAAATTCGACCAGAGATATATTCCTCTTCATCAATAGTTCAAGGTTCAAGTTCATCCAAACAAAGGCATCATAAAACAGAACATCTACCAAACTTTTATTATCAATAAGGATCCGATGTACATCATAATTAGTAATATTTAGAGAAATGACTATAAGATTATCATGTGACTGACTTATTTCTTTCAGATCTTCATCCATGAAAGTAATTTTATTATCTACCTTCCTCTTCCTCGGTCCTTCTCCTGGTCGGTTTCGATCTGAAGTATTTCCACTGAGGTTTCCTCCAATAATTACTTTGATCTCTTCCGCGGTCGGTTGTTCTCAGCGCGGTTCATCTTGCCGAGGTTGGTCATGATCCAGATTCATCAAAATTCATCATTTATCCATATAGTGTCAAAGTCATCCATACCTGATTAATGCCTCTATTTTCTCTTTGAGCTATCAGCACTCCTCGGTATCATGTCCGTGGTCACAATGATATCGATAATACTTCCTCGGGTTTCTTACTCGAGTAGGGGTTATCATTTTTTTGGGTCGAGGTATATCTTCTCATTGCTCGATCTCCATCAGAATCTGAGCTCGGGATGTGTTGAGAGGGGTGTGGTAATTGAATCTCCGAGGTGGAGTTCTAGATCGGTATTGCGGCTTTAGAGATGTTGATCGGCTACTCTGAGGTGGAGTGCACGATTGATGAAACCGTAGCTCCTTCCGACGGTGCTGCACCCATCTATGGTATTTTTTCTTCTCCCACTTTTGGGATGGACCCAACCTACCATCTCGGCTACTTTCTTGCTGGTCCCAAGCCTCTTCGGCTTGGGCATAATTCTCCGCTCGTTCTAGCATCTCGGTGAAGTTCTTTGGATAGTCCAAGTTGAGGAAGAATAAAAGGTCATTTTGGAGGAGGCCGGCCTTGAATGCCATCATGGCTACCGATGGATCTAAATTTCGGACCTCCAAGGTGGCTGCATTGAAGCGATTGATATACTCTCGAAGGGGCTCATTCTTCCATTGTTTGATGCTTACGAGGAAGTCAGAGTTACGACGTTGCCGACAACTGCTAACGAAGTGGACAACGAACAGACGGCTCAACTGGTAGAAGAAATCTATGGAGCCGGGCTTCAGATTCGAGTACCAATATCGAGTCGCTTTTCTCAAAATTGAAGAAAAAGCTCGATATATTATCACGTCGATAGCCCCTTGCAAATGCATAAGAGTTTGGAAGCTATCCAGATGGTCTACAGGATCGGTTGCTCCATCGTAAAGCTTCGTCCAAGGAATCTTGAACCGACGTGGTAAGGGTTCATCCATAATCTTCTAAGTAAATGGAGGATCGATATTGAACTCCAAATCCTCTCTTTGTTGTCTCGGCTCCCGCAATGCATCTAGCTGTTGTTACATCTCTTTAAGTTTTTTCTCCATATCGTCCTCATGAGTGGCTCGGTGCCGAGGAGTCTCATAGCCTAGGGTAGAGCCTCTTCTGAAAATTGGTGTGGGCGAGCGTTCAGATCTTCAACGAGGAGGATCGGTAGGTCGGCTGTGACGACTGACCTTCGTTCTTAGGTTTTGGGGGTGTCGTTCCTTTGGTCTTTTTCGAACCAGGCCTAAATTTTCTTCGATTGGACGACGCTCGTTGGCCTATTATATTCCTCTTACGGTGGCTAATAGTGCTTGCACTTGATGAAGCAGCGTGTCATACTATTCTTATGAGACCACCGACGTCGTTGGTGGATTTTTCTGGATTGATGGTGGAGATGCATTAACCTACTGAGCATTGTAGGTTCTTCGACCATTAGAATGCTGGGACGCATTTGATGTTTTCCTTCGAATTCTCATGATATTCGATGACGTGCTTTCTTCCTTCAAAATTGAACCTCAAAATCAACCGAGGGCCCTTCCTCTAGTGCCAACTGTTGCTCCTGGATCTCCCGGCTTGAGGTCAGCCGACGAGGATGGAGGAGCTCAGCCATTGAGGAATATGAGGCCGAGGATAAACTTTCACTGGAGCTTTGCCCATTCACCTGCAATAAAGTTTTCACCGGAGTATTCTCCGGTGAAGATCCTCCAACGCTCAAGTTAGAAGATTGGAGAACAATGAGGAGAGAAAGCGTCGAATTGAATGGCATATTTGAAGGATCCCAGAGCCCCTTTATTTATAGGGGAGGAATTGGAGTCATATCCATTTCGGACTCTAATGGCTTTCCGAGTTTATCGTCCTGGATTGATTCGGAAGATTTCTTTTCTTCTTGGAAGATGGGATTGCGAAAGATTTTTCCTTTATCCGAGTTTTTCGATTCGGAGATGATGCAGTTTCAGCAAGAATGGTTGTAGATATGACGAGCTATGAGCATATTCATGTAGCTCAATGGTCGATCTGAATCCGATGAGGATAATGTATGAAGGGCTACATCATTTTACTAGAAAATAATTTTCAGTAGGTCGGACGAAATTGCAGATCGACTTAGGCCGACCTATAGCTAACCGTGAGAAAAGTATCACATCGTTTCATTCAGACGATCTATTGAGATAGTCGACTCTAAATAAGTTGAGGCCGTACCAGCGTCATTCCATAATAGGATCCATAATGTTATGGGTTGTCACCACATTGCTCTTCTTCTTACGTGATGGAAAGATGCGCCTCGACTGTACTTATACCCTAATGTACGGATGCAGCAGCGAAAGCAAGTCATCGAATGGGCATCAGGTTCGGTTATACCAGTTTACTGCTGGGTTTATTCATGTCCTAGCCAATGCAATGGCTTTGGTTGAAACTCCCTCGCAAAAAACTTCTTTCTACAAGAGGAATTCTTGGTTCGGAGTGTATACACCATGATTATGTCCCAACGTAGAAGAGGATGTTGAATATGTCATCATCTTTGTGTAATTCTGCAAAACATGTTAGCAACTGTTAAGGAAAGTGCTCCATTATGGGCCTAGCCCTTTTCCCTTTGCCGACGCTGGTTGCTGGTGCCTTTGGTGGAAAAGAGGACAAAGTCTGCGGTAGCATGTAGCTGTTCGTGGCTAAATATGATGGAAAAGTTGGTCAAAGATGGGTAAGTTACCCTCAAACATCGTCCCCTCAATCTCTTCTATCGCCCCCTCCACCACTGCCAGCTCCAAACCAAGTACCAACTCTGCCGAAGGGCTCCAACCTACCCAGGCCTAAGAAATCCGACCACCAATACTACCACACATCGAAGCCTGACATCACTGCTGGGTTATGGGCCCTGGGACAAGCTCCCTTCTGAACCCAGCCACCGAATGGCCGGTGGGGAAGGTTTTCTTTACACTGCTCCTCAACGAAGTGAACCGTCGACAGGCAACGCAGTTGCTGGAGGCATACGTTCAAGGTCAGCGAAAGTGATTGCTGAGAAGGCACCGGCGACACCCGATCTATTGTGCACAATGGTGAAGGGGACGGCAAAGGGATGGGGCCGTGCGATGGCGAGGCTGGCAAAGGGGATGGCTCAGAGAGGGAGAGAGAGTTTAACACTCGAGTGCCTTGGGCATCGGTTAGCGATGTATTGAGGATGGTGGTGGCGGCGAACCTCACTTTTCCTACCTCGATTTGGCATGGGACTGCCAATTCTCAACGGTCTGTTCGTGCTTGTAGAAGGAACAAAACAGCAAAGTTTTCAAGTTTGAAGCTACAGAGGGGCTCAATTTCTGCTACAGGACGGGAGCGCGAGTTACGAAGGAAAGCTTCCAAAAACGTCAGATTTCTTCGACTGCCTCTCCAGCGGAGAAGGTACCGGGCAGCTCATAAATATGTCCTTTGTGCACCAAAAACGTCACGATGATGATAAAGCAACTAGCCCTTGCGCTTCCAGCAGCTTCCATAGCATAGTGGTAGTGCGTTCGCTTCGTAAGCGAAAGGTCGCGAGTTCGATCCTCGCTGGGAGCTTGTTGCAGTTTTTTATTTGATTTTTCTTACATTTATTTATTGTTTTGGATAAGCTCTTTTTGGCACCTATGGATAGCCCATCCCATGCCTTTTTCATGTGAGCATTTATATATATTTTTTGTAATTATCTACGGAGACATGCATAACAGTAATATTTTCATTCTCTCCATGCATCTAAATTATAATTTACCTTTTTTAAAAAAATTAAAGAATATCATTTGTCTTTGATCAGATAGACGTCAGGATGATGAACAGATGGTCGTACGATGTCAGCTGTTCCATATTTTGGCACCCCACGTTTCTGTTTCAGTATCGTGCACATTAGCAGTGGATAATCAAGCATGCGTATTTCATATAGATATTTTATCGGCTAACTTAAAATGTCATTATTTACTCTTCTCAGGTGTTTTTATTTCATGAAAGTTATAGAAATCAAATGTATGTCACTCTGGTGTCAACTAGAAGTTTCAATCCTCCAACCTATCATGCACTTATGCATGTTTGGTAAGTTTGATTCTCAGGTTATTCTATTCTTTCTCCCTTTGAATTCCTTTCCTAAACTTATATGAATCTATTGGTATATCGAGAATACAATAAAATTAATATTTTTTCTGTAGTCAGGATCTAGACTCCCTGTCTGGTGAATTATGCATGAATTATCTCATTTTTCATGCGTTCTGGATCACAAAATCTTAAAAAACAGGAATCCTATGCTCTTCTAGAAGTCAAATTTCTCTTCAGTGTCATTAGTACTCTAGGTTCGCTGCAGGATTGCATGGTGCTGGTTTAGAGTACTAGCTCAATTTTGTTTGGATAATAGATGTGGAGTTGGACATGCTTTGCATAGGAGCTCAGATACTTGTTTTCTTTTATGGTGGCTAGTTATGGATGCTGCTTGGAAAAACCTTTCATAAAATGCTAGCCACATTGTTGAGAATTTGTAGCAGTAGCATGTCCTCATGCACGTCAATGTTAACAAATTAGCAACTTACAAGACTCTGGTGATCTGGTATAATTAGGTGCACGCTTTAGTGCCTCTAAGATGTGGCTCAACATATAAAAAAGGGAACTAACTTTCTGATTGGCTTCCATAGTCGCATGATTACCTTTTCCATGTTGAGGTTTGGCTTGTGGAATATCTCTGCGGTTCAAAGAACAAGAAATGCTTAATTAGCTCTTCCACCTGTGATGTGGAAAGAAAGAAATATAAATATTTTCCAGAAATCTTTTCTAGAAACCTTCATTTAATCATGGTGGAGATTATAGGAATGCTATTTATATTACCTGCCAATGGTCTGAAGGAACATCACATTTATTAGTTCTAATTATTTTCCTGATTAATTTTGTGCCTCCTGCTCCTTCCTTTTTATTGATTCTTCTTTCACTCATTTGTCTTTGGTGTTTTCCCCTGAAGTTAATAAATTCCTGGTGCTAAAAGAAAAAGGAAGAGATGCTTATTGTAGAATATGCAGTAACTCATCTAAAGTCCATTGAAAAATTTCTAAAATCTCTTAGAAATGTTCTTGGTTGTGTCATGATCGAGAACTTTTGATAATCAAAACGTGTACGGATCTGCTAAGTAATTTAGGCAACTTCCTACATCTCCCTGTGTGTAGCCATATGAGTGGGCTGCTCTCTTTTCAATACATCTCTCATGGTTACATTAAACTTGACAAGTATACTTCAAATTGAGGGGCCTCAATGACAATTTTCTATTTTTGAGATCCTTGCACTCACTCATTAGGGAGCCTTGGTCATGTTATTTGGTTGCTTGAAAACGTAATTCTAGTACAAATCTTTTACGTACATTCTATAGGTTGATGTTATCAATGTCCATGATCCATGTTTCATCCACGTAAACTAGCTTAGGCATGCCTGTCACAAGTTCATCCATCAAGGAACTTCCAAATAATCCTCGAGATATTAATATGGCATGATCGACAATCGCATGGTGAAGCCAAGCAATTTCTTGGGATCACGGGTCTTGTCAGATGATCGGAATATATCCTTGATTTAAACGTGATCCGAGGTTAAAATGGTGCCCCAAAGAGGTCCAGCACCATGCATGGCTCATGCAGGTGAGCTTTCCCAAATATGTGAAGGTGCCGGGCTGTGGAAGGGGAATTATGGCACTTTTAGCCAAGACACTGGGTCAAATCATGAATGGAGAGGTGAGATTGGAGATAGCCCACGTTCTTGGATATCGTGTCCCAAGAGGAAATGGCATCGGATTCCAGTGTAGGTCTAAAGGAGTGGCAACCACAACTATAGGAAAGTCATGTGTATTTTCTTCTTTCTTTTCCTTGCTGCCCTTAGCTTTATCCTTTGGAGGGTCACCTATCTTAGCCCACAGGGATGGGATTGGTCTTGAAGGCTATAGATTCTCACAGCACATGTTGTGGCCTTGTGCAAAAGCTTGGAGACAATGGTAGGCCATTTAACGAATTGATGGCCATTAATTAGTTCCATTTTGGTGGGAGTAGCCTCTGGGTTAAGCTGTACTGGACTGCTGGCTTCTGTCTTTCTGTACTTCAATTAGGGGTAGGCATTGCAGGACAAAAAGGTCTTCTGCTAGAAGATATTTCTCTAGTAAAATAAGATCAGGTGTTCTCCTTATGTTTAACATAACTCACCTGCTTATCTTACCTACATTCCTCTCAAAAGAAGCTTATCTTACCTACATTTTAGAGCTGCTGACCAAAGCAAAGACTGTCTAATATCCTCGATGACTTTTCCAAGTTGCTATCTAGCTCGCTGGGTAGGTCTCTTGGTGGTTGAACTCTAAACCAGGGATTAAATGATGCTTTTGTCAGATTTGACACGATTAAGTGTCATACAGCATAAATTTATACACAATGTTCATCTTTTTTTAAAAAATAATAATAAAAAGCTTGCTAGCTAGTCTGTCGTCTTGAGATAAAATGTATTTGAAACTATTTATATCCCTAGTTCATTACATAAAGATCCTATTAGATGCCAAAGCTAGCATGAAATGACTAGGGAAATGGATAGCAACAGCCCGGAAGCTGATCAGAACCAATCTAGAAATACGGATTATTACTACATGTTCTACGTTGTGTGGAAGGAGCTACGTACGACACCCATGCATGCACACCATGCACCGATTTGGGTGTTTGGGACTTAACCCAAACTCAATGGCTTTGATGGACTTACCAGATTCGATATGCTGCAACCAATATTTACTACACTTGAGACTTATTTGAATTGTAAATTAATTTCCCAAAGGACAAAAGAATTTGAATTACATATGTACCTTGTTAATAATTGAATATTTACTGGGAGAACCGGTTGGCCCCTGTCGTCTGTCATCCCTTTGCCAACATGAGAACGTGCCACATTGCAACAAAAGTTTATACATGAAACCACAACCAAAGGGCTCCCTTTCCCAGAATATCAACACTAGATTGGTACATTACATACTTTATACCGAAACATTTAAGAGCTCATGCCTTACTTTTGCTGCTTTCTTAGCCTTTTTCATGGCATATAATGTGTTTCTTGCTTTCCTCTGGTCTCAAGTTTTCATTGTTCCACTAGTTGCGATTGTTGCTATCCAGAATTTTTCAGCATTGTCTCCCGGATGAGAAAAGAAAACATGTCACATGCTTCTTGGTCTGCTACAAATACAATCTGCTTAATTAACTTGTCGAAACCGATTTAGGTTCATGTATTCAATAAAAAATGCTGCAAAACGTCACCTGTAATAGAAGTGAGCCTGCGTCTCAGCGAATTCTCTATTAATTACCCCAGTAGGACAAATTAATCCTACAATTTGGGGAGTGTTGTGATTGGTAGGACTTAGAGTGCAACTCCATGGATTACAATCTAACGAGAAGGAATTTCTTTTAGCTTGAGGCTGGTGCCATTTTTAACTGGCTAAAAATTCTGCTGTCTGAATCATTTTTAACTAGAGGTAATTTACTTAAGCTCCACCAATAACAGCCCTCCGCATAGAATGACTTCCTAAGCTGGGGTTTTAGAGAATATGGCTGCAATGCACTTTTTTGGTCGCTTGGGGCCTAATCTTCTCCAACTCAAAAATGGTGAGTTAAAACTAATCCTTTTTATTTGGCCGGGTTACTGCATATAAGAAATCATTCACTTCGTGAGTTAAAATTCCAAAGATTTTACTAAATGTTGGAAAGTTGTAACGATATCTGGTACACGATAAACAGTCAACGGCTAAAAGGCAGTTAGATATCTCGCTATAAGGGGAAATTTGGTCTCTTTTACTCCTAAAGATAACCAAGAATAACATGATACTAGTAATTTTAGTATAACCACCAAGTAGGAAACCAATCCCAGTTACAAAACTGGTTCAATGCCTAGCTAATCTCGGTTAGAGGAGAATGACATAGTGCCAAGGATGGCAAGCCGCCTATAAATAGGAATTCTCTCAGGTGAATTGGGATGTGGGACAAACAAACATAATGTTTAGTTAGGGGGATAGCATAGATTAGTAAGGATTAACATATACTAAATAAAATTCTATAACTTCTTTTTTTTTTGATCGAACAAAATTCTACATTTCATGAATAAATATTCTGAACATGCCATGTTGTCTTTTTTCTATAGAACTTCTCTACATTTAACCAAGGATGGTGATTTTGTACTAGCAATTTCGATCTAGATGGTTAATGCCATAAGCCGAATGGTTGAGTCAAACAAACTTAAATTGAAAATAAACAAGATCCAAATAATATAACATACAAGGCTCTATCATTTAGGCTGATGAAGTTGCTCCATATTAACCTTAAATTTTGCGACAACTAATTAAGCCACTCGTTACACAAAATGTCAACCATTTGAAAGGTATATTTTCCCCCCGGAAGGAAGTAGTAAGATGGAATTAGTTAAGGCAACAGCCTCATACTACAACCCCTTGTCAATTAGCAATTAGCAGTCCCTCTAACACCAATGGATTCTTCACGTGGTATTCAAGAAACATGATGCATTCTGAAAGTATCATGAATATTAGGATAAATTCTCTCTTCATCAATAGACTACCAGAGAAATCTCAAAGTCTGCAGTCTAAAAATTTGCCACACACCCTGGTCAGGATTTTGCTCTCCTTGCCAGCAGCATCAAACAACATACCACAGGGCACCATAGAACGCTAGCTGAAATGAAATCCATGATGGATGGATGGTGGGAATTGCGGGGGAACAGCAGCATGAGAAAGTAAAGTGGCCCACCGGAAATGAACCAAATCCCCGCATATTTGCCGCACGAGCCCGTCACTGCCACGTCCGACATGGCCGATGCTTCCAGGCCGCTGTTGGCCCCGCGGGCCGGGCCCACGGAGGTACACGCGGTCCCCCGCTATCCTCGGGCCCTAACCGCTGACGGCGCTCACCGTACAAAAAACGGCCGTTATTTGTCTTCCCGGTCCTCTTATAGTCTTCCGATCTTCTAGCCTACCAACTCGCCAAATTTAGTAACCCCACCCGCGTCCCACTTCTCGATCCTCGGGCTCGTCCATCTTTCTCTCTCTATCCACACCTCATTCTATATATACTGGAAGGGGGTCTGGGTTGGCTTAGGAATTTTTGTATTCCATGTTTCTTTCTTTTTTCCCTTTTTATTTTTTTTGATTTGGTAGGATGGATGGTTTTAGGTTAGGAGTAGGAGAAGAAAAAGAAAGGAGACATTTGCATTGAGCTAGGGTTTCTGTTTTTATTATTGTTTTTGTTATTATTATTTATTAGAAGACTAACGGAGCTCGTGAAGGAGAGATGTTGCAGGACCTGGTCCATCCTCCCTCGGAGCCGCCCTCTATTGTAAGTCTCTCATCCATATTGCTCCTAGTTTAGATTTTTTTTAAAAAAAAAATTGTTGAAAGTTCTTTAAAGGTTAACTTGCATATATATCATCATCCGCACATAATACCTTTTAATTTCTTTTTGTTGCATATTGTTCTACAAAATCTTAATGCTGTCTTTTTTTTATTTTCCTCAAAAGTTCTGCTTGAAACTGCTGCTCCGATGTTTCAAAAAAGAACCCGTTCGCTGGAATTAAAAAACTTCTATTTATTCATTAAAGCCGAGCAAATAAATAAGCTACATTTTTTTTAAAAAAAAAATTAAGATTACGTTGACGGAAATATAAAAGCATTTTTGGAGTTCTAGAAAAGAATAACAGATTTCATGAGAGTGCATATGTGCCACTTATTCTCAAAATGCCCCCCTTTTCCCTTCTAATTTAGATTCATTTATCTCTCCAGCTTTTGGTGTTTGTTGTGTTCAAACAAATAAAATTATATGTTTAAATCCTATCTGTAGCTGTGTTTGCAAATTCTATATCCAAACCATCTCCCTATCTTTGCCGTATGATCTCCATTTCCTGTGTGTTTTAATCTCAAATAGCATGCTACATAAGAGAAGTCTTTTCTTTACATAGCCTCCCCATATTCTTAGTGCTTGTTATTCCCAAAAAGGCCCGTCAATATTTCTCTCTTTGATGTCCCTACGTGCATTTTTTTTTTCCCACGATGTTCAAACGTGAAAGTACCAGTGCCGCTATATATATATCCTCAGTGTCAGTAACTGTAACATAACTTGATGGTGGTCAACATCTTTGATACTCATTAATAACATAGGCTCGAGTATTGTTCCGAACCTTTCTCTCTTTCTGCAAGTGGTGACCAATAGAAGCTAAATGGTGCAGGCTAAAGCGACCAAAGCAATATCATTCAGACAAGACTAAAACACCACTACAATGTAGAGAATATCTGCACTTTAGCTTTGCTAAGTGCCGTAGGGTAGGTGGTGCTGTTTGGATTTCTTGCTGATGGTTTGAGATCAACTTCTTTTATCTCTTTTTGGAGATTCTTACCCTCCACCCCCCCCCCCCCCTCCCCCTCATGTTTCATACTCCATAAATATCTAGATTTAAACAGTTTTCCACATTAACGACCCAAAAAAATTTTGTTTTGCTCATTATATTATATTTATAAATTTATTAGGTAGAGTCATCTTGAATTTTCTAGAGGGCTTAGGACAGTAATTTGATAACCCGAACCCTTACTTGATTCCATCCAAATGTGCTCCACTTGCGTGGATTAACATAGCTTGCAGGTATTTCACTATTAATTAATATGACCATGAACATTTAGTCTCATCCATCTGTCACCAATGATGCTAAATGCAAGGGATTTTTCAATAACATTATAGGTTAGGTAGTGAAAGCCCACAACAATGAACTGAATGAGTTGGTTGATTTTAAAGCATTTGATATTGAAAAATATTTTTTAAATGATGAACGATATAGCTCTATAAATATCATCCATGATAATTTATTGATTAAAATAATTTTTTTTTTTTTGAGTGCCGCATATAGCTCCTACATGAAAGATAATTATCATGTTCGCAAAATTATACCATGATGTAGAAAATATTTTTTATATATATATTAAAATTTTAATTAATAATTATTACACCAATAGTTTTGATCAATTATAAGCCCTGGCTATCGCCGCATCTATCCCCCAAGTTGAATCACTCGACAGAATAATGAAGGTAGTCCCATCATTGCTGACTAAGCACTTTCCGGCCTACATTGACATCTAGGTCAATCCAAACCTCAACTTTTGGTCACCTCCTTTGGCCTATGCACTGTCCGTATCTAGACCACGTTGGACACCACGGGCTGGCCCGTCCCAGAAAACCGGTAACATTCATTGCCATCAAAAGAAAGAAACTCACAAAAGGACTCCAAATCAAGACTCCATAATTTAACTACTCACTACCGTATGTCGTCTCCTTGGAGTTTACATTTCCGTAAACTTGGGTTCGTTTCAGTTAGTAATATTGGGTGCCTCTATGATTTACTGTTTTTGAACCTTTTTTCGAAATAATTGCTAACGCCTCCTCCTTATTTATGCATGGAGTGCAATTGGTTACGTCTTGGTTCATGCGTGCAGGAGAACCCCATGGCGGCACAGATGCTGGACTTCTGCGACGAAGGCGGCAGCGATCTCTTCCTCTCCGATCCCCAACTGCTCCGCTCGTCCGACGACGTCTCCACCTCCTCCGCCGCCCACTCCTTCTCCGTCTCCGACGCCACCCCACCTCTCTGCTGCTACACCGACGCCTCTTTTAGCCCTTCCGTCGCCGACGCCTGTTCCCCGTTCCCCTCCATCGACGCCGCCACCCTCTCCGCCCTCCTTGACGAGCCGCAGCCGCCGGACCTCCTCCCCACGGTCAATAACTCGTCCCCGACCAACCCCTCCTCGATGTTCCCGATTCCACCGCAGTTCGTCGAGGACCAGCACCAGGTAGTGGACCCCTTCGAACAGATCGGGCTAACGGATCCGATCCCGGTTGGCGGGTACGGCGCCTACTCGCCCGAGTCCATGGTGCCGATCCAGATAGGGGGCCCGTCGGCGCAGCATCGGGCGCCGGCGTACGAGGAGGAGTGCCTGGCGGCGATGGCGGGCGGGCTCGTGGGGTTGGAGGCGGCGGTGCAGTCGCCGTCGTGCGCGTTTCTTCAAGAGGGTGGTATCGGGGCGTTTTACCATCAGGGGGGGATGGTGGGAGGAGAAGGGCAGCAGGGCTTCTTTAACGCGGGGATGATGATGGTGGGATCCAGGGGGGAGGTGGTGGAGTACCAGCCATTGGTCGAGGGGGTGGGAAACGTGGGCATCTACGGCCCGGATTCCCTGCAGCCAGTCTACAGCTCCGGCGACCTGCAGCAGGTGGCAACTTCAAACTTCAAACTAGAACGTCTCTCCTTTCATATTTTCATTTTTCTTCTTTTGCTAATTAATATTTCCATTTATGAACAATTTGTTCGATTAAAAAAATCAAGTCAAGCTTCAGCGATGACACCGCTGAGTAATAGACCAGGACTATGGTCATCTTGTCAAATAAATAAAAATGTGCTTAGATTCAGCTGGACAATTAGCTCACTCAAAGTGGCCGATGAGCCAAGTCCGAAGACTCCGAACACAAGTTTGAGTTTGGTTTTCCTACAATCGAGCTTGGTCATCCTTTTGAAATGACTAATCTCATGGCACAAAGGTCCACTTAGATTGACTTTGTTCAGCATCTTCAGCCTACCCATAGATTAATTAGTGCACAAAAGGGTTGGGGCCTGTCATTCATAGTTAAAACCTAACTTGATTGTAGGCCTACCGGTCCAAGACATGGACCCATACCAGACTCATTCACTCCATCTACTAATCCGCTCTGTTTAGGCCTTGTCTGAATTCTAGAAGTTAGATCTCAATATTCAAACACCTTTTTAGACTGGTTAGTGGTTGGGAAAACAGTACTACTAGGATCCAATCTTACCAGATCCAAATCATACCTAAGCTTTTTTAGGTCTTGATTTTGGGGTGACCGAGCCCACCGTTTCCTACAGAAGTTAATTGTCGGAAGCCAACCAGAAAGAATCTGGTTCAGTCTAGACCTACTAAAAAACAGTTACCTCCATATGGTAATGCTGCGCAGACCTTTGTCGAGGATTAGATTGCTTTTGGTTTTATATGCCAAGCCAGACGTATAACTTCAACCTCACCAACCCCACTAGCTTGGACAACCATAGTGCTCCAAACAGCGAGAGATGTTCCTCCACACCTGGAATTGTTGACCTATCACTCCTAAACTTCCAGAGTTTCACAAGTTACTCCAGATCATGGAGTTGGGCGGCACACTTTCTTGCTGAATCAAAAAATTTTAAACCTTCTGTGCACCAAAAATTCTGCAGCAGCATGTAGAATCAAACCTCTCAATTGGCCAGGATCACTTTAGAATTGTTGACAGGCTTTGTCAGCCATTCTACGACCAACAAATGAAATTTTTGTCACGGTGCACCGACCATCATCAACTTTGTTCCTTTCTAAGGTGATCGGAGGAAATCAGCATCTGATGGGTGGGTGTAGCGGCGGCCCAACACTATTGCCAGCATCAGATATTGCAGCATTAGATGAGTCCACCTTCAAAGTTGGTCGCCTTTCCGTGGAAGAGAGGAAGGAGAAGATCCATAGGTACATGAAGAAGAGGAATGAAAGAAACTTCAGCAAAAAGATCAAGGTAGACAAAACTTGCGCCTCATGGCCATATGAGATAACAAGCTTTTAATTTTGAGATTGTTCTTCTTGCATATCACGGCTCGCTAATGGTCCAAATTGATTGGTAAAAAAATGCAGTATGCTTGCAGGAAAACTCTAGCAGACAGCCGACCTCGTGTCCGAGGGCGATTTGCAAAGAATGATGAGTTTGGAGAGGCAACAAGACCCACCTCAAGTAACCATGAGTTTGATGAGGAGGAGGAAGTAAGATTTTAAAGTAATCTCATTTTTACCATGCATCACGGTGATTGTCCAGAAAACCTAAGCAGTTATTTGCAATGGAAAAACTAGTCCGAAAGAGCAACAAATACATTGAAAAAGAAAATTGACAAAAGATTTTATTTTACAGAAAGCATATAAAAGAATTGGTGATTATGAACAACAAAATGTATCATAACCTTAACTTATTTCAAAAATTACTTAATATGATTTATAGGAAGGTGAACCCATCCATTTTCTGATCTGTCTTCGTTGAATCCTCATCAGTGTTAGAAGCCTCATGTGATTGTTAACAGTTCAAAATATTTAAAAATGACAACTGATATTCATATGGAGCATCGAAGGCCTCCAGAATATAATTTTGTTGAACTCAAAATATTAAAAAATCCATACAGTAAAAGCATCCATTGGTTACATTACCAACATTTCAGTTTTAATCTTGACTTGACAGAAGCACTTAAAGCTAACATATTTTCTTTCTTGCTTAAATCCTGTTTTTAACTCCATCTAAAACTCCTACTACCAAGCCGAACCGAGCTACTTGTCAGATCTCAATAAAACCTACATGCTTCTACAGCAGGTCTCAATATCTTGGTTAATTTCAATAAGAAAGAAGACAGCTTTCTTTTACCTTGGATTAAGCATGGCATTCTCTTTTCTTTTTTCATGACATTATTGCTAGTGCTATTTGCAGGTGGTGGTGAAGGAGCAGGAAGATATACACGATTCCTCAGATATACTTGCCCACATCAGTGGCGTGAATTCCTTTAAATACAACTATACTCTGGAGTCCTGGATATGAGTCATATGACCTGACAGTTGCTGGAGTGGGTGCAATTGCTATATGTGGCCATTCACCGGCGGGTGTAATCATCATCCCATTCAAATAAAAAGAATGGCATGGAGATTGTTTTTTCCAGCAGTGTTGTATAACAAAATTTGCATGCTTGCAGACATAGCAAGAGATTTTCTTCCCATTTTCTTGTTATCTTGTTTTGATGTGAAAGAACCATATCTAAACATTGTCATACATACTTCACACTAGAAAATAAAGCTGGAAGCTTTGTCCTAAAGAAAGCTATACTAACAGTCAAAGAATGACCAAGATTATAGAGAAAAAAGTCCAGTATATGAAATGCTAGCGTACATTGTATGCTATCGGGTACATATGTAAATATTTCTGCATGTGATAATACATGAAGTCTAATGCACATCCCATTTGCATTTTCTTAATAAAATTGAAGTTGCTATTAAGTTGCAGAAAGTGTTGTGAAAAACACTTCCAGATGGTTTGTTCTTATTGCTAAATCCAACATTGGAAAAAAAAAGGTCAGGGAAGAAACTGTGCACAGTAAAGCAATAATCACCAAGATCATCCAAAGCCAAGGAGCCCCTATTTCAATCAAATTATTGAGAGAGTGCTACTTGAAGCATTGAAAAGAAACAATTTAGTGAAGAACCAGTTCTAGACTAGATTTATTTTGATAGAACAACATTTATGAAAGATCAAAGCATAGCAATTCATTACATCAATGGGGTTAAATACCAGCAGATACTGGTTTGCACTTTGCACCTTCTGCTTAATACCATCCATAACTGCTCCCCAAATTTGTGACAGATATTTGGATGATTTATGGACACAACCAATCTTGAAAATTACCCTGATAAATGACTTAATTGTAAGCAACGAAGTTGACCTCTTTGGTCACTCTCATGCAGGGAGGTAATAACACCTATGATTTGTACTATTTTTCACAATAAAATAAGTTATGCTTTATGGAACGTTTCATTAACTCATGCAGCGGTTTTGCTCAAGTCATTCCCCTCCTCCTAAATAGAAACCTTGTTATGCACCTAGATCAAGGGTCCGTTTAGGTTGTATCAAGCATCATTTTATTGCCCGTGTGCACATGGGCATGACTGACAGTAACAATGGTACCATCAACAGGAAAAGAAAGTTGTAGAACCAAATCCTTTATTTTGGATCATGTAATCATGAGTGATGAAGGATTCTGAAATTTTGGCAAAATATATGCGAGCAAATTCAGCAAGTGTTTCACAAACAATCTGTAGTTTATGAAAAGAAAAGGTCAGGAAATGAAAGATATATGCAATACAGTGGATATGAGACGCATGACCTGACAGATGATGGAGTTGGTGCAATTGCTATATGTGGCCATTCACCAGCAGGTGTAATCATCATCCCATTCAAATAAAAAGAATGGCATGGAGATTGTTTTTTTCCAGTAATGTTGTATAACACAATTTGCATGCTTGCAGACATAGCAAGAGATTTTCTTCCCATTTTCTTGTTATCTTGTTTCGATGTGAAAGAACCATATCTGAACATTGTCATACATACTTCACACTAGAAAATAAAGCTGGAGGCTTTATGTCCTAAAGAAAGCTATACTAACGGTCAAAGAATGACCAAAATTATAGAGAAAAAAGTCCAGTATATAAAATCATAGCTTACATTGTATGCCATCGTGTACATATGTAAATATTTTTGCATGTGATAATATATGAAGTCTAAGGCACATCCCATTTGCATTTTCTTAATAAAATTGAAGTTGCTATTAAGTTGCAGAAAGTGTTGTGAAAGCCACTTCCAGATGGTTTGTTCTTATTGCTAAATCCAACATTGGAAAAAAAATGGCCAGGGAGGAAACCGTGCGCAGTAAAGCAATAATCACCAAGATCATCCAAAGCCAAGGAGCCCCTATTTCAATCAAATTATTGAGAGAGTGCTACTTGAAGCATTGAAAAGAAATGAGTTAGTGAAGAAGCAGTTCTAGACTAGATTTATTTTGATAGAACAACATTTATGAAAGATCAAAGCATAGCAATACGTTACATCAATGGGTTTAAACATCAGCTGATTCTGGTTTACACTTTGCACCTTCTGCTTAATACCCTCCATAACTGCTCCTCAAATTTGTGACAGATATTTGGATGATTTATGGACACAACCAATCTTGAAAATTACCCTGATAAATGACTTAATTGTAAGCAACGAAGTTGACCTCTTTGGTCACTCTCATGAAGGGAGGTAATAACACCTATGATTTGCACTATTTTTCACAATAAAATAAGTTATGCTTTATGGAACGTTTCATTAACTCATGCAGCGGTTTTGCTCAAGTCATTCCCCTCCTCCTAAATAGAAACCTTGTTATCCACCTAGATCAAGGGTCCGTTTAGGTTGTATCAGAGCATCATTTTATTGCCCGTGTGCACATGGGCATGACCGACAGTAACAATAGTACCATCAACAGGAAAAGAAAGTTGTAGAACCAAATCCTTTATGTTGGATCATGTAATCATGAGTGATGAAGGATTCTGAAATTTTGGCAAAATATATGCGAGCAAATTCAGCAAGTGTTTCACAAACAATCTGTAGTTTATGAAAAGAAAAGGTCAGGAAATGAAAGATAGATGCAATACAGTGGTTATGGGAAGATTATTTGACCTTGTGATGATTTAGCCAGAATAATGAAGATTTGGTATCTTTGCAAACTTCGGTTTGTATTCGTCCTTAATAATAGGCGCGAAATTTTGCCAAAGCACGAAGGTTGGATTACATTTAGCAAATTGTACAGAAAAAACCTAACACTATTGAAGATATTTTAAATATAGAACAGGTCAGATCTTGAGAAGTAGTCATTTTTTGGCATTTGTCAATTTCCACAATCCAAATGAATAGATTCCTTCTGCAAGATCACAGGATAATTGTAGTTAACCTGCAAAAGATGACTGCAGAACTGCAGGATCATTATGTGTGATCATTTGACATATTCACAGAAACCAATTCAGATATTGGAAGTAATTGAATTGACGTAAGTTGAGAATCAACAGTGCAACACAGATCAGAACAATTTTGGGTCAAATTATGGCCTTCATGAGCTTAATGGGCTTAGAAATGTGCTGCTGGCCCATGGACAAAGCTATACATGATAGGTCACTTAGCTCAGATGACACCAAATATACTTGCTGAGCAGATACTTAGCCGGGCAAAGCTCTACAATATCTGTCACTTTCAGAGTTCAGGTTTTCTAATATTAGTAGACATGTATCGAGTTTTTAAAGGTATGGCTGGAATATAGAGTTCAAGTGCAATGAAGATATTAGCTTTTGCTAAATTTTTGCTCAACATATTTTGTACTTGAGGATATCTACTTCCTTCTCTGCCTATTTCCCTCTCTGTTTTTCTTCCTCTCTAAATCTAATCTATATCTTTTCTTCCTTCACATTGAATTTGGTATCATAACTTGAAAAAAAATTCTACATTACTTTGATATCAGAAATAGCTGATTCTTTGAGCAAAATGAGTTTGATCCCCTGGCCATCTTCTCATCTTCTCAATCTAAAGGGAATGATGCCTTTAAGTAACATAAACCCATTTTCTCAAGCAGAGTTCGTTTTCTGGATAAAAGCACAATCTTATTCAATAAGTTCTTGATATGAAGAAGTAACAAAGAAAATGAGATAACCTCAAGCATGGACCAATTACTGGAAACTATAGAGAAAACAGTTACCACTGTAAGGCTGCATTTGGTTTGAAAATAAATGAATTAAAATAAAGGAACAGGGATTATTGATTTTGGCATTGCTATCCTGCAAGTTGTTTCTATTTTGCTTTTGGCGGAAATTCCTCTCTAATTATAATTAGTTAGACTAATCGAATATGTTATTTGTTTGGAATTGCTGCAATAAGTAATATTCTTGAACTAAGATATGATAAATGGCACGTTTACCATTCTCATCAACATGAAGTATCAGACTTGGCAAGAGTGTTCGCAAATCATGCTTGATTTCATTATATATGACCAGTTTGTTCTTTTTTGCTTGGTCTCATTTGATAATAATGCAAACAAAGAACCATCAGCTATGGTAGAAAGAATAATGATCTGAAACCTCAAAGAGCCCCCTTTGTTCCTCATTATATAAAATGTAACCAAGAAATCACAAATCAGAGAACATCCCTATGCATAAAAATCAATAGGCACTTGGATAAAACAAATTATCTTCATCTCCACCAAAGAATATAAAAAGAAGGGTTCTAGCAATTGTAACCAAGAACTTGCAAATTAAAGAGCACCTTTATGTAGAAACCAGCAGCTGATAAGACAAACTAATTACCTTATCCTCAACCAAAGTTTTTATAAAGAGAGAAGGGAGGGTGGAGTATATCCAACATTTCCCACCAAGATCAAGAACATCAAAATTATAACTGTCACAAGGAGGTTGTAGAGGGATCATGCATACAAGGAGCTAAGGTTAGGGCTAGGGCTCTAAGGTGGAGAAAGGCCAAGGGTAATATTTTCCTAGAAAGACGGGGGTTATGGAACAAAGATGGCAGATAAAATGCAGATGAGTCTTATTCCAACTGTCCCATAGAAGTATTATCCAAGAATTAGCAAGTTTTGTTAGAGCCATTGGTTCCTTCTTATTCCCAGTTTTCAAAACACATTTGACAAGAATAAGACACATTCCAAGCCTCTTCCAGCCTCATGCTTGAAACAAGCAGGGTGTAAGGCACAAAATAGATCAAGAAGTCACCACTCTTGTGAAAGATCTCAATTTTCAAAGAAGACTTGGGCAAACATGACACAAGAGACAACTTTCAACACAACCTAAGAATCAACCTAACTACATGACTGTCAGAAGGGGTTCATCCAAAAATTTGAGTTAGGTTAGGTCTTTATTCATGCCTCCTGAAACACATCAGTTACAGGTCAAAGTCTTAAACCGTCCTTAGTTATTATGTTAGAATTAGATAGGTAGGCATAAGTCAAAATAGATGTAATACAGCACTCTAAACCTAAAAGCAAAAGTTTTGAAGCAAGGCCCATAACAAGGAAATTTTAGTCTTTCTATCTTGCAAGAAAATAGCCAAGACAGGATCATGAAAAATTGAACCTCCAAATAGATTCTACATCTAAACCCTAAAAAGTAGAAGTCCTAATCACTCCTTTTTTGACTCTATTGCTTACTGTACATAATAAACACTTTCTCTTCCTGTGTACACCATGAGCTGTAGTTGCTATGCAGTAATTTGCCATGATTTGTGACCTATGGAAGCTGGCGACCAAGCACACCCAGCCCCCCCCCCCAACCAAAAAAAAAAAAGAACTCTTTCTCTTCTTTACAATTATTTCATAATTTTTGGCTTTTTCTTTCTTGATTTCAGAGCTTTGATTAGATTCTGTTTAACATTGTGCATCTCTGAAAATTAATCTGAATGGTGGTGTTTTATAAAATTTCAAATGGAGGAGCTTCAATGATTATGGTTTAATTCAAGGATTAGATAAGTAGGCTGTTACAATTGTCTGCTTGGTAAGATAAGTTAGGTCAGATCAAGTTGAGTCATGCTGGGCCATGCTTATTATCAGTTAAACATTTGACCACCAACAAATCACAAATGACTGAGGTTGGATTCAGGTTAACCTCATGCATGATGGCATAAGGTGGCTGACAGTTGACAAGACCTGAACTCAACTGAACTTACTGCCACCCTTAATCTAGATCCAATTGCCAATATACTTGCAGTAAGATATGCAGAAATCAAACTTCAACATCCAGTTAACCCAATTATTCCAGACATGTTGAGATCCAGGGCAAGTCCCTCTCCCTAGACCATGTATACACTCAAAATTTTATGCCTATGCATCTACTAATAGTTTTAAAGGCCATTAATCTTTGTGATCCCTTCTAATATTTCATAACAAAGAAAAAGGCAAATATAGTAGCACAAGCACCGAAACATCTTTTCAGACATAAAATTAACCTAGATTTTTTTTTTTTTTTTTTTGCTTTTAGTAAGCACAGTTTTTTTGCTCCCTTCCTCTTTTTTCTCAATTTCCAATATCCATGCTGCACGTGCACATGCTACTTATGAAAGCAGAAGCCACAAGAACAGAAGATGCAATAGCAATGCTTATATAGTGAAAGCAATTTCATTTTTTCCCTCATTCCGGTGGCATGCAGGGTCACACTTCTAATGAAAATTTTCATATCCTTTTAGTGAAAAAATATCATATTTCCTGGTCACCACGATGTATCCTGAATTTCACTTTCTTTCTAATGCTTGATCAATTACACTTTTATAACAACAATTGAATTTTTTTTTCTTTTTTCCGCGGGCAATGATTTTGGCATAATATGGACCTTAAAGCGTTAGCTTCTGATATGAAGGAGTACTGCTCACCTAGTTAGTTCCCTGTGGCATGCATATGCAATGGGTCACTCCCTCAGGCTGATAGCTCCCATAATAATAGACTTCTTCCATTCTGCTTAACAACGTCAATTCTAACAACAATGCTTCCATATGAGCCTCAACATCTCTTTCAGTATCTGAAGCACTCAACTTCAAAAACTAGCTAACTTTCTAATCTATAAAATAAAATTAAAAAAAAAGGGATTAAACTTGAGCATGGTAGCCCACTACATATCACGAGGTGAATTGCACGAGTTCTCCAATCTGCTGGATGTGACTAAAGAGCTGCTACAGCTATTTGAACCATAACAAAGATACAATAGACTGGAACCCTAAAAAAAATACTTATGTTGATGAGCTAATAAATTTCATCCTCTACCGAGCTCCATAACAGTGTTGATTGCATGACTCATGATTAGGTAATGGGAAACCAATGAACCCAACCAACAACGTTGACCGTGCCATTTCGTTGTTATATACAACAATCAATAGACAAACTAGACCGTAAGACTACAAATATCAATAAGTTTTGTGCTTCTATGCATGCAAAAGACTGGGCATTTTTACAATAACTACAGTAAATTCGTTGGTATCACCTCACGTACAGGAATAGACAAGCACAGCAGTTCAGAAAGACACAGTTCCGAAGGCATTTCACTAATCACTGCTCTCTCCAATTTAGGAAAATTCGCTACAGGAAAACCAGTCACGTATCTACAGTCACTGTCAAAATTTGTTCTTTCATAACACAGACAAGCCCCATACCTCATATCGATGCGTCTCGCGAAGCCACACTCGTGCCGCCTCTTTCTCGGCCATCCAATCACAATCCATTGCTTGAGCTCTCTTGCAACAAACACAACCCTAACCAGCAAACCCAAGGTATCGACGCCATTCTTGAGAGCCGAATCCAATTGCAAGCCCGCAAACCCTTCGAGAACTTTCAAGAAATTCTTAGAAAACTTGTAGCCGCCCTTCAGAAGCCCCAAACCCAGGAATCCATCAGCGTAGAGAGGTGAGGTCGCGTATCTGACCAAATTGATGGTGCTCAAATAAGCTTTGAGCCTCTTGGCGGTGAGGGGATGGATTCCGAGGTTGGTTCCGGCTGAAATGAAGCGCTTCGAAGCCTTGTAGCCCTTGATCAAGGCCTTGGAAGCGAAGAGGATCGCTTTAGGAGAAGGAGAGTGGAGATCCTGGAGGACCTTGGTGCCCTTGATGGCGCCGTCGGCGACCTTGATGGCTGTGGAAAGGGGTTTGATGGTTCGGGATCGGGTGAAGAGGATAAACCCCAATCCAATCCCAAACCCCAACCCTAGAGAGGCGACGATAGGGGGGTCTAGGGTTTGGAATTGGAAGGACGGGTCCGGAGGGAATAAGGAGGAGAGGTGTTCTTCTCTTCCGTCTCGGGTTGCCATCAACGGCTACAGGCGCCGCTCCCCCGGTCCCGCTCGTCTCTTCTAATCTAGAGTGCGATAATGGGACTCGCACATTTGGTACACGTGAGAGATGCACGGACGCCATAATTTATTAATTTTCAAGAAAAATGTAGAGGCCAAAATTATAATTCTATTTGATCAAGGATGATATTTTTTTTTTTTTAAAGAATAAAGTCATTGGTGTATTTTATTTTACTACTGGTTAGGATGACTGTCCATATCTACTTGAAGTTAGCCAAAAGTAATAATAATTATTATTATAGAAATAAAAGGAAGTGGATAAATAAATTTGAGAATTTTTTGATCTTGCTAATAAGTGATAAATTTGACAAATTAATTTAATACTTATAAATAATTAGTAATAGTTTTAAAAAATATTATTTTTAAGATATAAATTCATTGGGATGCTGTTTTTTTGCTAGCATGCTCAAATTATTCCATCATGAATACTTAAAAATACATAAAAGATCACAACATTTAGAAAAAATTTTATCTATAATTATTAATATAAATAATGTTATTGGTTAGTATTAGTGGTAATATTAATGCAACCACGATAGTTTTGCATTTTTTGTAAGATAACTGAATTAGTGGAATGCACTAGGCTGTTATCATGATATAATGATATAGGATTTGATGGTCCACTATATAATTTTGGAAGTTTAGCATGAATAGATTTAAAAGTTTTTAGCATCATCTTTTTGGTACCGGAGACTTAATATGTGCATAGACAATATTTTTATGTGCCAATTTCATATATATATTATTTTTATCTGCTATACATTTAACTCATACCAAGGGATTATCATGTCGGTCAAATTAAAGTTATTTATTAAACTATATGGAGGACAAATATTTAATGAATATAGAAATTGCCATAAGAAATACAAGTTCTCTTTATTATAGATAATGTAAATAATACATGATTATAGGCTTATAATTAAACTAATTTCTAGAACCTACATAATAAATTCTGATTAGACAATGAAAAGTTTTCTATGGAGACAATGCTATAATAATTCATTAGATCGTAATCAGCTGATAGAAAAAGTGTCTGAAGGGTATTTCATGAGCTTTTAGAAGCCAACCTTCTCGATAAAGTGGGTTCAAAGTGTCATATCTGGCTGCATTGTACAAGGCATAGATAAATGGTCAATATGAGTTTATCTTTTCGTTTTAGAAATATCAGAGGACCTATCCTTAATGAAGAGGAATGCATCCTTGCTCGGTTAAGAAAAATTGGCCTCAACATCAATTCAGTCGATGATGTTAATGATAGTATTTTTAGATTACGTATGACAGCCAGCAATCTGATAATTTAAAATAATTTTATTAAATTTTTATATTTAATATATTTTTTAAGTTGATAATCAAGATTATTAGGTAATTTAGATTATTTTTCATAAGATAATATAGAATATCAAAAAAAAAAGTGACTATCCAAATTATCAAATATTTGGTAATCCAACAATGATATGTTTAGATGAAAATACTCTTTTTAAAAATATATAATATTATATTTTATTATACTAATATTATATTATATATTATTATTATAATAATAATATAATATAATATAATATTATATTATAATATTATAATATATTATAATATTATTATATTATAATAATTTATTATAGTGTATATTATAAATATATATTAAAATATAATGTATTAGATATAATATATAATATAATATATATTTGTATTATAAATATAATATTATTTTATATTATAATAATGTTATACTATAATGATATAATAATATATGATAATATAATAATATTATATTATATTATATTATATTATGGTAATATATTATAATATATTATCATAGGATAGGATGTTAGATTTGATGAATTCATCTTAATTCTAATCCTGTCGGGCCCATGATAGAAGAACCTAATCATATAGGTAGCTGCATCGAGAGGTTTGTATTCAGTTATGTGGGTTGCTACCATATACTACTAGGTGTTATTAGTAGATTTTGGGAGTAATTAGAATTATCTTGATGATCTGCGATTTTAATTGAGTAAATAAGAAGAGTTCTGATCCATGGAAAGGTATTTCGATGATGTAGATGATAGAGATCATGATATTTTCTATTACTATATAAAATTGAACCTACCTAGATCACACAAAAAAAAATTTAGATCTGAATGTCACCAATTGGGCTAATCCAATTCGATTGATTTGGATTAGATCTAATTAGATTCAAAAAAATCATGCTAGCATATGATTGAACCTAACATTCTCCTTCTGTAGTATTTTTGATTCATCTTGATTGAGCTAAATTGGATTAGATTCATCTGAGAACTTTATATAGGTTTGTCTTAATCTGACTGAAGCTTGTTCAGATCAAATTAAGCATTATTTTGATCATTTTAGGCCTTGTTCTAAATCCATTGGATCGGATTAGGACAATACCAACCCTTGCAGGAATTAAGGGAGTAGGGGCGTGCCCTCTGGAGAACTTCTAGAGGTACGTGCCTTCTAGTATTTTTTGCATGAAGAAGGATGCACGTCCTCTTTTAAACGTACGTCATATGAGGATAATTTGAGATAATATTATCTACGAATATCAAATATAATAATTAAAATTATTAGCAATCTATTTAGATTATAAGTAAGCTAGATTATTAGATAATCTAAATTATCACAATGCATCAAACATAATCTTAATAAAAAATTTAAAATATATTATCTTAAGTTGTTATCATCATCATCATCATCATCATCATTATTATTATTATTGATAGCTATACATGTAAATTATTTACCAAAAATGTTAATACAATAGACTGCTACCGGTCATATGCATGGAGTTTCCTGAGTCCATTGGTCGGGCGGCTGGCAGAGAGGGTTCATGGACCCACATCCAGTCCTCACCACAAAAGCTGAGAGAGAGAGAGAGAGAGAGAGAGAGACCGCTGTGCGTTGCATGATTACTTGGTTATTGTTTTTTTATTCCGTTCATGGAAGTAGGAACCAAAGCAAAACTTAAACGCGGAATCCATCTCGGCTTCGCTTCTAGCACTAATTTACATCAAAATTCAAACATAAACTATACTTAGGCTGCGACGAACCTTTAAAAACAAAAAAAAACAGAAACACCACCACGTGGATGTGGATGCAAAGGTCAAAGAAATCCTATATTTGACTTAATCACTAGCAATGATCACTCTTAAAAAGAGACAAGCTGGAGCGACAAAGCAGTGCACTCGCATGACCTTTCCAAGGAGGATGTCTCATGTCTGGTGTACGAGAACGCTGTGTTATCCAGCTCATTGCCTTCTTATTGCCTGTTTGATCGATTTGACTTTTAGCAACAAAGAGTTTGATAGAGTAATCGATAATTTATTGCGGCCAATAGTTCTTGGAGTGCTGCTGGTGGAACCCAAAAATGGAACAGATTCATGGAACAGGTCAAGCGTCGAGCTTAGAAATCTATGAGTTACTGTTTTGCTGGACAACTTAAATAACATAAGATTGTCATTAAAAGAATAAAAATTTTCCCATCTTTTTAGCTGTTCGCCTATCTTTTAGAAGGCTAGAAGCCTCGGAGCAATTTTGAAAAAAATATTTTTTATTAAAAAATATTTTTTTCATCGTAGATAGTATAACTCCATAATCAAGCATAGTGATTGATTTTTGTGGAGGATCGGAACAATTTTTTTTTCTTTGATGCTATATCTTTTTTTATATGAAAGTCAATCATCACGAGCGATGTTCACGGAATTACACCTTCTACGATATAGAATTCCGCATTTAAAACACCAAACTCTTCTTGAAGCCCATCTCGAACTCATCTTAAAATAATAACCTCTACTACTACAGCTTCAGGATCTTCATTCTCGTCCAAAAGCCCATTTTTTAAAACTAGAAGAGCAGAGATTTTGTTAGGTATGTGTTACTCCGTCGTCTCTCCCTACCATGTTAGATTGTAGGAGGAAATATGCTTGGAAGTTTTTTATAGTTCATTACTTAAAAAACAGTGATCCCATCAATCCTTATTTTATTGAGAGATTGAAAGGAGAAAGAAAGATCAGGGAATCTCGTAAATTGAAAATATCACTTGTAGCGAATAGAAGGCCGGTTACTCGAGGATGAAATCTAAGAACCAAGAGAAGCAAAGGAAGGAATCCGGATCACCGTGACGAAAGCTTGGTGTTATCCTGTTCCATTCCAAGAATACCTTTAAATCATGCTCAAGAACATGTCCAGCTAGCAAATATCTCACCTCTAATGCAAGGGCTGTCCTATATTTCTGTCTCAAGAATGGGTTGAAGCAGCATTGTCCTAGTTTTTGTTTCCTTGGTGCTTGACTTGGCCCGGTCCTGCTTCCCAACTATGGAAATTTGAAGTTTGAGCCGATTGAGGGGACTCCATCGGTAATTAAAATATGCAGAAGGGGAAGGACCCAAGGAGAAGCAGATGACGTGTTTCGGGCAAAAAGCGAGCCAAAAGCCCCTGATTTATTTGTTTCCAACGTTCATTCTGTGACGTTGCCTGGAACCCAAAAAATATGGGACGCCACCAGCACCACTTGTTCTTGTGAAGCCAACCGTTACCACTTCTAGCTTGCCACCGTCAGCTTGAAAGATTGAGCATGGGTGCTTGCATGACCAGTACCACCTTGATTGAAAGGGTAAAGGGATCGTGGCATTCCTCTGTGATGTATTCTTTTTTTTTCCCTTCTAAATGGCCTTCTTTTTGTTTGCATTCATCAAGAAATTTCCGATCTCGCCGATTTTTGTGGAGAAAATATGGAGGGTTTCAATATTCACCAGTGTTGGTCGAGATCGGATCTCGGAGATAGCTTTCATCTTGCCCTTTGTGGAGCATTGCCGTGTGCATGCGTTATCATGACCAACGAAAAGTAATATTCTTAGGGTCTATTTGGATTCATGGGTCTAAAGTTCTATGGTTTGGATCTATATAATTGGAAAAATGTGTTTAGATTAGGCTTGTATTCATAAATATATATTTAGAAGCCTACGAAGTGGACTGGCTTGGAATCCATAGGACAAAAAAAATGAATACAAATCTAATCCAAACTCATTTTTTCCAATTGTATAGGTGAATCCTATAAAATTTTAGGCCTATAAATCCAAACATGCTCTTAAAAGCACTTTACAGATGGAGAGATAAATAAGGCATGCTTGATGAGCAGCATGATACCTGCTTTAAAATTTCAGTATTCATATTTTCAAAATAAAATTTTTTTTTTATTCATCGGTATCTTTGCCTTTGGCCATATTTGAAACTGAGCCATTTCCAACTCTTAGGTCTTTTAGTCTTGTTGTGTGAATCACGAAATAGTGTATTTTAATTGAAGATTCAACCCATGAGGTATTCACAAATGGCTACATGCAACATTCTCTGCTTTGACTTTTGGGACAAAGATGCCAACATCATGAATTAATTGTTGAATCACATGCATGAAGTAGGTTGAAGGTTTTGACACGAGCGCTTGACTTGGTTGGTGAAGCATGATGTACCACTTGATGCTTTCCCACTCAAATCTGAATCAAACGCAAAGCCATGTAAAGGTTCCTCGAGCTTGGGCACGGGAAAGGTTATATGATGAAAAAGTTGGATGCATCAATGAAATGTCCTCGGAATAAAATTTAGAATATGGGAGTCGAGAGGACAAGCAGCGAAGGCGGAAAATATAGGGATTTTATTGAATGAGGGGCCTTTGAAGTACACAATCTCATGACCCTAGGACAATACTTTGATTCCAAGCCAGGCGTGCTTTACACTATGGCCGTTTACATGAAAACAAAATATGTAATTTATAATTTTTCAATTATTTTTCCTATTGATAAGGTCTTTGGAGCGCCAATCAAGTAAAAAATATTTCTCGAACTACCTCTGTAGGCAGGCCTTCGATAAATTAATGCAAGTAGCCAGAAACAATTCCCGTATTCCACCTTTAATGCTCGTTCTGATTGGATATGCGCGATATCAGACATACCAACACATTTTTAATGCACAACGTGCGGTGTTCTCTGGTAGCCATATTTCCTGCAACGACGCCAGAGGCATGGCTATCAGACTACCACCTTTTGCGATTTACGCTCCTCCACGCCGCCCATACATGCTAAATGGATCGACGCAAAGAACAGAAGAACGACAGTGATCAGCTCTTAAATCCCCGGGTTTTAACCTTTGGGCAATGTACAGGGGCAGAGTAGAAGAGAAGGAATCGGACGGGTGGGATGGGTGGGAAGAGAAAGAGAAACCCGTTCGTGTCATTAGTTTCATCACCATACGAAGCCGAACGAGCTCGGAATCTCTTCTCTCATCCCATCGCGTCCTCCCAACTACTCTTTTCCAAGGAGCTCCAATATTTTATTTGAAGATTTTTTATTAAAAAATTCTATTTTTTCTTCACCCCGCGCCCGATCACATCAGAATTAGATGGCATGGCACTTCCGCGCTAAAACGACGTTTTCTATTTTTTATTTAAAAGAAAATTAGTTGCTTTCTTTATCTCTCTTCTTTTCTTAGCTACTACTGCTGGTAATGGTGGGAGTGATGGTGGCTTAAAGGATTACAGTTGTTCAGGGTGATAGATATAGGAGTTGATTGGATTGTTTGGTCCTGGCACGCGCTGGAAAGGGAAAGCCGACAAAGAACCGACTCCACTCTACAGTTCATCTTATCCTTCTTCGTTTGTTCTCCTCGGTCTCCTTACTTGAGTGTTTTCTAGAGGAAATCCCTTTCGTTTTACTACCAAAACAAGTCTTTTTTGACCTTCTTCTTTGTAGTCCCCTCTCTATAGTGGAGAAACAGGAAAAAGGAGCGCCTCTTTCCTCTGTTAGATATCCTATTTTCTGTTGTCTTGTTCCCTTCTCCTGTTTTGCTAGAACCAAAGTCATTTTCATGCGCTTAGTTTTGAACTTCTTTTCTACATGAAGTGGAATACAGGAGAAAATCCTCTGTGCTGCATCAAAAAAGCTCTCTTTTTTCACCATCCTAATCTTCTCCTCTCTCTTTAGCATATAAACAGGGAGAAAACTCGGCTTTCATCTATTTCTCCTTTTCGTCCGCACCACCCCCCACCCCCCCCCCCCCCCCCTCCTTCTTTTTTTCGCTCAATGTTTTCTTAATTTCGCCCCTTCTTTTCTCTTTTCTGTCTCCGTTCTTCTGGGTAATAAGACTTGGGACTCGCAAGGGCGAAAGGAAGCTCCTTTTTGAGAAAACCTATGATTCATTTCTCCATTCTCTGTATAAAAGAAGAGCGGGTGAGTCGCAGCATCCGAGCTTGCAGTTTCGGGGGAGCTTCGGCGAGCTTTGGATTCTATCATATCTGAGGCAAGGAATCTGTTCTTATTCCTTATTCTTTAGCCTGATATCCTCTTTATTCTCTTTATTCCCTGTGATTTGATTACATGGTAGCTTGATTTATACTCCCCCACCAAAACCAAAAAAGAAACTTTATTTTTAGTATATTCGTATGAATATATATCTTGTGTTCTACTCTTTCTATAGAAGATTAGGAAGGAATTCGACCTTACTATTTTATTAGGACAATGTAAAGTCCCATTGAAGGCCTAAAAAACTGTGCTTATATTTGCTTAGTTCATAGTTGATCTCTGAAACTAAAACTAAAGACTCAGATATGGATTGACCATAGTTTTCCCTTCGGCTGGATAGCCTCCTGAGCATGAACTGATCCCCATAAATATCACTTTACTCCGGCTCATCTGCATTTTACGGCAAAAATCAAGGTAAAGCATTAACTAGATACAGCTACAGAATTCTGAATCGATAAATTCCAATCGTGCTCCAGAGGCTATCCGGCAAAAGGTAAACCTTCTTTGCCATGGGGTGTTCAAAGTGATATTTATGCGGATCAGTTCATTTGTGCTATTGCCAATAGTGGAAATATGCAGTGCATGAAGAGGGAGGAATTATAGAACAAAATGTTATTCCTTATAATTGTTTGATAAAGGGAATTTTCCACCTGTGGTCCAACAGTCTGTCATGTGGTGTTCAAAGTGAAAAATAGAAATGGGGATTAAGGCTGGTAGCATGGGCAGCGACATCTATCTCCTGTACTCATGAAGGTTCCTTGTGTAGACATATAAACCTGCTAAAATGAAACCATTGCTACATTCTCTGCTCTCTGGGCAACCAACTAGTCAATCTTAGCAGGGAATGCACTAGATTCTACTTTGTTTTGGTATGTTTATTTACAAGTCCAAGTTCTGCGTACCTGATTTATTGTATAATTAATTAGTAAAATGATATCTGAATCATAAAACATTTGCATGCTCAACATTTTAAGAGTTTGCATGATTATTGCACCGCTGAAGTGTTTTGGCATCACCTGCAATTTGAGGAGGAAAAATTCTTTGAATTTCTTGAATGCATTTTCAGAATTCTGTAGCTGTATCTAGTTAATGCTTTACCCTGACTTTTGTTGCAAAATGCCAGATGAGCTGGAGTTTCATCTTATTTGGTCAATAATTAGTCGTGCCATGTCAAACATAGGGATGAAATATGTGAGGACTCATGCGGGCATGTATTTAGCCTCATATTACATATTTGCTGGGAAAATCTTAGATATTTATACAGAGCGAAGGAATCTAAATAATACCTTCCGGCTGGTCTTTTTAGATGAGGTCTTGGGTTGTTACAAATTTTATATATTTGGATGAGCCAGAAGTATGTCCAGATGAAAATGTGGTACCTTGTAATGCAGACAGTAAGGGATTAGAAGAAAAAAATTACCTTCACGTTAGACATTCATATGTTAGTCCAATATGTAACCAAAAATCACATCCATTCATCAAAGAACTCACCTTTCCAAATTGTATCAGTTTCGTCAGCCTCAGTAAGAAGTTTGCACAGCATTGCATTAAATCAGCAGAGATTAGTTCTGACGCTGTTTATATCTCTTGTAGGACAACATCCCTGTTCCACACCGTGGACCGTGGTGAATGTGGCATCAGCAGGTAATACATTCAAAAGCTTAAAAAACTGAAGGAGAACACAGAGCATAAATGATCTGGGTGATTTCATTGTTGATTGCTCTCCATCAGCCCGTTCAGTGAATGTAATTGTGAGTCCTTCAGTGATAGATTGTGATTCTATAGAGGCAAGTGTCAAGGCAAGGACCCTCATAAAAAGCTCGCTGTTCTTCAAGCTAGGCTTTTCAGATGGTACAAAGGAACATGTTAGATCAAGATCGGCCAGTACCGGACAGGTAGAATCCTAGAGTCGAGAAGTGCTCCTTTTGGGCTTTTTAAATCTCATCACAAAAACCCAGGATGGCAGCAATTCCTCCTATGAAGCAAAAATATGAGTATGACTTCTCTGATGAGATGCTTCTGTCTTGCTCAACTACAAACTCGCTATGTTCATATTGGTCCTCTTCATCTGCACATTGTTCTATTTCAACTGGGCTTCTTCGCTGCGTATGGAAGAGTGGGATGCCTCATTTCGTGTTCTCTGTGAATGATGATCTGAGAGAATTGTATTTAGCCAGTCCTCTAAAAATCAAGGCCTCAGTTGACAAGGCCATGGACTACGTGTACTTGTTTCATTCAAAAACTTATAGTGAAAGGGATTCCAGAAACCCTGTTAATAGCCCCTTGAATTTTGTTGGGAAAATGAAGGTATCAAGTTCACTAGTTCTGAATTCCAATCGATCTAAATTTATAGAGACTGAATTTGTCTTATTTGGTGCTAGTAAAGACCATTCCAAAGAAATGCAAAGTTCCTCCTCTTCTCTTGTGAAAAGCAAGTGGTTATCCAAGAAGGTGGCAGGAATTTTTAGATCAAGTCATTCATCTAAGTGTACATCTACCCAAGTTGGTGAAGCAAGCTCTCAATCCGAGGATCTGGAGGAAGTGTTTATAGATGAGTTGAGCAATATTGATGAATCACTTGCTTTGAATCACCTTGCAGATGATTTCCCGCCCAATACTGAGTTGGCTGCAGTTGTTGTGGAAGACTATCAGCATGATAGCAATACACCGGCAGCTGGTGGTGGTTGGGGTCTTAAGTTTCTCGAGAGAGTTGGTCATGTTGATAATTGTCTAGAGCCTTCATCTGCTTCAGAAAATAGCAAAGAAAGTGTTGTGAGAACTTCAAGGAAACCTTCCAGGAGCATGAATGTTCTAGTTCCAGCTGGTTTTCATGGTGGTCCAATTACCAGAACTGGTGGCCCTTCTAGTCTCATTGAGAGGTGGAGGTCAGGTGGACATTGTGACTGTGGTGGGTGGGACATTG
The DNA here is from genome assembly GCA_006176705.1 of Cocos nucifera. Taxonomy (NCBI): domain Eukaryota; kingdom Viridiplantae; phylum Streptophyta; class Magnoliopsida; order Arecales; family Arecaceae; genus Cocos; species Cocos nucifera. Next base: position 1,158,694 of record QRFJ01000026.1, on the reverse strand, counting down.
GTTGTCCTCTGGCAGTGCTTAAAAACAACTCTATTTATTCAAAAGCTTTGCTGGAGGAGGAATTGCAAGAGGACCGCAAGACAGTTGACTTATTTATGGAGGTGTGTAAGAACTTGTTTCTTTTATCTATTTATTCAGTTTCATTTTTGTCCCTTCCCTTAATATCTTTATGTATTCATTGTACTTTCTGTTTATAACTACACGACCTGCTTTTGTCTTCTTGTCTGAAATGGGACACTGAGAAGTTTCCGGATTTCCTAATTTTTCTGTGGCACTGTGCTTTGTGACTCTGTGAGCATGACTTTCAGTATCTTGGAAGCATTCTAGATTTTGTTGATTGTAACTCCAGATGTTCCCTTGTTATGAGAAAGTAGTATTTGGGTTAGTCACTTAAATAATGATGACTGCAATTTTAGCTCATTGTAATCATCCTGATCTTTAGCTAGAACTTAACCACTGGATCATGGATGTATTTGTTAGTTGATTATACCTTTTTTAGCAAATCTCATTGATTGTACTAATAGTGCTTAAGAATTATCTGATATATGCTTATTTCTTGATTTTGCATCTGCTGCCTTCTTATTCTTATTTGCATTTTGTTAGAGTTTCAGGAGCAGTTGTTTTTTGCTGCTTCCCATGAGTGCATATAGTTTCCTACTTGCTCTTTTCTGTCCTCTTAGGATATAATCTTAAGTTTTAGGTATGTCTTAAATGATCTTACAGTGAGATTGCACATATCTGGGTTAGACATATGGATGCATGCATGCATGTATGTGCTAATGAGATGACCTAAAGCCTCGTCTAAAACTTAATTTACATAACTAGTGCGGTAGTGCTACCAAGTAGTCTTAGATCTCTGAAACTTTTCTTTTCACTATATTGTGGTTCTTGTGATGTGTATTATGTGTATATGCATGTATGCATGATGCATGTGTGCGTGTGTGCATGTGCATATGCTGATGCACACGCGCACATGAGTATGCACCTTTTTACTTATTCATGGTGCTCTTACTCTTTCTTTGAGCCACTCCAAATTGTTCATATTAATTTTGCCACCTCCATCAGATCACAGGACTGCAAATTCACCTTCTTCAGTGTAGGGCTTGGAAGTTGTGGTAGCTTGGTCTTTTTACCTTTTTTTGTTTCTTTTTTTGCTATACAGTCTGTTTACCCTTTTAGTGGGTACGAACTATAATCCAAATTTAGATTAATGGTCATAGATTCTCTTCATTATCTTTCACCATTTCTTCATTTTTTATTTGAAAGTGTCATGTTTTAATAAGTAACTAAAGACTTGTTTAGACTCCATAGATAAAACTTTAAACACTTGTCTAAGGGCTTGGAGACAAACACTTTTAACTTTCAAGTCTAAAAAAATCTAGAAGTCTCTCCTGTTGTTGCTTAGAAAGTGGTCGCTTTAACGAGATTTTTTAAGGAAGTCTTTATCTTTGCATCCATGGATGAGGAAAATAGATTTCTTTTCTACTTGCTGGAGTGGTGGCTTCTTGTTTTCCAGGTATAGCTTCTCGTAGTCTCTGCAACAATGTTCAAGCATCTTGATACCGTATTACCATTATTCAGATGCATCTGTTTTCTTGGTAACTTTTGTGGGAGTGGAGAAAAGAGGAAATCCCCTTCAGATATAAGTTTCTTATCCACCACAAACTATAATTTCTCTAATTACTCAGGATATCAATAGCATTGCTATCGAGATATTAGTATATGCAGCGTAGTTCATTTTGTTTTGTACTTTTAAGCTCTTCCTTCTTGTCATTTAATGAAGTGCATTATTATTGTGCATCATGTTAAAGGAAGATATTTATTGTGTTGACATAACCTTCTCCAACCTAGAATTTCCTGGTTGCTGAGAGGTGGGAGATGCATGCTCATTAGTACTTGCATCATGGAAGCCCAAGAAACAAAATGTGGCCTGGTTTTACTGCTATACCTGTGATAACACTCGGTGTGAAACTTTTCATAGCAAAAGCAAAGACCCTTGATCAGAACTGGTGAATCCTCTACTACAGATGAAAATTAAGCCACTAGAAAAGAGCTGTTTTTGTTTTTTGTTACTTCTGCCTGACATCTAACTTCTGCTATAGCTGTACCCATAAAAGTTAAACCATAAAGTGCCAAACCAGAGCCTATTCTATCTTTCGACTAATTTCAAGTTTTCCTCTTTACATAAAAGCTTTCTCATTCTCTTCTATGCATGACAAGGTGGCACTGGAAATCTTCGAATTGGAGTGTTTTTTTAAGGGTCTACCTGGGTTTTGATAATCCCAAGATGAAAATCTGCATCATTCATCTTTTAATTATATTATTGATACTTGGAATTTTATATCATCATGGAAATATAGAACTATATTTCTTGTTTGTAAAGTTATTTTTTTGTATGTGGTGGCGGCGGCGGTGGTGGATGGGTGACCTGGTAGGGGGGAAGAGGCTGTCTATGTTCTGCATGATACTGAATGGGCACTGATACAACTTTAGATATGCTTGTAATTCTTAGGGTACACAACATGGCGAACACGCACTCAAGCTGGTGAATTTGAATGAAGGCCTGTACATTATCTACTTCCAGTCAACTCTTTCAGCTCTACAATCATTTTCTATAGGAGTGGCAATTATTCATACTGAGATTTCAGATCTCTATCCGAAGCTATAAAACCAAGATGAGTTCTCTGCAACTGTAACCAGTCTTTTTGCAACCGTGCTTTTGATGAACAGAAAAAATATAAAATACCCATACAGTGAGATAGATGTGTAGTGTTCTTTAACCCCCTTGTATTTTTCTGGTAAATGCTGTATACATTCATATATGAAAGGATTTATAGCGACATTTGCCTATCAGTCTTTTGCAATTTTAGACATCAGTGTAGCTCAATTTGCTGTAAGTATTTGGACTTCAATAAATCTGTTGCAGAATACACTGATACTTGGATCATCTCGTAAATTTCCTTTTCTCAGTGGTTTTTGGTTCCTGAGAAAATGCTGCGTCATCATCGAAGACTTATATAATGGTATCATTCCTGCTAATAATGGAGCAACTAACAAAGATAATTATGCTTCTTCAAGACTAGAAAGTGATCTCATTTATTCTAAGGTCTTGGCTTTCGATCATTGTTAGTTGTCTTTCAGTTGTAGAGAATCTAACGGTCATCTTTCATTGTTGAGTTGTCACTGTCTGTGGTGCTAGATTTTCCATTACAAGCAAAGCAGCAGAGATGCTAAATGCATGTGAAATCTTCTAGATTAAAATTACATGCAAGGGTTTATACGTCCGATTTTTTTTTTTTCTTTAGGCACATCATTTCCAATATATAAAACCTAGTATCTCAAAAAGATATTATATATAAAACTTTCGATTATTACTATTTACAGATTGATAACCTAATGAATCATGAACCTGATTGAATTAATTGAAGGACAGTTTTGTCCCCTAGTCTACATTTTTTAACTATTAAAAGGAGTGAATTGATGTTTTAATCACAATAGAATCTTTCTTTTGATCTTTTTTTTTTTTTTTTTTAATGTGAATAGGAGGAATCTTCTTTCTTTTAATCAATCTTCATTAGGTGCTCGGCTAAAAGAATGTTCTTCACCATCTTTATGTCTAATAAACATTCTACGTTTGCTTTTCGATTGGACTATTTAATGACATTATGAATCTATTCTTTGTTCATATTCTTGCCTCACCAGACATCACTAAAAGCCAAGCATGAGTTACAGAGGCTATTCGATTTGATCTCTACCACCGGTACCCAACATTCTTCGAGGATAGCTTATTGGCAACTGCTAAAATTGATACAAGAAGAAATCACGGACCTAGCATCCCATTGGCAGGCCCTTGTTCTTCACAAGTCCTTGCCTGGATATAAGTGGATGCTTACCCAAATGACACAGCTCTTCGCAGAAAAATGGAGCAAAACTACACGGCATATGGGCGGTCAGAGCATTAACCTCATAAACTACTATATCTTATCTCATTCACTCCAGCACCTTCGGATTAGAAATCTAAATTCTGCCCAAATCTTTTTAACTAATTTAGGTAAGATGCAGTTAGATTTACTTTTCGACCCAAATCCAAAAAGGGCACTGAACTGTTGTGGGCTTGAGCCATATCTAGGATACCCAAGCCACTTGCAACCCTGTGTTGTGCTGACAAAGTCGATGATCTTATTCAATACTCCACTCCATGTCAGAGATGCGTCTCCCACCACTGACGCCACTGCATAAAAGTAGTAAATCCTCTCCTGTGCTCCCACCCAACTTGCATAATGTTGAGTGGGCCACATGTGATTCATTGGCAGTTGCTGTGGATGCCGTCTCCTCTCTGCTGGTGAATAGGGGCTTAATGTAGTCCTTGATGGTCTCTGTGGCATCTTTCATTGTCTTCGTCACTTTTGAGCTCCTATAAAACAAACAGCCGGGCAACGACATTTGATCACGGCAGGGTTGGGGCAAGGAGAGACTAAAGATGATTCTCCTAAGCTTTGGGTGCAAGAAAAGGATCCATGCAGTGAATCGGGCAAAAAGATTTGCCCCTGGAGAGAGTGGAGTTACTCTTATGAAGGTGCGGTCTATGCCCATGAGACGAATGTTTTGGAAGTTAAGGTCACTGTGGAGGCTGTCCTTGAGGTCAAGAAGGAGTTCGGTGCGGTTTGGGTACGACCCAGAGAGCTACTTTCAGAACTTTGATGATGGCTACTTCATGTCCTGCTCGGTTCCTTTCAAGTAGGTGCTTCGTTAGTCTGATGAGAACTTGGTCTCTTGGCAGCTGATTGTTCGCCAATGCATTCTTGATGTGGTGGCAAAGGCTGTTTTAGGCCGTTAGCTATTGTATAAATATGCTCTCCTTCCATCTGCTTCCTTTTTTTTCCCTTCATAAATTCCAGAAAGTCTCAGACGGTAAGATTCTAAGGAGAGCAACCGTTGGTATCGACATCGATTTACTTCTCTAGCAGTTTGAATCACAATTTTAAGTACCCACCGCGTTTCTCGAGCACTGTCTGAATTATCCAAGTGGCTGTTGTTAGGCTTTAGTGTTTAAATCGGTCTTTTCGATTTAGCCATGATTTGCTCTCCCCGAAGTGGCAGATTTCGTCTCAAAAGGCCAGTTATATTTTCTTCTTTTCACCAAAATTTTGAAGGAAAGTCGAAGGGGAAAACTTACAGGGGTTTTATAATTTATGGATATTATTTATTAAATATTAAGAAGAAAAATGCCTGATTTGATTTTTAGGAATTATCGCCTTAATAGAGGTTTTTGATTTCAAAATCGTGATAAAGTTTGGTAACTTAAAATTTTTGAATTTTGAAATTTTAGTTCTTTTGTTTGTTTAATAATTATGTTAAAGGGAGAACATTAACGTAAAAAAAGAGTCAGAGTAAAATGGTAAAAGAGACAAACATGGATTTTAAAATACACTATTCAAAATAATATATATATATATATATATATATATATATATATATATATATATATATATATATATATATATATATATATATATATATATATATATATATATATATATATATATATTTCTAAAAAATTAATTTCGTGATTTAGAGGTTTCGTGACATTCTGCGGACGAAGGCATCTCCATACAACTGAAATTTTAAAAAATCACGCAACTTGAGTATATGATAAATTTTTGGTTCCTTTAAAACGTATATGGCAAATTTTGTTGACCAAAAAACTGATTTGAAGGGAGAATTCATTTCCATTCCGCGTCACCTCACCAAATAAGTTGGATGCAGGCAATAATTATACAGCCTACCAGTTACTGCAATGAAATTTCTTAGAAGGTTTTAGAAGATTCACATTAAATTCTTTTGCACCGTCCGATACTACTAAATAGTAGTATTGCATAAATTGTATTCAATAATTTTGTTTTTGACGCCCCTAAAAATGCCCTAATTGAACCATACTGGAAGATTACTAGCAAGTTTCAACCATATATCTAATGGAATGATGCCCAACCTGGCCGCCAAACAGCAACAGCATATGTGTGAATACGTATAAATCCCCGGGATAACCCAATGAGGACTTGAACATACTGAATTATTCTTGATGCTCTCATATTACATCTTGGATCTTTTACACCTGGTCCAGGATGTTCTTGAGGAAACATGACAGCCCCATCATCCATCCTGTCTTATTTTCTATTTTTTGATTTTTTTTTTTTTCCTTCGGCCTTCGCTATTTAAACCTTAGGTGAGAAATCTTACGCACCATAAAGGTGTGGACGGTGAGCACAAAACTACAAGCTACAGTGAAACAGGGCGCACAATGAGTACAAAAGTGCAGTCCAGCAAAATACATCCATCGGACAAGCTCTGCCTCTGTAGCAGTCAATGGGCGAGATTAGGACCACGACTCCTACTGGTTGGTGCAGCACTCATACAAGCATCCATCAAAGCTTGTCCGTGCATGATGGTGGAATTCTGTAGATAATTGTGATATGTTTATGGGGCATTGACGGTGCAAGCCATGCACCTACCTACATATTTATGGGACACTTGTCTATGGATAGATAATTGTGATATTTATGGTACATTGATGGTGCAAGCCATATAATCCTTAGAGGCCTACAGTTCCATGTGCAATGAATTGAACTAATCTTCTCATTTGACATGGCACAGGGATCCTCCCGTATGTTTGATGACGTGACTCTAAAGGAAAAAAAAAAAAACAAAATAAAACAAATACATTACTTTTTTTTTTTCCCTAATAAACAATACAGAGCTATGGATAGTATTCAAATTTTAAATTTAAAAAATATCTTATTAAGATGAATAGGCTTTTTTTTTTTCTTATTTAAAAACGGTTCTCTCGTGATCTTGCTAAGATTTTTGGATATTAGATTAATAGCTCTTGTTGCAGAATCTGGTTGACATCGGATCAAGCTGAAGTCGAGGAAGGCGAGGTCGCCGTCGGAGGCCTGCAAAATAAAGTTCCATCCAGAGTCGGTGATGGTGGTGGCTCCAGCAGGATCCTCCAACAATCAAGTCAGCTCTTCTGGCCAATAGAAATGGAGTGCTCAGAAAAGAGTTCGACAGAGTTTCAGAAAGGAGAAGAGAACTTAGAAAAAATGTATCTGGAAGGTTCATTTTTATAAACGGAGCTTGATTGATGGTGACGGCCATACCGTCCGATAGTGGACCGTTCAGAACTGCATGAAATTCGGTACGGAGAGAAAGGTGTCGTCAGACTGATAGTGACAGCCATAACCGTCCGGTAGTAGGTCGTTCGAGGCCGCATGAGATTTGCTACAGAGATAGGAGCATCGTCAGATTGATAGCGACCGTTTGTCGAGATTTAATAGCCGTAGTTCGGAGGAAGCATAGTTGGTTGGTGAAGAACTTTGACATATATCAATTCCAAAGAAGTTTGGACTTCTGAAGGGAATACATTTGAAGGAGATCATCTGAGAGGAATGCTAGCTAAAATCTGGAAGCAATCCGCTGAAGGAATCCGACTGAAAGAGGAGTCCGAAAGGAGTTCGGCTCCTAGAGGAGTTCGGTTGAAGGAGAAGTTCGGAAGGAGTTTGGCTCCTGAAGGAACTTGACTGAAAAAGAAATCTGGAAGGAGTTTGGCTCCTGTAGCAACTTGACTGAAGGAGGAGTCTGGAAGGAGCTTGGCTTCTGGAGGAATCTGACTGAAGGAGAAATTCATAAGGAGTTCGACTTCCGGAGGAGTTCGACTGAAAGAAAATTCTGGAAGGAGTTCAGCTCCTGAAGAAGTCCGACTGAAGGAGAAATTCGTAAGAAGTTTGGCTCTTGGAGGAGCTTGATTGAAGGAGAAATTCGAAAGAAATTCGGCTCCTGGAGGAATCTGACTGAAGGAGAAATTCGAAAGGAGTTCGGCTCCTGGAGGAGTCCGACTGAAGGAAAAATCCGTAAGGAGTTCGGTTCTTAGAGGAGTCCGACAGAAGGAGAAGTCCAGAAAGAGTTCAGCTCTTGGAGGAGTCCGGTCGAAGGAGAAGTCCAGAGGAGTTTGGCTCTTGGAGGAGCTCGATTGATGAAGAAGTAGTCCGGAAGGAGTTCGGTTGAAGTTTGAAAGGAGTTCGACTGAGATTCGACCGCTGGAGGAAGAATTTTCGATTGAAGCTCTTCCATGACTACCGGCTGCATTAGGCTAAGCATCAAACTGAATTTCGGCAGAAGCGGGGTTTATCCCTAATAATAGTCCCCCCCACTTTCGAGTTCAAAATTTGAAGGAAGGGTGTACAAAAAAGGCGACTACCAAAGTCCTCTTCAGGGCTCTGAACCAGTTCAGGTTGAAGCTCGAGGGAGATCTTATCTCCAACCAAGGTTGACGTTGAAGTTGAAGCATGGAAAAGATCTTGTCTCCAACCGAGGTTGATGTTGAAGTTGAAGCTCAGGATAGATTTTATCTCCAGCCAAGGTCAAAGGAGATCTTATCTCTTATTGACGTAGACTTTGAAGCTCGGAGGAGATCTTATCTCCAGCCGAGGTTGAAGGAGATCTTATCTTCTATTGACGTAGAAGCTCGAAGGAGATCTTGTCTTCAGGTGAGGTTGACGTTGAAGTTGAAGCTCGGGAGAGATCTTATCTCCAGCCAAGATTGAAGGAGATCTTATCTTCTGTTAATGTTGGTTGAAGCTCAGTGGAGATTTTTATCTCCAATCGAGGTTGAAGGAGATCTTATCTCCTATTGATGTAGACGTTGAAGCTTGGAAGAGATCTTATCTCCAGCCGAGGTTGAAGGAGATATTATCTTCTATTGACATTGCGGTTGAAGCTCGGGGGAGATTTTATTTCCAGCCGAGGTTGAAGGAGATCTTATCTTCTATTGATGTAGACGTTGAAGCTCGGGGGAGATCTTATCTCCAACCAAGATTGAAGGAGATCTTATCTCCTGTTGTTGTAGACATTGAAGCTCGAGGGAGATCTTATCTCCAGCTAAAGTTGATGTTGAAGTTGAAGCATGGGGGAGATCTTATCTTCAGCCAAGGTTGACATTGAAGTTGAAGCATGGGGGGATCTTATCTCCAGCCGAGGTTAAAGGAGATCTTATCTTCTATTGATGTTGAAGCTCGGAGAAGATATTATCTCTAGCCGAGATTGAAGGAGATCTTATCTCCTGTTGACGTAAACTTTGAAGCTCGAAAGAGATCTTATCTCCAGTCGAGGTTGAAGGAGATCTTATCTTCTGTTGACGTAAAAGCTCAGGGAAGATCTTATCTCCAATCGAGGTTGAAGAAGATCTTATCTTCTATTGACATTGACTTTGAAGCTCGGGGGAGATCTTATCTCCAACCGAGGTTGAAGGAGATCTTATCTTCTGTTAATATAGACTTTGAAGCTCGAGAGAGATCTTATCTCCAGTCGAGGTTGAAGGAGATCTTATCTTCTGTTGACGTAGATGTTGAAGCTCGAAAGAGATCTTATCTCCAGTCGAGGTTGAAGGAGATCTTATCTCCTTTTGATGTAGAAGCTCGGAAGAGATCTTATCTCCAGCCGAGGTTGAAGGAGATCTTATCTCCTATTGACGTAGATGTTGAAGCTTAGGGAAGATCTTATCTTCAGCCGAGGTTAAAGGAGATCTTATTTTTCTGTTGATATAGACGTTGAAGCTCGGGGAAGATCTTATCTCCTATTGACGTAGATTTTGAAGCTCGGGGGAGATCTTATCTCCAGCCGAGGTTGAAGGAGATCTTATCTCCTGTTGACATAGAAGCTCAAGAAAGATCTTATCTCCAAACCGAAGTTAAAGGAGATCTTATCTTCTATTGACGTTGAAGCTCGGGGGAGATTTTATCTCCAGCCGAGGTTGAAGGAGATCTTATCTCCCGTTGACGTAGACTTTGAAGCTTGGGGAAGATCTTATCTCCAGCCGAGGTTGAAGAAGATCTTATCTTCAGCCGAGGTTGAAGAAGATCTTATCTTCTGTTGATGTAGAAGCTCGAGGGAGATCTTATCTCCAGCTGAGGTTGAAGGAGATCTTATCTCTTATTGACGTAGATGTTGAAGTTCGGAAAAGATCTTATCTCCAACCGAGGTTGAAGGAGATCTTATCTCCTATTAACGTAGAAGCTCGGGGAAGATCTTATCTCCAATCGAGGTTGAAGGAGATCTTATCTACTACTGACGTTGACTTTGAAGCTCGGAGGAGATCTTATTTCCAACCGAGGTTGAAGGAGACCTTATCTTTTGTTGACGTAGACTTTGAAGCTCGGGATAGATCTTATCTCCAACCGATATTGAATGAGATCTTATCTCCTATTGATGTAGAAGCTTGGGAGAGATCTTATCTCCAATCGAGATTGAAGAAGATCTTATCTCCTATTGACGTAGACGTTGAAGCTCGAGGGAGATCTTATCTTCAATCGAGGTTTAAAGAGATCTTATCTCCTGTTGATGTAGAAGCTTGGAGGAGATCTTATTTTCAATCGAGGTTGAAGAAGATCTTATCTTCTGTTGACGTAGACGTTAAAGCTTGGGAGAGATCTTATCTCTAGTTGAGGTTGAAGAAAATTTTATCTCTTTTTGATGTAGACGTTGAAGTTCGGAAGAGATCTTATCTCTAGCCGAGATTGAAGGAGATCTTATCTCTTATTGTTGTCGGGCACAATGGGACCGTTATGGGGGCCTTTCCTCTCATTCTGTCTAAAATGAACGAGGTCTTCTGCTTTGCTTATGTTAGGATGAGGTTCACCTCCTGTTTCTAATGGGCTATGGGGGCACATAAGGGCTATTGTCATGACCTCTCCCCCCATTTCATCTAAAATGAACGAGGCCTTCGACTTTGCTCGCATTAGGATGAGGTTCTTCTCTTATTCCTAACAGACTGTGAGGGCACATAAGAGCTGTTGTCAGGACCTCTCTTTCTATCTCGTCTAAAATGAACGAGGCCTTCAACTTTGCTCGTGTTAGGATTAGGTTCTCCTCCTATTCCTAACGGACTGTGAGGGCACATAAGGGCCATTATCATGGCCTCTCCCCCTATCTCGTTTAAAATAAATGAGACCTTCAACTTATTTATATTAGGATGAGATTCTCCTCATGTTCCTAACATGACCGCTATTGATTATTTCTTTTCTATCATCAGATAGTTTCTGCACCGAGAAATAATAATGTTGAAATGGAAGAGTTTTATTGAAGAAAAATTACCAGCAGTACATTCTCAGATTCTCTGAGTTTTAAGATCGTGGGAGCGTTGTTCCTCCAAGCTTCTTTAGGCAATAAGTTTTAGGCCAGACAACCTTCTCTATTTCATATGGGCCTTCTCAATTCAGGACAAGCTTCCCCTGGCTCTGAGGCTGAGAGATGGCGGCTCGCTGAAGTACTAAGCCCCCCTAGAGATAGCGTTGATGATGCCGAGATGCGGCCGATCTCCTTATTGTTCCTTTCTTATTGGTGATTCTAGCTGCGGTAGTGCCATTGGCTTGCTTCAGGCCGATATCTGTGGAGTATTGAGGGGGGCGTAGTTATAAAACCTTCAGAAAGAAGAAATACTTTGCGCCCTTCTGTCGGAGCTTCTTTGATGATGAGCTCGAGGGGGAGTTCGGCCTTGCTTGCACTCGAAGAAAGTCTGTGAGCACGGTCGAACTTCATTCGGCCCTTTATCAGTCGTGGGTTTACTAGACTCGCCCGTCTGCCACTCTCCTATGGCCCTTTCATCTCTCAATTTGAAGGATTCTTTCACTCGAGCATATATTTCAACACAAACTAGCAGATTGGCAAAGTCCCTGGGGTACTTCTTCTTCAGAAAGAACAGCAAATCATTCTTCTGAAGGCTGCTCTTGAGTGCGGTCACCACAACTGACTGGTCCAGATTTCGGACCTTCAACGCAGTAGCATTAAACTGGGTGACATAAGCCCAGATGGATTCCTCCTTCTTGTGCTTGATGTTCATCAAAAAATCTGAACCTCGACGCGGATGTCGGTTGTTGACGAAGTGAGCCACAAACTGATGGCTCATCTGATAAAAAAAGAATATTATACCCGACTTCAACGTTGAGTACCAGTTTCTTGCTGCTTTCTTTAAGGTAAATGAAAAAGCTAAGCATAATATGGTGTCTAGTATGTAATGAAGCAGCATTATGATTCGGAAGGCTTTCAGATGATCGATCAGATCAAATGTTCCATCGTAGCTTTCGAATTAGGAGAGTTTGAAGTTCAGCGAAATAGACTCTTACATAATTCGAGGAGAAAAAGGGAGATCGGTGCAGACATCGTCATAGTGAGCTGGGGCGATATGGCCGAGCTTCTCAATCCATCGATCCATCCTCCATAGTTTCTAATCGAGGATATCAACTCGATAGCAGATCTTGAAAGGCTTCTGGCCATGAATGGGGGAAGGTCCCTTCTGGAGAAGAACTATGATCCAAGCAAGGATCCTCTACTCTCTGTTTCTTCTTTTCAGGGGCGACAGATATGCTAGCTTAAGTGCTCCTCCTTGGGATCGATTTCTGACATCTTGATGATGAATTTCCTGACAGAATCACCACCAGAGGTTGCCACATGATTTGCACCATCTTGATGAGGTTCTGAACTTGCTACATTAGTAGGTTGAACTGCTCTAAATCTACTATGGCCGTCGATGAAAAAGAAGGTTGAAATGCCGATGTTGGAGCTGAAACGGATGGATTTGGCTTAGATCTGACGACAGAAGCGGTAGATCTCATGTAGTTACCTTCTTTGGAGGTATTTCTTAGGATTGAGGGAGAGAATGGAGATGAACCTTGAAGAAGAAGGTCGGTAGGATCGACTGAGCATTTCTTTAAGAACAAGGATACTTCAGAAATAGAGGGCCCTTCCTCTAGCGTCAATTCTATTGTTGCAGAATCTAGTTGACGCTGGATCAAGCTGAAGTTGAGAAAGATGAGGTCACCATCGGAGGCCTACAAAATAAAGTTCCATCCGGAGTCGGTGGTGGTGGCTCTGGCAGGATCCTCTAACGATCAAGTCAGCTCTTCTGGCCAATAGAAATGGAGTGCTCAAGAAAGAGTTCGGCAGAGTTTCGAAAAGAAGAAGAGAGCTTAGAGAAAACGTATCTGGAGGATCCCTTTTTATAGACGAGCTTGATTGATGGTGATAGCTATACCGTTTGATAGTGGATCGCTCGGAGCCGCATGAAATTTGCTATGGAGAGAGGGGCATCGTCAGACTGATAATGACAGCCATGCCATCTGATAGTAGGCCGTTCGAGGTCGCATGGGATTTACTATAGAGAGAGGGGCATCGTCAGACTGATAGCGACCGTTCGTCGAGATTTAATAGCTGTAGTTCAGAGGAAGCATAGTTGGTTGGTGAAGAACTTTGACATATATCAATTTTAGAGGAGTTCGGACTTCTGAAGAGAATACGTTTGGAGGAGATCATCCGGAAGGAATGCTAACTGAAATTTGGAAGCAATCCGTTGGAGGAATTCGATTGAAGGAGGAGTCCGAAAGGAGTTCGGCTCTTGGAGGAGTTCGGCCGAAGAATTTCAGAAGAAGTTCGGCTCCTGGAGAAACTTGACTGAAGAAAAAATTCGGAAGAAGTTTGGCTCCTGTAAAAACTTTACTAAAAGAGGAGTCCGAAAGAAGTTCGGCTCCTGAAGGAATTCGACTGAAGGAGAAATTTGTAAGAAGTTCGGCTCCTAGAGGAGTCCGACTGAAGAATAATTTCGGAAAGAGTTCGACTCCTGGAGGAGTCCGACTGAAGGAGAAATTCATAAGAAATTCGGCTCATAGAGGAGCTTGATTGAAGAAAAAATTCGAAAGAAGTTTAGCTCCTAGATGAGTTCGACTGAAGGAGAAATCCGGAAAGAGTTCGACTTCTGGAGGAGTTCGACTGAAGGACAAATCTGTAAGGAGTTCGGCCCCTGGAGTTATGGAGTTCAGCTCCTGAAGGTGTCCGACTGAAGGAGAAATTCAGAAGGAGTTTGATTCTTGGAGGAGTCCAATTGAAGGAAAAATCTGTAAGAAGTTTGGCTCTTCGAGGAGTCCGACTGCAGAAGAAATTTGGAAGAAGTTCGGCTCCTAGAGGAACTTAGCCGAAGAAGAAGTTCAGAGGAGTACGACTCTTGAAGGAACCCAACTGATAAAGAAGTAGTCTGGAAGAAATTCGGTTGTAGTCCGAAAGAAGTTCGACTGAAATTCGATCGTTGGAGGGAGAATTCTCGATTGAAGCTCTTTCATGACTATCGACTGTATTAGGCTGAGCATGAGACTGAACTTTGGTAGGAGCGGGGTTTATCCCCAAGAATAGCTATTACTAAATTGATGGGTGGGGGGAGGAGAATTCACTTGTTTAGAGAAGAAGATCCTTTCTAATAAATTTGATGGAAGTTTCTTACCTCCTCTTATTCTATCATAAAAAAAAAAAAACAAACAAATATATTAAAATTTAAAATTACTATTTCATATAATATAAATTAATTTTGATGATTTAGCTCTTATAATATAAAATATTGAAATTGGAAGAGTGTGAAGATCTAAAGGACGAGCATGCCACATCGAAGGATAAATAGAGCATTCTCATGTAAGTCTTCTCTCTCATTCTTTTTTTTCCTACTATTTTTAAAAATTTAATTAATTTAAATATCAAAAAATTTTCATCAGAAAAATTTCAATTGAAGAGATCCATCCTGCAACAAAATCCGCGCAGCACGTTGAGAGAGGGCCGAGCTTATCATTTCCTTGGCAACAATCAATCTTCCTCTTTCCTCTGTCACGTGATTAAAGCCGTCTATGTTTTTCCCTCACGTACATGTCACGTGCATATGAGATAACCCTCCCTCTGCTCCCCTGCCCTGTTTTCCTTCGTCTTTATCCTTCTTCCCCATGCCTCTGCTTCACTTTCCCTGCTCCCAGCTCCGTCCTCCCCTCTCCTCCCCTTCTTATCCTCTCCTTCCCCTCTCCCGCCCGATCTGTTCTTATTCTTCTCGCCCCAAATGGAACCCCCAAAACCTCCCCGCGAGGGACCGGATCATAGACTTCGGCAAGCACAAGGGCCGAATGCTTGGCTCCCTCCCCTCCAACTACCTTCTCTGGGTCTCAAAGAATCTCCGCGCCCGCGACTTCGAGCACTGGGCGCGTCTCGCCGACGAGGTCCTTCACGACCCCATCTACCGCGACCGCATCGAGTGGGAGTCGGCGGAGCGCATCCTCAACGGCGACGGCCGCCGCTGCTCCTCCAAGTCGCCTGTCTCGGACCTCCTCGATATCAGCGAAAGGTTCGGGTGGGACAACGAGGATAAGGCCGGCTGGGCCCGCGTCGATTTCCAGCTCCTGGGGACCTCCGTGGGCGGAAGGATCCCCCGGGTCAATCAGGGCGGGCTGGGCAAACCGGAAGTTGTTCGGAGATCGAAGGAAGAGAGGAAAGATGGAGCTTTTAGTAGAGATTTGAAGGAAAAAGCAAGGGAACAGAAGAAATACGAAATCTCTAGTCGCGCTTCGAGGAGTGGCAAGATGGGTTCTTTGGAAGAGCAAATGAGGGTTTCGGGTGATTTTAGATCGGAGGGAGAGAAGGGTTCTTCGGGGAGGGATTGGAGATCGATGGAAGGGAGAAAAGATGGAATTTTTGGTGGAGATTTGGGGGTAAAGAGCGTGGGGATTGGAAGCAAGGAGGAGATGGGAGCTGGAATGCGTGATGGGAGCATAGGCAATGCAAGAAAGTTGGGATTTTTGAGCAAAGGCCATAAGTTTATAGGGGGAGAGGAGGAGAGAGAGGGGGATGAGGAGTTGATGGTGAGAGGTAGGAGAGCAGAGAGGAGGGTGAGAAGTAGGATGAAGAGGGAACAGCAGTTGGGGAATTTGAGGCAGGAAATGGGAGTGGAGGAAGGGAGTGGAAGAAGTGAAGGGGTTCTTGCTAAGAAGATTGAGGCTGCGGGGAGAGGGGTGTCGGCGAATCCATTTCCCGGCCGTGGAGCCCTTCTGGACAAGATCAACAAACAAAGAGATTGATCCAGTTTTCACATTGGATCGAGGCGTGCATTTGATTGCCTCGCTAACCGATTAGCCCGATTACATTTGCTTCTCATGTTGCATGCGCGCAGGGGGAGAGAGGGAGAGCTTTTGAGCCTTCTTCCTCCTCTTCTTCTTCTTTTTGTATAATTTGATAGGCCAGCATTGACACATGCAAGTAGTTCCGCCGTGCTTAGATTTTAATAATGTTAGATTCAGAAAATCATACAAAATCCAACTTAGATGAGAATTTTGCAAACAACGACCATTTTTTTTTTTCTTGAAATGTGGCGATAATTTATCTTTTCTTATTTTCGGAATTGTAATTCCGCGACTGCAAGTCATGCACACCGATCTATGTTATTTATGCTTCATTATCAATATGTGTGATTGTGTCTACAAAATCCCTGATGAAGACCTCTCATCTCTCCCTATAAAGGTCTTAACGTCCATCTTACAAATTACTGATAGTTGTTATCAGGTCCTGTGAAGCATTGGTTATTTTATCATCCCACGCATTTTATTGTATTGTAAACATGGGCCGGATGTGGGTTGTCCACAACCTCCTGAAGCATTCATGAACCTGGGTTTAGGTTTGTGTTCCCATTTTCAAGTTAAGTCGAGTTCACGCTGAGAACTTGAGGAGCATGATCCAACAAACGAACTTTCTTCGGATAAGATCATAAACCAAACCGACGCGTTCCTGATCCACTATCTGTAATTTATAACATGGCCCTCGACTCCTCAATCCAACTCGATCTATCCAAGTGACTCTTATAACGTAGTGCAACTCATGTTTCTAAACGGTGCAGCAGGTTGCTTTCTGTTTATATTCCAGTTTTTTTTTTTTTTTTTTTTTTGATGGAAGTCATTATTCATAAGAGAAGCTATTTACAATAGCAAAATAGAGCAGACCAGAAGTCTTCGAAAATAAAAGAAAAGGGCTTAAGGTGAGACAGGGGCTGAGACAGAGGTTGAAGACAAAGAAGCAGGGACTCTCCCCCGGTACGGAGAGGCGAGTTTGTCGCGAAGCTGAAGTGATCACCGTCGGAATCCTGCCTGCAGAGGCAACCCCAAGACTGGAAGATTTGTATTGCTCTCAGAAGTGTAGAGTGAATTAATTAATGCTTCTTCCTCAAAAAGATTCTCTCATTTCTTTCCTTCCAGAGTTCCCAGCACACGGCAACCAATAAGTGATCTCTGGCACGCATGCATGGTGGATGATAGTTCTTCGATCTCCAACGCGACTAAAGTGGAAATTTGCTGGTCAATCTTTCAACTTCTGCTGTATTTTGATCGTGGACCAGATACTTTTTGTGAAGGGACATTTGGTGAACAAATGACTCACCGTCTCACAGCTATTTCCACAGAGCGAGCAGCACACATTAGAAGATCATAAGAAGACTTGAACTTTCTCCAGGATGTCTGCTTGCCACACAACTTTGTAGTATGGACAACACAAACCTCCACTGTTTAGGAACCTGTAGAAAGGATCAACAGAGTATATATAATCCATTTGCTGTTTATATTCCAGGCATCGAGCTGCTTTCTGTTTCCATTTGCTATTCTTCTTTTTTTGTCAACCGATCTACATTCTACTTCTGTATCAAGATGCTCAAAGCTTCATGTACTCTTTCTTGCTTTTCTATCTCGGTTATTTCATTCTCATGTGGTTGCATTGCTGCTTGGCTGGTGGAGATTTCTCCTCTGCTCGCTGAGAAACATAGCTGCTGTTTTTTTATCTGAGCCTCTGTACTGTTCATGCCGGCATGCTGCTTCTCTTTTCTCGCTGATTTGGCTGATGAGTTTGGTCTGTCTTTGGCCTCCGGGCCTCTTACATTTGGATTATCTACTTTTGTATGTGCTTTATATTTTCTTTTACACCTTTCTCTTTGTTTCATGTACTTTATCCTGCATTCGCTTTTGGTCTTTTACCTTCTGGTCGCAACTTATGTTTTCTTCTTGAATGTCTACCGACTGCAAGGAATTTTGTAACTGTTCTTTACATATCAATAATATGGTTGTTCTCTTCTACCAAAAAAAAACTGTGCAGCAGGTGTGATAGGTCCAAACGAAGATGGTTTGGACCATTTAGATTTTGAGTTCCACTTGAATTGCCACAGATGAAAGTTTCAATGTAGCCCAACGCAGTTGCCAAAGTATTTTATAATACAACAAATAACTGGTCTATAAGCCTATTCCATCACGGATTTGCAGCACGACTGAATTGACATGGTTAAGCAATAACCAGCGTCCTAATTCCAAAGCATTTGACCGGAACAGGGACCTTAATGCATTATGGCTGAGAGAACGTTCCGTGAAAGAAATCAAACTAAAAAAATAATAAGTCAAAGTATCAAAGGGTATCTAGTTTGTTCACCTTTTTTATTTGTTACATTACCTCGTTGCCCGAGTCTCCATTTCCCCCGAATAGAAAACAAAGAGATTGAACTGAGATGAAGCAGGCGTGTTGTCATCGAGAAACCGAAGACATACGCCATCGCGAGGAAGAGGGGCGAAATTGGATGGCTCCTGGACTCTTGGGGGCCTTTAAGGGCCAGGTGGGTCGTTGTAGGGGTAAAAGCGTTGCCACGTTCGCTTCGGTACTTAGCCGAGCCGAGCGGAGCCTTATTCGCTCCGGTGCGCAACTCAACTTAGCTCAATGGCTCTTTATTTATTTTGGATAAATTTAAATATATATTTTTTTTCATCAGTCGTACTAACCGGGCCACCCCGATGATATTTTCATGCGAAGTGCAAGCGGGAGCGGGTGATGCCAAGTTTCGCGTTAAAAAAATATATTTTATACCTATTAATAAATTTTATCTTGTATCAATATTGGAAAGTAGGTAGTATTTTTTTTATTAAGCTACTCTAATTAAGAATGATAAAAATGGCTATGAGCTATCAATGGTGTTGCTGTTTTTTTATAAAAGAAAAAAAAATTTGTATATAAATAAGAACTGTACCATCTCAAAAATATATATAAAATAAATTTTTTTTTTCAATATGATATTAGGGCATCAGATTCTAATCCATGAATATCCAATCCTTCTTTCAATCCCTCATTCTTCTCTCCAATCCATCAACATCAAAATATAAAAATACAGACCACTGTCTGAATCCAATCAATCTCTTCTTGATCCACACTCAACATCCGCATGACCACCACCATTTATTGTCCACATCTATCGACCATGCTGCATCCATTGTCTACATGACTCACTATCCACCATTCGTACCAATAGTCTGTACCATATCCGATTCCTGCCACATTCGCTGTCTGCACGACCACCACCGAGCACCTCCTGCGCCTCCCGCATCCTACGAGATTGACGCTTGCCTCTTCCCCATCTCTTTGTTGCACCGCCTTGCCTTTCCTTCTTGGCATCACCTTGACTCAGACCCCGCACCCTTTATGGCACCGTTTGGCCGCACCCTCAGTGGCACCACCTGGCCGCTGTCCCTCTTCTTTTCCTCCATGATCATGAATTTTGCCCATGGTTCCCTTCCTTCCTTTTATAATTGATTTTTCATTTTTTTTGTTCCAAAAGAGAAAAGGGAATGAAAATCATAGAATCATCAAGTGATATTTTTTTAGCATTTTTAAAGATGTCACGTGGTTTCACCAAGGAGTTGGAGAAGGCAATAAGTAAGGTAGTGACTCGTGCCTCTAATTCTCAATCTGGGATAGATAATCTTTCTCTCAAGATCAATTTTGTTTGGCTGAATGGACCCCTCACTTATTTTTTATGGGCCAGAAATATGCGGCTGTTCATCAAAGCTCGCGGTTTGGAGGGTTTTTTTATCGGAGCTAAACCGCACAATGGGAGTCAGAAAATTTACTTATGATGGCCTGGCTAATCAACTTCATGGTGCTCTCTGTTTCTCATAGCATATCATTCTTTAAAATTGCCTAAGAAATTTGGAAGGCTACTGCCCGAACTTATTCTCAGCAAGGTAACATAGCCCAAGCTTTTAAGCTCAAACGTAAGGTCTGTACACTTAGACAGGATGAACTTTCTATCAATACTTATATGGTGGAACTTCAACATCTATAGTCAGAGCTGGATTTTTATTGCCTATTCAAGGCCTGTTATGTTAATAATGCCGTTGAGTTCAAAAAAATTACCGATGAGGAGCGAATCTTTAATTTTCTTGCCAGCCTTAATGAAGAATTCAATCCGATCAAAGTTCAAAGTTTGGATCGAAGTTCTGATCTACCTCTTCTTAATTAGGTTTTCTCACTAATTCTAAGTGAGAAGACTCGTCGACGTGTGATGATTGCCTCCTCTACCGATACAGTCCATTATACGATGGTTGCTCAGCCACAATCACAATCTCGCGATAGAGGTGATTGAGATATATGGATATGCTCATATTGCAACAAACCGAGATACGTTCGTGATACATACTGGTTGTTACATGGTCATCCTCCATCTAGCTAGGGTTGTGGTAAAGGAGGACGATGAGGTGGTGGGTGATTTGGAGGAGCAATCGGCCATGGTCAGGCTAATTTTTCTGAGGTTCATGATGTTACTTTATTTATTTCAACTCCTTCATCTATCATGACTTCATCTATTCAGTTTCTCTGTCTCCTACTCCATCTATTGATACTGGAGGTTCTTTGTCTATCAAGGAACTGCATCCCCTACATCACATTCTGGCTAGGCTGAACACTTTTTCTAGTAATACTTCTTCATCTGCTATAGGTTTGCTTAGTGATTCTTTCGGTCTTTCTTCTATTTTTTATTCCTATTTTGTACAATCTAATTTTTCTTGCATTAGTTCTTATACTTCTGATAGAGATAGTGCATTTATTATCTTATATACTTTCCAACATTGGATCCTAGGCTCAAGAGCTACTAGTTATATGACAGGACAATCTAGGTTGTTTGTGTTATATTCATCTTGCTCTGATCAGGATAAAGCTGGTATAGCTAATGGATCCTTCTCCACCATATCAAGAAAAGATTCTGTCAACTGTACACCGACCATAATATTGTCTTCAGTTTTATATATTCCTAGTTTTTCTATAAATCTCCTCTCTATTAGCTCCATTGCAACTACTTTAAATTGCAAAGTCATATTTTTTTTCCATCTATTGTATCTTCCATAGGGGAGATGATTGGATATAGTAAAATACACGATGGGCTTTATTATCTGAGTGAAAAATGATAGAAAGATAATCTAGAGATTGGCTTGGTTGTATCTTCTTTCGAGAATGCTATGTATGAACTCCAGTTACAACATCGCAGGCTTGGACATCTTTCTTTCTCTGTATTAGCAAGACTCTTCCCTAATTTATATAATATTTGTGACAAGCATAAATTAGTTTGTGATGTGTGTGAATTTGCGAAACACACATGAACTATCTTTTCTATTTTTGGCACTCGAAGTATTAAGATCTTTGATGTTATTCACTCTAATATATGGGGACTATGTAGTACTATTTCTCTTCCTAGATATTGATATTTTATCACATTTATTAATTGTCATTGTAGAGTGACTTAGGTCTATCTATTAAAGATAAAGGATGAGATTCTCAGGTGCTTCAAGGAGTTTCATAAGTTTGTAAATACTTAGTTTAATGCCATAATCAAAATTTTGAGACCAGATAATAGCACTGAGTACATAAATAAGGAGTTTCGTAAATATTTAGCTATTCATAGGATTGTCCATCAAACTACATGTGTCGATACACCTGCTTAGAATGGAACTGCTGAACGTAAAAATCAATACTTATTGGAAGTAGTTCGATCTTTATCCTTCACTATGAGGGTTCCTAAGTTTCTTTGGGATGAGGCGGTTCTTACCATAGCCTATCTTATTAACTACATTGCCTCTTCGAGCTTTACACTACCGCACGCTACTTGAGTGCTTATAAAAGATGTCTTCTTTTGTTGTGCCTCCTCGAGTATTTAAATATGTGTGCTTTGTTCGAGATCATCGATCTATAATTGGTAAACTTGATCCTCAGATCTCAAGTATGTATTCATTGCCTATTCTGCCACTCAGAAGGGATATAAATGCTATTACCCTCCTGAGCGGCGTATATTGGTCAGTATGAATATGATATTCAGGAAATCTGAGGCATTCTTTAGCAGTGATCCTGTAAATATGCCTACTAATCAACCTACCATTGTATCCAACTTTCTCTTTTCTCCTAGTGTTTCATCTAATTTCACCGACCATGAGGGGGAGTCTAAGGAGCAAGAGCAGTTTGATAGTAATTCTGATCGACAGAGGGAGTAGCAGTCTTCTTCATATGTTACTGAGTCTGGTATGCATTCTCCTACCATCCAACAGTCTTCTTCAAAGTCGGTTCCAGTATCTTCCTCCTCCAATGATAATGGTAGTCATATTCTTTTGACTAATTTACATCTTCCTATTGCTCATAGAAAAGCTTCTCATCCATTTATTATTCTTTCTCATTACTATCACGATATTGCTGATTTTGTTTCCTATTAATCTCTTTCATTTTCATATAGATCTTTTATTGCATCTCTAACTTTTATCTCTATTCCCTCGCACTGGAAGGATACTATGGCAGACCCAAAATGGAAGGAGGCAATGGTTCAGGAGATGAAGGCTTTGACCAAGAACAATACATGGGAGCTTGTTTCATTACCTACTAGAAAATAGGCTATCAATTACAGATGGATTTTTACTGTAAAACAAACTCCGGAGGGGACTATTGATAACTATAAAGCATGATTGATAGTAAAAGGTTAGATATATGGAATAGACTATGATGAAACCTTTGCTCCAGTTGCAAAGATTAACTCAACGAGGATCCTTATTTTTTGTGCTGTTAATCTTGGCTAGAGTCTTTCTCAATTAAATGTTAAGAACATATTTTTACATGGGAATCTTCAGAAAGAGGTGTACATGAAAATTTCTTTAGATTTCTCTGGTGCTGCAATTACTAAAAAGGTGTGTTAGCTATGTTGCTTGCTTTATGGCTTGAAACAGTCATCTAAAACCTAGTTGATCGATTCCGATGCATAGTATTGGAGATGGGTTATTAGCAAAGTAAAACCAATCACACTATATTTTTTTAGCATAATAGTGGAAAGGTTGCAGTTTTAATAGTATATGTTGATGATATAATTCTGACGGACGATGATCTTCTAGAGATTGATCGTCTAAAGACTCATTTAGCTCAAATATTTAAAATTAAGGATCTTGGTCCTTTGTGATACTTTCTTGGGATTGAAGTTGCTAGATCATCTCAAGGCATTTTTCTTTCTCAATGAAAGTATACACTTAATTTACGGACGAAAATAGGCATGTTGAGTTATAGACCTGCAGCTACTCCTATTAAGCAAAACTATCATCTCATGGCAGATGATGGTACTCTAGTTGATCGAAAGAGATATCAGTGTCTGGTGGGATGGCTAATTTATTTTCCTCATACTCATCCCAACATCTTCTTTGCTGTTAGTGTCATGAGTCAGTATGTGCACGATCCTTGTGGGTAGCATCAGGAAGCTGCCTATCGGATTGTACATTATCTTACCTAGACATGGCCTTCTATTTTCTTATCATAAACACCTTAAGATCGAGGGATATATTAATGCTGACTGGGCTGGTGCTTTGAATGATAGAAAGTCCATCTCATACTATTGTACTTTCTTGGATGACAATTATTGACGCAGAAACTGGTCGTTGCCGGAGTCCGCTGGAGTTGAGGCTGATGAGGTTGCCATCGGAGACCTGCAAAATAAAGTTCCATCCAAAGCTGGTGGGGGGTGGCTCTGGTAGGACCCTCCGACGATCAAGTCAGCTCTGGTCAACAGAAATGAAGTGCTCGGAATGAGTTCCGAAGCTTGAAGAAGAAGAGGAGAGCTTAGAGATCAGAGAGATTAGCATATCTGGAGGATCTCTTTTATAGCGGAGCTTGATGGTGATGGCTGCAACCGCGTGCTGGCGAGCCGCTCGAGATTCAACGGAGTCAGTCTCTCGGGGAGGTGCCATATGCGGCGGGGTTGGTGGTGACATCTGCAGCCGTATGCTGGTGGGTCGTGGGCCGCATGGAGTTCGATACGGAGAGGAAGGCGTTGTTAGATGGTTGGTGATAGCCATACTGGCAAGTCATGGGCCGCATGAGAGAGTGGCATCGCCAGTAGTGGTGGCCATACCGTCCAGTCTCGTTGTTCATCCAGAGAAGTTCGGACTTGTAGGAGAGTTCGGTCGAAGAGAAAGCTTGAGAGCAGCTTGACCGTAGAGGAGTTCAGAGGAGCTCGACCGACTGAAGGGATGATCGCTTGGGGAGTTCGGCCGAGGGACGACCGCTGAGGAGTTCGAATGCTGGGGGATTCTATTAAAGCCCAGCCGCTTGGAGTCCAAGAGACTCGACCGCTAAGCAGTTCGGTCGATTGAATGGGTTAGAAGAAGCTCGGACGCTAGGAGTTCGAGGAGCTCGGCCACAAAAGAGTTCGAAGGAGCTCGGCAGCTAAGTAGCTTGATCGACTGAATGGATTAGAAGAAGCTCGATCGTCGGAGGCTCGACTGAAATCCATCTGCTGAAGCTCTTCTGCGGCTACTGGTTGCATTAGGCTGAGTATCGAGCTAGACTTCGATGGGAGCGAAATTTATCCCCAACACTAGCCCCTCCACTTTCGAGTTCGAAAATTGAAGGAAGGGAGTGCAGGAAAGGTGACTGTCGAAGTCTTCCTCTGAGCTCCTTGATGGTCTAGGTCGAAGCTCGGGGAAGATCCCACCTCCAGCCGAGGTTGAGGGGGCTTCGTCCACTGCGATCGAAGACGGAGGTTGCGCTCCTTAGGGGTGACATTGTCTCCTACAGTCGAGGTCGGTGCGGGCGCTCGGAAGGGGTCTGATCTCCAACTGGGGTTGCCTCCGATCTTATTCTTAGCCGAGGTTGGCACGGACACTCGGAAGATTGCTTATCTCTATTCGAGGCTTCTCGGGTGCTCTGGCTGAGGTTGTCGCGGGCCTTACCCATAGCCGAGGTTTCTTGAGTGCTCTGGCCGAGGTTGTCCCAGGCCTTATCTCTATCCGAGGCTTCTCGAGTGCTCTGGATCGAGGTTGTCGTGGGCCTTACCCATAGCCGAGGTTTCTTGGGTGCTCTGGCCGAGGTTGTCCCAAGCCTTATCTCTATCTGAGGTTGTTGCTCGTGTGTTGTCAACGGTCGCTCGGGAGAGATCTTATCTCTAGCCGACGTTGACGGAGATTCTGTTTCCTGCGGACTTCGGAGCTCAGACTTGGACTTTGCTCATGCTAGGATGAGGTTCTCCTCCTGCTCCTAACGGGTTGTGGGGGCACATTCAGACCATCGTCCGTCTCCCCCCATCTCGTCTAAGGTGGACGAGGCCTTGGACTTTGCTCGCGTTAGGAATGAGGTTCTCCTCCTATTCCTAATGGGCTGTGGGGGCACATTCGGACCGTCATCCATCTCCCCCCATCTCATCCTTTGTGAACGAGGCCTTCGACTTTGCTCGCATTAGGATGAGGATTCTCCTCCTGTTCTTAATGGGCTGTGGGGGCACATACGGACCGTCGTCCACGTCTCTCCCTCCGTCTCGTCCTTTATGAACGAGGCCTTCGACTTTACTCGCATTAGGATGAGGTTCTCCTCCTGTTCCTAACGGGCTGTGGGGGTACATTCAGATCATCGTCCGTCTCCCCCTATCTCATCTAAGGTGGACGAGGCCTTGGACTTTGCTCGTGTTAGGATGAGGTTTTCCTCCTATTCCTAACGGACTGTGGGGGCACATTCGAACCGTCGTCCGTCTCCCCCCGTCTCCCCCCGTCTCGTCCTTTGTGAATGAGGCCTTCGACTTTGCTCGTGCATTAGGACGAGGTTCTCCTCCTGTTCCTAACCGAGGTTGTCAACGGTCGTTCGGGAGAGATCTTATCTTTAGTCGAGGTTGTCGCTCGCGTTAGGACGAGGTTCTCCTCCAGTTCCTAACCGAGGTTGTCAACGATCGCTCGAAAGAGATCTTATCTCTGGCCGAGGTTAATAGTCGGGAGAGATCTTATCTCTGGCCGAATTTCTTGGGAGAGATCTTATCTCTAGCCGAGGTGGATGCTCACGTTAGGACGAGGTTCTCCTCCTGTTCCTAATGGGCCTACGATCGCTCAGGAGAGATCTTATCTTTAGCCGAGATTGATGCTCGCGTTAGGACGAGGTTCTCCTTCTGTTCCTAACCGAGGTTGTCCATGGTCGCTCGGAAGAGATCTTATCTCTAGCTGAGGTTGATGCTTGCGTTAGGATGAGATTTTCTCCTTCCTAATGGGCCCATGATGATCGCTCGAGAGAGATCTTATCTCTAGCCGAGGTTGATGCTCACGTTAAAATGAGGTTCTCCTTCTGTTCCTAATCGAGGTTGTCCACGATCGCTCGGGAGAGATCTTATCTCTGGTCGAGGTTATCAACGGTCGCTTGGGAGAGATCTTATCTCTAATCGAGATTGATGCTCGCGTTAGGATGAGGTTCTCCTCCTGTTCCTAACGGGCCTACGGTCGCTCGGGAGAGATCTTATATCTAGCCGAGGTTGACTCGGTCACTCGGAAGAGATCTTATCTCTAGTCGGGGTTGATGCTCGTATTAGGACGAGGTTCTCCTTCCGTTCCTAACCGAGGTTGTCCACGGTCGCTCGGGAGAGATCTTATCTCTAATCGAGGTTATCCACGATCGCTCGGAAGAGATCTTATCTCTAGCTGAGGTTGTCAACGGTCACTCGGGAGAGATCTTATCTCTGGCCGAGGTTGTTGCTCGTGTTAGGACGAGGTTCTCCTCCTGTTCTTAACACGGCAATTATTGACTGCTTGTTTTCTGTCATCGCATAATTTTTGCATCCAGAAATAATATTATCAAAAGGAAAGAATTTTATTGAAAGGAAGTTACTAGCAGCGCATCCCCAAATTTTGTATCTCAAGGTCGTGGTAGCGTTGTTCCTCCGCATTTCTTCGACAATAAGTTCCGGGGTGGATGACCTCCTCATGCTGGCCTCCTCAATTTGGTGCAAGCTCTTATCGCTGGGAGACGACGAATCATTGATGCACCGAGATCCTCCCAGGGGCAATGTGGATGACGCCGTAAGGTGGTCGACCTTCTTGCGGTCTCTGGCTATGGCAGCGTCGAGCTCTTTGCCGTCTCTGGCTATGGCAACGCCCTTAGCCGATCTTTTCCTTCTTCAGATTGGTGCCGGAGGAATTTACCCAGCCGCCCCTTTTTGATGAGCTCCTCAATTTCGTCTCGAAGTTGGATGCATTCCTCGATGTCGTGGCCGTGGTCGTGATGGTAGAGGTGGTACTTACTTCGATCGTGCGTGTTTGGGGGAGACCGTAGTCCTCCTGACCTTGGGAGCTCTTTCTTAACCTCCGTGAGAATTCGAGTTCGAGGGGCGTTGAGGGGGGCGTAGTCGCGGAATCTTTCGGAAGAAGAACCTCTTCGCATCCTTCTGTCGGGGCTTCCTTGATGGCGAGCTCGAAAAGTTCGGTCCTTGCCTGCGCTGTAGAGGTCATAAGCGCGGAGTCTTCGCTTGCCCTGGGGCGGTCGCAAGTACGGCCGAACTTCGTCTCATCTCCTATGAAATCTTTGCAGGGGGCTTCCTTGGTGACATACTCGAGCGGGGGTTCGGCCTCACTTGTGCCAAACTTCATTTCGATGATGAGCTTCGAGGTGAAGTTTGGCCTCACCTATGCTGGACTTCATTCCATGGGAGAACTTCGTCCCATCCTCGCTTGCGTCGAACTTCATTCCGCTTTTCCGTGAAACCCTCTACGGGCGGACTTCCTGCTTCTTTTGAGCTCGGCTTTCCTCGCACCGAACTTCACTCTGCTTTCCTGCGTGACCCTCCACGGAAGAACTTGCTTGATGACGAGCTCGAGGGGGAGCTCGGCTTTTCTCATGCCGAACTTCATTCTGCTTTTCCACTCGCACCGAACTTTATTTCGCTTTCCCGCGAAACCCTCCACGAGAGAACTTCATGCCCCTTTATCGGGGCTTCCTCGATGACAAACTTCATGCCCCTTCAGTTTTGCCGAACTTCGTTCCGACCTCCTTGGGAAACCTTTTGCGGGAGAACTTCTGCTCTCCGTTTCTCCTTCCTAAGGGCGATTGGTACGCTGGCCCTGGTACTCTTCCTTGGGGTCGATTTTCGACGTTCCAATTGTGGGTTTCCTGATGGAGTCACCACCGGAGGCTGCTGTATAGCCTGTAATGCCTCCGTGAGGCCATGGACCTATCGGACAAGTATGTTGAACTGCTCTACACCCACCATAGGTACAGGTGGAACCTGAGCTGCTAGGACTAAAGCAGGAACAAACGGATCTGGATGGGATCGGGCCGTGAAGGCCGACGAGCGTCGTGTCGAAGCTCTCCTCGAAGGCATTTTCTCTTCGAGAGAGAAAAAGGAGATCTCCGGAGAGGGAAGAGAAAAATCGTCGAGCACTCCTTTAAGAACAAGGAAACCACAAGATCGGAGGTTCAAGCCCTCCTTCTAGCGCCAATCTATTGATGCAGAAATTGATCATCGTCGGAGTCCGCTGGAGTTGAGGCCGATGAGGTCGCCACCGGGGATCTGCAAAATAAAGTTCCGTCCGGAGTCGGTGGGGGGTGGCTCCAGCAGGACCCTCCGACGATCAAGTCAGCTTTGGCCAACAGGAATGGAGTGCTCGGAATGAGTTCCGAAGCTTGAAGAAGAAGAGGAGAGTTTAGAGATTAGAGAGATTAGCGTATCTGGAGGATCCCTTTTATAGCGGAGCTTGATGGTGATGGCTGCAGCCGTGTGCTGGCGGGCCGCTTGAGGTTCGACGGAGTCAGTCTCTCGGGAAGGTGCCATATGCGGCGGGGTTGGTGGTGACAGCTGCAGCCATATGCTGGCGGGTCGTGAGCCGCATGGAGTTCGATACGGAGAGGAAGGCATTGTCAGACGGTTGGTGACAGCCATACTGACAAGTCGTGGATCGTATGAGAGAGTGACGTCACCAGTAGTGGCGGCCATACCGTCCAGTCTCGTTGTTTATCCAGAGGAGTTCGGAGGAGCTCGACCGACTGAAGGGACGATCGCTTGGGGAGTTCGGCCGAGGGACGACCGCTGAGGAGTTCGGGCATTGGGGGATTCTGTTAAAGTCCGATCGCTTGAAGTCCAAGGGGCTCTGCCGCTAAGTAGTTCGACCGGCTAAACGGGTTCGAAGGAGCTCGGACGCTAGGAGTTCGAGGAGCTCGACCGCAGAGAAGTCTGAAGGAGCTCGGCAGCTAAGTAGCTTGGTCGGCTGAACGGGTTAGAAGAAGCTCGGACGCTAGGAGTTCGAGGAGCTCGACTGTAGAGAAGTTCGAAGGAGCTCGACAGCTAAGTAGCTTGGCCGACTGAACAAATTAGAAAAAGCTCGGACACTAGGAGTTCGAGGAGCTCGGCCGCAGAGGAGTCCGAAGGAGCTTGGCAGCTAAGTAGCTTGATCGACTGAACGGGTTAGAAGAAGCTCGACCATCGGGGGCTCGGCTGAAGTCCGTCTGCTGAAGCTCTTTTGCGGCTACTGATTGCATTAGGCTGAGCATCGAGCTAGACTTCGACGGGAGTGGGATTTATCCCCAACAGCAATTTTGTGACATGGCGCAGCAAGAAGTAGGATATGGTTGCTTGTTTCAGTATAGAAGCTGAATATATGGCCTTAGCCCAAGGGATCTGTAAAATTATGTGGTTAAAGCAACTACTGACTATGTTGCATCTTTTTCGGCCTTCTCCTATGCTTTTTTTTCTATGACAATAAGGCAGTCATTAATATTGCTAATAATCCTATTCAACACGATCGAACAAAGCATGTCGAGGTTGACCGATATTTTACTAAAGAAAAGTAAGATCAGTGAGTTATCTACCTTTTTTTTGTTAAATTCTCTGAACAACTAGTTGATATTTATACGAAAGGATCTAACACTTTAGTTTTTATATTTATTTATAATAAAATGGAACTTCATAATATCTTCGTCCCACCTTGAGGTAGAGTGTTGGAAAGTAGGTAGTATTTTCTTATTTAGCTACTCTAATTAGAGATGATAAAGATAGCTATGAGCTATCAATAATGTTGCTATTTCCTTATAAAAGAGAAGAAAGTTTGTATATAATGGAGTATGCTCCATTCCAAAAATATACAGAAAATAAAATCCTTCTTTCAACAATCAATTACTTATTTAAATTAGATATTATTCATACATTAAATAGATTTTGGATAAGCAAAGAAATAACTCCTATTTATCTAATTTAAGATGGATGTTAAGATTATAGCTTTGTGAGCTAAGTATAATAAGATGTGAAAATGGTTCTTGATTGATATGACTCTTCACTGTCGCATTCCAAAGTGATTATTGCTTCTCGCATAAATTTCAAGACGTAACCTTATGGTAAAAATAAGGTAATCATGCAGAAATCTCGTTGACATCTTCGCTTATTTAATACAAAACAACACTTGCAACATATTACCAGGGGCTCCCTTCCAAAGAACATATGACCAGGGGCAAGACACCTTTGAGGTAGTAGGTATTGTGACTTATGTACTAATAAAGAAAATGAGCTAAGCAATACAAAGTTTGGAGAACGTTTTAGGCAAAAAAAAAAAAAAAAAAAAAAAAAAAGAAGAAGAAGAAAAAACTCTCAAAGTTCGGGCTTGGAGCCCTCTTACAAAATAGAGCAACTAGCGTTACTATTATTATTATTTTTTTAAAGAGAGCAAAAAGCCATGGTAAGATAGCAAACTTTATTTTTCTTAGTTTCCTGTGGCTTGCGCTAATTGTA
The DNA here is from genome assembly GCA_006176705.1 of Cocos nucifera. Taxonomy (NCBI): domain Eukaryota; kingdom Viridiplantae; phylum Streptophyta; class Magnoliopsida; order Arecales; family Arecaceae; genus Cocos; species Cocos nucifera. Next base: position 1,128,009 of record QRFJ01000026.1, on the reverse strand, counting down.
GCCCATGGGGTATAGACGTAAATAGGGAAAACTATGGGGATAGGACTTGTAAATTGTCAACAATTTTTTTAAAAATATATATGTAATAAAAAATTGACCTAAATTGGTCGGCTTGGCTGCTGTGATGGGATTTAGAGCGCCGTACCGGTGGGCATATTTCATCGCCACCTCGCCCTCGCGGCAGCCCACAAAAAGCCGCCTCTTCTCCGTCTCTCCCCTCGCCGTCGTCTCCGCTTATTAGAATTCGCTCCCGTCTTCCCCTCGCGAGGTAAGAACTCCGTGAACCCTCCCCGATTTGGGCTTTCGATTCGCCTTTTCTAGACGTCTTTCTTACCCTTTTTATGGATTCGATCGCGGTCGGGGTGGCCTTTTGGTGTCCTTAACTTTTTGGATAAGAATCCGTGAAAAACCTAGCTCGATGCTGGCTTCTTTTCTTTTCCCTCGCTTCGAGCCGGTAGTAACCGGAGAAACTTCTCATTCTTTCCCTTGTTCTCTGATGGTTGGAACGGGTAGGATATAAAGGAATCGTTTTGATTGATTTGGATATCGATTTCGTGCATGCTATGTGTTGTTGTGGGCTCTTCTCTGGCGTGTAGGTAATTGACATGGATTCGAGTATTCTCTTTTTCTCGCTTTTTAATTATATGTACGGAATCTGGGGGTTGTTAATTAGAGAATCTTGAGTTCAGTTGCTTCTTGATGTCTGCTTGTAAGGAGCACGGAGTTATTTTTGAAATCTTTGGGTTGGTCTGGTGTTGAATTTCAGGAGTATAGTTTCGTACGCTGTTGTTTCCGCATCATGCTAATAGAGCTAGATTCTAGGTGGCAGAAAGATTTTGTCTCTTCATTTTTGTTATCATGACTTTTTTTTTCCCCAGTTGAGGGAACTGATGATAATTCCCTGGTTGCATGGGCTTATACTGCAGAACCAATTGAGATCTTTCTAGGTTTCACTGCAAGCTCCTTTCCTTCCCAAAGTTGCTTCTGGGCAGGCATCTGACACCAGTTTAGAGGTTTATGTCAGGTCAATGGTCTGTCATATTACATTTTCACACTTCAGGGGATCATGCCTTCATAGATAAAGCAAACCCCATAGAGATAACTATGGAAGATTGATCATGGTAATTATCGTCGTTTGTAAAGTATGATGTTTTGAATAGGGAAAATCCTTTAGTTTGCTAGCGGTTAGACTTCTTCACCAGTCCACCTTTTGCAACTAGGAAAATCATTTTTGTACGTCCATAACCTTTCTTTCTGGTGGAATACTGTCGAGCTTAGTCATCATGTAGATTGTTTTTAAGTGTTTTGAATGTACTTGGCATGTATAGTGTGGATCTTTATCAGGTTGTTATGTATCTTATCTATATCCTTACCTTCTTATTCTTGTAAACTGTAATGGCGGTGCCAATCAAACACAGAATCATTTTATCTATATCTTTGCTTTCATTGTTTTTGCAACTTCATCTTTTTAGTAGAGACTTAATGTATCTCCATCTTTTTCCTGTGCATAGGTTTCAAGGAGCAAAAGTTGCTCAGCTAAAGTGAAAACATAAAAGGAAAGAGGCTCAAGAATATTTTTCTTAAGAACAGACATTTCAGAAGATATCCTACATATGGAAAGGAATGGAAACACACCCAGTGAAGAATTTTAAGGTGAAACAGTTTTGCAGCAGTGGAAATTCCGAAGTTATGTCATCATCTCTACCTGTGCTACCTGCTCCCTTGGAAGAGAAGTTTCCGAAACTGCCAGATTCCCAACCGGTTTTGATGGAGAGGGAGCTAAGAAGCACTTCAATTATCCCCCATCATGCTCCTTTTGTCTCCAACAGTGCAGTTGTTGGACCTTTGTACTCATCAGCTTCAGGGTTCTCATCAGATCTTCATTTCTCTTCTATGTCACCTAATGAGAGGCACCACAATGGTGCTTCATTTGTTTCTCGATCACCAAATGTTGGTCTATCTTTTCCTTCAACTCCTTCACATTCAAGGTCATTCTGTCCTACAACAAGTAATCACCCCAGAGAATCCACTGAAGTGCCCTGGTGTCCAGAACCAATTCACAGCATGCTTGATTATTCAGATAATATTGCTGCTAACAACAATCAGATCCAGAACAGTTGTGATGTGGCCTCGGGTGACCTTGCTAAGCAAAATGAGTGGTGGACAGATTTAATGAATGATGATTGGAAGGATATTCTCAATGAAACGGGTGCTCCTGAATGTCAGCCAAAGGTATTACGTTCAATAAACTGGAACTTTTAAGCATACCACATTCCTGATATTGTCCAAGAATTTTATTAGATCTGATTTTTTTTGTTCTACCATAAGATGGCCACCACTTTGTGGCTTGTAATATGTTAGAAGTCTTGCAGACTGCAGACTTACCAAAGTCTTGCAGAATTCAGACTCTTCTAATCAGTTATTGAAACTCATACGAGTCCTTGGTAGCCATGATTTGAATCTTTAAATGAATACAATAATTTATTGATTTCTGATAATTAATTTATTGAATAATTTATTAATTATTCATATAATTAATTTGTATAACTCTTCAAGCTATTGAACTTCCATAACACATTACAATATCTTACAATTAAATGATTAGGCCGTTAATCAATTGGCATTTTTGGTGGCACTCAAATTCAGAAATTGATATATGTTCTTTCAACTGATTTATATCATTAAATTTTGTAGTAGTTCAATTGTTTGGTCATGTGCTTGGCTCATCATCTTCTTGTTTCTTTGTTGTCATATAGGCTGTGCAACCAGCAACCCAAGCAACCCCAAGTATATCAGTTCACCAGGTGAAAATCCATCAATCTGTTCCGTCTCCCTCTGGAGAGCTTTGTGGAGTCTCTAATTCCTCCTCCGCTGCCAATGCTGCTGCAGCCAAGCTACGTATGAGGTGGACTCCAGAGCTGCATGAATGCTTTGTAGATGCTGTGAACCAGCTTGGTGGTAGTGAAAGTAGGTTACACTCTACTTTGAGATTCATTTTTTTTCTGTCAACAATTATCTCATGACTTGAAACTGTTTTTATGCCTTCAGAGGCTACACCTAAAGGTGTGCTTAAACTCATGAAAGTGGAAGGTTTGACCATATACCATGTGAAAAGCCATCTGCAGGTCTGTACTTTCATTTTCTTCTTATATACAACACTTAATGCATGCCATTTATTTTTTTTGCCTTTCTTAATAAGATCTCTCTGTTGCTAACTCGCTATATATATTTTTTTGCTTTACAGAAATACAGGACAGCTCGGTACAGGCCAGAATCATCAGAAGGTTGGTCATGCATATACTTGACATTCAGTTCATTTTATGGATTTATATTGTTGCTGCTCCTCCCTACCTTCCTTTTTAAACTTTTGTCCTCCTTCTGCTTCTCTCTTGTAGTATTTATGCCTTACAAAAATGCAGCAACTTTATCTGTAAGCAGAAGTAACATTGTGTGGAAGACTCTAGTGTGACATTTTTCCAATATTGTTTGTTGCTTTGATGAATGCAGGGGCATTGCAAACAAAGGTCAATCCACATGAGGAAGTGTCATCTCTTGACTTGAAGACGTGAGTGAGCCATTATTAGAAAAGAATACTTGTAACCATATGTTACTTGGAATTCATAGCTAATATGCACTGCCTTGTTGGAAGAAAAGTAATCAAGCTGCAACAGCATATATGTCAAAAAAATATGGAAATGCTCATATGCTTTTGTTCCTTATGATAATAGCTATAGAGACTTTCCTTTCTGAACCTTATGGCCTTTGGGAAACCGGAAGGATTATTTGTTGACTAATTTGTGTTGATGCAAAAGTCTGATAATTAAAACACTTACATCCAGAGTCACAAAACCAATGAGTGAGAGCAGTCTCATAATATGCAGAAATGAGTTAACTTTGTTAGAACATTGGGTTATAAAAAAGAAGTAAAATTCATGAGCAAATTGTTTATTGCCAAGAAATGGGCATTGCTATTAAGGGAACAAGAACCAGCAAATTGTGATTTCTAAGATTGCTGGTTGCTGGTTTGACTTTGTTTGATATACTAAAATAACCCTGAAAGACTTTTGTTTATTTACTCCACTACCTGGATGTGCACATAAGATGCACATACATATATTTACACGCACCCCCCCACCCAAAAAAAAAAAAAAAAAAAAATCCATCCACAGTTCATTCATGCTTGCATGGTGCTTTTTCCAAGCACGTGAGCATGTATCTGTATCTTGAGCTGTAGTATTTGCATGTTTTTTACATGTTACTCTATAGTTCTATGTCTCTTTTACCAGCTACTCTATGTATTTTGTCCTATGCAGTGTTGTAGAAAATTTGCACCACTATATTATTGTGTTTTCAAACATGGACTAGACACTGACCCATTTGCTGCCAGATTAAGGGGTTTTTGGACCCTGGGTGAACCTGCAGTTTGAGAATATCTTTTTTGATCAAGGGATTAGAGATGGACTACCACTTTTGGTTAATTCGTTTCTTGTATTTATTCTCTCTCAAAATAACTCTCTTTAAGGCATTTTTTAAGAAAAGAGAATTAAGAGGTGTGCCTATATTGAAATTTTGTGTATTAATAGAATGGAGCCTTATGGGCTGTGGGGTTCGAAATATATTGATGAAAACACCAAAAATTTAGAGAGAACCCACTTTCTGGTGCCAGGAAATTGGCAATTCTGTGACTGGATGCTTGAATATCTCAATGGTAAACCTGTAAATATGGATACAACCTGCACTATTCTGTTGGAATAGTTAGACATTTCTCTTGTATGGTAGACTTCTAGAGAATATTGAAAAGTGTCAGCGTAAGAGGGTTTGATTCATCAGTGCCACCCACTATTCAGCTATCCCTCTTTGGTTTCTCTTATGTAGAAGTAGAGTAGAGATCTAACTGCCCTACATAAACTGTGCTGTGGACTTGGATTAAACATGCTCCTGATAATATTTTCTTTAAATACTCAACTCAAATGCTTTTGCTCTTGTTTTGTTAGATGCAGATCTCGTTTAGGCCAGTTTATTATTTCTGTTTTTTTTTTTTTTTTCCCGTTGTTTTGTACTGTTATATTTCTGCAACAGCTAATATCTCTTATTAACAGTATCAAAAGTTTAATGCCTTATCTTTTTGTTCCAGGCGATGCTGAAGTGTTAAAAGGCCTGTTTAGTCTTTTCTAAGTCAATGGTTAATCTTGCTTTTCATTTCAATGACAGGAGTATTGATCTTACTGAAGCATTGCGACTCCAGATGGAGGTTCAGAAACGACTTCATGAACAACTTGAGGTATGCTTTCTGGTTGAGTTTTGACATTAAATTATTTCACCTTTTGTTGTGTGTTCTATATTAATTTTTGGATTTCAGAGTCTGGAATACTAGTTTTATAGAAAATTGATAAAGTTGTACAAAACTAAAGGCCTATTATTAGCTTGAGTTATCCTATACTACTGGTGTGCACATGCAATGCAGATGAGGAAGGTATGGATGATTGTGGTTTCATGAAAACAAGCATTGATGATTGCAATTTCACTCTAGCAAGAGATGAAAAGATTAGAATGTATTTTCATTAAATGAGGGGGTATTATAGAAGCCCGGATGGACATCTAGAAATTCTTGAGCATGAGTAGGGTTCATAGCCCTGCATGAAGGTTCAAGTAGGTTATGTTGTAATAGTAAGGCCTATTATTAGCTTAGGTTATCCCATACTACTGCTGTGCACATGTGATGCATGTGAGCCATGTGAGGAAGGTATGGATGATTGTGGTGTCATGAAAGATGGTTGCAATTTCACTTTAGCAAGATATGACATGATTAGAGTGTATTTCCATTAAACGAGGGGTATTATGGAAGCCTGGATGGACAATCATTGCTATCATTGCTTGAGCGTGAATAGAGGGTCATAGCCATGGGTGAAGTTTCATGTAGTTTCAGATATTATCTTTTCACTGAAGCATTGAAATGTGTTGGCATTTTCAGTTTCTTTTACATGGTCGCAGTCCTTGAAGATTTTGTATTTGCCCAAATACAACCTCCTGTATCATTATATTTGGTATGTGCTTGTCTTGCTAGACTTTTTTTGCCATGGAACTCATGTGTATGAAATTTTAGGAAGAATAGGTTTTTAAGATAAAAAATAGTAAAAATTCTTTCTCCATATTTCGGTTTACAAATGTCATCTTTAAGACTATAGCTATGTGTTCGTGGAGTTCAGCAATTTTTTCTTGTGATCTATTTGTATATCTGCATTGAACATGCAGACATTTTTAGCTCGACCTATCTTTTGGAACTGTACCATGCAGTTAATGCAGGTCCATGACTCCATGGGGTGAGGCTTATAAGCCTAATCAGAACTTGGGCCAGCCTGGGTGTAGCCAAATTGGACTTGGCCTGTCCTGGGTCGGCCTGTATGTATTAAAACATTAGTATGTACAAGGCATGCTGTCTCGATACCAGACCCCATACCAGTATGATTCTATTAGAGTGTTGGTAATGTGGTATGGTATAGTAAGGTTTTGCATACCGAGTGTCGGATCGGTATGTTATGGTATGCTTGGTACGGTATGGTACCGATTGGTATGACAAACCTCGAGTATGTAAAATATTAAAGATAACGTAAACCGCATACCAAACATGAACTTGGTCAGCCTTCCTTTAGTACAGCAGTCTCCTTTCTTCTCAACCCTCTTTCAACCTCTAACTGGATTGCCTTCAAGCATTCATCATTGGACATCGGGCCTCCCTTTTCTTCCCATCTGTCCTTTTTCTCTTTTTTCAATTCTACGATGCTGGACCAAAACTGTCCTTTAGGAGAATGGCAGCCTCCTCCAACCTTCCATACTTTCTCATGCATGTTTCTGTTACCGGACTCCTACTGTCTCTGTGCCCAGCACCTTGCCTTCTTCATCACCTCCTTCACCAACACATTCTCCAGCACCCTGCAGTGATGGATTGTTATATGATCTAGGGCCATGGACAATGAGCGATCAGGTCATGCCGGCCTAGTGCTTGGCTTCCTTTTTTTTCAGTTAAATCTGGTTTTGGCTCTAATGGTTAGTCCTAAGAGCCAGTGTCCAGGTCTATCATTGAATTATCCGAGAACTTACTCATCTAATTGCTAGACATGTCATGTATTGTCATCATCCTTTCTGTTGGCAAGATTTTGATCACGCATATGAATATGTACTTGCATGCTCAAAACACCTTTTTTTGTGTTGGTTCATATCTGGGTATAAAGATGAAGTTGTCAATTGTGTCAATAGGATTTTACTGAAACAATCTTTGAGTAATTTTCAGTTTGTTGGTGTCATGATCTCTCAAGAGCTTCAATTTTCTCTAACAGAAGCATCCTCATGAATGTTTTTAAAGATTATGTAGGACCAAATTTTGCAGTATCACATGCAGTGCATGCATTGTTTAACTAAGATGTATGAATTTCTCCATATGGTTGCACTGCTTACTGATGTATTATGGGTGGATTGGCATGAACTGGAGATATATAAGTCAATTATACATTACATGTATGCTTAGGTTCTTTTTAGTAATTAAAGATATATCTTCTGTTTTTTTAGTAATTAAACATATATCTTCTGTTTTGCTTTGGAAAAAAAAGATATGTCATGATTTTTTCTATCTTCTACTTGAATTGTCATCCCTTGGGTGTTGCATCTGCATGGTTGACTTAATTTAAACCATCCATTTCTGTTCATTGCTATATTTATGTTGGTTCTGAAACAAATGATTGAAATTAGGAACGGGCCTATTTTTTTTTTCCTTTCAATTTTTTTTAAAGCAATATGGATGGTAATGTGCCACTGCTAGGTTTTGGAAAAAACCTCAACATTTTGAGAAACAGGGATCAGGCATAGTATTATTAGTAATCTTTGTGATAAATAGAAGCAAGCATGAAGGCTTTCTATGTCTGCATGTAATTATTTTAGAGTTCTTAGCGTGGTACCCCCCTTCTTTCCCCTCTTTTTTCAGTAAGCCAGACTTTTTACATCATATGATGATACAAGTAACACATCGAATTTGCACAATGAAAGGTCTACAAGGTATTGGGGAACATGGATCAAGGCATCATGTCTCTGTGTTGTGCTGGCTTGTCCTGCTGGTACACTTGTCATACATCAGTACAGCTGCATGCCAACTGCTGGCATGTAGCCAAATTGCCTGATATGTGGTTTGTGGGTCAGCAATTGAAACAGTGCCGGGAAAGTCATCTATCCAAAGCCTGTTCTCAATGTGGTTTGCCCCGTTGTTTGCCAGCCAATCAATGGTTGCTTTTGGTTCACCCTGAAACTATGCAGGTAGGGAGAGATTTCAAATGGAATCCCATGCTCAGCTCAGGTGCTGAACTTAAAGAGTGACAACATCCATTCTAGCCCATAGGGCTGGAGTTGGGGCATCATCATATGTAAATCTGGTTGTTTTCGTGAATTGTAAAGTTTTATAAACACAAAAAGAAGATACAGAGTTTCCCAACCCTTCCTGATGTCATGCAGTGTTATTCCATTCACATTCACTTGCTTTTGATCACCTTGACAGAAATGTAAAGATCTGTTCCCGCCAGGACTTTGTATGAAGAGCACCAGTTTAATAATGACTGCAGACAATTGTTTGATCCTATATTCTCTCTTCTTTCCACAGATTCAAAGAAATCTGCAGTTGAGAATTGAAGAACAAGGGAGGTACCTACAGATCATGTTTGAGAAGCAATGCAAGTCGGGCATCAGCAAGCTCCAGGCTCCTTCCTCACTGGAAGAACCATCAACTGTATCGTCTGAGCAAACACATTCTGCTGCCAAAATTGAACTCCCAGAGAAAAGTCAAGGTGAATCAGGAACTGACCCTAATGGGGCAAAAATGTCAGAAGGCTTAAGGCAGGTGGGTGACAAACAGAAGATGCCTGAAGCTGAATCCTGCAATGAGATGGAAGCTATTTTTGTTAGTGGGTCTCACTCCCCTTCCTGCAAGCGTGCACGAGTCCCTGGTGGGGACTCCTTAACTCCCACGTCTGCATGAGGTTAACAGATTTCAGTCTTGTGCATTGACTGGTGAAATGGGACTATCATTGTAATGAGAAGGTCAATATTAAGTGGAAAGCTAATCTATGGTCAGGAGCCACTCTGACTCTTTTAGGAGACTGCAGATGGTGATCGCATGTATTATTGGCAAGTAATGACTTGTTTTCTGTTTATTTCATCCTTCAATAAGGAAGCTATAGGGTGTAAAGATTTGGTTATGTGCCTTTCATTAAGTTGAAGTGTTTTGGAAAACTGTCAAGAAAGAAATGTTGTACTTGAAAGAAGGGATTATATACTCTTATAGCAACCTTCAGCTTTAATATTCAGAAATTTCTGGTGTAAGAGTGTTTTTAATAACTTCAGCGATCCATTACAGGAAAAATATATTGCAGTTTATCGACTGTAGATCACCAAAAGTATAAGTTTGACATATCAGATCTGTCTGCTAGTTATGTGCTGCAAGTTGCACCTGTAACTAAATGCAATGGGACAGTCGTAGAGGATCCTTCCTCATGTAATACTGTTCATTCTGAATGTTCTTGTATGATGCAAGGAAATAAGATTCGTATAGAATGTGTTTTTTTAGTCACTAGTTTGTCTTGAATTCGTGCAAGTTTCAGATACTTTAAGGTGGCTTCTCAATTGTGATGAAATGAATCTATTATCAATACAGTTGGTCTAATATGTGCTGTTGCAAGGCTAGGATGCATTCAGCGGCATGGGATTGGATTCATGATATTTGTTTGTTTGTTTGTTTTTTTTATATATTATTTCTAATTTTACAAAGAAGAAGCAAGTAAATACTATTATTGATGGCAATGATCATGACGGGGGAAGCGGTGATGGGGGCGGTAGCAAATGGTTGGCAGGGAAAACAAACTATTTGTGAACAGCTATATTTCTGGTTTTATTGAATCTATGAAACGTAACTATTGACTAAATATCTTCTATTGTAGATTGCTATTATTGTTCTTTTGTTGATATCTTAAAAACAAGTGTGATCAGAGAGTTTGTTCATCAATCATTTTGAATAAATATTGCAGATCTTAGTGTCAAATGCATGAAAAAATTTATCGTAAATTATATTAATTTTTAGTCCTCCAAATATAACAAATATTTTAAAATGATATTTATAATTTAAATTTTTTTAATTAAGTCATTCAATTTTTAGATGTGATTTAATGTAATCCTTCCAGCTGATTTTAGACCGTTTTTGGCACTAGAGATGTCTATATAATGTTTTTTTTTTTTTTTTTTTTTTTTTGTAGTTTCAATGTCAATATATAGATGATGATGTGGTATGATGGTATAAAATATTTATTTTGATGATGGGGCACCTAGTATATACTTCTATAGATTTTTTCGTTGTGAAGTGTCTAATTGTTAAGTGCTGTATAATTATCTATATATCACATCATCGTTTATTTGATGATATAATATATGGATAATATAGCATCGAATATATGCCACAGTAAAATTTTTTATTCAAAAATATTTTATTATCGAATGTCACATCATCATTCATATGTTATCTCATCATCCATTTATTATATTATTAAAACCAAAATTTCCTATTATTATATTGCATCATCACTTATGTTGGAATTGATACCACAAAAGAATATATGCATGATACAGAACTTTCTAGTACTAAATTTTTGTTAGAATTGATGAGAAAGACTACATTAAATCACATTTAAAAATAAAAAAATCTAATTAAAATATTTTGCACTATTAAATAAGAATTATTTGAAACTATTGATGAAATTTGAAGGATAAAAAGTATATTTATCCAAAAACTTACGTCCTCACCTCTAATTTTAAAATAGCAAAATGCCAACGCAACTAGATGATTATTGAATTTTTTTTTGGACAAAATCAAGTTTGTTGTAAATGGCTACTCAATAAATCCTATGTGCTTGGTTTAAAACCTTTTGGTTTATGTAGTAAGGCCATGGGGGGACATGATTTACATTACCCCAAAAAAGGAAAAAAGTACATGATCTGACATTGCTCGGTCCACGGTATTCCAACACTTGAAGCCCTGCCCTGAAACCCTGCGAGCTTTTCCTCTTTGTGCGGCTTCGCGCGTGCGACTTCGGCACTTTGCAGTTGGACTGGCCCACCAGCTGAGCGGTGGACCTGGTCTAACAAAAATGCACTCCATGACGGTCTTTCTCTCGCCGCCACGTGTAATATAGTCTCCCATCGCCAAAAAGTGGCGGTGGGAACGATTACCACGCAGAAAAGAAAAGGAATGAATTAGAACCCGAAGCAGCCCCTTTCCGGCTCTCTCACCTCTCTCTCTGGATTCGAAGAAAGAACCGAAACCCTAGCCCCAGTCTTTGATCGAGTAGAAGGAGATGCTGTTCCAGGTGGGAGGGCAGGGGACTCGGCCGACCTTCTTCGAGATGGCGGCCGCGCAGCAGCTCCCCGCCAGCCTCAGGGCCGCCCTCACCTACTCCCTTGGGGTAATTCCCTTCCCCCCTTTTTCCCCTTTTATTGGATTGTTGTTTGCGTTTTTTCTTTGTTTCACTTGAAGCTAGGTTTTCATCCCTTCATGCGGTCCCTCAACGTGATACCGGGCCAACATCCAAAGTCCTGTGATTGAAATCTTCATTCCTTCTGTATTTCCCGTTAAATTTACAACATTCCTGTTTTATTCCGTTTACATATCAGTGACCACCTCACCCTCAGCTGTCTAATCGCCCATTTATACCTAATTTAACTTCCCCTTCCTATTCTGCACATTTTGATGTCAACTATCCAATTTCCTTTTACCTTCTTCATCGTGAGGTCCATTTGTTAGGATCCTGTTGCAGGGTATCCCTTGTCCTGGTGTTGAATTAGGTGTATGATACTTGTTTCTATGCCATAAAACATTTAAGCAAGGTCGATTCTGTTAGCACCATAAGATTCGTTACACAAATAGATATTGATGGTAATTGGAGAGATTATGGTGCAGATATTCATAATCACTGGCAGTATTATGGAGATCGTTCGTACAAAATTTAGTGGATAATTCATCCTTGAAAGCCATCGTAATGTCAATTAGACAGATTTTGGCAATGTAAGTGTAAGTGATGCTTCCCGGGTTGTGACAAGTTTTCTATTATGGCTGATGATGCTTTTATATTTTATTCTACGTATGACGTTGCTATTCTTAATTTCTATTTTGAGTTGACACAGGTTACATGATTAATTAATAATGAACTTCATGTTCTGGACTCATTTTGTTTTTTTAGATGCTGCTTGCAGTACCTTATGCAAGACAATGCTCTTTGACATTCCCTGTTATGGTTGCAGGTGTTTGCCTTAAGGAGGCCATTCCTTCACAAGGTGTTAGATTACAATGATGAATTTTTCGCCTTGTTGATGATGGTGCTTGAAAGTCACAGTTTACGAACCACAGGTTCTCCTTATTATCTTGTCTATAACTTCATTCTGTCTTTTTTTTTCCTTTTCTTTTCTTTCTTTTTCTTTCTTTCTTTCTTTCTTTCTTTCTTTCTCTTCTTCTGAATTCCAATATGTCAAGCGGTTACTTTCTTTTCTGATGAAAACTGCAATATCTGGAATCAAGTTAATACAGGTGCTTTCCCTCTTTTTTGGGTTTATTACAAGGATATGCAATACTTATTGAAAGCTAGCCTCTCTCAAGGTGTGTCACTATTATAGCTGTTGTGTTGGTAGGACTGGCCATTTTATTAACAGAAAACTTCTACTTAGGGTGCTGCACCTGCTTCTGAAATCTGTTTCCATGGACACTTCTTATGTGCTTCCCTATACCCTTTTTTTTTTTTTTTTTGTGGAGAACCACTTTGGGATTCCCATACTTTCTCTGGCTTCTGGAAACAAAGGATAATCTCATCATGTTTGCTGGCTTCTTTGTTCCTCATATTTTACTCTTAATAATGTTTTGAGTTACTTTATGGAATTGAAGCTCTTGAATTGGTAAAATTTTTAAAGCAAATCATGGCTGTTTTTTTCAGTTTAAATCCTACTTTTACTTCTGCCATGTTTGTTTTGTTAGCTCACTTGCTAGGGTTGTCACTTTTACCAAACCAAACTATCATTCTGTGATAGTCCTATGCTGCCTAAAAAGAAATAAAGTAGTCAATATATAAAGCTTTGGGTAGTTTACTAAGTAACCGGGCTTAAGCATTTTTGGGCCATGTGGTTTGGGCCGAATGGGTTTTGTTGGGTCAGGCTTTTCAAAAAATTAGTTGTTTACTAAATTGTTTGGGGCGTGATAAAATGGTATCAGAGCCACTCCTGAGGGTACTATCATGTGTGGGGCCATGCTGGAACAGACTGTGCATCCTGGTGATGTATTCTCGATCCGACGGGGGAGGTTGACCACCGAGGACGGTGACAGCGGCGTGGTGGGCTTACCTCCGGAATCTCACATGGATGTGTACTGGGAGAGGTTGGTGGGACCAAGAGGATCCTGATGAGGACATCAAGAGTTTAAGTGGGGAAGTTTGTGATAGTCCTATACTGCCTAAAAAGAAATAAAGTAGTCAATATATAAAGCTTTGGGTAGTTTACTAAGTAACTAGGTTTAAGCATTTTTGGGCCATGTGGTTTGGGCCGAATGGGTTTTGTTGGGTCGGGCTTTTCAAAAAATTAGTTGTTTACTAAATTGTTTGGGGCGTGACACATTCTATGCGAATATATTAGATGGATTGCAGCCATTTGGCCAAACAAGCTGGAAGCCTGTTTGTTTAGCTAATGCGAGTTACCCATATGTCTTCATCTGAATATCCACTATCTGAATTTTATTGTTACGATAAGAAACTTTAGAATTTTATAGTGATTAAAACCAACATGTTAAACAGGGTTGAGAACTTGAGAACTTCTTATTGACTAAATCACAAACTTCTCTCAAACCTTGGAAAAGAAATCTGTTGAATTCCAGATGCCCAAATATTTCCAATTTTTCCACTTCAAATCAAACAGAGTCTTAGTTTATGTAATACATGAATAAAAGGCCCCAAAAAAACTGAAACAGATTGCTCATATATTTAATTTGGCTCTATGGTAGTTTCATTTGGAGCTTTGAAACCTAAACGTCTCAATTTTGATTTGCAGTTTCTATTGAGACGTGGAATCATGTTATTCATTTCATTTGATGCTTGAACTTATCTATGTTTCTACTTGAAGTTTGAATACAGTTAAGCTCTGCTGTATCTGCAGCCTTGTCATTTCAAATTTTGGACAATGGTTATACTCTCAACCTGGCTTTTTCTATAAATTAATATAATTGGAAGGCATGTTTCCTGAAGTGTAGCAAAACGATTTTGTCCAATATTAAAATGTTTAGGACACCATTGTTAAAAAAAAATAAAGCAAAAAAGTCAGTATTTATAATCATAGACAACAATAAGTCCCTAAGACTATAGAAAGTTGACAATTCTGTTTACTTGTTCTACTCTGATAAATGTTGCTGACAAAAATAAAATGTACAAGAGAATGAAATTTATGGCAGTTCTTTTAAAGATGGTAAGCAGTGCATTTGTATTAGTAAATTATTGGTGAAGTGCAATCAGGAACATAGGCAGAAATATGCTTGAGTGCAGTCATTGAATATGTTCAAATAACATGCATCAAAGCTGCAAACCTGATACTTGTTTAGTGGATAAACCATGCTGCAGTTTATTTTCGACATTATAGGTTGTATCGTAAATAGAACTGGAAGTGGTTTAAATATGCTATAACATCTAATGCAAAAACCAAACCTTCTCAATATACGACAGGGCAGATGATAATTTTCTTCGGTTCTCTTATTTGAAAATGGCATAGGGTATAGGAGTGAGAGGGGTGGCAGGAGCAGGTCAAGAATAATTTTACTTTTGCTTATAAGAAATCAGCTAGTAAGGATAGAGTGCGGATGCTGTGATTGATGTTTTGTAAAACTAGGAATGACAGAGTGAGGAAGAAGGATCTTATAGAAGGGATAGGAGTTATTTTGGTTAAGGAAAAAATGATGGAGAAAAAATCGAGATTGTTTGGGCATGTGACACAAAGACCTAAGGAGGCTTTAGCAAGGAGAGGTGCTCAGAATATGTTTAAGGACCTAGAAAGTGGAGAGAAAGACTTGCTTATGATTTGTCCATCTGCTTGTGCGAACATATTTGTGCCTTGCTTGTGTGAAGTAGATGATATTTCTTCCTACTACTGTAAGATTGAAAAATTGAAAAAGTGTTCAATCTATTGGGTATACAGATTTATTTCAGAATTTGCTGATTTTATAAATTTTATGATCCAGTTGTGATGTGCTCTAGTTCCCTAACCCTATGTTGTTTTATGGCTTGGTGTACTCTTATAGAATGGAATTAAGGAAAAAGAAAAAATTGAGAGAGCATTCACCAAACAGAAATTGAATCTGTGAAGGTAATCAGAAAGATCCACATGTTCTTCTTTTTAAATATATGCCAATCATTATGTACAAAGTCTATCCGTAGATTAATATCAATTTATAATCATTTGAGGTGAATCTTTTCTGAAGAATATGATGATACGAAATTAAATCCATGTCACTGTTCAGGAATTACAATCCTTTGTTCTTGTTTTGTGATGCTGTTAAGTCATGCAACAGTTGACACTTTTTAAGCTGTTTTTCACTTTTCCTAAAATATATACAGTGGTAGATTTTCAATTCTTCCTTTGAACTGCATGCTTCTAAATTTGGCTGAATGGATCATATTATTGTTTTGCATCATAAAACAGCTTTAGAATGCATGGATATATATTTTCGGTGTTCTGCAAGGATATGTTTGGCTTTACCAATTGAGGGGTTTCATTATGTAGGAATTAAAATTTGTATATTTCCACTTGAAGGTTTGTCAGGTCTGCTATTGGGTAACACATGTTTTTGACACATTCTGTTTCAGATGCTTCTTTTTCAGAGTCCTTGTATGGTCTACAAAGGAGAGCAGTGAAGATTACCTACAAAAAATATTCTTCTAATACGGAATCAAATGATAAAATCCATCACTCAGGATTAGAGAAGCACCAAAAAGTTGCCTCAGTTGCATTTCTGGTATTAGATTCTGCTTTCAGCTACTCAAATGTGCTCTTTGTTGATAATTTCTTTGTACACTTCCCTATGTTGATATTATTGTTGCTGTCCCATTGATAATGGCTAAACTTGCTATGTTTTCTTTAAGATTTCAATTCTCCACTCCTAGATTTCACTCAGCAAAGAAGATGTATTTTACTTTGTCAGCTTTCCAGGAAAACTACCATGTTTTTAGAAGCTGCAATTAATTTTGTTTGTACATCAAATTATGAGAACATATATAGGGAAGAGTTGCTAACCTACTAGCAGAGGCAGCAGTGGGTAGGGTTCAGGTTGCATCTGGCTTTGTCCATTGCCGAATGTAAAGTAAACCCGAGTTAGAGCCTCTACCAGTATTTTGTAGTGAACTTTGATAGTATTCTGGTAGCTTCAGGTATTGGATCAAGGAACTTGTTAGATTGTTTCGGATGCATTACCGGTCAGCTTTGGGCAAATTACTTTACTATTTCCTTAGGTGTTATTTAATTTGATCGACAATGTTCCTTATGTTAGAAGTTAATGCCTTGAGTGTAGAGCATTAGAACCACAAGTTAGGGGGAAAAAAAAGAAAAGAGAAAAGGCTGACCATGAGAGAGAGTCTAACCATCTTCTCATACTTTTGTCCATCATGCCAAGGCTCTTTGGCAAGGCTGCTGCCATTGTCACTGTGCGATGAAGGAACCCTCGGGCTGAGGAGAGAATAGAAGATATGATATACATACGTATGTACTTTTGTGTATATATACATACAATCAGGCTATGCTTTTCAAATTTGGAGTAGCACCTACATCATCAGTAGAAAGTAAGCGAAGCTTCTTTTTCTTATTCTTGTTGTTCTTATTCTTTTTACGGGTAAGAGAGGGTGAAACCCCCTAATTTTTCTAAGAGAAAAGTAAGTTAGAAAACAAAAGAAGTAGCAATTCAAGTATAGCATATGTCAGGTTTACTTTCCAAGAAAAAGGAAATAAATACTTCCAGTAAACAAATATGCTTCTCGATATGTGCACATCAAATTTCAACACAAAAATCCAACTCAAAGTTACCTTATGATTTGCATGGATGTCCTATAGAAAATAACATGGAAAGAGAAATTTAGAGGTAGGTAATCATCCCTGACACAACCTGAATTTTATAGCTCATTATAAGGACCGCATAGGAAAGACTTTCTTTTATATGTGATAAAGAGTTAGTGAGTTTTTTTTATTCTTTGTGTGTGTGTGTCTAATAGTAGATTGCATTGATGATTTTTTGAAATTGAATAGAATTTTTTTTTTGAAATAATATGGTGAAGGATGTGCTAATGATATGTTTGTTAAAATGAAAAATACACAAGTTAGTTTTCCTAAAATGGATTGGATGCAACGTATATAATTATCACAGTGATACTAAAGATACTGCTAATAATGCTAAAAACAAACTACATGGCTTATATTTCCTAATGTGAAAATTTTATTCAAGTGATACCTTTAAGTCAAATGCTTTGTATATAATTTTTCAAAATGTGCTTATGAGACCAAATCAATAATCTAATTTCCGTGGTGATATTGAATAGACCACTACAACCACATGAGGAAAGAATTGCCTAGACTATATTTTCCAGGATCAAAAATATGCAGTTGAATTCTTTCCTAAAATGGAATTAAATGCATTATAATCTTCAAAACAATATTGGAAGATTCAGTGAATATAATATGAAAAATTCACTTAGATTATATTTTCTACAATGATGAATGTCGGGAGAGAATGGCTGCTGGCTCAATTGTCCTAAACACGAGCTGAAAAAGAAAAAAAGGGCTAATTGCTGGTGTATGAGGCCTTGGGTCAGGCATTGGAAGAGTTCAGGCTGAGACCAGGTTATCTTGGGCGGCTTCGAGTTGGGCTGTCTTGGATGAAGGTGTCAGCACTTGGCCGGTTCTATGATTGGGCTAGTCCTGATTATTGATTACCCTATTTTGAGAGTATTTAAATCTCACAATTTTATAATTTATTAACCTGTGGTATCCAGGAAGGAGAAAAGAGGAGCTTAATAGAATTTAACCCATTGTGGACCATCACTCATAACTTGCATAACCCATCACTAAGGAAATCTAAACCTACATAGGCACGTTGGCAAAGGGCATTTACATGCTATGTGATCCACTTCCTCTTCCCCTAAAGTATAGAAATTTGTTAGTCTACAATGGGTCCGTATTTAGAGGGGGTCATTTATGGTTCATGCCATTTGTGGCAAGCCTTTGCCTACATGCTTCTGTAAGTTAACTTGCCCTTGTTTCTCAAACCAATGCAGCATGTGAGGGGATGAGGAACTTTATGGTTAGCTATGTCTAGAAAATTGTTACACCGATACTTGAATCATTAAGACATCAGCAAGCTGTTTATTCACAGCCATCCTCTTGAATTTTGTATTTTTTGAGTGTCTTCTCACATTTTTTGAGATAGACTGACCAAAGTGATTAGAGGCTTGCAATCCTTGATTCGAGCTGCCAACCAGACTTGAACCTGATATGTAGTTAGCAATTTGGTTGAGCACCACTTGCTTGAGTCATAAACAAGTTCACCCAAGTAACTTGTTCATGAAATGGGCTAGGGTCAGACTTAGCGACTCAACCTGCTTAACTTGGATTGACCTGGTAAAAAATCAGTCTTGGTCTGTTTAATCACCTACAAGTGATACATTAAAGTTACATTTGTGAAGTATTATATAGAGTAACATGTTAATAGAACATGAAATTAATGGAGTAACAATAATCAATTGATTAACCAAGTCAATATTAGGTTAGCCATGGAGTGTGCATGTATGTGTGCGTGCATGTACGCATAGACTGACATGTGATGGTTCTGATACGCATAGGCATGGAAAGAGAGGACTTTACATCCATTGCCGAATTCGATGATGGGGATTGCAAAATAAAATGCAAAGCTGTTGAACGTGATGTACGATGCCCAAAATGCAGATTAACAGAAGAGTCATATACTACGGACCCTTATGCATCTGGTAGCCTTAAAAATCAGAGATAATGAATTTGCCCTAAAATTAAAAAACCATATCAGGCCATTGCAACTATTAACTTGGAACTACATGATGCACGCGGAATGGTTTCCAAAATATATGCCATTTTCATCTAGTGACATTTTAGACCTTCTAGATCCTATCCAACAGTTTAAACTTTCATTCTGCAAATGCTGTCATTGAATATGGTCATGTGTAAAGTCCTCTCTTTCCCTCCTGTATGTGCTCGTATGTGCGCTTTTTACTGGGTTTTCAGGTATTGGTTGATGTACAGCTGATACTTGACCTGATTAAACGTTTTGGGTCCTGTTCTGGGATCTGAATCTGACCTGCTAACTCCCTGTTCATTTTAGACCCAAACCCGAGATCTCAACTCTGAACATAGTTGAATGTATACTAGTTACATAAGACTTATTTAACATCTTCCCTGAACTCTTCCTTGCTATTTCTATTCCCTGTTATTTAAATCACATTCTTTTATTGATATGTTGATAAAATTGCTGTAAAATGCTGTAATGATTAGTTATAATTCACTCGAGTTTGTTGAAGTTCTTAGTTGTCCCATTTAACTTCCTGTCAGTTTGGGTTAGATGGTAGGGGGAAAAGCTTCTAGCATTTGAGCATTAGTATTGCTTTAATGCTGTATTGAAACTTGCAAACAACCTTCAATATTACACACTGTCATTTGATTAAATTGTTGTAGGTCATTTTGCCTTATATAAAGTCAAAGCTTCATTATATTTACAACAGAGAAAGGGAAGCAAGGCTTCAAGCAAGTCTTTGGGGTCATGATGATGCAAGATTTGATGACACAGACTTCCTCCTGGATCAAGGAGAGAGCTCTCATTCACAAGTTGAAGCTTTTAGTGTCGAAGGATCACACATGATGCACCTAAAAAAGAGAATTATGGCAGTTATAGCTTGTTGCTACCCCTGGATTCATGCAACCAATGAGGGTAGGTAATTTGCTTTATAGTGATATCATTTACAAATATGTCCATTCAAATATATCTGTACCTTATGAACATTAGACCATGTGATTTACCTGGTCAGACTATGTTTAATTCTTGCTTGAAACATACTACAGCTGTTTATTTAGATTATCTAAGTGAAAGTGTTGACCTGCTGGTTAATATGCTTTTCTTGGGTAAAATTGTCTTCAAGTTTGAAGACTCAAGTCATATAATCATGCTTAACAATCCAATGTATTAATGTTGTGCAGAATTATTACTATATAATGCTGCTTGGTAGATCATTTACTTAGTCAGAATGTTTGTAAAAACTTAGGTTAAGAAGAGTTCTTAAATACCAATTCTATGTGTTCAATATTTCTGTTAGATGTTACAGTTGTACAAATAGGAGGAAACAATTATCCTGAGATCCCTTTGTTGAAGTTTGTGTCTTGGAAATATGTTATATTGGTAATTTGATTGGTTAAAATTGTTGTGAACTTCCAAGTCCCATTATATATATATATATATTCAAATTTCTTGTTTTTAATTTTGTCCAGATTTATTTTTTACTTTGCTTATGTGGATACAAATTATAATAGGTGAATTAATTTGTGGTTTCTTGGGTCTGTTTGCTTTTTAATGTCATTTCTTTCTCTTGATTTTTTTAAAAAAATTCATATAAGAAATTTTCTGGTCACCTGATAATGATTCTAACATCCAACATGAGCTTGTTCCTTTTTATAATGGTTTTGCAGCCTTGAAATTTATGGCTTGTAAATCATAATTAAAATATTTTGATTAAAATATATCATCCTTTTTTAAATGTAACAAACCTCTGATCGATTAAAATATATATATTTGAACAGATTTGTGTAACAAGCCTCTGATTAAAATATATCATCTTTTCTTTAATGTAGGTGGTACTATTAGGCAGCCACCTTGCTAATAATTGTGAGAGATCTTGACGAGCCCTTCATCATATCTTGATTTCTTTGTTGTGATCTAATGATTGTAGAAGCTTACTGGCAAATAGCAAGACTTCTGTGTTGGCCTGGATCTATTCTGATGATGTTAGATTTTCTGTTGTTTAGCTTTGTGAATTTTTGTGGTCTTGCTTTTTCTATTGAAGGGCCGGCTGCAGTAATATATTAAAGTTCTATAGTTAAATTATAGATTGTTGTTCTATACTGGTAATATGGTATATTTTTTCTGAATGATTATGAACAAAATGTTCTTATGCTTTTTTATACCTGCCAACTGAATATGTAGTACCAAGCTCTCAGAAGCAACTGAGTGCCATATTGAGCTTCCTGTCAAAATCAAATGTCATTGAACTGGATTTTTTTGCCCTTTCTCTGTGTGTTGAATAAGATTTATATAATGATTCTATATTTTAAGTAGCTTATTTGTTCTTCCCAGGATTGTCATTTGCTTATCAACTATTGTATCTGCTGGATGCAACAGGCTTCTATAGTCCAGGTCTACATGCACTTGGGATTCATGTATGTCGCGCAACAGGACAAGAACTGGTGTGATATCTTTCACGATTGCTACTTCATTTCTCTTTTGAATTCAGTCACCTTGATGGCATGCTAGGAGCCTAGGGCATTGATGTGCTGCTGGGCATATATACATATACATGTACATACATGCATATTCACCGATACATATGTATATATATGTATTAATGCATACATAGGATTCTCACATACACTTGTTTTAAAAGGCTAAAGCTTTTACTCTATTTTATTGCGGCTCCTGTAATTCTTTTTCTGCTTGTTGAAATTTTACATGCATATGCTATGCATGGATTACTTTATATTATAATCTCTTTAGCCACTTTTTTTAAGTGGAAAATGTTGGTTCTTGAATCTTATCGGTGGTTTCTGTTTATACTCTCTCATAAGAATGAAATATTACTACAAAACTTGCACAGCATAATGATCAATGTCTGATAAGATTGGAGCATTATGCCGTATCTCATTATCTCTAACTATTTTTTTTTTTAAAAAAAAATGTCAATGTAGATGGATTCCTCTTCTAGAATTTCAAGGATCAGAAGTCATGAACTTGAAAGACTAAGGGGTCTTCCATGGTTGAAGGTATATCAGTTCTATATTAAAAACTGTCTGAATGTAATCATTTTTATGTATCGGTAGTGTTTGAGATCGATAGACTGTCTGAGATCTTTTCCTGTGTAGTTACAAAATTTGTTTCCCGGCATGTCTGATTTGCACAGGCAGTTAAGAGGGTTCTGCTTAGCTGTATATACACAACATTAGATTATGCGCAAACTGGTCTGATTGCTGCAGTATTCTTTTTCAAGGTGAGCAGACCTTACCTGCGTTTGAAATTCTAATTGTGTTTTGCATGGAAGCATCTTAATTCACTCAAATATACACATCTTTTGCCTGCTCTTGTAATTTTAGAGGTTTGTTATAATCGACCTGTAGTTGCTTTATCTGTTTATCGTACAATGATTCTTTTCCCAGAATATTAATCATCATTATATTATATCTTGACTATTTTATGCATTATTCAAATTTCTTCTGTTCTTTTGATGTTACAAAAATAGTAGGAAACTTGGCATTAATAGCCATTCCCATTCTCATATTTGTAGAAATGGCCAATTTTATTTCCTTTTGCAGGATTAGCCATTTTCCATTTCTTTGACCAAATTGCCCTTGCACTATCAGCAAAGAACAATGTACATTCAATAATCAGATTTTTGCACTCTCAAATATATGCATCAGTTTAAAGTATGCGCCCTCAGGGTGTATATGCTGATCTAGGTTTTGTATTTATGAATGTAAATGTGCTCTGGTCAGTCTAAATGTATGCATCACATTTATTATACCTCAACTTGTCTAAAGTGTGTGTACCATGGACTGTCTACATATTTATCAATTGCATTGGATAATTTAAATGTGAAACTACCAACTAGTCATTTTAGATTTTCTTTTTCCTTTGAGTAAAATGGAGATCCAAAGGTTGCTGAGTAATAAGGTAAGAAAGAATATGAAGATCCCTCAAGGGAAGGGAGAAAAGAGTAGAGACCTAAATTCTAAGACTGTTACAGCTCTCAAGACACTCTCTCAACTATCAGCATTTTTCCTATTAGATAGAGATGTTTGCTCAGATAATAGGTATAGACAATGCTGAAATACTCTTCCCACTGAAGAGAGACCAAGGGAAAATTCTGCTATTCCTTCCTTCCATTGAGACCAACATAGAGCTAAGACAGCCTCATCTCAGCCTCTCTAAGGTTATGTGGAACTTAGCCTTTTTTGCCATGCTGTCCAAAGCTGAAGTAGGGATTTTGGTTTCCCTCGTAGGTTCCAAGTATCTATCAGCTTTCTCCAAATAGCACTGGTTAAGAAATAGATGACTGTTCAATTCCTTTGGGTTGTCAGCAAGGCAGCACCTTCATTGAACAGCCCATCCTTTCCTGGCCATAAGTTAGTATGTAGCTGTTATTTTAGATGTGGACAACCTTTTAAACATAGTCTAAATGTGTGCACTGCATGGCATGTGCATAAGTTCCCTTGAAACTATGGCTCATATAGTCTAGAAGCAATTTGGGCAGAAAAAATCGAAAATGGCTTATCATGCAAAAAGAAATAAAAATGGTTGTTTCTGCTGAAAATGTGAATGGCTGTTTATGCAAATTACGCAAAATATTATGGTAGTTGGCTGGAAACATCTAAAAGCAAATTATTTGTAACAGAAGCAACCTGCTTTCTATAATTTTCAAATAATTCCATTATGCTCAGCGACTTGATATTGCTACTAATTCCTGGTTTTCATTTGCTTAACTAAATAAGCGTTTTACTGATGGAATATTTGCCAATTTGCATTACCATAAAAATTATATGCCATTTTACATTATCTTGAAATGATCTTGTGCGCCACTGACTTTTATGGCCTTCAATGTTCAGATGAAATGGATCCTTTTTGGCTGTTAGTTTGTTCCTATCCTTGCAGTATTCCTTTTTATTAGTCGATATCAGCCTTGAATGTAGAAAGATGCATACTGGGAAAAATAAAAAGATTTGAAGCACATTTGGCTTAGCAAGTGTAGTGGAGTCATTGCACACCCTCTGTATGAGATCTCTTATCATGTCTGAAATGTGATTCATGCAGGTTTAGGGATAATATTTCTTTCATCTTGTTCATTTCCTGTATTCTTTTTTTTTGGTCCCCCCATGTTGCACCTGCTACTTTGGAATCCTTTCCTTCCATGCAGTTGTTTCATGTATATGGTGTCTGCCACAATGATCATTTTGCCATTACTGATCTGGTCACTTTTGCATGGTCGTCATACTGATGATGTATCCAGTTTGTTACCTGGAGGTTGAGCCCTGGCACAACGGTAAGGTTGCTCCATTGTAACTTGGAGGTCATGGGTTCGAAACATGGAAAGGGCCTCTGCATGTGGAGTTAAGGTTGCATGCATACGACCTTCTCTAGACCCTGCAGTGGCAGGAGCCTCGTGCACTAGACCACTCTTTTTTATCCAATTTATCACCTCCCTTATGGTATCCGAAACTTTGGTCCCAATATGGTTTGTCCAAGGTTTATGAGATCAATGATAAATACTGCTGGGACTGTATGGACTACCTTCTTTTCACTAATTATAGCTATGCCTTAAATGTCATTTCCTCTACCAACACCCCACCCCACACCACCAAAAAAAAAAAAAAACTGTTTCTGATGCATGCGTTCAGAAGATTTTTATGGATTTAAGTATTCATTAATGGGAGAAATTTCTTCTAGTTTCATTTACTTAATGTTAAAAGTAACAAATAACCTGCGGGATGTATCTTCCTAGATTGTTGTGCATTCTCTTCTTTTCTTTGAATTTCTTCCTATATCGTACTCTTTTTTCCTTATATATAAAAATCCCCTTTCATACAGATGATGGAGTGGTGGTACCAATCTGCTGAAGAAAGAATGTTAGCTCCAACCGTATACCTCCCACCTCCTCCTCCACCTCCCCCAAAGGTGAGCTTGGTTCCCCACTATGTGGTACCTTAATGATTGCAATAATCTTCTAGATCTATCAATCTTGAACTTTTCTCCAAAAATGTAAGCATTGTTGTTGAAGTATACATTTCTAACTGTTAAGATAATGTTATTCTCGTTCTCTTAACCTCTTTGCTTGCTGATCTGGGCGTCCCTGCTTTGCGAGATATACATGACACGCATATCCTTGTGGTGTTATGTGTCGGGTATGGATCTGTATTGTGATATTAGGATACTTGCACGCTATTTGATTAGATATACTTGTGTACATATGTGATTTGGGCCAGGCTTGGTTCTCTTTTTGAAAAACCTTATTGTATCAGTTCAGTTCTGAGTCTATGGTTCAGGTAACCTGATTTAACCCAAACTGGATCAATATATATTACATAATATTACATATATAATGTTTGACCAATATATATGATATAATATTACATATATAATGTTTGTAATAGATTCTTATAGTATAAGATATGTTATCTCATGGTTTCTCATTGTCTCATTTCATTTATAGAATACCTTTTTTTGTGCCATATTATTTTCAATATTCAGTTTACATTTTGGGTTCTTTTGTTATACGGTGTTGTGAATAAATTTTTGTCAGTTTGTGCTGTTCACTTTTAATTCTCAATTGATTATCTTGCATAGACTCAATGTATCATTTTGCTGATTTTTTGAAATTTATTTCGCACCCTGGAGACCCATGGATTTTGGTTATGCTGGTTCAGTTTTGTTCCAACAATGACTGGTTCAACTTTGGTTCCAGAAATCATGAACTTATTGGGATTGGTCATGTTCTGAGTTAACCTGTCACCTGGAACACCTGAACCACGTTCAGCCCTAATGTAGAGCGTGCACCTGTGTTGACCATATCATATGCTGTTGTTGACCAAAATCCTTCATGTAGATGCTCTTAAAATCTTGTTTCACAGTTCTGGTTTAAATGATAATGACCAAGATTCTTATTATTAAATTGGCAAGGAAGCTGGAATAGAATATCGAAATAGACTGGTTTAGAAGTGTTTTTTCTTGTCAAATTATCGATCCACATTGGCAAAGTAAAGAATGTGAAGGAATTCTCTGAACCTAGATTCTGAATAACTTGCTTGTCTTTTCAAACTGTGTAATATTCTATTAATGTAACTAGATAACCATAGTCTCCCAAATACTGATGTTTTTATAGATTCTAAAATGGTTTCCAGATCTTTTTTGGTGAGCTAAAATGATTTCCAGATTAAAGGCTGGAATATAGAATGCTGCTTTCTCAGTCATGTTTTTTGCTTGCTTGATTGCTTAACCACAGGTTGCCAAAGATGGAATTCCGTTGCCACCAGGCAGGACGTTGTGCCCACTGTGCTCCCAGAATCGGGTTAATCCATCAGTCATTGCTGTTTCCGGTTTTGTTTTCTGTTATGCTTGCATATTTAAATATGTGTCACAGGCAAGTCCTCGTAGCTTTAGTAAACAATTCTTCTGTCATGAGATGGAATGCCTTTTGCTATGCATCCTGATGATGGTCTTAGCTTTGGTTTTGAAATGACAGTACAAACGGTGCCCTGTCACATTGATGCCTGCAACGGTTGAGCATATTAGGAGACTCTTCCACGATTTATAGTTTAAGTAACTGAAGCTTTCCAACACTACAGTGAAGAACGGATCAGATATGCACCCAAAATCCAAAGGAAAACCCGCTGTTCCTTTGCCAGACATAATGGGACGACGTAGAATGGTTCCATGCGTACCTAGCATGGTTGCCATGGAAAGAAGCGAACCCGGTATTTGCCTGGCTCTGAGATGACGAGCAGGTTTTGATAAAAGTTAAATAATAATATATATATTTTTTGTTTACAAGATATGGAATTATTATTATTTTTAATTAGGAGAGCTCGGTGAAGAGTCTGCCTGCCATGAAGAACTCTCGTGGTTCCTTCTAGATCCTTATCTAATTTTCAGCTGGTCAAGTTGATAGGCCTCTGTACATTAAAGATCGTGTTGATTTTACCTGTATCATGAAAGTGTTGAACTTGCAGCATTTCTCCATATGTTGAAATGGTTAACCATGGGATGGTTTGTATATATTTTGTTATGTGCCGGGACTAAAGATTCTAGTTAACTGGTGGTTGATGCGGTGTCTAGTTCCGAACTGGCCAAGGTATAACAATGGCTTGGTACTGTTTCGATCCAAATTTTGGAAAGCACGTGGACAAATGTTTCTCTCTGCCCGTGTCATTGGTGCTTTGGTGCTGACCTTTAAAGGCCACAGGATGTGATCCGCCTGGAGCACTGCACTAGAACTTGCAGCTGGAGGGGAAAATCTAGAAGTTAAGAAGTACAATTGTTAGCTAGGATCCAGTGACATGTTCTGAAATCCAAGGTATTATTGAAAATGTCATCAAAAAAAGAGCTTTTCCTTTCCGAGCGAGAAATCCCCTATCCGCTCCTCTCGTGTTCATCTAATTTTTATATAACATTTATTATGGTATCAATTTATTTTGATATTAATTATTAGGATATTAATTTATTTTTATATTAATTAATAAAAATTTTATATCAGAATATTACGATAGGACGAAAGAAGAAGAATAAAATAAGAATATAATCAACTACGTGGATCAGGTTAAATGCTTACCTTGTAGAGTTTTGCTATTAAAAAAAATAAATATCAGAGGAGGTTATTCATTTTTAATTTACCGTACAATTTTTTAAATAAAAAGCTATTTTTATTAAGCTTTTTTTGGGGACTTTCTAAAATGATTGCACTAGTTGTCTGCTTGGAGCTTCCTACTTCTACTGTTCGATGGCGTTCTTTATGGTCCATTTTTTTATGAATAAAATATTTACTTGAAAAATTATTTTTTTTAGATAAATATTTTTTAAATAATATTTAAATAAAAAAATAATTTATTTATGTTCTTTTATGCATGAGTAAGTTGTTTTGAAATTTATTATCCATGTTCTTTTACATTACTATTTGTCTGGGTAAGTTGTTAAAATTTATTCATATTTTTCATAATATTCCTTATGCCTTTTAGATTTCAAGAGAGTGGATGGTTAAGTTTTTTATTATGCATTAAATGATTGAAATATTAAAAATGATGATGGGGTATTTTAGGTATAAAATTAAATGTCTACTTTATTGGCTCATTGAAAAATGATTTAGCTAGGTGGGTAAAATTTTTTTCATTTCATGGATAAATGCTATCTACGAAAAAGTAATTTTTCTATCTTGAAAAATATGAGAACATGGGTTAGTTGGTCAATGAAAAAGTAAACAAATTTTTTTATGATATTTACCCACAGAAAAAGAGCCCTTAATGCCTTTTGCCTTCTCAGATCTCACCAAAACCACCATACGGTTCTCGGTTTGCTGCTACAGGCCTTTTAAAGGTCTAGGATGAAGTCCTGACTCGATTCCAACTCAAACAGCGTCCTTCACTGTCAGATCAAACCCAGCAATAGTCGGATCAAATACGCAAGCTTCGGAGGTCGTTAGATCATGTATCGGTCCACAAAACAAGCCAAAGATCGAGTGAAATGCCTTTGGAAATGCTTCTGGTCCACCATGGACTGTATGAAACTAGGAGAAATGCCCTAGGTTCATGGCACTGGGCCCACCCGCTTGTGGGCCAACGTGTATGCGTGCCCGCGCTAGTGTGCACCTAGGCCAGCCCCATGTGCTTGTGTGCTTGGGCCTATGCGGTTGCACGCCAGGGCTGCTCCTCCAACAGGCTTGTCAACTGTGGGCTAGTGACCTGTAGACTGTATCAACCTGCTGCTGATCTTTCTTCGTGCATTTTTCTTTCATCTGGATTCTGATTGGGGTGTTTCTGGGCTCGTTGGACTCTATTCTTCATCTTGGACCTCGTTGTAGGCTTATTATGAAAGAATTCAAGGTATTTTCTTCAACAAAATTTTATTTATATTTATATTCAGATTTGATAAGGTATGATAGCTGATCCTTCCCATTCTCCAATGCCCATGTCTATGCCCACATCCTTCCTATTTTTTGATGTCGAAAGAAGAAAGAGGTGGTCATGACATTGTTCTCCCATCCCAAGATGATGCTGGTCCTTGCCTTCCACTTCATCTAGGGCTCTCTCATCTATGGGTGTCCACAACCTATAGAAACCCCTTTCATTCCTCTCATCACCGATGCCAACAAACTCATTTCCCAACAAGAAAATACTGCATCCATCAAAAAGAGGATAAAAATAAAGACATGACCAAAGCGTTCAACTTCAATTCTAGGATCGTCGCCTCCCACAACTATGCCAAGCATTATCATCTTTGACGCCGCCATCTTCAATATCATTTTTTGCCAAAGTTGCTTCATTACTATCAACACCGATATCAACTCATCGATCTTATTGCTGATACTTGTTATAGCATTGCCATTATCAAACTACCATCTCCAAATTGATTAGATATGATTAGATCGAAATCTAAGGCTGACCATCTTTAGATCGCTCAAATACCAATTAGATTGGAATTAAAAGCTGACCATCTCTACATCGATAGATCTAATCATCTTTAGATTGACTAGATATCAACTAAATCTCACCATTTATAGTTTGGGTAGATGTCGACCATATATGATTCAAGTAGATTATCTTCAGATCGGCCAGTCACCGGTAAGATCTGATTTAGATTGTCCATCTCCAATTCAATCAAACATCAATCAAAATAGTGTAACACCATCATACTCGATTCTTATTTTCTTTATTATTATTTTAAAATTTGACATAATTTAGATATTGAATAGTCCAATCGGAGCCAATCCAGCAAGCTTTTACATTTTTTTGTACGTAGATATGTAACTCCAAGATAAATCATTTTTTATCATCGTAGGTTATTTTTTATCATTATGGATCAAATAATATTCTATAATTTAATAGATTAAATTTTGACAGTAATAATATTATTTAATAAATTATTTATTTTTTATTTTTAAATTTTAGATTAGATATTAATTTAATTTAAATAATTTGATTCAAATAAAGATTAATGGATGAATTTAGATATCCGGATTAATCATTTCTCGATGGAATGGGTTTTGGAAATTTTTGAACATTTTTTTATCGAATTTGTGACAGAAAAGGTAAAAAGGTTTGGATATGGATAGATAAATTTAAAGTATTCTACCTGCTGCCACTTGTTGAGACCGTATCACTTGCGATGCCTCCGTATCACTTGCGATGCCTCCGTATCCCTTGTTTTATTTATCATCCACCGTATCCCTTGCGATGCCTCCTGTATTTCACCAATTCGGCAATTCCCGATTGCGCGCCACGCCGACGGCCAGAAATTCTCCGTCTTGTCTATCGAGACTACGGATCGATGATAAATAAAACAAGATACCGATTGCTTTGCATTGACCGATTTCTCGGGGATACGTCTTTTTATACCGGCTAATATGTGCCGTCAGCAAAAGCCCGATATAAATAAAGGCTCTCGGCCGATATCTCGCTCTTTCATTCCATAAAACCTATTCATTTAGCTACGGAGCCGCCTTTTTTGGCCGATTGCCGGATCGGCTCCATTTGTGCTCGAGGGAGAGAAGAGGAGGAGGAATCGAAGAGGGATGGCGACGGAAGTTGAGACGGCGGCGAGCGGTGGGGAGATCGATGGAGGGCAGAAAGTGCTGCACCGGCTGGAACGGAAGTGGACCTTCTGGTTCGACAACCAGTCCAAACCCAAGCAGGGCGCCGCCTGGGGCACCTCCCTCCGCAAGGTCTACACCTTCGATACCGTCGAGGAGTTCTGGTGGTCAGTCTCTTCCTCTTTCTCTCTCTCTCTCTTTCTCGTTCGAATCCGTCCATCTTCCGTTTTTCTCTCCAGTTTTTTGAGTTGTTCTCAGTCTCAGATCTGATGCCAGGAATACTTTCTTTTCTTTTTCGATCTTGTTTGGTTGTGATGCTTCTTGGCATTGCTATTCATCCATGATTTCTTGGTGGTATATATGAGCCGGATTAGAATCAAGTCGATCGGATTTTGACTCCCTGTCAGGTTAAAACTCTATAATAGGGGTTCTATATAAATGACTTGATCTATTATCTCTAAACTAACTTGCACACGATTTGAAGACTTCTAGCCTATATATTAAGTAGTTAAAAATTGAATAGTTAGATGCAGAGATCTTCAAATCATATAATTTTTTGTATGCAAGTAGTAGATCACATCTAATTATTTGGATGATCGATGTAAGATCCCATTATAAAGTTTTGATTTGACCGATTTTAAGCTCAAATCCAGTTGACCTTACCCAATCTCTCTCTCTCTCTCTCTCTCTCTCTCTATATATATATATATATATATATATATATATATATATATATATATATATATTAGAAGAAGAAGAAGAAAAAGAAGTAAAGAGTTATGTTGTTTACGATATGATGCTTCTTATTTTTTTTTTCTTAAAAAAAATATTTTTGAATTTCAGGAGGAATAGGATATATTTTTCGTAGGATCTGTTGTGACTTAACTGGTTGCAGATCTATGTATGCTTTGGATCTTTCTCTTTCTTCTTTAATGTTTTCTTGGTACTTTGGATTGGCTATGTTGTAGGCCAATGCTTTTTGTTTTGACTTGATTGGCATTATCTGCCAGATTTTTCCCTATGGAAATCTTAAACAACAGCTTTTGGTTATTTTTAAGTTTTTCAGAGAAAGATCGTAGGTTTTCGGCATGATGCTCGGAAATTTGGTCTATTTACAATTCAATGAATACCAACATTGATTTTTGTTCGTTGGTGTTCATTGCTTACAGTGCTATGCTTGCTGTTTTCACCAGATTTTTGTTCCTGTTTCACCATGAACTCCAACATTGATTCTAATCTTATAATATAAGATTATAAATTTATAAGGTATGCTTATTATTAATCTAGGGTGCATTGCATTGTTTCAAGTATTTGTCATGGGAACAAAAATTAGATTATTCTTTTTACACAATAGAAACACAAAAGATTTCAAAAATCTTGATAAAAATATAGGGTGATGTGCAACATATCAACAACTTATTAAAGATACTATATTAAATATATTTTACTTGCCTGTTCGGTAATATGGGAAGCTTATATAATTATACTGTGGGAAACTTATGAATGTTGCCACAATTTCTAAGTTCTAACCTTTGGTCTGATTTGAATGATAATTTTCTGTTATAATCATGTTTGGTTTGTAGAACAAGCATCCTCAAGACAAAACGCTACAAAAATAGATAGAGAAAGAGAGAAGAGTTTCAAACAAGCTTTAGTAGAAATAAGGTTATTTGGGATGGTCAGATACAAGTTTAAAACAAAAAAGGTACTGGTGCACATCGGTTTGATATGCATCAATACATGCTGGCATGAACAATTCATAGGTATACAATGAAGTTGTGTTGTAAACATGCTAGCATGGTACCTGTTGTGGATTTGGTATGATAAGAACTTAAGTCATGGGTGGAAGAGTAGAAGTTTCATATTTCTTTGATACATGATTTCCAGTTATTAATGACTTATCTTGTTGCTTATTATAAACAAAATCTATAACCTACAATGGTATCATAATAATGTATAACATGTTGGATACAACAAACTATTGTCAATGTTGCACTGAATTGACATGAAGCAAATGGATTCATGCTTAGCAAGAGGGAGAAATGTGATACAGATATGTAGAAAAGAATAACTATATAGTGAAGAGCTTTAAATATAAAATTTCTCATCTAAAACTCCAAAAATGGTTCAAAAATAGAAAGAACATGACATTTTGCAAAGTTATTATAATGCCTGTTTTCTTGACCCATCTTTGAGAAGATGTAAAGCCCAATTTTGACATTATTATTAGTTGAATGAACTTATCAATTTCTAAACGTTGGAATTGAAGAATTTGATAAGCATCTAAGTGTTAGATACTGTTGGGGATAAACCCTGTTCCCACCGAAGTCCAGTCTGATGTTTGGCTTAATGCAACCGACAATCACGGAAGAGCTTCGATCAGGAGTTCTTCCTCCAGCGGTCGAACTTCCCCAATGGCCGAACTCCTCTCGGATCACTCCTTCGGCCGAACTCCCTCCGCACTTCTCCTTCGACCGAATTTCTTCCGGATCTCTCCTTCAGTCGGACTTCTAAAGGAGCCGAACTTCTTTCAGACTCCTTCAGTCGGACTTCCACATAAGCCGAATTTCTTTCAGAATTCTCCTTCAGTCGGATTTTCACAGAAGCCGAACTTCTTCCGGAATCCTCCTTCAGTCGAATTTCTATAGGAGCCGAACTCCTTCCAGAATTCACCTTTAGTTGGATTCCTATAGGAGCCGAACTTTTTTCGGACTTCTCCTGCAGTCGGACTCCTCCAGGAGTCGAACTCCTAGAATTTTTTTTCTGTCGGATTCTTTCAGGAGTCAAACTTCTTCCAGAATTCTTTTAGTCGGACTTCCACAGGAGTCGAACTTCTTTCAGAATTCTTCTTCAGTCGAACTTCCACAGGAGCCGAACTTTTTTCAACATCCTCCTTCAGTCGAATTTCTATAGGAGCTGAACTCCTTCCGGACTCCTCATTCAGTCGAATTTTTACAGGAGCCGAACTCCTTTTAGACTCCTTCAGTCGGACTTTCATAGGAGTCGAACTTCTTTCAGAATTCTTTTTCTGTCGGATTCCTTCAGGAGCCGAACTCCTTCTAAAACTCTTCTTCAGTCGGATTTCTACAGGAGCCAAACTCTTTCCGAACTTCTCCTACAGTCGGACTCCTCCAGGAGCCGAATTTCTTTAGGAACCGGACTCCTTTCGGATGTCTCCTTCAGTCGGACTCTTTCAGGAGCCGAACTTCTTTCAGATTTCTCCTTCAGTCGGATTCCTCCGGAAGCCAACCTTCTTTCAGATTATCCTTGTAGTCGGACTCCTCCAGCTCAGTCGGACTCCGAACGCATGCTTCCATCAGACGGCATGGCTGCCATTATCAGTCTGACAACACCTCTCTCTCCGTAACAAACCTCATGTGACCTACGATCAGACGGTATGGTTGCCACTATCAGTCTGGCGACACCTCTCTCTCCGTAACAAATTCCATGCGGCCCACGATCAGATGGTATGGCTGCCACTATCAGTCTGGCGATACCTCTCTCTCCGTAGCAAATTCCACGCGGTCTACTATCGGATGATATGACTGTCACCATCAATCTACTACAGGCTCCGTTTATAAAAAGGGACATTCCAGATACATTTTCTCTAAGTTCTAAGCTCTCTTCTTTTTTCTGAAATTGCCGAATTCTTGCCTGAGCACTTCATTTCTGTTGATCAGAAGAGCTGACTTGATCGTCAGAGGGTCCTGCCAGAGCCATCACCATCGACTCCGGACGGAACTTTGTTTTGCAGATCATCGACAGCGACCTCGTCCTCCTCCACTCCAGCTCGTTTCGGCGTCAACCAGATTCTTTACCAATAGAATGGCGCTAGAGGAAGGGCCTCTGCTTCCGAGGTTCCCTTGCTTTTAAAGGAGTGCTCACCAGCGATCTCTCTTCTTCCTTTCTAGAGTTCTTCCCCGAGAAGAGATGCCTCCCAAGAAAGTTTCGATCCGGCGATCGACGGTCTCTGCGGCCAGATCCCGTCTAGACCTATCCGCTCCCGCTTCGGCCTCGACAACTCAAGCTCCGTCTATGGCCGTGGTGGACGCGGAGCAGCTCAACTTGCTGGTCCAGCAGATTTGCGGTCTTACAGAGGCGATGCAGGCCATACATCGGTAGGCCCCAGCATCGATTCGGCCGGAGCGGGCTGTTCCGGAGCTCTATGGTCCGGTCTGGGAACTGCCAACTTGGGCTATCCGATCTTTGATCTCTGGAAAGGGAAAGCAGATGATGGAGGGCCCTTGCTCGGACCATGACTTGTCCCAGGGGGAAGCTTCATGCCCGTTCCACCAGAAAATTCTAAAGTTCAACGATCGTGAAGGTCTTCTGGATTAAAGGCTCCTAGAAATGAGCCAACGAATCGAAGAGCTCCATCATACTCCCTCCTCGCATGGTAATGATATTTGCATTGATCCTCCTTTTTCTTAAAGAATTATGCAGGAACCGATCCCGCTGAAGTTCAAGCTCGTGCAGCTTGAGAGTTACAATGGGACCACGATCCGATCGACCACCTGAAGGCCTTTCGGACAATGATGTTGCTCCACGACGCGTCAGACGCTATTTTGTACCGGACTTTTCCGTCCACCCTCAAAGGAGATGCCAGGAACTGTTACTCGACACTTAAGCCGGGTACCATCTTATTCTTTGATCAGATGAGCCATCAGTTCGCGGCTCACTTCGTCAGAAGCTAACGTCCGCGTCGAGGTTCGGATTTTCTGATGACCGTCAAACAGAAGGAGGGAGAATTCATCCGGACTTATGTCACCCGGTTTAATGCTGCTGCATTGGAGGTTCGAAATCTGGACTAATCAGTCGCCATGGCCGCACTCAAGGGTGGCCTTCAGAAGAATGATTTGCTGTTCTCCCTGAAAAAGTACTCTAGGGACTTTGCCGATATGCTAGCTCGGGCTAAAGGTTATGTCCAAACTGAAGAGGCCTTCAAGGCCAAGGACGATGAAGCCTTTGGTGAGCAGTGAATCGGCGAGCTGGACAGGCCCACCGAAGAAGAAAAACCGAGTGAAGCTCGGCTGCGCTCCCGAACTTCCTCTGAGCGCAAGCGAGTCCGAACTCCTCTCTGGGCTCGGAGGTAGGGAAGCCCTGACGGTAGGACGTGGCGGGGTTCTCTCCAACGAAGATTTCATAACTACGCCCCTCTCAATGCTCCGAAAATTCAAGTGCTGATGGAAATCAGGGAGCAACTGTCGAGATCAGAAAGGATGCGTTCTCGCCCCAGCAAGCGCAATCCTAATAAATTCTGCCTTTATTATCGTGACCATGGTCACGACACTGAGGAGTGTATCCAACTCTAAAATGAGATCGAGGAGCTCATCAGGCGAGGCAGACTTGGCCGATTCCTACGGCGATGGTCTGAAGGGCGGGAAGATCGGTCGAGGGCATTACCGCAGTCTGAACCACCGAGGGGGGAGGATCAACAAGGAGAACGGCCGTCTCTCGGCATCATCAACACTATCTCGGAGGGACTTAGGCGAGGAGAGGCCAGCGGATCCGAGGGATCAATGAAGAGACGGAGGACTGAAGAATCCATAACCTTCATTGAGGCAGACGCTCAAGGGGTCCAGTTCTCCCATAATGACGCGGTTGTAATCTCCTTAAACATTGTCGACTATGATGTACACCGCATTTTGGTAGATAATGGAAGCCCGGCCGATGTATTATTTTATGATGCTTTTTCGAAAATGTCCTTACTCAATGACCACTTGGGGCCTATGAACTTTCCGTTGATACGCTTCACTAGCGATGCCGTACCAGTTGAGGGCATAATAACTTTGACCGTGACTGCAGGGCAACGCTCGAAATTGGCTAAGGCACATATCGATTTTTTAGTCGTAAGGACTTTGTCCGTCTATAACGTTATTCTCGGTTGATCTGGTCTAAATGTACTTCGGACAGTGGTATCAACTTATTATTTGAAGATGAAGTTCTCGACAAGTCACGGGATTGGAGAGGTCAGGAGAGATCAAGCTCGGGCAAGGCACTGCTACTCAATCGTCCTGCATAGGGAAGAATAGTCCGACCCTTATCCTATTGATGGACTGGATGTCCGCGACGACCTCACCGAGGAGCGGGGTGAGCCTATGGAGGACCTCGTCTTTGTATCCTTAAACGACGGGAACGCGGTGCAGATCGGCTCCAACTTGGGAGACGATGTTCGGAAGCAACTCGTTACCTTCCTCAGGAAGAATGCAGACGTCTTCGCCTGGGCTCCGACAGATATGCCAGAAATTGACGCCGAGTTCATGGAACATCGGTTGGCCGTTGATCCGAAGCATCGGTCGATAAAAGAGAAGGTGCGCAACCACGCCCCGAAGAGGCAGAAAGTAATCGCCGAAGAAGTAGGCAAGCTTCTCAAAGCTAGATTCATCCGAAAAGTTAACTATCTGACCTAGGTCTCAAAGGTGGTCCTCGTCAAAAAGGCAAACAAGTGGAGGATGTGTATAGACTTCAAAAAACTGAACAAGATCTGCCTAAAAGACAGCTACCCTCTACCCAGGATTGATCAGCTGGTGGACGCGACCTCGGGCCACGAGCTCCTCATCTTTATGGACGCCTTCTCCGGTTATAACCAGATACGGATGGCACCGGAGAACGAGGAGAAAACTGCTTTTGTTACTGATCGTGGTCTTTATTGTTACAGGGTTGTCCTTCGGACTCAAAAACGTAGGGGCAATGTACTAGCGTCTGATCAACAAGATTTTCAAGGAGCAGATCGGCCGCAACATGGAGGTGTTCATGGATGACATGCTCGTCAAAAGTCGAGCTTCTATAGACCACCTCGTTGACCTTGAAGAGACCTTCAGTGCACTCAGAAAGCACAAGATGAAACTGAATTCGATCAAGTGCGCCTTTGGTGTGACCTCTAGAAAGTTTCTGGGTTTATAGTATCGAGGCACGGGATTGAAGCAAATTCAGAGAAAATCCGAGCCATTCAGAAGATGACTGCTCCAAAAATAATAAAAAAAATTTAGCACCTGACTGAAAAAGTACGTCCCTAAATCGCTTCGTCTCAAGATCGACCGAGCGATGCATGTCTTTCTTCCGAGTTCTCAGGCAACCAAAGTACTTTTGCTAGATGGTGGAGTGCCAACGGGTGTTCGAGGAGTTTAAAAACTACCTCGGCTCACCTCCGCTGCTGGCAAAGTCCGAACCGGAAGAAAAATTGTTTCTGTACCTAGCAGTCTCTTCGACGGCCTTGGCAGCAATCCTGATTAAGGAAGAAGCGAAGATATAGCGACTGATTTACTACGTAAGTCGGATCCTGAGGGATGCAGAGATTAGATACTCTAGGCTAGAAAAATTGACTTACTCTCTTCTTATTGCTGTCAGGAGACTCCGACCTTATTTTCATGGGTACACCATAATGGTCCTCATGGACCAACCAAGAAAAGCAGTTCTTCATCGAACGGACGTTTTCGGAAGAATCGCAAAATGGACGATCGAGTTCACGAAATTTGACATCAACTATTGACCCTGGCCATCGATCAAAGCTCAGATATTAGCAGATTTTGTGGTAGAATGTACCATTCTAGCTAAAGCCGAGCTTGAACAGAATGAGATCGGCGCTCTACTGTTGCAACCGAGCCTCTCCAAGGAAAGTGCCGACCTTTCCGAAGGCTTTTGGGCTCTATACGTGGATGGTTCGTCCAACTCCGCTGGAGCAGGTGTGAGATTGGTCTTAGTCAGCTCCGAGGGAGTCATCGTCGAGTACACGCTATGCTTCAAATTTTCTGCGACTAATAATGGAGCCAAGTATGAAGCGCTGATCATCGGATTAAAAATAGCAATAGAATTAAAAGTAGATCGGTTTCAAGTCTACAGCGATTTTCAATTAGTGGTCGGCCAAATTAGTGGCAACTATGAAGTGAGGAAGGAAAGTATGATGAAATACTTTGAGAAAATAAAGGACTTGACTCCGGCTTTCAACTGTTTCGACATTCGATGGATTCCGAGGGCAGAAAATATAAGAACCGATTTTCTCTCTAAGTTGGCCACTTCAGCCCCAGCCGAATTGTCCAAAGAAGTATTTTTTGAGACTCTGAAGTATCCAGCCTAGAGGAATCACAGGTCGTTTTGCAAATAGAACTCGAGCCGAACTGGATTGACCCGTTGGTTGTCTACCTCAAGGAGGGAGTCCTTCCTCGTGACCCGAAGAAAGATCGGAAACTCAGGAATCAAGCCTTTCGATACGTTTTGTACGAGGGCATATTGTATAAGAGGTATTCGCTACCGCTGCTGAGATGTCTCCGACCTTCAGAGGCCGACTTCGCGTTATGAGAAGTGCACGAGGGAATTTGTAGAACTCACGTAGGAGCCAGGTCCCTATCACACAAACTACTTCGGTAAGGATATTATTGGCCGACCTTATATCATGTTTCTATTGAGTATGTCAAAAAATGTGATCGCTATCAGAAGAATGCAAACATACAAAGACAACCGGCCTTCGAGCTTACTTCGCTAAGCGCACCTTGGTCGTTCGCGCAGTGGGAAATGGACATACTTGGCTCTTTTCTGACGGCATTCGGACAGCGGAAGTTTCTCTTGGTTGCGATCGACTACTTCACCAAATGGGTCGAAGCTGAACCACTAGCAAAAATTACCGAGGTCAAGATACAGGACTTTATCTGGAAGTCAATAGTCTGCCGGTTCGGTCTGCTCCGAACTCTTATAACTGATAATGGGCGACAATTCGCTGGAACGAGGTTCGTCGAGTTCTACAAAGACCTAAACATCTCCCGTCACTTCACATCGGTAGCTCACCCACAGGCAAATGGGGAAGCTAAAGTGATCAACCGGACTCTGTTGCAAGACATCAAAACGAGGCTCGACAGAGCAAAGGGGGCATGGGTGGACAAACTTTATCACGTCCTCTGGATGAACCGAACTACTCAAAGTTCGCCGACTGGGGAAACACCATTCACCTTAGCCTTTGGAACGAAGGCAGTCATACCGATTGAACTTAAACTCCCATCAGCGTGGATCGTGGCCTTCAATGAGCAGCATAACCCGCAGGACCTCAGGGTCAATCTCGATTTGCTGGAAGAAAAAAAGAGAGGAAGCCCAGGTTCGAATGGCGGCCTACAGACGAAAGGTGGTCCGATATTATAACTCCAGAGTCAAAAGTAAAACGTTCAAAGTGGGGGACTTAGTACTTCGACGAGCCGCCATCTCCCAGCCTCAAAGTCAAGGAAAGCTTGCCCCAAATTGGGAAGGCCCGTATGAAGTGATGGTGGTCATCCGGTCCGAAATTTATCGCTTGAAGGAGATCGGAAGAACAACGCTTCCACGATCTTGGAACTTAGAAAATCTGAGGATGTACTACCAGTAATTTTTTCGTAATAAAACTTCTTCATTTCAATATTATTGTTTCTTGGTGCAAAAATTATGTGATGATAGGAAAGAAGCAATTAGAAGTGGCCATGTTAGGAACAGGAGGAGAACCTCGTCCTAACGTGAGCAAAGTCGAAGGTCTCGTTCATTTTAGACGAGATGAAGGGGAGAGATCCTGACAACGGCCCTTATGTGCCCCATAGCCCGTTAGGAATAGGAAGAGAACCTCGTCCTAACGCGAGCAAAGTCGAAGGCCTCATTTATTTTAGACGAGATGGAGGGAGAGGCCCTGACAACGGTCCTTATGTGCCCCACAGTCCATTAGGAACAGAAGGGGAATCTCGTCTTAATGTGAGCAAAATCGAAGGTCTCGTTCATTTTAGACGAGATGGGGGGAGAGGTCCTGACATTGGCTCTTATGTGCCCCCACAGTCCATTAGAAATAGGAGGAGAACTCGTTCTAATACGAGCAAAGTCGAAAGCCTCGTTCATTTAAACGAGATGGGGAGAGACCTTGACAACGGTCCTTATGTGCCTCCACAGCCCGTTAGGAATAGAAGGAGAACCTCGTCTTAACGTGAGCAAAGTCGAAGGCCTCATTCATTTTAGACGGGACGAGAGGAAAGGCCCCGACAACGGCCTCATTGTGCCCGACAACAACAGAAGATAAGATCTCCTTCAACCATGACCGCTGGAGATAAGATCTTTCCCAAGCTTCAGAGTCTACGTCGACAGGAGATAAGATCTCTTTCAACCTCGGCTGCTGGAGATAAGATCTCCTTCGAGCTCCATCTTCAACCTCGGCTGCTGGAGATAAGATCTTTCCCGAGCTTTAGAATCTACGTCGACAGGAGATAAGATCTCCTTCAACCTCGACCGCTGGAGATAAGATCTCCTCCAAGCCTCAGAGCCTGCGCCAACAGGAGATAAGATCTTCTTCAATCTCGGCTGTTGGAGATAAGATTTTCCCCGAGCTCCAGAGTCTACGTCGACAGAAGATAAAATTTTCTTCAATCTCGGCTACTGGAGATGAGATCTCCCCCGAGCTCCACCTTCAACCTCGGCTGCTGGAGATAAGATCTCTCCGAGCTCCAGAATCTACGTCGATAGGAGATAAGATCTCCTTCAACCTCGGCCGCTGGAGATAAGATCTCCTCCGAGCCTCAAAGCCTACGCCAATAGGAGATAAGATCTCCTTCAACCTCGGCTGCTGGAGATAAGATCTCTCCCGAGCTCCACCTTCGATCTCGGCTGTCGGAGATAAGATCTCTCCCGAGCTCCACCTTCGACCTTGGCTGCTGGAGATAAGATCTTCCTCAAGCTCCACCTTCGACCTCGGCTGTCGGAGATAAGATCTCCTTCGAGCTTCACCTTCGACCTCGGCTGCCGAAGATAAGATCTTTCCCGAGCTTTCACGTCAACAGGAGATAAGGTCTCCCCCGAGCTTCAACTCCAATGGGTATAGAGTTCAGAAAAGAACTTTGACAGTCGTCTTTTTTGTACTCCCTTCCTTCGAGTTTCGAACTCGGAAGTGGGGGGACTATTATTGGGGATAAATCCCGCTCTCGTCGAAGTCCAGTCTGATGTTTGGCCTAACGCAACCGGCAATCACGGAAGAGCTTCGATTGGGAGTTCTCCCTCCAGCGGCCGAACTCCTTCAGTCGGCCGAACTTCCTCAGCGGTCGATCTCCTCCCGGATCACTCCTTCGGCCGAACTCCCTCCGCACTCCTCCTTCGGTCGACCTCCTTCCGGATCTCTCCTTCAGTCGGATTTCTATAGGAGCCGAACTCCTTCCGGACTCCTTCAGTCGGACTTCCACAGAAGTCGAACTTCTTTCAGAATTCTCCTTCAGTCGGATTCCTATAGAAGCCAAACTCCTTCCGAACTTCTTCTGCAATCGGACTCCTCTAGGAGCTGAACTCCTTCCAGAATTCTCCTTCTGTTGGATTCCTCCAGGAGCCGAACTTTCCAAATTTTCCTTCAGTTAGACTTCTAAAGGAGCCGAACTCCTTCCGGACTCATTCAGTCGGACTTCCAAAGGAGCCGAACTCCTTTCAGAATCCTCCTTTAGTCAGATTTCTACAGGAGCTGAACTTCTTCCGGATCTCTCCTTCAGTCGGACTTCTACAGGAGCTGAACTTCTTTCGAATTCCTCTTTCAGTCAGATTTCCAAAGGAGCCGAACTCCTTTCAGAATCCTTCTTCTATCGGATTCCTTCAGGAGCCGAACTCCTTCTAGAATTCTCCTTTAGTCGGATTCCTATAGGAGCCGAACTTCTTTCGGACTTCTCCTACAGTCGGACTCCTCTAGGAGCCGAACTTCTTTCAGAATTCTGCTTCAGTCGGATTCCTACAGAAGCAGAACTCCTTCCGGACTTCTCCTGCAGTCGGATGCCTCCAGGAGCCGAACTCCTTCAGGAATCGGACTCTTTCCGGATATCTCCTCCAGTCAGACTCCTTCAGGAGCCGAACTCCTTTCGGATTTCTCCTTCAGTCGGATTTCTTCGGGAGCCGACCTCCTTCTGGATTACTCCTGCAGTCGGACTCCGAACGCATGCTTCCATCAGACGGCATGGCTGTTATTATCGATCTGGTAACACCTCTCTCTTCGTAACAAACCTCATGCGGTCCGCGATCAGACAGTATGGCTGCCACTATCAGTCTGACGACACCTCTCTCTCCGTAGTAAATCCCATGCAGCCCACGATCAGACGGTATGGCTGCTACTATTAGTCTGGCGACACCTCTCTCCGTAGCAAAGCCCACGCGGTCTACTACCGGATGATATGGCTGTCACCATCAATCTACTATAGGCTCCGTCTATAAAAAGGGATTCTCTAGATATGTTTTCTCTAAGCTTTAAGCTCTCTTCTTCTTTTTGAAATTCTGCCGAATTTTTGTTTGAGCACTTCATTTCTGTTGGCCAGAAGAGCTGATTTGATCGTCGAAGGGTCCTGCCGGAGCCACCACCATCGACTCCGGACGAAACTTTATTTTGCAGGTCACCGACGGCGACCTCGTCCTCCTCCACTCCAGCTCGTCCTGGCGTCAACCAGATTCTGCACCAACAGATACTATTTGACTCACCAATACATATCCAAGGCAAATTCTTTGAATTGTATGGAATTGTTTTAGTAAAATTGATTAAAATACAATAATATAAATAAAATTGAGCATTTTTTATTAGCTAGTGCCTAGTAAGCTTTTGCTCAGAATTGTATGACGCATTTAAAATAACAAAATGGTTTAGAGACTGACTCGGATGCAACAACCTCTCACAACTAACGGTGTACGACATCACCCTCCAGCTGTTGTTTTCTTCATCCATATATGAGAGGGTTTCCGTTTTGAAGTCTTTTCAATGATTGCCCAAAGCATTGCTTGTGAAGTATCACTAGTTTGGCCTGTAAAGAAAATTTTTATGAGTTTGGCATTATCAATCTGGATATTTTGATTGATGACTATATGTCTCAAGAGACTGGTTTTCTTGCATATTTGATCATAATGTAGTCATCTTGAAATGGTTTATAAGCTAATTACTTTACACTCCCACTTAATTGGCTTAGTGACATTCTTGTTATTTATCAAAATCTCACTTCAGCACTTGTCAAATTTAGTTTAACATCCAGATGCATTTTTGCAAGTTTTATCTACCTTTAGTCTTCCAAGCAACATAGTATCTAGAACTAGGCCTTCATCTCCCAATTAATTATGTCTTGGAGAGTGGATAGATTAGGTAGGCTTTTTAAACTGAGAATATTTTATTATTTAACTTTGTAGTGCATCATCAATTTCATGTGTTGGCATGGCCAGAATTTACTTTCTTA
Organism: Cocos nucifera; assembly: GCA_006176705.1. Classification (NCBI taxonomy): domain Eukaryota; kingdom Viridiplantae; phylum Streptophyta; class Magnoliopsida; order Arecales; family Arecaceae; genus Cocos; species Cocos nucifera. Next base: position 1,084,169 of record QRFJ01000026.1, on the reverse strand, counting down.
TTATTAATGCCAACGTCTTAGCTTAGAGCTGATCGTAGGTTCTGCAAATGGATAAAAGTGAAACAAGGAATGGTGGTTGGGGAGGACTTGAAAAACTTGCATGGCCGCAAATATAGCTTCTTATAGGAGGCAGATAAGTGTTCCATATTAGCTCTCAGCATATATTTAGAATTAGTCTTGATTGTTATGGTTATTTTCCTTGATGATAGCTGCAGAAAACTAACCTGAGCCAATTTAATATGATTATTATAAGTGTTATTACTTGTTTTTTCTTTAGGCTGCTAATGGAAAAGTGAATTCAGTTTCACGTTTAGTTTTTTGTTTGATATAATTTTTTTTCTTTGGAACATATTTGGATTTTGTGAACCTTGATGGTTTGGTTTCAGTTAGCAACTCTTGAAAATGCTGTTTAATAGGTCCAAAGACAAGGGTTCAATCATTAACAAGAATCAAAATTATATCTTTGTCTGGGTATCATTCAGCTACCAGAACATTCCACCTGAAAAGTTGCCAAGAAGAGTGCCATTTATCTAATGAATAACAACCAAGCTTTCTGAGATTTATTTATCATGTAGTGGAACTGATATTATATTGAAGGCTTGTTTGTGTGTTTCGATTCCCCTTCTTGAATTTGTTTCGTTCTCTGCTTATACTCCATATAATCCAGTTTCTATATTACATCGGTGTTGTAGGTGATGTACATTACTCTTTTTCCTTTTTATAGCTTGTATGATCAGATATTTCGTCCCAGTAAGTTGCCAGCAAATGCTGACTTCCACTGTTTCAAAACTGGGGTGGAACCCAAGTGGGAAGATCCTGAATGCGCAAATGGGGGCAAGTGGTCGGTAACATATAATAGAAAGGCCACTCTTGACACCATGTGGTTAGAGACGGTGAGTCCTTGTCTTTTTCCCCTTTTTATAATGGTTTGCTTTTGTTTCATATGGGCACCATCTGGACATCAAACTATGTGCACCAACCATGCAATTAATGGCTATAGCCTTTTGCAATTTACTAGCTTTTAATCTCCATGGCTTTCCCCCTCCCCTTTTGTGCCAAATGACTTATGCTGCATGAATAATATTTATGCAGTTGATGGCTTTAATCGGAGAGCAGTTTGATGAGAGCGAGGAAATCTGTGGTGTTGTTGCAAGTGTGCGTCAGAGGCAGGACAAGCTTGCACTGTGGACCAAGACAGCAAGCAATGAAGCTGTTCAGGTTCTTGTTTTGTTTATTTAATTGATTTAGGAAGCTTAATGGGTGTTAATTAGTCATGTTACATCTTACATTGCTTCTTTTTTGAAAAATGTGAAACACCTAATCTGTGCTCTGGCTTTTGGATGTTGTTCTGTTGAAGCGAACGTTTTGTTATATTTTGTAAATTGTGAATTATGACTGGGATTAGAAGCCCAAGTATGTTAAAATTTTAATGCATAACATCAATACTATTCCTCTTGTGTTTGAACTTCATGATTTTCTATTGATGTTTTTTTTTTTTTTACACGTTTGGTTTTGCAAGTACTTTTTTTTTTTTTAAAAAAAAAAAAATATTGATGTTGGGCAAAGGAGTGTGGAATGAGGATCCATAAAGCCAACACCAAATAATTAGGACAATTCTGGATGGTTATGATTATGGTCATTGCAAGAGAGAATGGGATGTACATGGTCTTGGTGGTCCTTTGTGATCATTTTGTGTTCAAAGCACATACTCCAGCAAAGCACATAAATTTGTCTGTATCAAGTCTTCTAAATTGAAGTGGTTGGAGTTTAGGTGATTGATATTTAGAATGGGTAAAGCAAGATATGGAATGGTAACAAAGCATTGAAGGGTTGATTTTTTATCTGTTATGGGATGATAATATGTAGAATATTTACCATTCTTTTGTAAGCCATAATCAACCTTATTAACCATTACAAATTTTATTGGAGTTTGGTGTTAAGATGCTGATTATAGGGGATCTTGAATAATGTGCCAAAGAAAGGGAAAAAGACTTGAAGAAAAAAAGATGGCTGATGATCTGGGTAATAAAATTAATGTGGGACAAAGATGACTAGTGGAGGTTTGCTAACGATCAGTGGATTACTTTGCTCACACCTTCATCGAGCAAGGTGTTGGTGCTTGAAGATATTTGCCCTGAAAGATTGATGAAAAAGATGTTCATGTCTATAAAGGAACATTAAGGGGCTGTTTTTGTTGACAATTTTTGTAAAACAAATTTATAAAAAATTCAAAATGAATGAGTTTTTCAAAAATGGTTGTTTGGTTGTTTTCCATAAAACTTGTTTTGCCAACACTGGCAAGGCATACAAGCTGAAAATTATCTGTTTTAGGAAAATTATCATCCATCCAAACAGGCCGTAAGAGCATGGAGTTTGATAATCCTCTTCAAGCCTCATGGAAATGATACTTGTTTAAATTACTATTCAAAAAGGGTCAAAAGAGAGAGGTTAATGTGACTCATTTGGTTAATGGCTTGCAAAATTATCATTGGGGTTTGTTAAAGTAGAAGGCGAATTTTAGAAGTTTGCTCTTATATGGTCAATTTGCTTTTATTTTTGAAGCTCCATTTTTGTTTTAGCTGTGAATGAATGTGATAATCCCCAATTTTTGTCAAGGCTTGCCTTTTTAGTTTGTAGGGTTGACCTTAAGAAAGGTATCAGAATGCTGATTAGGATTGTCTTCGTTATTTTTAGCTAGAATGAAATTTTTGATAAAGATGGATTGCTTGGAAAAGCCATAATGATTTTTTTAAGCAAGGTTTTTGTATGTCTGAATGGTCTTGTTAATTTCTTGCAGGAAAGTTTTCTCGTGTAATTAGGCTATGGAGAACAGAGAAATATGTTAAAGCCTTGTTTATGACGTGTTGAAATCTTTGGCCTCTTCTATTGTACTATTTAGAAGAGAGAAATAGCTCAAGCATTTTTAAAATGATCAAATCTTGAAATAAAAGAAGAGAAGATTTCCACCTGTATAATTGAGATAGAGTTTCAAAACAGGATGGAGAGCTTAAGAAAGAACAAACTATATGAGGGAGCGTAATAATGGGAGGGATGACCAGGCTGTTACTGAGGTTTGAAATTAAGCTCATTCCAAGGCCAAATCGAGACGATTTGGTAAATTTCATAGTCTTTTTCTTCCTAGATATCTCCTGTTTGCACAATTACATAATTTTGAAACGTCAGAAAATATAGAAAAAGGGATAATTGAGAAAAGAGTTTAAAGTTTATTTTTGTTTAAAAAAATAGGATGCTATTATAGTTTCATGTAATTCTTCAACTTGATGTACCACATGTAAGGTGCAAAAAAAGTCTGTAACTCAGTCTTTGTATCAATCTAAATTTGATGCCCAGGGTTTGAGTCTGTTAAGGTTGTTGGAAACTATTAACTATTACTGAATCAAGTACTACCTAGCTGGTAGATTTTAAATTCTGAAGTATCAATAACCAAACTAATGTAAAAGATCGATTTTCTATAATCAATAAGAGCCAATTCGTAACAAGGTTAATTTACGGATTGTTACTCTTGTAAAATTTACAAAAGTTAAGCTTTCAAACCTTATTTTGGGGTTGCACATGGATTGGTTCTCATAAAATTGCATGTTGCCTAATGTGGCCTCATAATTCGTCTGATTATTGGAAGAAACTTCTTAGGTAGAGAATGATGGGTCATACTATTGTGGGGTGTGAGTAAAACTTTACTAGCTCTTGCTCTTGCCTCTCGAGTGGACTCCTGTCTAATTAGCTATGGTTTTAAGGGCTCCATTGAAATGCATGTTTTATTGTAGAATAAACATATGTATTTACTTACTAATTGAATTTCAACTATTCAAAAATCATTATATTTAGCAATTTTGAAACTTTTTCCAGTCAGTTTTTTTTAGTCTTTTTGATCATCATTTTTCAGTAGAATTATGTTGGTTTTGGGCTTTTCCTATTCATATTTTGAGGTTAAATGACTATTAACTAAATGCATGTAGTTACAGACAAATAAATTTATTTATAAAAATCAGGTTGTTACTGTTGCGTTTTGTATTATTTTGTTGTTCACATTGGCCTTTGTGCTAGTCCTTCTGTAGAGGCTTCAGCCCATCCCATGTTACATTGGGATTCCATGAGTCTGTTGTGTTGGATCCTCTCTCTCTCTCTCTCTCTCTCTCTCTCTGAGTCATTTCCAAGTGTGATACAAATGTTTGTGTTTATCGTATCCTGGTACCATAGGTAAATCTAAGGGCCAGATAACTTAGTGCCCATCAAGGTGCTGAAGTCCTCAAGGGCCAAGTCTGTGGAGAGGCCCCACAGGCATTAGACTGAAATTCCATCTAGGAGCTTGGGAATAGAGCCCTCGTTATTCATGTTGAAATGGCGTTTATTTGAAAATATGGTAGTTTTCAGTTGGGACTGATCAAAATTGACTAAATGAATTTCGGCCAAAACAGGCCAAACCTCCCAGTACATAAGTGGAGTGGCTTCAGAGTGCCACCGGCCAAAAACACCTTGTGTCTGAAACGTCAAGGCTTGCCCACCAGTATTTCGTTGGGAGTCGGCCATCATTGAATATAATCCTCTCTTATATATATCTTCATGATCATGTCAGATGGCTTTGGTCATTCATGGAAATGGTTACCATCATCATTCCAATAACATTCCAATCGTAGCAAGAAACTTTCTTGTTCTATGTTTTTATGTTATGAAATTGGAGATGCAGCATAGTCATGCTCCTTAGTTCCTACCCAGCAATTGATTAGTTATAATGACTTGTTATTACAGTAAATATATTAAAAATCATGATCATGTGGTAGTATGTTGTTAGCTGTCCTTGTGGTTTTTCGGTTTTGGTTAGCAAGAAAAATAAGGAAAAAAGGATGAGGTTTTTTCCCTAATATGAGTTTTTGTGATGACCTTTAAAACATATAAGTGAATCCATTTCTTTCATTTCTCTGGTTTCAAAGCTTTTGATATTCTTACGGAAGCATGTAGCTCTTCTTAAAATTGTACCATTTGGTTTCTGTATAAATTTTCTTTTTGTTAATATTATGCAGATGAGCATTGGGAAGAAATGGAAGGAAATCATTGACTACAATGATAAGATTGTATACAGCTTCCATGTGAGTCTTAGAACATGAATACTCATGCCTCATAATACTGGTGCATCTCATTTTCTATTAGATGCATCAATATCAATTAGTTGTATTCTTTTTCTTTTCATTATTTTATTTATAAAATATCTAGAAATGAGATGAAATCAGAATCACATTTCTATGACTATTGTCATTATTTGATTCTGTTAGTGTACTTCCAATCCTTTTATCATTATCTCAATTCTTGGCTTTTTACAGGATGACTCGAGAAGAGAAAAATCAAACAGAGGTGGTAGGTATAATGTGTGAATACTGCAGATGGCCTATCAACAACTGAAATTTTGGATGGTTCTCTGCCAAGTTTTTGGGAGTTCAGACGCACTTTACTCTTTCAAGACTCGAGTCTGAATCCTACGGAAGAACAACCTGTGTTAAGGTGCTTCACTTTACGAGATCTGGGTATTGTATGTGCTATGGGTACCAAAATTACTCGGCTACAATTTTATGATGTTTCTAGTTTTGATTAGCCTGTACTTCCATTTATTTCTCCCGTTGGCTGTGCTTCTCACTTTGATGCAATTGTGGATTAGATAGTGGAATTGGGACCATATCCGAAATGTGCCGATTGCAGGTTGACTAGCACTTAAAAGACTCCGCTAATTTCCACCCTCTTTGTGGTTGTTTTGGCTTTTATGATGGAATTTATAATTTTGTGAATGAAAATGCAACGAGTATTGACTTTTCGTTTGATGGTGGAATATACTTGTAGTAGTCCAGGAGGGTGCTTTGGTAATAATAGTGGTCCGGGCAAATGATGCTCGAGGGTATTGCTATTAGCGTGTCTTGGCCTGACCTAAGCACCAGAAGGGAACTCAAGCCAGTTTCACCTCGTTAACAAATCATAAACTTGGAAGGCACGCTCAAAATCATAAACTTGGAGGAATTTATGTTGTACCTTTAACTCCTTTCTTCTTTTATCTGAAAAAGGCAATGTTTTGCCTTGCATAAGTGTTAATTGGTCGTGCATATGATTATGAATTGCTTTTATATATTCTCGATATTCTTAGTTTTGGTAACTTTCATGCAAAAGAATTATTGATTTTTTTCTCATATCTACCATTGGATGATGGCTTGCACGCCTTTCAAAGCATTCAGAATTTTCTCTTTCATCGGTTTGTTAGATCTTGAAGTGGCTATTGTACAATCCAAAAGTGCATATCTGGAAAAATGATGAATCATTCAAAGATGCAACCCAAATCCTTCCACTGCAGAAAACCTAATGAGAAACAAGTTTAAATTCAATTTGAATTTTCTTTCCACCCTCGCGACGTTTCCAGCCGGAAACAAAACAATGCCGTCTCCACCAACCCTATCGGGTGTGAGACGCTTTTTTATTTTTTTATTTATTTACTTACTTAAATTCATATGATGCATGATGCTGTTTTTTCTTTATTGTATGAAATAAATAAAAAACAGGATGTGTATTTTTCTGAAAAGCCTCGAGTTCAATCCCCCTTGTATCAGGTATGGTCCAAAGAGTTCAACCAAGCATCTCAAAATAATGATTATAAATTTAAATAATATAGTTACTAATTAACTCCCTGCATAAACTCTGTCCATGATTTTGCATTACTATTATGTATATATTAGAGCGGCATGTCATCCAGCACAGCTTGAAGTGCCATTCAATACCAAATTCTTTTGAACTCCAGGATGGGCATTTGTCACATTCATCTGAGAAAGGGATAACAAGGTCAAGAAGCGCTCATTGTTAGATTATTTTGGAAATGATGTGCATGTTTGGTTAAGACCGAGCGTGGACGGAGCTCTTCTTCCAAGCCTTATAGTCTTTACCCCCCAGCATCTTCTCCACCTCTTCGAACTGCAGTCCTCTGGTCTCAGGCACAAGCAAGAAAATGAGAACGAGCGCAACCATGGAAACACAGCAGAACATGAGGAATGTTGGTGCAGTGCCTAAAGCCTCCGTCAAGCTCAAGAACGTCTGTGTGACGATCAGGTTTGAGACCCAATTCGCCACCGCGGCAACCCCACCGCAGACTCCTCGGTATCTCAGAGGGTAGATCTCAGAGTTGACAATCCAAGGGACGGTGCCCATGCCCGGAGAGAAGGAGATGATATATGCTCCCAGGGCAATGAGAGCCAACCAGCCAAAGTTGCTTGGGCAGCCACGAGTGTACCACTCACGGCTTGATGCTTGACAGAATTGTTTTCCATCAGTCTCAGACGACAAGCAGGTCCCTGGAAGAAGCTGTTCCATGATCAAGGCAGGCATGATCAGGATTGGATAATTCAAAAACTTTGAGGCAACCAGAGCTACAGATTCTAAATATTTGAACATCCAAATCGAATCAAAATTAATTTCCCTTCATACTTTGGTAGTGAGAAACATGTCGTGGATCTTGATGCAACATGGATAAAGCCAAATCTAGTGAACGACTACAGTATAACATCGACTTGAGCATCGCTTCTTAAGAGGTATAAGCTTGTTATGTTCTACGGGAATATTAACTGTTCCTAACACATCTATTTTACGATCCAATTTAATTGTAGTAATTGATTTTGTCCTATTTGAAGATCCATATGTGAAGGAAATGACTTCTTGGTTCACCAAAGGCATTGCCACCATCTGGGATTTAACATGGCGACCAGAGTCCGGTTGGCAAAAGCGTTTCAAAGTCAGAACAGAAACTATATAAATAAGGTGCATGGGCCAGACCCAGAGGATTTAGCTCTTGATCTTTTGGACTATCTTATGGACGATAATTGATCAATATATGGAGGTGCTGAGGTACTTACTTTATCCCCGTCGTGAGCACAAAATCCACACCCCGAGGCTGCTTTCACGCAATCCATGCATGTCCATGTCATGCCTGAAGCTGCCTTGAAATCAGGGCATGTAGAGTTTCCACTGAGCGGATTCGGCAATTCAACCGCCGGGGAATGGGAAGCAACTCCGAAGAAGACACCGCCGAGCAAGGCCAAGCATGTAATGATTCCAACCAAACTGATAAGAAGCAGCTTTCTCCTTCCGGCTCTGTCGACGAAGAAGATACTGACGATAGAGCCCAAGGCATTGAGACCAGAGGTTATGAGAGAAAGCGCCAAGGCAGTGCTGTTGGAAGCATAACCAGCCAATTGGACTATTGTGGGACTGTAATACATCACCGTGTTGATACCCACAAACTGCTGAGCTACCTGCACAAGAATGCCTGCCACAAGCCCTCTGCGCACAACCACACTACCTGTTGCCTTCTTTAGTTTGCTGAACGTGCCATCTCCCCCGATAGAGCCTTCCTCAGCTATTTCGGCTTCAATTGACATCCGTAAAGCTTCGATTTCTTTCTTAACTTCATGGGAAGGATATATCTTTCTTAAGATTTCTGCAGCTTCCTCTTTTCTATCCTGCTTAACACCAAAAAAAAAAAAAGGAAAGAAAAGAAAATTCATGATCATTATCATGCAGCAACTAGATTAAAACAGCAGAGAAACACATCAAGATTTGAAGGAAATAGATAATGACCTTTCTGTACAGCCACCTAGGTGACTCTGGAAGCATTAGCATCAGTATAAACTGAACAAGAGCAGGAATTCCAGCCACACCGAGCATCCAGCGCCAAGTTCCTGAGGTCTGAAAAAAAAAAAAAAACAAAGGATGAAATGTCACACTACCAATATTACCATCTGGGAGGAATCGATATCAAGAATGAAGAAATTTATTTAATTACCTTAGTGAAAGCCAGATTTATGAGGTAGGACAGAAATTGTCCTCCCGTAATAAGTAACCCATTAGTGCTGACAAGAGCACCTCTGATTTTGGCAGGAGAAGCTTCAGAAATGTAGAGAGGACAAGTCATGGAAGCCATCCCAACTCCAATGCCCACCAAGATTCTCCCAACGATTATAATTTCAGGAACTGGTGCGGTAGCCATTATAACAGCACCAACAAAAAACAACAGATCAGCAAACAATATTGAAGGTCTCCTTCCAAATCTGTCATTCATCCATCCACCAACTGCAGCACCAACTATAGCTCCAGCTACAGCCATGCTCACAATGGTTTCCTATCGACAAAGTAACGGTCGATCACAGGTAAACGGGGTGGAAGCATAGGTTGGGAAAGATCTACCATAGCAAATTCTGTAAAACCATGTAATTAGTTGTCATGAACATAATGAAGAACACCTGGAGTACAGTGCTTCTATCAACTTGTCGGAAGTCATCACGAATGTATAGTAGCGCTCCAGAGATAACACCTGCTCCAACGCCCATGAATCATTTTGGGTTACACAAATGATACCAAAACATATCGCAGAAATCGAACAGTACATGTTTCTCTGATATGCTTTGAAGAAAAGATCCAGGGTTTAATGTCGACTTTGTGGATAAAATAATGCAGTTATGAGACCTGTACAAATCTAAAGATCAGTGACATAAATTTATTCATTAGAAAGATCAACAAGATACCAAGGTGAAGGTAAGCATACAGTACCAGATCTGGTCCGTCTAGTGGCAGCAATGCTTAAAGGATGTTTTAAAGTGACACAATGGGTTAACTTGTTCTGATTAATATTTAGTCACGAGAAAAAGCATATATAAACATTAAAAAAAAAAAAAAGTCTAACCCTACATAAAATAAATAGTTCATTATTGTGATATAGAAGGAAGGGTATCAATAGTCTCACATTGATTGTGAGTTAAGAAAAATTCTGGCTTATACGAAAAAAAAACTATTCTTTATGTCTTTTGGATTAAAATTCAACTGACAAAACTGTAAAACCCATGGATCATAGTAGATAATATCTTACATGTCGAGTTATAAGTTCTTGGCTGCAATAGTGACGTGCCATGCAAGGAACCACCCCTATCACTATAGGACTCCTCCTGCTCATATATAATTTATGGTAAAAATAAGGAGGGCACCTTTCGTTCGTACACATATTTTTTTTTTTATTGAAGAGAGATTGTGATAAAAATAAGGAGAATACCTTTTTTTCATATATAGAGGCTATGTTGTGGTGTAAGATGGAGGGTATTGGTGCAGAATCTGATTGATGCTGGATCGAGTTGGAACTAAGGACGAAGAGGTAACCGTCGGTGACCTGCAAAATAAAGTTTCGTTCGGAGTCGGTGGTGGTGGCTCCGAAAGGATCCTCCAATAATCAAGTCAGCTCTTCTGACCAACAGAAATAGAGTGCTCAGGAAAGAGTTCGGCAGAGTTTTAGAAAGGAGGAGAGAGCTGACTTGATCATCGGAGGGTTCTACCGGAGCCACCACCACTGACTCCGAATGAAACTTTATTTTGCAGGTCACCGATGGCGACCACTTCGTCCTCAATTTCAGCTCGATCCGACGTCAACTAGATTCTATCCCAATAGAATTGGTGCTAGAGGAAGGGCCCTTTGTTTATGAGGTATCCTTATTCTTAAAGGAGTGCTCAATCGACCTTGTGGAGCTTCTTTTTCAAGATCCATCTCCATCCTCTCCCTCAATCCCAAGAAATGCCTCCAAAGAAGACAACTATCAGGAGATCTACCACTTCTACCATCAAATCCAAGCTAGATTCGTCCATTTCGACTCCAGCGCCGGCATTTCAACCTCCTCCTCCACCGACGGTCATGGTAAATTCGGAGCAGTTCAACCTACTGATGCAGTGGATTCAGGACCTCACCAAAATGGTGCAGGCCATGCGGTAGCCTCCGATGGTGGTTCCACTAGAAAACTCATTATCGGAATGTCAGGAACTGATCCCAAGGAGAAGCACTTGGGCTACCATACCCGTTGCCCCTAGGAAGGAGAAACAGAGAGTAGAGGATCCTTGTTTGGATCATAGTTATTCTCCGGAAGGGATCTTCCCCATCCACAGTCGGAAGCCTTCCAAGACCTACGATTGAGATGACATCCTCGATCAAAAATTGCGAAGGATGGATCGACGGATTGAGGAGCTCGGCCACATCGCCCCAGCTCACTATGATGACGTCCGCACCAATCCTCTTTTCTCTCTTCGAATTATGCAAGAGCCTATTCCGTCGAACTTCAAGCTCCCTCAATTTGAAAGCTATGATGGAACCTCTGATCCGGTCGATCATCTGAAAGCCTTCCGAATTATGATGCTGCTCCATGGTGCATTAGACACCATATTATGCCGAGCTTTCTTATTTACCTTAAAGGAAGCAGCAAGAAACTAGTACTCGACGTTGAAGCCAAACACGATCTTCTCCTTTGATCAGATGAGCCATCAGTTTGCGGCTCACTTCGTCAACAGTCGACGTCCGCATCGAGGTTTGGATTCTCTGATGAACATCAAGCAGAAGGAGGAAGAATCCATCCGGGCTTATGTCATCCGATTTAATACTGCTGTATTGAAGGTCCAAAACCTAGACCAGTAATTTGCGATGGCCGTACTTAAGGATGGCTTTCAGAAGAATGATTTGCTATTCTTCCTAGAAAAGAAGTATCCTAAGAACTTTGCCGATCTGCTAGCTCGTGCTGAGGGATATGTCTGAGTGGAAAAAGTCTTCAAATTGAAGGATGAGGAAGCCATAGGAGAGCGGCATAGACTCACCGCTGATGGAGGGCCAAATGAAGTTCGGCCACGCTCACGGACTCCCCACGAGCGCAAGCGAGTCCGAACTTCTCTTTGAGCTCGTCGTCAAAGAAGCCCTGATAGAAGGGTGCGAAGAAGTTTTTCCTTGAAGGTTTCATAATTACGCTTCTCTCAATGTTTCATAGATGCTGACCTGAAGCAAGCCAATGGCGCTATCGTAGCTAAAACCACCAATAAAGGAGGAACAACAAGGAGATCGGCAACCTCCTGGCATCATCAATGCTATCTCTAGGGGGGCTTAGTACTTCAGTGAGTCGCTATCTCTCAGCCTCAGAGCCAGGGGAAGCTTCCCCCGAATTGTAAAGGCCCATATGAAATAGAGGAGATTGTCTGGTCCGAAACTTATCGTCTGAAGAAGCTTGGAGGAACGACACTCCCACGATCTTGAAACTCAGAGAATCTGAGAATATACTTTTGATAATTTTTCTTCAATAAAACTCTTCCATTTCAACATTATTATTTCTCAGTGCAAAAACTATCTGATGACAGGAAAGAAGCAATCAATAGTGGCCATATTAGGAATAAGAGAAAAACCTCGTCCTAACATGAGCAAGTCGAAGGCCTCATTCATTTTAGATGAGATGAGAGGAGAGGTCTTAACAACGGCCCTTATGTGTCCCCTACAGTTCGTTAGAAACAGAAGGAGAACCTCATCCTAACGCGAGCAAAGTCGAAAGGCCTCGTTCATTTTAGACGAGATGGAGGGAGAGGCCCTGACAACGGCCCTTATGTACCCCCACAGTCCATTAGAAATAGAAGGAGAATCTCATTCTAACGTGAGTAAAGTCGAAGGCCTCGTTCATTTTAGACGAGATAGAAAAGAGATCCTGACAACGGCCCTTATGTATTCCCACAGCTCGTTAGGAACATGAGAGAACCTCATCCTAATGTGAGCAAAGTCGAAGACCTCATCCATTTTAGATGAGATGGAAGGAGAGGCCCTGATAATGGTCCTTATGTGCCCTCATAGCCCATTAGGAACAAGAGGAGAATCTTATCCTAACGCGAGCAAAATTGAAGGCTTCGTTCATTTTAGACAAGATGGAAAAGAGGCCCTGATAACGGTCCTAATGTACCCCCACAATCTATTAGGAACAGGAGGAGAACCTCATCCTAACGAAAGCAAAGTTGAATACCTCGTTCATTTTAGACGAGATGGAAGGAGAGGTCCTGACAACGGTCCTTATATGTGCCCCTACAGCCCATTAGAAATAGGAGGAGAACCTCATCCTAACGTGAGCAAAATTGAAGGGCTCATTCATTTTAGACGGAATGAGAGGAGAGGCTCTGACAACGGCCCCATTGTGCCCGACAATGATGGAAGATAAGATCTTCTTCAACCTTGGCTGGAGACAAGATCTCCCTCGAGCTCCAACTTCAATGTCAATAGGAGATTAGATCTCCTTCAATTTCGACTGAGACAAGATCTCCCCCGAGCTTTCACTTCAACGTCAACCTCGGCTGGAGACAAGATCTCCCTCGAGCTTCAACTGCAACGTCAAAGGAGACAAGATCTTCTTAGATCTTGGCTGGAGGCAAGATCTCTTCCAAGCCTCAACTTCAACGTCAACCTCGGTTGGAGACAAGATCTCTCCCGAGCTCCAACTTTAATGTCAATAAGAGATTAGATCTTCTTCTACCTCGACAGAAGACAAGATCTTCCCTAGACCTTGACTGGAGACAAGACCTCTCTCGAGCTTCTACTTCAAACATCAACCTTGGCTGGAGATAAGATCTTCCTCGAGCTTCAACTTCAATTTTGACCTCAGTTTGGAGACAAGATCTCCCCCGAGCTTCAACTTCAACGTCAATCTCAGTTGGAGACAAGATCTCTCCCACGAGCTTCAATCGCAACGTCAACAGGAGACAAGATCTCCTTGGACCTTGGCTGGAGGCAAGATCTTCCTCGAGCCTCAACTTCAACATCAATCTTGACTGGAGACAAGATATCCCCCGAGCTCCAACTTCAACATCAATAGGAGATTAGATCTCCTTCAACCTCGATAGGAGATAAGATCTTCTTGGATCTCGGTTGGAGGCAAGATTTCTCCCGAGCTTCAACTTCAATGTCAACCTCGATTGGAGACAAGATCTCCTCTGAGCTTCAACTTCAACGTCAATAGGAGATAAGATCTCCTTCAACCTCGATAGGAGATAAGATTTCTCTCGAGCTTCAACCTCAACGGATGCAGAGTCCGAAAAAGAACTTCGATAGTCATCTTTTATTGACTCCCTTCCTTCGAATTTCGAACTCGAAAGTGGGAGGACTATTATTGGGGATAAATCCCACTCCCATCGAAGTTCAGCCTGATGCTTAGCCTAATGCAATCGATAATCACGAAAGAGCTTCGATCGAAAATTCTCCTCCAGTGGTCGGATCCCAGCCGAACTTCTTCAGCGGCCAAACCTTAGCCGAACTCCTTCAGCCATCCGAACTCCTCAACGGTCGAGCCTCAGCCAAGTTCATCCAGGAGTCAAACTCCTTTTGGATCTCTCCCTTAGTCGGACTCCTCCAGGACCGAACTCCTTCCAGATCTCTCATTCAGTCGGATGTCTACAGGAGCCGAACTCCTTCCAAATCTCTCCTACAGTCGAATTTCTATAGGAGCAGGACTCCTTTCGAATTTTTTTTTTCAGTCAAGTTCATCCAAGAGCCGAACTCCTCTTGGACTTCTCCTTTAGTCGGACTCTTTCAAGAGCCGAACTCCTTTCGGATCTCTTCTTCAATCAAATTTCGTCAGGAGCCGAACTCCTTTTGGACTTCTACTTCAGTCGGACTCCTCCTTCAGTCGGACTCCTCCTTCAGTCGGACTCCTCGAGGAGTCAAACTCATTCTGGATCTCTCCTTCAGTTGGATGCCTACAGGAGCCAAACTCCTTCTTGACTCCTCCTTCAGTTGGATTCCTCCAGGAGCCGAACTCCTTCCAGATTTTTTCTTCAGTCAAGTTCCGTCAGGAGCCAAACTCCTTCCGGACTCCTCCTTCAGTTGGATTTCTCCAAGAGCCGAATTTCTTTCGAATTTTTCCTTCAATCGGGTTTCTCCAAAAGCCAAACTCCTCCTTCAGTCAAGTTCCGTCAAGAGACAAACTCCTTTCAGACTTCTTCTTCAGTCGAATTTCTTCAGAAGCCGAACTCCTTCCAGACTTCTCCTTCAATCGGATTCCTCCGAGAGCCAAACTCCTTCCGGATCCCTCCTTCAGTCGAATTTCTTCAGGAGCCAAACTTCTTCCGAATTTCTTCTTCAGTCGGACTCCTCCATGAGCCAAACTCCTTCTGGATCTCTCCTTCAGTCGGATTCCTTCAGGAGCCGAACTTCTTTTAGATTTCTCCTTTAGTCAAGTTCTGCCAGGAGTCGAACTCCTTTCGGACCCTTCAGTCAAGTTCCTACAGGAGCCGAACTCCTTCTGGACTTCTTATTTAGTCAGATTTCTACAGGAGCCGAACTTCTTTCGGATTTCTCCTTCAGTCAAGTTTCTACAGGAGCCGAACTCTTTCCGAACTTCTCCTTCAGTCGGATTCCTCTAACGGATTGCTTCCAGATTTCAACTAGCATTTCTCTCGGATGATTCTCTCTAGCCATATCCCCTTTAGGAGTCCGAACTTCTCTAAAATTGATGTATGTCAAAGCTCTTTGCCGACCAACGTCTGCTTCCTCCGAACTTCGATTATTGAATCTCAACGAACGGTCACTATCAGTCTGATGATGCCTCTTCCTCTCCATACCAAATCCCATGTGATCTCGAGCGGCTGACAGTTACGGCTGTCGCCATCAGTCTGCTGCAGACGGTGCTTCCTCTCACACGGTCATGAGCAGCCAGCTACCAGATGGCTATGGCTATCACTGTCAATCTGCTGCAGGTGGCGCCCTCTCTCACGCGGTCCTGAGCGGCCAGCTATCGGTCGACAATGGCTGTCACTGTCAATCTGCTGCAGATGGTGCCCCTCTCATGCAGCCCCGAGCGGCCAGCTACCAGACAGCTACGGCTGTCACTATCAGCTCCAAACTCCATCTATAAAAGAGACCCTCCAGATATGTTTTCTTTAAGTTCTCTTCTCCTTTCCAAAATTCTGCGGAACTTTTTTCTGAGCACTCTATTTCTGTTGACCAGAAGAGCTGACTTGATCGTTGGAGGGTCCTGTTGAAGCCATCACTACCGACTTCAGATGGAACTTTATTTTGCAGGTCACTGATGGCGACCTCGTCTTCTTCGACTCCAGTTCGATCCGACGTCAACCAGATTCTGCAATAACAGAAGGCATCATTAGTCTCATGTTGGTTATTAGTTAAAGAAAAATCTGATTTATATAGGAATAAACTATCTTTCCCATGTGAAATTCGAGGAATAAAACCGTAGTCCCATAGACTAGAGTGGACAATACCTTACATCTCGAGTCATGAGTTCTTGGCCGCAACACCGACCAATGTAAGCAAAAATTAAAGTTGTACAGAATATTGCGGATGCAGTGAAATTTTAAACGTCTTCCCAACTCTACCATCCAACAATTTATTTTAAAACACTACTATTTTTATACCACAAAAAGCATACGTAGTCTCTCTGTCCGTCTGTCTTTCTGCTTAAATCTATATAGAAAAAGTCCTAATGACAGGAATTGGCAACTTACAGAAATAATTTAAATAAGAGTTAGAAACGTTCATGGATGAAGTCATATTGTTTTCCTAAAGAAATATCCCAAAAAATGCAGAACTCGTATCTTCCCAATGAGTTTCATAGAAATTTTCTTCTTGTTAAGCCGTGCAATGTCCAGGATACAATTACTTCATCTAGAAAACGCCAAAGTGCTGAAATATTCAGAGTGCCAGAAAACAGAAATATAAGGTTAAATTACGTACCTGTGTCGTAGCCAAAAAGAAGACCACCAATGCCAGCAGAGAGTGCAAGGCGAAGAATGTATGGCTGCTTCCGCGTCAGGCTAAAACATTCCTTAAACTCTGTATTGTCCGCTTTATGGACTCCCCCTTCCATTGCATCGATTGTGGAAGCAAATGCCTCCGAGAATCCCTCAAGTCCTGTCTTGCCCTGGCACGAGAAAGAAGCATTGAAACATTCTGCATGACCCAAAAAATTACTCCCAAAGCAACATAACTATGGAATACGGATTAAGGTTAATCTTGAAGTGAGGTCAGTTAGAATGATTACAGCTGCTGATCATAATCATACGTACTAAAAATGACATGATGCAATATATGAAATACATATTATCTAGATGGTCAAAAGATATTTAGCAGCGAAAACTGTAATATATTCATAAGAATATGAAATGCCAACTAATTCAAACTACAGTTTTGGATGATAATTGGAACATCTCAAGTAATAAGAATGAGATAGGTTTATAACAATGAAAACTATCTCAAAGTACTATACTGGCAAGAATTAGGAGGACATTGAGAGAAGACTCTAAAGAACATACTTTGTACATGGCTATGGTAAAGCAAAAGATAATTTCCCATGATATGAATATGCCCGTAAACATGCATGTTTAGAAAAGGCAAAGATAGACAGATATGTATCTTGATAGATAACATCCAATGATGGTGACAAAGGATTCATAGAGACCAATCCAAATACATGAAGATAAATTTTGGTGCTTGTGGTCCTTGTTATGACTGCCCTATAGAAAGGATTGTATTAAGCACCAGCACTCTCTGGGACCTCTCATACTACTTGAAAACATCCATCGAAGAGGCCCAGCAACCAAAGACAAGTGCAGAAGAGCGAAATAGCAACTTTTCTATCTGGTCAAGAGCGCACATGTTCCTCATAACATCTAGCTCCAGACTTCAGGGACATGACGTCCTTCCAATATCCATCATAGCCGGGGCTGTGAACGTTCAGGTCGACCTGTAAAACCTGACCCAAGTAGACCTGACTCAATCTGCAGTTTAAGTTCCATAGGTTCGATCAGGTTGAAAAATAGATCCTATCTAAATTTAAGGTCAGGTCTAAATCTTGCCTTTGTCAACCCTAACATCATTCAGGTCTAATTTAGATGAACAAAAAAATAGGTCCAAACCAACCCGAACACCGCTTGGTCTAAAAATCTGAATTATATAAATCTTCTCACTCTATTCATCATTCCCAATTTATTGAAGAAACTCTCATTTTGCCTAGTTCTTTTTTGTTCACCTCAACAAGTACATCTCTTCTCATCCATCTTCATTTAATTATTTAAATATTCATAGTCCATTATTTTTTTTATTTGTTCTTATTTATAATACCCTCGAGAGTCTGTATATTAAAAATCATATATAGTTCACAAACTTAAAAATGATCAATTATTCAATTAATATTAAAATTTTTTGAATGAAAACTCAAATTAACAATATTATTTTACTAAAACCATTAATAATTTTATAATTAATTATAAACTATTATATTTTAACTATATTAAAAAAAACTAGATACTAATTCAAATTGTAAAACTCAATTTGATCCGGTGCGGCCCAAATTTGAACACTTCAAGGTGGGTCTCAATTATGCTTCATCCTGACCTGAATATCTTGTGTTATGGGTGAAACGCTAAGTCATAGGACCCCATCTGGAGCCATCAATGAAAGCGGCTAGCCACGTGCCAGGTAAGGTGACACCACCCGCTAAAATTGGAAAAATAAAGTGCATGAATTTTGATGATGCATTCAATAGGGATAGAAAGGTTTCATATTGCTTCCTTCTCTTATGGCTCCTGTTGGGGATAATCCCCATCCTGCCGAAGCCCGGCCCGACGCTCAGCCCAATGTAACCAGTAGCTGCTGAAGAGTTTCAGCGCCAGGCGCCAGGCCGAGCCCCTAAGACGGCCGAACTGCTTAGAGGCCGAACTCCCCTGCACAAAGGTCTCGGCCGAACTGCTTAGAGGCCGAACTCCCCTGCACCAAGTTCGGCCGAACTCCCACCGCCAGCCGAACTTCCTGACGGTCGAGCTCCTTGGACTCCAAGCGGCTGGACTTCTTCAGGAGACGGACTCCTCCCAAACGCCCGTTCGGCCATCCGAGCTCCTCCCGGGTTTTCCCTTCAGCTAAACTCTCCTACGAGGCCCGAACCCATTCGGACCCCACGGCCGAACTCTCGGACCGATCCCAGGCGAGCCCATGCAGCGAACTCCTTCGGACCCCACGGCCGAACTCCTTCGAACCCCACGGCCGAACTCCTTCGGACTTTTCCACGGCCGAACTCCTTCGGACGACCAGCGGGTCCGTGCAGCCGAACTCCTTCGGGCCGATCCAGGCGAGCCCACGCAGCCGAAACTCCTTCGGACGACCCTAGGCGACCGAACTCCTCAGCGAGCCCTGGCCGGAACCAACTCAACCGAGTCTCTTCAAATTGGCAGCCGAGCTTCGGCCTCTCGCGGCCGAATCTACAGATGGCCGACCTTCAGTCAGACGAACTCCCCAGCTTCCCCTTCGCGACTCTGTTACAAGTCCGAACTCCGTTGGATGAACCATCGCCTGCAGCAAGACCGGACGGCGCCTTCCTTTCCGTACCGGACTCCATGCGGCCGACTGCTCGCCGCGTATGGCTCCCACGACCTACCCGGACGATGCCTTCCTCTCGTACCGGACTCCATGCGGCCCACGGCTCGCCGGTATGGCTCCCAGATCTACCGGACGATGCCTTCCTCTCCGTACCGGATTCACTGCGGCACGGCTCGCCAGTAGCGGCTCCACGATCTACCGCAACGACTCCGCCTTCTCCCGTACCAAGCTCCATGCTGCTCGACGACTCTCGCCAGACGGCACAGCCGTCACCATCAACTAAGCTCGCTATAAAGGACCCTCCCGACATACTAAGGCTAAGTCTCTGAACTCTCGACTCTCTAAGCTTTCCTCCACATCTTTAAGCTCTCTGAACTCTCGACTCTCTCTAAGCTTTCCTCCACATCTCTAAGCTCGGAACTCATTCCGAGCACTCCATTTCTGTTGGCGGAAGCTAACATTGACGTCGGAGGGTCCTGCGGGAGCCACCACCCCACCGGTTCCGGACGGGACTTCGTTTTGCAGGTCCCGGCGGCGCCCAGCGGCCTCGACTCCGGCGACCTCCGGCGGCGGACGGATTTCTGCACCAACAGATTGGCGTGTTTCTGTGGGACGAGGGACTGACCTTCAGTCCTTGTTCTTAAAGGAGTGCTCGGCGACGATTTTCTCCCCTGCTCCGGATCTCTCTCCTCCCTCTTCAGTATTCCTTTTCTGAAAAGAAAAATGCCTCCCAGAAGACTCGATCCGGAGGTCGGCAGCCTCCGCGGCCCGATCCCGTTCGGGTCCATCCGTCCCACTCCGGCCCCGGCGACGCGGGCCCGCTCCGTACTCGCGGTAGATGCGGAGCGGTTCGACCTGCTTGCCCAGCAGGTCCACGATCTTACGGAGGCGGTGCAAAGGCAGTGCAAGCCACGCATTCGCGAGGTCCAGCGCCCACTCGACCGGTGCGGGGTTCCCGGAGCCCGGGAATTCAGTCCAGGAGCGACCGATGTGGGCTACCCAACCTCCGGCCCTCGGAGAGAGGGGCAGCCGGCAAAGAGCCCCTGCTCGGGACCGTGGCTCAACCCAGGGAGAAGCTTCGCACCCCTTCCGCGAGAAGACCTTGGGGATTAAGGATCGCGAAGATTTCCTGGACCAAAGGCTCATGGAGATGGGACGGCGCATAGAAGAACTTCGTCGTACTCCTTCCTCCCGCGGTAACGATATTTGCACTGATCCTCCCTTCTCACAGAAAATTATGCAGGAACAGGTACCACCGAACTTCAACTTCCCGCATTTCGAGAGCTACGATGGGACCACTGACCCGGTCGACCATTTGGAGGCCTTTAGGACGACGATGTTACTTCATGGCGCGCCTGATGCCATTTTGTGTCGGGCTTTCCCTTCTACCCTCAAGGGAGCCGCTAGGAATTGGTACTCGGCGCTTAAGCCGGGCACCATCCTGTCGTTTGACCAAATGAGTCAACAATTCGCGGCCCACTTCGTCAGCAGCAAACGGCCGCGCAGAGGCTCGGATTCCCTGTTGGCCATCAGGCAAAAGAGGGGGAACCCATCCGGGCTTACGTCACCCGGTTCAACACTGCCGCGCTGGAAAGTCCGGAACCTGGACCAATCAGTTGCTATGGCCGCCCTCAAGGGCGGCCTTCAGAAGAACGACCTGCTGTTTTCCCTGGAGAAGAAATATCCCAGGGACTTCGCTGACATGCTAGCTCGGGCCGAAAGCTATGCCCGGGCAGAAGAGGCTTTCGAGGCCAAGGATGGTGAAGCTCGCGACAAGCGACGAGTAGGCAGAGCGGGAAGGCCTGCCGAGGAAAGAAAGCGCACCGAAGCCTGGCCGCGTTCCCGAACTCCCCCTGGTCGCGGGCGTGCCCGGACTCCACCTTAGGCTCGGGGGCGGGAAGCCACCGACGGAAGGGCGCGCCGAAGTCCTCCTCGGCACCGAAGTCCCACCCGACGCCGAGGTTCCCCCCGGCGCCGAGGTTCTCCCTCGCGACGAGGTCCCTCCCCGCGCCAAGGTTCTCCCCTCCGACGGCGTTTTCACAGCTACGCCCCCCTCAACGCCCCCGAAGGCTCAAGTGCTGCTGGAGATCAAGGGACGACTTCCGGAGCCGGAGAGGATGCGTTCCCATCCCAGAAAACGCAACCCCAACAAGTTCTGCCTTTACCACCGTGACCACGGTCACGATACCGGAGTGCATCCAGCTCCAGGACGAAATCGAGGAGCTGGTCCGGCGGGGCAGGCTTGGCCGATTCCTGCGAAGACGATCTAAAGAGCAGGAAGATCGGCCGAGAATGTTGCCACCGATTGGGGAAGATCGGCAGGAGGACCGACCGTCTCTTGGCGTCATTAACACCATCTCGGGAGGACCGCAGCAGGAAAAGACCGACGAACCCGAGGGATCGGCAAAGAGGCAGAGGACCTCGGAGCCCGTGACCTTCACCGAGGCAGACGCCCAGGGGATCAGATTTCCGCACAACGACGCGGTTGTAATCTCTTTAAACGTCGCTGATTATGATGTACGCCGCGTTTTGGTGGATAATGGAAGTTCGGCGGACATATTGTTTTACGATGCCTTCTTGAAAAATGTCCCTACCTGACACCCGCTTAGGACCTGTAAATTCCCCCCTGGTGGGATTTGCTGGACACGCCGTTCCGGTCGAAGGCATGGTGACTTTGGCAGTGACGGCGGGCCAATCCCCAAAATCGGCCAAGGCGCGGATCGACATTTTTTGTCGTAAGGACCCCGTCCGCCTATAATGCAATCCTTGGGCGACCAGGCCTTAACGCGCTACGGGCGGTAGTATCAACCTACTACTTAAAGGTAAAATTCCCGACGAGCCATGGAGTCGGCGAAGTCAGAGGAGACCAAGCCCTGGCAAAGTACTGCTACTCAATCGCCCTGCGCGAGGGAGACCGGCCCGACCCTTGCCTTGTTGACAGACTGGACGTCCGCGACGACCTCACTGAAGAACGGGGCGAACCTGCGGAAGACCTCGTCCCTGTGTCCTTACGCGATGGAGACCCGGGGCATGAGGTGCGGATCGGCTCCAACCTAGCGGCCGAGGTCAAGGGACAGCTCGTCGCCTTCCTCAGAAGGAATGCGGACGTCTTCGCCTGGGCCCCGACGGATGTACCGGGATCGACGCCGATGTCATAGAACATCGGCTGGCCATCGACCCAAGGCACCGACCCGTCAGAGAAAAAATTACGCCGCCAAGCCCCAGAAAGACAGAAGGCGGTAGCCGAAGAAGTGGATAAGCTCCTTGAAGCTGGACTCATCCGGGAGGTCAACTACCCGACCTGGGTCTCGAACGTGGTCCTCGTCAAAAAAGCAAACAACAAATGGAGGATGTGCGTCGACTTCAAGAAGCTGAACAAAGCCTGCCCAAAGGACAGCTACCCCCTGCCGAGGATCGATCGATCAGCTGGTGGACGCAACCTCGGGCCACGAGCTCCTTACTTTTATGGACGCGTTCATTTTCTGGTTATAACCAGATACGCATGGCGCCCGAGATGAAGAAAAGACAACCTTTATTACTGACCGAGGTCTCTATTGTTACAGGGTCATGCCTTTCGGACTCAAGAATGCAGGAGCCACTTACCAGCGCTTGGTCAACAAGGTCTTCAAGGGGCAGATCGGCCGCAACATGGAGGTGTACGTGGACGACATGCTGGTCAAAAGCCGAGCCTCGACGGACCACCTCGCCGACCTTGAAGAAACTTTCGGTGCGCTTAGGAGGCACAAGATGAAGTTGAACCCGACCAAATGCGCCTTCGGCGTGACCCTCCGAAAAATTTTTAGGATTCCTGGGTGTCGAAACGCGGAATCGAGGCAAATCCCAAGAAAATCCGAGCCATCCAGGAGATGACTGCCCCGAAAACAATTAAGGAAGTTCAGCGCCTGACTGGGAAGGTGGCGTCCTTGAACCGCTTTGTCTCAAGGTCGGCCGAGCGGTGGCCTGCCTTTCTTCCAGGTCCTCAGGCGATCGAAAGATTTTTGCTGGACAGCGGAGTGCAAACAGGCATTCGAAGAGCTTAAAAACTACCTCGGCGCGCCTCCACTGCTGGCAAAGCCCGAACCTGGAGAAGGGCTGCTCCTATACCTAGCTGTCTCTCCAATGGCCCTGGCGGCTGTCCTGGTCAGGGAAGATGCGAAGGCGCAACAACCAGTCTATTACGTGAGCCGAGCCTTGAGGGACGCGGAAACCAGGTACTCCAAGTTAGAAAAACTAATTTACTGTCTTCTGATCGCAGCCAGGAAGCTCCGACCTTACTTTCAGGGGCATACCATCACGGTCCTCACGGACCAACCATTAAGAGCCGTCCTCCACCGCACAGACGCTTCAGGAAGAATCGCCAAATGGGCGATCGAGCTCACGGAGTTTCGACATCAATTACCGGCCCAGGCCATCGATCAAGGCTCAGATACTGGCGGACTTCGTGCTGGAATGCACCGCACCAGTTGAAGCCGAGCTTGAATCAAGCGAGACTATCATCCAAGTGGGAGACCAGGCCCCGACGAAGCCGAGCTGTGGCGGTCGAGCTTCCCTGAAGAAAGGGCCGACCTCCTTGAAGGCGCCTGGGTTTCTGCATGTGGATGGCTCATCCAACTCTAGCGGGGCGGCGCTGGGCTGGTCCTGGTTTAGCCCCGAGGGGATCGTCACCGAGTACGCATTGCGCTTCGAGTTTTCCCACAACCAACAATGGGGCCGAGTATGAAGCGCTGATAGCCGGGCTGCAGATAGCCAGGGAATTGAAGGTGGGTCGGCTTCAAGTCTATAGCGATTCCCAGTTGGTGGTCGGTCAGGTCGGCGGCAGCTACGAGGCGCGGGAGGAAAGCATGGTGATGTACCTCGGGAAGGTGAAGAACTTAATACCAGCCTTCGACAGCTTCGACATTCGGCACATCCCAAGGACCGGGAATACAAGGGCCGACCTCCTCTCCAAGTTGGCCACCTCTGCCCCGGCCGAACTACCAAAAGAGGTGTTTCTGGAAACTCTGAAGCGCCCGACCACCGAAGAACCTCCGGCCGTCCTGCGGACGGACTTCGAGCCCAGCTGGATTGATCCGCTAATCGCCTACCTCGAAGAAGGGGTTCTCCCCCACGATCGGAGAGAAGCTCGGAAGCTCAGGAGTCAAGCCTCCCGCTACGTCTTGTACGAGGGCAAGTTATATAAAAGGTCGTACTCCCTCCCGTTGCTGAGGTGCCTCCGACCCTCTGAAGCCTGCATCGCGCTACAGGATGTCCACGAAGGACTCTGCGGAAGTCACGCGGGAGCTAGATCCCTATTGCAAAGACTACTTCGGCAAGGGTATTACTGGCCGACCCTACTTCGTGATTCCACGGAATACGTGAAGAGGTGTGACCGCTGCCAGAGGAACGCCAGCGTGCAAAGGCAGCCGGCATCCGAACTCACTCCGCTCACTGCACCCTGGCCCTTCGCGCAGTGGGGGATGGACATCCTCGGCCCCTTCCCAACAGCGTCCGGACAACGAAAGTTCCTCCTGGTCGCGATCGACTACTTTACCAAGTGGGTCGAGGCGGAACCACTAGCGAAGATCACCGAGGCCAAGGTGCAGGACTTCGTCTGGAAGACGCTGATCTGCCGGTTCGGTCTGCCCCGAGCTCTCATAACCGATAATGGGCGACAGTTCGCTGGAGCCCGGTTTGCCGAGTTCTGCGAAGGACTAAACGTCTCCCACCACTTCACATCGGTGGCTCATCCGCAAGCCAATGGGAAGGCCGAAGTGACCAATCGGACCCTGCTGCAAGGCCTCAAGACGAGGCTCGACAGGGCAAAAGGGGCCTGGGTAGACGAACTCTACCACGTTCTCTGGGCATACCGAACAACGCAGAGGGTACCGACCGGCGAGACACCCTTCGCCTTGGCCTTCGGCACCGAGGCAGTCATCCCGATCGAGCTCAAAACTCCCGTCTGCTCGAATCGTGGGCTTCAACGAGCAACTCAACTCCCAGGACCTCAGAACCAACCTCGACCTGCTGGAAGAAAGGAGGAAGGCAGCCCGCATCCGAATGGCCGCCTACCAGCGGAAGGTGGCTCGGTATCACAATTCCAGAGTCAAAAGCAAGGCGTTCAGAGTTGGGGACTTAGTGCTCCGACGAGCAGCCGTCTCCCAGCCCCAGAATCAAGGGAAGCTCGTCCCAAATTGGGAAGGTCCGTACGAAAGTGGTAGAGGTCATCCGACCTGGTAACCTATCGCCTAAAGGAGCTCGGAGGACTAGCGCTTCCCCGACCTTGGAACTCAGAAAACCTGAGAATGTACTACCAGTAGTTTCCCTCAATAAAACCTCGTTGCTCGACACTATCGTTTCAGGGTCACTGGGAAAAAAGCGAGCGGAAAATGCCCCCACAGCCGGCTAGGAACAGGAGGAGAACCTCGTCCTGGCACGAGCAAAGTCAAAGGCCCCGTTCGCAAAGGACGGGATGGGGGGAGAAATGAGGACGACGGTCCTCATGTGCCCCCACAGCCGGCTAGGAACAGGAGGAGAAACCTCGTCCTAGCGTGAGCAAAGTCAAAGGCCCCGTTCACAAAGGACGGGATGGGGGGAGAAGCGAGGACGACGGTCCTCATGTGCCCCCACAGCCGGCTAGGAACAGGAGGAGAACCTCGTCCTAGCGCGAGCAAAGTCGAAGGCCCCGTCCACAAAGGACGGGATGGGGGGAGAAGCGAGGACGACGGTCCTCATGTGCCCCCACAAGCCGGCTAGGAACAGGAGGAGAACCTCGTCCTAGCGTGAGCAAAGTCGAAGGCCCCGTCCACAAAGGACGGGATGGGGGGAGAAGCGAGGACGACGGTCCTCATGTGCCCCCACAGCCGGCTAGGAACAGGAGGAGAACCTCGTCCTAGCATGAGCAAAGTCGAAGGCCCCGTCCACAAAGGACGGGATGGGGGGAGAGGCGAGGACGACGGTCCTCATGTGCCCCCACAGCCGGCTAGGAACAGGAGGAGAATCTCGTCCTAGCGCGAGCAAAGTCGAAGACCCCGTTCACGAAGGACGGGAATGGGGGGAGAAGCTCGGACGACGGTCCGGATGTGCCCCCACAGCCCGTTAGGAAACAAGAGGAGAACCTCGTCCTAACGTGAGCAAGGTTCAAGGCCTAGCCACAGAGTCTACGGCAAGCTTCACTACAGAAGACGAGGTCTCCTTCGGACCTCAGCTTCAACTTCGGTGTCAGCATCAGCGGAAGACGGGATCTCCCCCAAGCGATCATAACCTTGACTGCAAAAGAGGAGGTCTCCCCCGAATCGACTTCGGTTGATGAAGGCGATGTCAACTCCGACCCTGACCATGGGGGGCGACATTGACTCCGGCCTCAACGTCGACTTCACCAATTTTGGCTGGAAATGAGTCCCACTTCAACTCCAAACATCGACTGGGGATGAAACCTCCCCCGAGCTTCAGCTGCAACTAATGCGGAGCCTGGAAGAAGACTTCGGCAGTCGCCTGTTTTGGTACTCCCTTCCTTCAATTCTTGAACTCGGGAGTGGGGGGGCTATTGTTGGGGATAAATCCCGCTCCTGCCGAAGCCCGGCCCGACGCTCAGCCCAATTGTAACCAGTAGCTGCTGAAGAGTTTCAGCGCCAGGCGCCAGGCCGAGCCCCTAAGACGGCCGAACTGCTTAGAGGCCGAACTCCCCTGCACCAAGGTCTCGGGCCGAACTGCCTTAGAGGCCGAACTCCCCTGCACCAAGGTCTCGGCCGAACTGCTTAGAGGGCCGAACTCCCACCGCCAGCCGAACTTCCTGACGGCCGAGCTCCTTGGACTCCAAGCGGCTGGACTTCTTCAGGAGACGGACTCCTCCCAGACGCCCGTTCGGCCATCCGAGCTCCTCCCGGGTTTTCCCTTCAGCCTGAACTCTCCTACGAGCCCGAACCCATTCGGACCCCACGGCCGAACTCCTTCGAACCGATCCCAGGCGAGCCCATGCAGCCGAACTCCTTCGGACCCCACGGCCGAACTCCTTCGAACCCCCACGGCCGAACTCCTTCGGACTTTCCACGGCCGAACTCCTTCGGACCGACTCCAGGCGGGTCCGTGCAGCCGAACTCCTTCGGGCCGATCCCAGGCGAGCCCACGCAGCCGAACTCCTTCGGACCGACCCTAGGCGACCGAACTCCTCAGCGAGCCCTGGCCGAACCAACTAGCAACCGAAGTCCTTCAATTGGCCAGCCGAGCTTCTCCGGGCCTCTCAGCGGCCGAACTCTACAGATGGCCGACCCTTCAGTCAGACGAACTCCCCCAGCTTCCCCTTCGGCCGAACTCTGTTACAAGTCCGAACTCCGTTGGATGAACCGTCGCCTGCAGCAAGACCGGACGGCGCCTTCCTTTCCGTACCGGACTCCATGCGGCCGACTGCTCGCCGGTATGGCTCCCACGACCTACCGGACGACGCCTTCCTCTCCGTACCGGACTCCATGCGGCCCACGGCTCGCCGGTATGGCTCCCACGATCTACCGGACGACGCCTTCCTCTCCGTACCGGACTCCATGCGGCCCACGGCTCGCCAGTACGGCTCCCACGATCTACCGGACGACGCCTTCCTCCCCGTACCAAGCTCCATGCTGCCCGACGACTCTCCGCCAGACGGCACAGCCGTCACCATCAACTAAGCTCCGCTATAAAAGGACCCCTCCCGACATACTAAGGCTAAGCTCTCTGAACTCTCGACTCTCTAAGCTTTCCTCCACATCTCTAAGCTCTCTGAACTCTCGACTCTCTAAGCTTTCCTCCACATCTCTAAGCTCCGGAACTCATTCCGAGCACTCCATTACTGTTGGCCGGAAGCTAACTTGACCGTCGGAGGGTCCTGCCGGAGCCACCACCCCACCGGTTCCGGACGGGACTTCGTTTTGCAGGTCCCCGGCGGCGCCCAGCGGCCTCGACTCCGGCGACCTCCGGCGGCGACGGATTTCTGCACCAACAGCTCCAATCTTGGCCTATAAATAAAAGCAATTAGAGGATCCCAAAGATATGTAATTTTCTTACATGCTCTTTTCTATATGTTTCAAATTTCTGACTTGAGCATCGGAGGATCTCCACCGGAGTCATCTTCGGTCAGGGACTTATTTTATAGTTCCGATCGTTGTTATCTCTATCAAGTTTTGTCTTACTCCGACAACTCTGACCTGAGCTAGAAATCTACAGCAACATCTTGCTAGGCCTAAAATCTTTTTTATGGACATGATCTAACCCCATTGGCTAATAAGTTAATTTCAAATCCAAAATTATTATTTGATTATAAAATTTTTCATGGTTCCTTATCTGACCCTACTCATCCATCGTAGAAACTTTTTTCTTTTTGTTCCTTGAATCCTAATCAATGATAATATCTCTGATTACTAATAACAGTAGCTGGTCAATTTTCTTAAAGAAAGGCATAATACTTGAACATAGCCTTATTCCACATCTCTAAGAAAATCTAAATTAAAAAGCAAAAAAGAGGAGGTCATGTTTGCGACCCAAAAATCCAATTTATAAGCCCATATCCTATAATTCAAATATATTTTCACTAAAAAGAAAAACAAGTAAAATTATCTAAAGCAATAGTTCAGATGTGGAAGGCTAACAGCATTTCCAATCATACTACAATTATGTTACAAAAAGAAAACGTCCGGCTGCGTTTTCACATGCAAGGACTCT
Organism: Cocos nucifera; assembly: GCA_006176705.1. Classification (NCBI taxonomy): domain Eukaryota; kingdom Viridiplantae; phylum Streptophyta; class Magnoliopsida; order Arecales; family Arecaceae; genus Cocos; species Cocos nucifera. Next base: position 1,055,311 of record QRFJ01000026.1, on the reverse strand, counting down.
AAAAAAAAAAAAAATAATAAAAAAATGAATAAAAATGTCACATCTTCTCATTCCATCCCAACAAACACCGTAAAAGTCGGACAAATCCAAATCTTGCAACTTGATAGCTGAAAAAGGGAACCAAAAACCCAGTACCCATCCCATGTTTTGTTAAATAGTAAACATCCCACTTTTTGAACCAAAAAAACCAAAGATAAAAAGTCTCTAAATCTTACCCAGAACCTCTCTAGAGCTTTGTGTCTCTCTCCGTTGGAGAGTTTTAGACCTCCTACCCAAAAGCCTATGTTCTCTAAGGACGTCAATCCCTAGGTGAAGAGGCCGATGGGAAGGCACAAAGGCGAGAGAAGAGACGGAGTCACGGAGAGGAGGCAAAAGGAACTTGAGATGAGCTTTACTATAAACTAATCAATTTTACTTATTTTGTTTTTCCTTATGGATTTCATTAAAGGGAAAAAAATTATAATTCGGGGATAATCTTTTTAATGGATTCATCGTAATTTTTGGTATTCCAGTGGTCAAACTACCGCACGTTCACAGCCTTCATTTCTCGGTCTGCCATCCAACTCGGGGATAAGGTGCTGGCTTTTCGGCCTAATCCGGAACGCTTTATCCGGCCTTCCACTCACACAAGTCTTATTCCTCCCGTCGATCTGTTGGACAGCGCATCCTACGAAATCCAATCTGGCATTTTTGGGATTACGATCATTGTTGTCGGACAAATGTTGTAACGGTGGCCCCTCGGTCGCTAAAATTACCGTTGAAAATAACAGTTGTTGCTCCTTTTTTTCAAGACCCCGTCATGCGTCCGCAATTATTCTGACCGTTATTGACGTTTTCTTCGCTGTTTATCTGATTATTCTTAGTATTCAAATTGGAGTTTGAACAATGTTTATATGATGGCGTTATGCTAATATTAATATGCTATCTTTCCCAATTAAAATTTCAGTTGGATTTTTTGAAGTAAGATCTTGGCTATTACGGTAGTTGTTTTCTTGTAATTAAAAATAACGAGTAATAACATAAGCAATCACGCTATTGGATTTTGTTTTCGTTCTTTTTCCAAGCATTAAGTTTTTCTACTCATAGAAGAAACATTTTAATTATTAAATATTTAATTCGATCGAATTTTTATTTTTTAAAAAATATAATTATTTTTCTTAGGCAACACCAAATTTGTCCCAGGCGCTTCAATCTAGTACGTGTCATATAATCCTTTATCATAGCTTGAAACTTGACTAGGCCGTAAATGAATTTTAGCCAGCTGATGGACCCCGGAAACCCAAAGAATTAATTTAGGATCCCTCGGCCAAGAATATGAATGAGGGGGTTAGGTTTTAGATGTCCGAGAGTTAATATTTCTTTATTAATGACTTTATGAAGTAAATTAGTTGAATGTTGTTAAGATAGTTAGCTTTTAAGAAACAAAAATTTTAAAGGACATGATCACATGCGATTGCGTACAAAAGACGACATTCTTTGGTTTGCAGTGTCGAATTAACCATCAAGCATGCATGTTTCGATGCCCCAACGCTTTGTTTGGTGCAACACCTTGAGCAACAAATCAGTGGGTTGAAGAGAGACATTGCAATCCCAAAATTTAAGGGATGCCTGACATCGGATGAAATCTGATATCCAAAATGGAGGGAATTAGATACCCGGCTAGATATCCTCCTTCCCTTATAATTGGCTTTCCATTAGAATATGGGTTTGGGTTGCCACGCCTGGCAATGGAGATTGTGGGGTGCAGTTTATATGCTAGGTGCCCGAACACCCTCCCTCTTTTTCCCATATGCTGTGCTAAGCTTGCTCCATGCCTCACATATAGGAAATAGTACTGCAACAACAACATGAGCTGAAGAATCCAAACCGTGGCCCCTAATCTCTCCCTTAGTAGAATACTTGTGGTCGCTAGTGGCGACGACCTAAACTTCTCTCTATTAGCAGCCCCTGCCCCTTGTCAGAATATCCAGACACGCGTTGAATCATGGGCTTGAAATAATGTGGGATTCATGCTGTAGGAAGAAAAAATTCATCAAAAATCAAGAAGCAGTGAGAGATACAAGTAATGTGGAGCAGCATGCCTTGATCCTTGGTGCTGATACTGCCTAATGTCATTGGTTAACATCAGCGCTTCCTTGCGTCCAATATGAGCACCAGCAAGTAGCAAAAAGGACGAGTCTTTTCCATCGTTCTCTGATGACACGGTGGCCAAAATAAGTAGGGGCACGAATTGTCCGGACCTAACCCACCCACCAGATAAGACATTTCGATCGCCTTTATGGACACTCCAACTCGTGCCGGAGCTTTTTATCTATAATCTACTGCGGGGAGCTATATTAAGTATCTACTAACTTAAGATCTACACCATGCTCAGCTTTTGAATATTTTAGGCGACAAAAGTGAGCCCAGGGGTCGTTGTGACATCTCCATCACCGTCACTTTGGTATTCCCCTCATATTTTTTGAGAGAAAAAATAATCTGTCAAACGTTTTTATCGTGTAGCATACGTGTGGTAGGCCCTCTGCTTCAGGCGTACTGTCACAGGTAACCTGCTAGACTTAGCTGGTACCAAGAACTTTGGTTCCAAGCGAGCCCAAAGAGCTAACTTCTCTTCGACTCAAAACCTCGACCTCCCAACTCACAGTTGGTGAAGGATGGAGCTCTCCCACCTCACCATCCATAAAATCTCTATCTTTACTACCCCATTCATCCTTCCCTTGAGACATCCTCCTCTCCCTGCTCCTCATCCATGGACTCCGCATCCTCCACTGGCTTGGTTGCGGGATCCCACCAGCGAAACGAGCTACATGTCATGCATGGCCACGAGGAGGTTAGTTTTTACCGTTTGCCCATGTCGATTCCCTAAGAGCACTTTAATAATGTTATTAAATATAAATAATAATGGAAATTAATCTATATATATAACCGTTGTTATTGTATAACTGTTGTTATTGTATAACTGCTATAACAATGTTAGGGGCTCCAACCTTTGAACAGAAAAAAGAAAAAAAGAAAAAAATTGATGGTAACTTTCCCTTATTATTTAATGTTATTTCCTTTTCTGGTAGTTGACAATGGCTATTGCGGCATTCGTTGTTTTATTCCGGAAATAAAACAATGGTTTTTGATGAGGTCTGCTATCAGGGGATATCATCGAAACTTTCAATTCTAAAGTTTACAAAAGTCTAAAACAATTTACTTTATGCTAGCCAAAGGCACGGTAGGTCAAATTTTGAGCATCTTTAAGTTAGTTATTAATGTTTATATGTTACCATTGACTTTGCGGCCTAATCCATGTCCAACCCAGTGGTTCATAGTTGTGGATGAGGTCAATACAGGATCAATCATATGATCTAATTGAATTGCCCTGATTTGGAGATCCGGTCAGATGTGTTCATGTTGGTGTTGATTTTGTGGACGTTTATGGCAGCCAAAGGTGCAGAGCCACCAAGTGAATGGAAAAATTTGCCGTGTTTGTGGTGATGAGGTCGGGCTTAAAGAGAATGGTGAGCTGTTCGTGGCGTGCCACGAGTGCGGGTTTCCTGTTTGCCAACCTTGTTACGAGTACGAGCGGAGCGAGGGCAACCAGACCTGTCCCCAGTGCAACACTCGTTACAAGCGTCACAAAGGTTAGCTTCCACATCTCTCTCATCTTTAACTTTGATATAGCATAATAACTAATGTGAATTTAAAAATAATGAAGATATATTGGATAGTTTACCGCTTATTGTAGTTTTTTCAATTATTTATTTTGAGTCACTTGGTTTCTAATAAATCCATCTAAGTCCGTGTTATCATAGCTAATAGGTTATTATATTATTTTTGTGAATCACTTTTTTTTTTTTAATACAAATTTGTGCCATAATAACTATTCTTTTGAATGATAACATTAGATCTTCCAAAACCAATAGGCATCTTTTGGATGGACTAGAGCATTGTATTGTCACCTAACTGTGAATCTTGAACTGATTGATGGACCCATTTTTCTTAGCAACACTTGCTTTTCACTTTCATCAGATGAATATGTTTTAGCATTGCAAATTAACCATAGAGAAATGAGAATTCATGTTAATTAGGACTTCATTGAATCACTCGCACAGGATGTCCAAGAGTTGAAGGGGATGAAGATGATGGCGCAGATATGGAAGATTTTGAAGATGAATTCCAACTGAAGAGCCCCAAAAAATCACAAGAGAATCATCGCTTTGATATGAACTCGGTAACAATCATAAAAAAATAAATAATGTTTTTTTCTTAAATTCTTGTCATTCGAAGCACGGTAACATTAAAAATGCCTTTTTTTGGCAGGAGAATGGTGACAGGATGCAACAGTGGAGGCCCAATGGGCTTTCATCATTCACAGGCAGTGGTAAGTGGAAAAGGAAAAGGGAACAAGAGCATCCATTAATTATATGGCCCTTTCTTATTAACCCTTAGTCCAAATGGGCTGACATCACTCGTTGTCTGGTGTGGGCTCTGCAGTTGTCGGTAAGGATTTAGACGCTGAGAGGGAGATGGAAGGGAACATGGAATGGAAGGATAGGGTGGAGAAATGGAAGGTAAAGCAAGAGAAGAAAGGGATGATCAACAAAGATGAAGAAGAAGATAATGATCAGGATAACTATGAAGATGAGATGCTGTAAGCTCTTCTTATCTCTTCCCGTCCCGGGGTTCACTTTTGAATGATTAGCTCATTCCCAGCTTTTCACTTCCAGTATTTTTTTTGTGACCGCAGCGTCGTCATATTCAACCTTGCCCGTTCCATTTTTTTTTTTTTTTTGGTTGTGGAGGGGAAGGGAGGTGTAAATTAACCACCCGGCTTCTATTCAAACTTTTGATATTCCTATTCATATCGACGACGTACTCGACCCATTACGTAGGTGTAACTTGCATGTGCCATGCACGTATGCAATACGATGCACGTATAAGACTTGAAAATGTTTACAGGATGGCGGAGGCCCGGCAACCCCTCTGGCGGAAGGTGCCGATCCCTTCGAGCAGGATCAACCCATACCGCATTGTGATCGTCCTCCGCCTCGTCATCCTGTTCTTCTTCTTGCGCTTTCGCCTTACCACCCCTGCGAAGGATGCCTACGCCCTCTGGCTCACGTCGGTCATCTGCGAGATCTGGTTCGCCCTCTCCTGGATCCTCGACCAGTTCCCCAAGTGGTTCCCCATCACCCGCGAGACCTACCTCGACCGCCTCTCCATGCGATTCGAGCGCGAGGGGGAGCCCAATCGCCTCTCCGCCGTCGACGTGTTCGTCAGCACCGTCGACCCCCTCAAGGAGCCGCCGATCATCACCGCCAACACCGTCTTATCCATCCTGTCCGTCGACTACCCGGTCGACAAGGTCAGCTGCTACGTGTCGGACGATGGTGCGTCGATGCTCTTGTTCGATACGCTGTCGGAGACTGCCGAGTTCGCACGTAGGTGGGTCCCGTTTTGCAAGAAGCATACCATCGAGCCGAGGGCTCCGGAATTCTATTTCTCGGAGAAGATAGACTATTTGAAGGACAAGGTGCAGCCAACCTTCGTGAAGGAGAGAAGGGCCATGAAGGTATGCGGCCTGTTTTTTCTTTGGATCTTCTGATTCATGCCAGGTTTTTTTTTTTTTTTTTTTTTGGGTTATAATACGAATTTGAAATGGTGCAGAGAGAGTATGAGGAGTTCAAAGTGCGGATCAATGCATTGGTGGCCAAGGCTCAGAAGAAGCCGGAGGAAGGGTGGGTGATGCAGGATGGTACACCGTGGCCAGGCAACAACACGAGGGACCATCCGGGAATGATACAGGTTAATTGGACTGATTTACCTTTCCATAATGGAAAATCTGTTATAGACTCTTAGAAGGGTTATTGAAAGAAGCTAGAATGATGCTACGGGCCCAATACGAAGTTGGGAAGTTTCCCTGTTTCGCCAGAAGATCCTGCATTGCTTGGCATATAGGTTTGTCATCATGATCAGCAGAGTAGGTAGCTGATGGCACACATGACCAAACATTGCTGTTCTTCACAACTCACCAACTGACAAATTCCCAGTTAATTAATTTCAAATGACCATGTTTTGAATAATTTAATAAGAGTACTGCTACCGGTCAACGATCGCTGCAACAGGCTGATGTGGCAGTCGAGGATTGGTGCAACACACGAGGGAATATTAGATGGTGGCACTTAGGCTTTAGGTGCCATTCAATCAATCAGCCACTTTCATGCTAGCTTGGTGAATACCGAATAGTGATCTTGCAACTCATCTTTACTATTTTTCATTTAATAATTAATTAATATTTTTTATGAAAAATAATAATTCTATTCTATTCCTTCGATTGTAGGGATTCTACGAATATTAGATAGTAAATTACAGTATGTATTGTGGATTCTTTGCAGGTATGTATCATCCATGCATATATATTACCTGTAGAACAAGCCAAGCCATGATCAAATACTAAGATCATAATCAAATCGTTTAGTATCGCTAGATTACAATCTAGTCCTTAATTGAATCTACCATGAAATCATTAATTCCCGGTCCTTGCTTTAACTGTCATAATTAAATTCCTGGTCATCGTTTTGACTATATATTTTTCTCCTTGATTAGAAGACCATCCTTTTGGCTTGATATAGCTGAAGAAACTCAAAACATTTTGTAGGTATACCTGGGGAGCGCGGGTGCACTTGATGTAGAAGGTAAAGAACTCCCTCGGCTCGTGTATGTCTCACGTGAGAAGCGCCCTGGCTACCAACACCACAAGAAAGCCGGGGCCATGAATGCACTGGTGAGCTATGAGTTTAACAGATGCCGGTACCCATCTAGGTGAAACTATATGTTAATTGTATTAATATTTCAATGAATATATAATGACAGATTCGAGTTTCCGCGGTGCTCACTAATGCGCCATTCATGTTGAATCTGGATTGTGATCACTACATCAACAACAGCAAGGCCTTAAGGGAAGCCATGTGCTTCTTAATGGACCCTCAGTTAGGGAAGAAGCTTTGCTATGTCCAATTCCCTCAGAGGTTCGATGGAATCGACCCCAATGATCGATATGCCAACCGTAACGTGGTCTTCTTTGATGTAAGTTATTGACTGATCCTTGCACGTACTTGTTTTGTTTCCTGTCAGGCAGTAGCAGTGGTTACATATCAAATTGGCAAAAAAACTTCAAACATTAAACGAGGAAAGATTTCATGGACGCTAAGTAATAGCATAGTTGTAAGAACTCTATCATAATTAGCATGATACCCAATGCCTGCCTATTTAAAGAGGTAACGCCCCATGCATCATGCCTACTACTTTAATTTGTATATCATAAATGGAATGTAATTAACTATATATTATTATCAAAAAAGCTATACTGATGTTTTCTTCATATATATATATATATATATCTTAATGCTTTGGTGATCCTCAAAGAAAAAATTACATACAAAGATTTTACCGCTGCTAAGTTCTATAGGTCTTCCAAGGAACTAGGAATTATCTCCATTGAGACTAGAACAATGAAAAACTAATGCTTAAGTGCTTGGAGAAATATTTGTAGATCAACATGAAAGGCCTAGATGGCATCCAAGGCCCTGTGTATGTTGGAACCGGCTGTGTCTTCAATCGCCAAGCATTGTATGGCTACGATCCCCCCAAGTCCCAGAAGCGGCCCAAGATGACATGCGACTGCTGGCCCTCATGGTGCTGCTGCTGCTGTTGCGGGGGCTCGAGAAAGTCCAAGTCTAAGAAGGAAGATCACAAGGGAGGGTTCCTAGGATTTGTTGGCAAGAAGAGCAAGAAGAGCAAGATGATGGTGGTGAACAAGAAGAGCTACATGAAGAGGGGGTTCGACCTTGAGGAAATTGAGGAGGGGCTAGAGGGTTATGAGGAGCTGGAGAAATCGTCACTCATGTCGCAGAAGAGCTTCGAGAAGCGATTCGGGCAATCACCAGTGTTCATCGCATCGACGCTCATGGAGGATGGTGGGTTGCCACAGGGTGCGAACAGCAATGGGCTCATCAAGGAGGCCATTCATGTCATCAGCTGTGGGTACGAGGAGAAGACCGAATGGGGGAAGGAGGTAACCGACTATTCATAATTCTTCCTATTGCTGCTAATTAAATTGATAACAATAGAGCCGTAATTCTTCATATTCTTGCGAATAAAATTGATAACGGTAGAGCTGCGCAAAGAAAAGATCGAAAAAAAAAAGGTTTACATTAAATTGCACCAGCCGGGAATCGAACCCGGGTCTGTACCGTGGCAGGGTACTATTCTACCACTAGACCACTGGTGCGTTGACGTTGAGCGGGTGAAACTTTTTTATTGATATTTAAATAAAGTACAGCTTAGCTAGGACCTAAACGTTTAATCCAGATGCTTAATGGATCGCTTTCCGAGCACAATGCAAGTCTGATATAAGTTAAGTGATAGACAAGGAAACAGATTTTTGCAAGATTAGATTGGATTTGGTTCAACCCTATTAGCTAAGCCAATTTAAAATCAGGTCTATTTGGGAACAAAGCGGAAACGATGGGTAACTCTATGAATTGGGTTTGCCGTGGATTGGATCATTTACCGCCACCTAAACCACTTGCACCTCTAATTGGCATGCCAATGAATATGTTTATGAGCCATGATCACCTCTCTACTGCTTATTAGTGTGAAAACTAAACGTTATATTACTAATTGGCATGTGGAATGTTAGAACTAGTTATAAGACGCTCTATCTGTCCCAAAGGAAAAATTAATTGAATTATGTCTTGCAGATCGGCTGGATCTATGGGTCCGTGACAGAGGATATCCTGACAGGCTTCAAGATGCATTGCAGAGGCTGGAAGTCTGTGTACTGTGTTCCTCCAAGAGCCGCTTTCAAAGGTTCAGCTCCAATAAATCTCGCGGATCGGTTGCACCAGGTGCTACGTTGGGCTCTGGGATCCGTTGAGATCTTCCTTAGCCGGCATTGCCCTCTATGGTATGGCTACGGCGGGAACTTGAAATGGTTAGAGAGATTAGCATACACCAACACCATCGTGTACCCCTTCACGTCCATCCCTCTTCTCGCCTACTGCACAATCCCAGCCGTCTGCCTCCTTACTGGAAAATTCATCATCCCCACTGTAAGTAACCAAATCATATGATATAAGCAAATTATGGTAAAAACTGCATGCATGCATGCTACGTACGTAAATCACAATCCAGCTCTGCATAAATTGGACGTGCAGTCCACAACAAGTAAAAATGTCATCGATATGTGCTTCACGTTGCATGTAGGCCGGGTACCGTATATATGTGTAGCGGTTATGGAATTCAAAATATTTCTCTGAGTAAATTAACTACCTCTTGACACCCTTCCTCAACAGCTGAACAACTTTGCAAGCGTATGGTTTGTTGCACTCTTCCTTTCCATCATTGCTACTGGAATCCTCGAACTCCGGTGGAGTGGTGTGAGCATCCAGGACTGGTGGCGAAACGAGCAGTTTTGGGTCATTGGTGGGGTCTCAGCGCACCTCTTCGCGGTCTTCCAGGGTCTCCTTAAGGTCCTAGCAGGTATAGACACCAACTTCACGGTTACTGCCAAGGCTGCGGATGACACCGAGTTTGGAGACCTGTACCTCTTCAAGTGGACAACCCTTCTCATCCCTCCCACCACCCTAATCATCCTCAACATGGTGGGGGTTGTCGCTGGCGTGTCGGATGCCATCAACAATGGATATGGTTCATGGGGCCCACTGTTTGGGAAGCTCTTCTTCGCCTTCTGGGTCATTGTTCATCTGTATCCTTTCTTGAAGGGGCTGATGGGGAGACAGAACAGGACGCCCACCATAGTGGTCCTCTGGTCTATTCTTCTTGCCTCCATCTTCTCTTTGGTTTGGGTCCGGATCGATCCTTTCTTGCCCAAACAGAAGGGGCCCGTTCTCAAGCAGTGTGGATTGGAGTGTTAAGGTCTCTCTTTTGGCCTTTGATTTCTTTCTTCTCATTTTACTTTACATCATTTCTGGTGTGGAGCATAAGAAAGTATTATGTGGGATTAAAGAGTGCTCTGGTTCTAAATCTTGAACTGTTTGGGATGATAATACGCCATGTAAATTTTGTTGAAAACAAGAGCTTTTGATACGTTTCGCAGAAAAAGATGAGTTCTGAAAAATATATAGCCAATCACCATCCGTGATACTCTCCGAGTTGTTTTTAGTTTTTTTGACAAAGGTGGTGCCTCAGCTTGAACCATCTGCCTCTAATGCATAAAATTTTTAGCTCGACCAGGTCCCCGCTGAGCTGGTGGACCAGTCTAGCTACGAATCATCATGCACAAACACGTCTTTACTGCTTTGTTTTCACTCCTCTTTTTTTTTTTTTAATCTATCTCTGTGCATGTTGGTTTGCATTCGGATTGGTCTACTGCTGATTTGGCAGACTTGGTCCAACCAATAATTTCTTCTCTAGTGCCCATACCGAACAGAGGGATGCCAACCATTGGACCCAAGTGTTATTGGCTATTTTTTAGCAAAATTATAATAAAGAATACAAAATATAAATTAAGATCAGAACCTCTATGAAGAGAATAATAGGTGCTCATTATATTTTTCAGAAGTGTAAAATAGATGAGACGCAAGGGAGGGAAGTCCCCCTCTCATCCTTGACTTTGGATTTGGGATCTTTATCATTTTTTTCCCAGTAATAGGACTCCTCTTTTTTAGGGTGACTTGTGAATTGCACATAGGTCATTTTATAAACTCGAATCACTGACATATGTTTTGAGATTCAAGAAGCAAGATACCATATTTCTTTTATTCTAAATTATGAAGCCTGTAGACGAGAGATCAGATCTATAACTTTGAGAACTACAATGGGAGAAATGTCGGTCGAGATCTGGGTGTGGCGGGACCATTGGTTTTCCTTAAAAAGACAGGAAAAACTGGTTATGTGAGGCAAACCACATGATCAAAGATGCCACGACTTCAGCTACTTAACGAAAGTATAAGATCTACCTTGCTCAAAAGCAACATTACCATGACCTATGCAAAAAAAGGTGTTGCTTTTTGATAGAATTAAAAATTAGGAGAAATGTTTCTCATCCTTATCATGACCTATGCAAAGAAGGTGTTCCATTCGTTCCCCCAGCCAAGTGTTTTTTATTTGATGAAATTCCCCCAGTAAAGTGTTGCAAATAGAAGAGAGGTTCAATCCAAGTCAACTAATATGTGCTATTGTGACCATCTCTGTCATCTATTAGGTGCTCACCCTCGGCTCTCCACTATGCCTAGTTGGTTGCCGTAGCTCCCTCTCGAATGAACTAAATCCCATGGACAAAGTTGGTTGCCGTAGCCCCCTCTCCATACCTCCACAAATAGGTAATCTAACACGACTAACAGAGCTGGCTCTCTACACAAACAAACTAACGGGTCCCCTCCCTCCATCTATAGGTGACTTGAAGAGCCTGAACTATCTTTACATCTATGCAAATCAATTATCCGGTATGATTCCTCCAGACATAGGAAATTTGGTTGGTACAATTGAGGTAGACTTTAGCACAAACCTTTTCAGTGGCTATATTCCATCCAGTTTGGGGCTCCTGAGTAAATTCCTCTACTTGGCACTTTCTGATAACAATCTTTCCGGTCCGATCCCTGCGATGCTTGCCAACCTTACCATGCTCAGGCAATTGTTTCTCTCGAGCAATCAGCTGTCTGGTTCGATCCCTGAAGAGCTTGGCAACATAGCAAGTTTAGAACTGCTTCATCTGTCTGGAAAAAAATGTTATCCATTTGGCCAAGATTTTTTTTTTTTTTTTTTTTTTTTAAAAAAAAAGAGAGAAAAAAATGTTATCCATCTTTGTGTAATTTTGTTACCATTTTGTTTAATGATCTTGGCATCATGTAGATGACAAAAGGATTGTGCAAAAGATCTATACATAGATCATGAAAGAAAAATATGATTTGACCATACAAATCATTTTTCACTTTTTTTTACAATGACTAACACTTGAATTGTTCATTCTCTGCTGTGACTTATGCAATCTGATCATGAGAACAAAGGATATACAATCCGATGGATTTGACTGGGAGAAGAAAATAATATGGTGGTGCCTAGGCCTATGAGGATCATTGCCATGTACAAGTCATGCCATTTTCTCAAGTGGCTGATCCGGAGGCTGTAAGGCTCGAGTAGCACTGGCTTGTGCCTTGCTGTGCATTCCTTAAGACAAAAATCATGGGAACCATCCATTCATATGTGGCATGATCCACATTAAGGAATCATGGTATTCAGCTGGTTGCTTAAATTCCACTTTTATTGAAGAGATGAGCCCTTTTTTTTCAAAATTAAGTTCACATTTGGTTTGTGAGAAATTTTTTTTTCTCGAGAATATTTTTTTCTAAAAAGCTGATGCTTTGATATATGATGTATGAAAAAGTGATTTTTATATATTTGATTGATCATGGATATATAACATATTATAGAATAATTTATATTTGATTGAGCATCTATTTTGTTAGTACTTATTATATTTTTAATAAAGGAAAAGACCCTAATCTATTCTATCTGAAATTTTAAGGGCTTTTTCATAAGAAAATCCCAATTCCTGGTATATGGGAAAGTTACTTTTCCATATCCCATATGGATTTCTCTATTTCATGGATGAGGTTTTTTTTTTTTATTTATATATATATATATATATAGGAAACTCCAACCAAATATAAGATATTTCTCGATTTTCGCTATAATTTTTTTCCCCTTCTTTTTGTACGGACCAGGCGAGAGGATGTGGTTTTCGCTCACAAATTCTAAAGATGAGACAGAGAGTCCAATGAGCTCGTGGATTACATTTGCCTCAACTCGTGTCACGAATGCCCTATCGTGGCTGCGTTTTGTTTGCAAGAACCTGAGAACTCGCGTACACTAAACTATATCGGGTTGGGACTCACTCTCAGACATGTAATTAAGCAGCTTAGCTGACTAAGCTCCAGATCCAAATAGGTAAGAATGAGGTATGATGCTCTCCACCCAAAAGAATTGGTGAATATAAGGTTGGTTGTCCTTTTCTTTTTCTTCGTTTTATTTTATTTTTTTTAATTTTTGGTGTTGGGGTTGGGGGTGGGATAAGGTGGCGGGCAGAGCAGCCGCCCCTACTTTCGCTGTGGTTTGTTCTTATCCCCCAACAATTGCTTCCAAGCTGGAAAAAATCTATGCACGAAAAAGGAGAGGGAAGAATGCAAGCCAAGAATGGTGGCGTGCTGCAAGCTTAAGAGTCACTCGAAGGTCAAATATCGATGTTATCAAGGGAGGAAACCATCAGTAACACATGTCTCCATGACTCACTTTTCTACTTCAAGGCCTCCTGCTAGGTCCTACCTGACCCCATCCTAAACTGGAGACCGGAGTCCATCCTTTTTCTGAGCCCATTTCAGAGGTCGCTCTTTTGATATAACACGGACCCCTCAACTTGCCTTAATCGGAGGAAGATGCAGCCTGCTGCTGCTGGTGTCAGCGGGGGTAGAAGAGGCGGTGCGCGATCAGAAAACATGGGATTGGAAATATAAATGCTTTCCGGAGGTCTCATCTATTGTTTCGAGACCATTCCATGCATCACTGCTAAAAATCTTCCGTAGGATAAGGCACTCTTATCTCATGTGGCACCTCTAATAGGGCCGGGCCCACAATTCTTAGCTGCTCCAAGTTGGAGTCGTGCAATGGGTGGTTCGTCGCCGGTTTATCAGAGGTGTGAAAAATAATGAAGGGCAGCGACATATACCATTTAATGGCGACTGGCGTATGCTTCTTAGTCCTCGCGCATCGATAACTGTGACCACCCTGTTCCATGTGATCCGTCTTTAAGATTAGGCGTGGAGATATGGATTCTACTTACACTATCATATATATGCATGGATGGTTTGGCAAGATGGAGTCCCCATCCACGCCCACGAGAGGGATGGGAGCAGAGACGACAGACGAAGAAAATCCCTTTCATGGCTTTTTCCTTGCACAGTTCAGAGGATCTGGTCTTTATGGCTCCAATCTCGTGCTCCATTATTCCCCTATTCCGTTCTCATGTCCTGTCCCCATCGAGCAACTCTATTTCCCAATATTTCATTCATGTAATGAAAACGATTTGAATTTATAAATCTAAATAATGCAATTATTTGCTTGAATGTGGTTAGATTCTATAAAAATATTGGGCATGATGGCATGCAGCTGGAGCTAAGATAGATGGCCAGTTTAGTGATCAAGACTGTTGAAAAATCTCACAAGAAATTTTTGATGGAATAAAGAGGGAGTGAATCAACTCCCTTAAACTTATTCAAAAGAAAATAAATATGTGAAAGAAAGATGGAAGAAGAGAAAATATGTACAAAGATGCCTCCTGACTAGGAGGAAGGGCTAGCACTAATTGGTCTCCTCCTTTGATCTTATTCTGTCGTGCACCATCGCAAGCGTCATTGCATCAGTTGACTTGGGCTCGAACGGGTGCAGGCACGGCGCAACATGGAGCGTGCAGGATGTAACCATCAGATGCATATTTTTGATTACGTGAGTAATGAGTGGTACATAAGACCTCCATATATTTGTTATTTATGGATAATGATGGTCGAAATGATCACTATTTTATTTTTAAATTGTAGCAGTCTATGCTGCATGTGTGTAATCCTGCATTAATTATACATCCGAAAGATTTTTGATACTTATATATAATATTAAAAAATATAATTAATATTTACTAGTTAGTTTTTTTTAAGTAAGATTCTAGATCATTATATAAGCAAGTCCAGTTGTGGACTAATAATAAAAAATCATAGCCATGCGAGTGCATCCTAGATCAACCCAGATCCTAGCCAAATTGGTTTTGATTCCAAGATTTACAGCCTCTGCTTCCTTTCAGATTGATCCAAATATTTAAGTCTAGAATCAGATTTTTTATTGTTTCTCTTTTCTTCATGTCAATCAATCAAATTGCATCCATTCGAGTTTAATGGGGCGCCATTTCAAATTCACAAGGCTTAGGTCAAACCGGTTTGGCAGGTGCGTCTTAATCAGAGACTCGGGCGTGACGGACTTGCTGTTATTTCTGATAACGTAGGAAGGAGTTGGGCAACAACCAGAGACCCTGGCGTGGTGGCAGACTGGATGCTATTGTGGTTGGGTTTCTATCGTTCGGCCCAAAGCCCGGTTGTACACGAGCGGCAGTTATTTCCTTTACGAAGGGTAATTATTAATTAACAATTTTGGAGGGGATATTTCTTTGGGGGTGCATTGGCCCCACTAAAATCTCACGTTCAAACCAATCATACGACAAATTCCAATCAGACCGGACCTAATAAATGTCAAATTACGACCAAGTTTCAGACACGACATCGCATGGTCAGCTCATTTCTTCATAAATTGGAAAATGGAAGTGAGAGAGAGACCGAAAGGAAAGCCAAGGGAGCTAATGAAAGCCTTGCTGCAGATGACAATGGCGACCGAGAATGCAAAATGTAATCGAGTTGAGTTGAATCAAATAATTAAAAGTTTGGACTTAATTTGATTCAAAAAATTTGGATTCAAAATTTGGCTCGAGCTAAATCGAATCTTAACATTCCAAACTCGAATTTAGCTCGATGAAAAATAGGCAAAACTCGAGATCAATTCGACTTGACTCGAATATGAATCGAATCATACTCAAACTCGAAATTAAATTTTATTATATTAATAATATATATATTAATATATATATTATAAATAAAATTAATATTATTAAAAATATATATATTCAAATTGACTTGCAAATTTTTGAATCGAATATTCTGCTACTCGAGCTCGATCCATATACTCGGACTCGATTAGCTCGGCTCATTTGCAGCTCTAATCGAAAGAGTCAGCAAATCCAATTACACCCAGCTGAAAGCCTGACCCCTCCAACATCTCCTCCAGTCTTTGTTAATCTAAAATGTCCGCAATTACTGCAAAAAATAGACTTACACTTTCTGTTTAATGCCACATCATTACCAAGCCTGGTTTCGGATTATAGCAATATAAATAGCGTTTGAGACTTCAGCTTTTGGAAAATATGCTCGTCAGCGGCTAAAGAAATAAAAATTTCAGGCTCTAGAAGTATATAAATTACAAATATATATGTGTGACCAATTATGAGTAAGTTACATGCCAAGAGGCTAAACTAAGTCTACATGAAAGGAGATACAATCAAAATTACTAAGAAAAGATTTCCAACTTATTACGAATTTCTTGAATTAGTAAAAAAATTTTCATTCATAGAATTATACTTGAAGATATTCCTGAATAATCAAATTATTCATGGAATGACTTATTCACATAGTTGACAGCTGTCTTGTTATTGCTAAATCTACTCACATTATTTTGAAGAATGAATTTCACAAAATATTTCTAATATTGCTAAATCCACTCGGATCACAAAATAGGATCTAGTTTAGATTCTTTTAGTTGGGTTTGAATCAGCTGCTGGTTTGCTTCAGGGTAGAGTCATTCGCAAGTCTAATCGCTCCAGGTACGTTCTCAACCTGCCCAATATGGGGCCTAAATGGGTCTCTTATACCCGAATTTGATCAAACATTAACCGACTTCGATTTGATGTATACTTATTTATCTTTTTATTAAATAATAAAATTTATTTATTTTTTATATTTTTTAATTAATATTTTAATATTTAATTTTTTATATTTTATACTATGAAGATGGATCGTGATCGTAGAAAGATATGATTTATGCTTAGATTATGATAAATTATAAGAATTAATTAGATTTATATTTATATTTATATTTGATTGCATGATTTAAATAGTTTATATCTATGAGATGGATCAAGATCGTATTAGATATGATCCATACTCGATAAAATAGATTATATTAGAATTTAATCAAAAAAATATACATCTCATAAGATTGCATGTTAATAATGAAAAGATTACATGAATCAATTATAAATTTGAATATTAAAATATAAAATTAAAAACCTAAATAAATTTTATTTCTTATCTTTAATTAATTATTAAATTATAATTAATTATTATTTATTTTTATTTAAATTTACTAAAATTTAAATTAATCTTTTTTAATTTACCTCTTTAAATTCTTGCTTTATAAATTAATTGAAAATTTTATTTTTAATTAAAATTGAATGTAACTTAGCTTTCAATCCCTAAGAAAATCGATATCTGACTCATCACTATTTTAATTAATAGGAAGATTGGTTTAAATTTTTATTTTTACTGTAACAAAAAATATTACTCACGATAGAAGAATCAAATCGTACGATAATTATACCTAGAGATTTATTTATTCAATTCTACTAGGTTGCTACTATATACTGTTAGATATCATTGATGGATTATGAGATTAATAAAAATTATTTTAATAATTAAATAATTATTAATTGATTGAATTAAAATTATTTTAATTTATTGAAAGGGATTTCAATGATATTGTTGATTAAGATCATAATATGTCTCACTAATAAATAGAATTGAATCTATAGGGTCAGATATAAAAGAAAATTAATCTAGAATTGTGCAGTTAGGCTTGTGAAGTCTCAATTGGATTAAGATTAGGGCTGAAAGTGGGCTTGAGCCGGCCTGAAGCCTATCGAGCTGGGCCAACTTTGGGTCGGGCTTCAGGCTTAGCTCGAAGCCATTCAGGTTGGGCTTGGGTCTAAAAATAGAGCCCATTTTTCTTTCGGAATGGGCTCGGACAAATCTTTGGCCCAGCCTGAGTCCAGCTCGAGCCCAAGACCAAAGTTGAGTCCGAAACTTTCAGTCCGAGCTTGAGCCTGAAGTTCAGTCCGAATTTAGCCTAGCCCATTTTTTATTAATTTAAGACTTATGACTCTTAAGTTAAAGTCTTAAATTGATTTAGTCAACAAATGCAATGCTCCAAGCTTGCATAGAGCTAACAAATATGGGATAGGATATAGAGAATTGAGTGATTTTGGTAGCAAATAATGAATAGATATTTTTTTTGATAAGTGAAAGAAATTGGGCTAGCCCAATATTTAGCCCAAATAATAAATTTGGGCCGGCTCAATTGGGTTCGGGCTGGGCACGAGCTTAGGCTCGGACCGGGTTTACAAAATTTTCGGACCTAAGCTTGACCCGAAGCCCGAATAATAATTTCAGGCAGGAGCGAGGCTCGGCCCATTTCCAGCCTTAGTTAGGATTTAGAAAAATCCTATTGGATTTAGGAATATCATGCTAGCATATGGTTAAACCCAAATTTTCTTAGACTTGGACTCCCTGTTGGATAGGGATTTCACCAAATTAAAGCATGCAACCCCCATTTGGCTTTTGTGTGTGGAGATAAGGTTACGAACCAAAAGGGGCGCATGCCCCCTATCTATTTTTAGCATATAAAAAGGAGGGAGAGGAGTGCACGACCCCTCTAAATAAGATCCAAGAGGCATACATCTCATCTAGATAAGCATGAAGCATGAAGGGGTGCCAACAGTTGGTGCCCCTCTTTGTCAGATTGTGCAAGAGATAGGGAAAGAAATGGTGCTTGGGTTGAGAGTTCTTTTGCTTTAAAGGGTTGAATATTCAAAGCCTTAAAGTTTTAGGACTTTTTTTAGATCTATTTAAATCTAGTGAGAATTCAGATTTGTTAGGCTTTTCACGCTAAATTAGATCTTACACCCCCTTGCTTTCTCACGCCCTCTCTTCCTTCCTCACGTCCAAAGAGTTGGGCATCCCCTTATTCTCCATGCTCAAGGTGTTGGGTGTCATCCTCCATCTCTACATGTTTAAGGAGTTGGGCGATTCAATTCTACACTAAGGAAGAAAGAAGAAAGATCATGTGAATCAAGAGTTGATCTAGAAGGCCAATCAATTGCATGCTGATCCATCTTGGAGAAGAAGGATCAAGATTAAGGAAAGCATTGTAGGTTAATCCCAAGTGGATATCTGTAGAGGCTGGACGCATGTATGGCTCTTCGAGGGACCTTGAAGATTACCACAATTATCAAATCATGGTGAAGAGCTACCGGTGTAAAGGCGAAGAGTCAATCTTCATGCTTTTGTTTTTCTTCTTAGATTTAAAAAAAATATGATTGTTCTTGATGATATGAGATTCGTTCTCATACACGTGTGTACCGAATTGGATCACCTCCACTGCAGAACTTTTAATCTGGATCCAATATGCACGGCGAAAAAGTTTCTTCACTATGTACTTACGGGCTCGGGCCAAAAGACCAGCATAGTTTCTCAGATTTTTCTTATCGAGGGAGAAAATAAGGTGCTCATTACGGAAGACTCACTTTAAAGCCAATATAGCAATGGCTTCATTCAGGTTGCACACCTTCATTGTGGCCATATTGAAGTGAGCCACATAATCGTGTAGGGATTCTCCCTCTTCCTGATGGAGGGAGAAGAGATTGTTTGAAGTCTTTGGTTGGACTTGACTATTGCCAAAGTGAGTAACAAACTGGCGTTTGAGTTGCTCAAAAGAGAAGATGGATCCCGATTGGAGCCTAGAGTACCATGTCTGTATTGTCCTCTTCAAAGTGGCTGGAAAGACGAGGCAAAGGAGGGCATATAAAGCGTTCAAGAGCATCATGAGGACCCTGTAGCCCTCTAAGTGATCTAAGAGATCGACGAAGCTATTGTATGGCTCCACCATCAACATCTTGAATCGATGTGAAATCGGCACCTTGAGAATCGAGTAGATGAAAGATAGTGAGGAATTGAAGCCAAGGGCTTATTAATTTGTTTCCTCCGCCGTCTATCTGGATTTTGTTCAGCCTGCGCTCGCTCTCGTAGACTTTCTGCTCAATAACTTTTCTTTGACAGGATCTCTCGAGCTGGGGGAGTGGCCCTTCATTGAATCACCATCGAAAGAGGCAAGATATTCTCAGCGTCATTCGCTGCGGATGGACCTACGGTGGGATGGTGATCGCCAGCCCACTGGGGTTGATGGCTGTGCCAGGATGGCGCCATCAGAGGAGCGGACCGACCTAGGTGGATCGACTCCACAACAACTCATATTAATGATATTGTTAGAAGATTAATAATATTTAAGAATATATTGATATTTTAAATAAAATTAATAAAATATTTTTAACAAAATAAATATTTTATATATTAGTAAGATATATATTATTGTCTAATAATTTTATAGTTAATTCAAATAATATTTTAGTATATTATATTTACTAAATAAAGATGTATCCGGTGTATTGAGCGGGTTTTATGCTAGTTCTATTAGAAAGTTCATGCACGTGGATTTATGGCTGCGTTGAATAGTAACGTAGACCCGCAAAGAAAAAAAGATAATCATACTTATTGTTTTTTTATTACTGTACTGCAACAAAAAAAAAAAAAAAAAAATCAACCAGTGCTCAGCAGGCAGCAGATTACGATAGCAGCATGTCCTTTTTCTCATATTTTCAGTTTGAATAAAACAATCAAATCTGTCCACCAAGGTGATGCATTCACCGGTCATTAGATAACCGCATAATGATGTCAATACTTGGAAGGATATCTCATCTCTTTGCGATAATTACCTGACAACTAGTAGCTCCATTTCTCATATAATAATGATGAGCAATGCAAGTGAAATAATAATAGTAATACGGTTTGCCTCTTTATTACAGGCTCATGATGCGGTCAGAAATTTATCTTCCGGGAGACGTATAATGCAGAAAGAAGTGGGCTGTTTCTTCTGTCTCGAGTTCCAGTGGATACAGCTTACTGTGAGAATGCAGCACCCCCGCTTCTTCGATTTCAATGCCAGTTGGGGGGATTATTTGCAGCATGTTCTAAATTTGGTGATTAATTATGTAATTATATCTGTGGACGGGCTATTCACAATGTGCGGTGGGGGTTGTCTGGGTGTTTTACTCTGTTTCTGTAGCTCTGAATATTGTATTATATTTCCTTTTTAAATCTAGCAATCGCTCTGTTTTCTACCAGAAAAAACATGGTAACATCAATGTACACTCTCACATGCATGCACATCAGTCCAATGATGAGTCCAGCGCATTGCTAAACTATCCTCTCGTATTCTATTTACGATTATGTCTATTTTGCATAAAAATTTACATGTATTCCAATATACAATAACACAAGTAACATTGAATATAAAATATAAATATTTATTTCATACAAGATTATGGACACTTTTGTTTTGTTTGTGGGTGGGGGTGGAAATTTTCATTGAATGCGATATGCCAGTTAGTTCAACTATATATATGAATGATCTCCTATATTCTCACAAGCTAGTGAAGCCAGACTTGAGATTTTTGCCGGGAAATCACTAAATCTGCATAGGCATAATTTTGGATAATAATTTGCTTGAGCTACATGTCAAAAATAATATTCTTTGAATCTATATTATCATGAAAGCTTTGCGGTGACGATTGTCACTTATTATTAAAAAATTTATAAAAATAGTTTGTTTTGGATTTTATTGGATTGCTATACTTGACTATTTTTAAGATATTGTCACGTTCGCATTGACTAATATTACTTTTGTACACTCACTCAAGTATTAGGACGTAATAACTCAGTAAAATTCAGAATGGACCATGTCGATAAAAGATTTTTTTTTTTGGATGATAGACCATGTCAACAAAAGAAAAACTAAAATATTTTTTCCTATAAAATATTAAATAAATAGTCTTTCTTATTGGCAGAATCCCCATTATTTGTTCTTCTTTATAGGCCGACACGCAATTATGAGATAGGCAATCGTCTCGGTGGATGGCAAATAGTGTAATTGATCACCAGACCTTGGTCCATTTGATGGAGCATGGAGGAGCATATGGATTGCATGTGATGCAATTACCTATCAAGGAGGTCTATAAAAGCCGAGGCCCATAAAAGCTCTCTCCCATCCAGCTTGTTTTTAGTTTCAACTTGCAAGGGATCCTTCCGAGCCATGGCGGAGCCCTGTGAGTCCGGGCAAGGGGAGTACACAAAGGACGGCTCTGTTGATCTAAAGGGCAACCCTGTGCTTAGATCCAAAAGAGGAGGATGGACTGCTTGCGGCTTTGTTGTGGGTAATGACTTCGTCCGTCTCTTTGCCCACTCATCCAAACCTCATGTTGGTGCATATTTTTTAGATTTCAAATGAGAACCCATGTTTACAACTTTACACCGTTCTTGTAGGTTCCACTAAATCCCACCCTGAAATCTATTTCCCTTTGGTTTTAAAGGGCCCATATATAACCCGGACCTATGATTCAAAGTTGACTACTACTTAGATTCCCATAGGATCCCATCGAGTCTCACCATCAAATCTCTTCACTTTGCTTTCACCCACTTCTCTCATCTATGACATAAACCTTCATTTCCTTTGAAGACCCCATCAAAGAATTGCAATATGAGACACGGCACCAACTCTGGCTTTTGGGTTAAATTTGCAGTGGAGAAATATCCTCAGGTGGGCTCTGACCATCTTCTTGCTGATGGATGACGACCAACTACTAGAAGGAAATTTTTGTGTAGAAATATTTCCTTGATCGATCTTTCCCACTAACTGATACATTTCAAATTTGTTGCCAAATTCATATTACATATTATTTTTCAATTACGATTCTAAAAGATTCTCTACAACCATGTTATCCATCTATCTATTTATTTATATATTTTGGCAGTGTATGAGGTGTTCGAGAGGATGGCATACTATGGGATATCTACAAATTTGGTGATCTATCTAACCAACAAGCTCCACGAAGGGACTGTTACATCAGCAAATAATGTGACCAATTGGGTGGGCACGGTGTGGATGACACCAATTATTGGTGCCTACGTTGCTGACGCCCACCTTGGCCGCTACTGGACGTTCATCATAGCATCCATCATCTATCTCTCGGTAAGTCTTCCATCTGATCCTTTAACCCAAGTTCTCTCAAATGTATAGTATCATGGCCAACAACTTCGCAGACATTTGAGCGCCCATTCGTGCATTCGATCGTTTTGTATCATTTACTAAATTCGATTTTTCATACGAGGACTATGCTATTAGATCACGCTTTATCCAAAACATTCTCAACACATAATGAATCTAAGCAATATAGAGCTCAGATTCCATCGAATTTGAGGACCAAACTCGATGGTCCAGTTTTACCATCACAGCCATTCATGTATTATATGATGATCATGATGCATCAAAGTCTATATTATGAATAAGACAGCAGCTCCTACAAAGAATCGTAGGGCCTAATTTATCATGGTAGCACAATATGTGAATGCCTATGATTGTAAACTAGATCAATGGTACGAACCAAAGTCTTAAAGCACATGGACACATGAACCCTCGTAGAACATAAATTCAATAGTTAAGTATATTATATGATAAACAAAATTATCAGGCTTAGTGCCCAAGAGATCAACATTTGTGGAAGAGGATCATGTGCTCGTGATATTTAGAAGGTCAAATCAGTTTTTCTGGTAACAAAATGGTTAAAGCCTAGCAAATATGGGCAAGCATGAAAACCCAGAGTTCTTTGTGGTATATGGACTTTACTATAAAATACTATACTAAATTTGATCATCATCATCAAAAGGTGGATGGCTATCAATAGTGAGCTATCTTTTTATTTAATAGCCATCTATTTTTTGATGGCCTTGATCATGAAATGGATGAGGTACAAGCCGAAAATATATGGTCGGGTGTGTCCGGTTTGACCATTGAATGAGCTCTCTTAGAGTTGGATCTTTAATTTGACCTTTTTTTGGGCGAGTGCAATGTATGTCCGTTGGAGCCTATCGTTCTATCGGATAATAATTACTGGACCCTCAGGTCATGTGTGCAGGATGGGTAAGTATATTCTTTTTTTCTTTGTGCTCGTATGATTTTATTTTTTATTTTTTTGAATGAAAAGGAGGTGTTGACCACCCAATTTATTAAAATAAAAGTTACAAAATATATAAGGGGCAGGAGAGGGGCTTTAGAGGTGAAGGCAAAACAGAGCAGTGAAAGCTTATGAGGGGAAAAAAATTCATAGCAGCTTAAGAACATAACAATGTCAGCAGAAGAACAGGAACTCCCATCCCTAGATAATCATGCAAATGGAGAAAAATGAATAGGATTTCTCTGAGTAATCCATATGGTCCTGCGAACTTACGAGTCCAAACTAATCAGACTATTGGAGATTCCATATATAGTTTTATTATAATGATAAGCTTTCACACATTTTTTGACAGTAGCATGTCATTAAAAATATAGTAACTAATTTTTTCTATTTTTTTGGTATATGCAAGTGGTCACCTTACTTTGGTGTGAGAGCGGTTCATAAAATTAAAGTATAAAAGACCTCGTGGATATGTCTCATCCTATCTCTAGGTCCAGTCATTATTCAAAAGAGTCTTAATTCTCAAAAAAATGCCTATTATATTATAGTTAGTATAAATTATTGGTGGCATTACAAAATGGCCATACCAATCATTATTTAATTTTTTTTTCTTTGAATGCTTTCATAATATATATATATATATATATACTGCTCAAAATTCAATATTTTTTTTGGGCATATTTACTGCATAAAAACATTATTTACTGCATAAAAACAATATGTTTACAAAATGTAGTAAAAGAATAATAAAAAAAGTATATTATCTTTATTTTATCATATATATATATATATATATAGTTTGGGTCAGGTCAGTCCGGGTTTGATTTTTTGAGAACCAACCCCCACCAGTCGTCGTCACCACCTCGACTCTTCTCCCGGTCGTGGGTGTAATAATGGACTTGGAAATTATTCATCTCTATTTATCGGGCAGCTTTCCGTGATTCTTGTTTTAGTTTTGTATTCTTATTCTCATATCTTGACGATGTTAATTACTCCATTGATCTAATGCTGTTCTAATTTCTCCCCAGGGGATGTGTCTTCTAACCATGGCGGTATCACTACACTCTCTCAGACCACCACCCTGTGGAGTTAACACCAATGACCCCAACTGCAACCAAAAGGCGACGTCGCTACAATTGGGTGTGTTCTACTGCGCGCTCTACATCCTTGCCTTCGGCACCGGCGGAACCAAGCCTAACATCTCGACCATCGGTGCCGACCAGTTCGATGAATTCGATCCTAAAGAGCGCGCCCACAAGCTCTCCTTCTTCAACTGGTGGGTGTTCAGCATCTTCTTCGGGACCCTCTTTGCTAATACCGTCGTCGTGTACATCCAGGATAATGTCGGGTGGAGCCTCGGCTACGCTCTCCCTACCATCGGCCTTGCAATTTCTATCGCCATTTTTGTAGCGGGCACTCCATTCTACCGACACAAGCTACCATCAGGCAGTCCCTTCACCAGCATGGCCAGGGTTCTTGTAGCTGCGGCTAGGAAGTGGAGGGCTACCTCACCTAATGACCCCAAGGAGCTCCATGAGTTGAATTTGGAGGAGTATACTAAGAAGGGAAAGTTCCGAATCGACACCACGCAAAACTTAAGGTCGTTCTCTTTCGATCGTTAATGCTCGAAAAACATATATCGATTTGTCAAATTATGCTTCATGCGTGGAGTAGTCTTCCCAACTTAGAATTAAAAAACAAGGAGATTAATGAAGGTAGTTTAGTATATGGCTTGCATTTTTGAATTGAGCATGGCCGTATGCATATTATAGAGTTGGGGCAATCTGCCATCAAAGGATGTACGGCCATCAAATAATGTACACAGCGTCTATGGCACAGCCAACACTTATGCGCCATATTGTTTGATGGCCATTCATCCTCTGATGGCAGTAATCCACAATTGCACCGAAACATATAGTATTGCATGCACACCACAGAGCATCTGCATTTTTTTGAATTATACTTTTTTATGTCTTATATACTCGAATACTTCTCAGTTTAGAGTCTACTTGATGAAAAAGTTTAGAGGGTTATGATGATTATAATTTCATGCTTCGCTTGCATGCATTATGCTTCCAAAGTAGTACTCACCGATCATATATGACTATTCTGCATGGATAAGGGTTGTATCTTTTGCGCAAAAGAAGGATTTACGTTTCTTGACACGAATCACCATTAATCATGTAATTATTGCCACAAGATCTGTGAGAGACAGAATCCAATGGTCAATATCGTGAAAGAAGATCAAACCTTCTTTCATGCAAAAGATGCAAGCCGAATTCCATTCTTAACTTACAATATAATGCCTTAGATGAAGCTTTCTCAACTTACAGCTTTGTTGTATACACACACAGCACGCACAATTGAATGATGATTGATTGTTGGATGCATTGCAATCATGTAGATTCCTCAACAAAGCTGCCGTAAAGACTGGCCCAACAACACCTTGGATGCTCTGCTCGGTGACGCAAGTGGAGGAGACCAAACAGATGCTAAAAATGATTCCCATATTGTTTGCAACCTTCATCCCGAGCACGATGATCGCTCAGGTGAACACCCTCTTTGTCAAGCAAGGGAACACTCTTAATCGACACATCGGCCCACGCTTCCAAATACCTCCTGCAAGCCTTGCAACCTTCGTCACGCTCTCGATGCTCACCTGTGTGGTGATATATGACCGATATTTTGTCCCAATAACGAGGCGATGGACCAAGAATCCTAGGGGAATTAGCCTCCTCCAAAGGATGGGAGTCGGGCTAGTTCTGCATATCTTCATCATGATGACTGCGTCCCTAGTAGAACGGCATAGGTTGAGTGTGGCCAGAGATCATGGTTTAGTAGCGAATGGGGGGAAAGTGCCTCTCACCATCTTTATATTACTGCCTCAATTTGTGCTCATGGGGGCGGCAGATGCTTTCTTAGAAGTGGCCAAGATAGAGTTCTTCTATGACCAGGCTCCAGAGGGGATGAAGAGCCTGGGAACATCTTATTCCATGACTAGCTTGGGTGTAGGGAGCTTCCTTAGTAGCGTTCTTCTATCAACTGTGTCCCACATCACCGAGAAGCATGGCCACCAAGGTTGGATCCTTAACAACCTTAACGCCTCTCATCTGGACTACTACTATGCCTTCTTTGCCACCCTCAACTTCCTGAACTTTATCTTCTTCCTCCTCATGTGCCGGTTCTACGTTTATCGGGCTGAGATCTCCCAGTCGGACCCCACCGTCAGGGAGGAGGAAGCATTGGAAATGCCCACCTTAAGGAATCACGTGCATGAGTTGGATTCAAATGGTTAGATCAGTACGGGTGTTTGCAGGATCTGGGCGTAATCTTTATCATAACAATAAGCATAAAATGAACATGCTTGAGATCATATGGTAAACAGAACAGATTTAGTAACAGGTTATTAATTGCATGGAAGCAACCGTCAGGATGTTGATTTTGATGGACCATGGTTTCACCAGTGTAAAACATTTTGGCAACTTTCAAAGTCTGAAGAATTCCACTTAGTATTCCCTTTTACTCGAAGAAGAAGAAGAAGAAGAAGAAGAAGAAGAAGAAGAAGAAGATTTCAACTTAATATTTTCAAATTACAGTTTAATATGCATTCTGTCATGACTTGAAAGTCTGAGTAAATAGATAGATAAATTTTACTGAATGATAAGTAACATTATATACAAGAGCCCATTGACCGGTTACGTACTACATAATGGCCATATTTGATATGAAAATGGCCCAAACTTCCAAATACCTCTTGCTAATGAGGCGATGGACCGAGAATCCTAGGGGAATTACCCTCCTCCAAAGGAAGGGAGGCTAACAGACGGCATCGGTCAAAAGTGCTGCATGACATGGTATAGATTGGGGGGAAACTGCCACGTTCATCTTCCTCATATTACTTACCTGGGTTTGTGCTCATGGGGGTGACCGATGCTTAATTAATGACTTAAAGGAGGCCAAGATGACCAGGCCCCGGTGGGGATGATGAGCAAGGGAAGGGAAGGGAACATGGGAGCATGTGTCCTCCATCCTCTTCACTGCATGTTTACAGTTACGTAAAATGCCTGTTGCATGTTGATGAGTGGGACGCTGAACTTGATCCTCTGCGAGCTATATATGTTCGGTTCTAGGTGTCCAGGGAATTTTGAGACTGAACTCTGTTTCTCCTTTAAAAAACTCTGTTTGTAACCTTTCGGACTGGCCGTGGTTGCATCCGACAGTGACTCTGAAATTCTTCTTCTTCTGTTACTTCATTCAATTCAATAAATGATGGATGGTTTATCCCTCCCTTTCAATCAAAAAAAAAAGAAGAAGAAGACGACGACGACTAACTAGGGAAAGAGAACACTAAGCTTTCAATATGAGGATGGTAATTTAGGATCTGATCCATCAACCCAACCTACAACCGGACTGCTTTAAACAAGTTTGACATAAATTGATTTGGATCATTTAATCAATCTATCTAAACATATTTATCAAATAGTTTGGTTTCATATTTAGATGTCTGATCCATTTTATCTATTTTGACCTATTTAATAATTAGATTGAATCATGATCTGATCCATTTAATCTACTTAATCTGTAACATATTTAATCTAACTTAATTTATTTAATAAATAGATTATATAGATCAAATCAAATTATTTATTAATTAAATAGATCATGTCTAGATTTAAATTTTTGATTTATTTAATAAATATATTAGATTTGGATTGAATTTTTGATCCCGTCTATATCCAACAGACATCCAATATAATTGCCACCCTCATGTTAATGGATGATTTAAACATTGTAAATGGGGCACGTTATTGGATGGGAGAGAAGCTTGAGATATAATACATTTGATTTTGACTCACATAGGATATTTTGACATATTTTACAATAAAGAATTTAGCCTAATGTCTTGCAATTTGGATTTTTGCATGGGCTCCTCACTTTATTTACAAATCATGTTAATGTGGTTTAACTTATGTGGTTTTTGTTGCGGAATTTCTAAGATAAACCAAATCTTGGTTTCCAAATTTGTAAAGATGATCATTTATATTTAGTCGATTGATAAAATAAGGAGATTGACCCCCAACCTTGAAAATCTCTTAGGGGCAGTGAACCAAAGCTCATTTGACTACTTGCTGGTCATCTACTTGATATGGTGCAATGCTGTACTGCTTGTAATAGTCGTGTGTATATTTGCCAATGAATTCGTGAAATGGGCCTGCAATAATTAGAACTCTGCCCAAGCCCACTAGAGCTACAGTCATCTTTTAAGATCACAACATCCACTGCTGTGGGATATTCGGAGGATTTTGAGGGTGCACCTCGCTAGTCGTCTGGTATGTCTGACAGAAAATTAGCGGATTGAGTTGCTTCCTTGATGATATAGTCCTTGGTACTAATCAGACAACTACTCGATAGGAATGTTTTGTTTTCTAATTTTGTTGGATGTATTTATACTAGAATTATATGAATTATCCATCTTCATTATAAAATAAAAATTAAAAGAAAAGAAAAGAAAAGAAAAGAAAACTGTATACATAGTGTGCGTGCCAGATCATGGGCTAGTGCCCATGGGTGAGACTTTGCTTAATCCTGGCTCAGGCCCGAAACTTTGATCGAGAGAACTTGGACCCAAAACGTAAGGGCCGCTGAAGGATTGGAGTTGGGCCATGTATGCACCAAACTCATAAAAAGGACCGGCCAGAACTCTGTTTGCATCCAAAAAAAACCCCAAACTGAATTGGTGCAGAACATATCACAGAGCTGGCTGATTAAGCATGCAAATGACCCCGGTTCTCCTCATCTGATTAAAGAATTTTAATGTAATATAATTTGATAAATATATCAAGTTTGAGAGGTGCTATTCTCTTATTTCTTTCCATCAAATTGCCGGACTGAACCGAGTTTTTAAGACTGATGTGGCAGGAGAAAAGCCACATGCATCTGCGAGACATATGATGGATAGTTTTGATAAATGGCCAGATGATTTCTTAAAGTTGCACATATAAGGACCTTTCCTATATTGATTTTGGTTGTACTAGGACCCAGATCTGAAATCCTATAAGGGGCCTAAATTGAGGATGGAAAAGCTCTAAGAATCAACACCAACCGGACTTGAGCTCGAGCCAATATTTATAACTCAGACCTAGACCTTCTTTCAGACTCAGATGTGCTGAAACACTGAGATAGCAGGCAAATAATGGTGCGTAGGACTTTAATTCATTGCCGTATGCCTTGGCCATCATTTGGCTATTCATTAAGTATTGGACAGAATATTTAATATGATTGTAACTAACATGATCATAATGTTTTCCTACCTTAGGAAAAGGATTCTTCATTGTTGGAGGCTTTGAAGTTGAACTAAAGGGCATACTTCGTTATAACCTCTTTTGGGCTGATAAGCATGAGTCCGACTCTACATTCTTGCATGTTTAAGGCTTCATTAACCTGTAGGATCCATTATAGAGGCTTCTCTACGACTTTGGATCTCATCAAGGTTGGTTTTCGGGCATCCTCGGATCTCATCGACGGTGACTCTCGAGTGTCCTCAGATCTTATTGAGGACTACTCACTTGGAGCCTGGGTTCTTATAGAGGATTCTTCCTTATCGGAGATGGTGCATTCTACGAGTAAGTTGACTAGTACCTCGGTCTTTATTATAGGCTGAGACTGAAAGTCGATGTAAAACTCTTCGAGCTATATGGCCCACTTCGCCATCCATCCTAAAGTATCAGTCCTTTGAAAGATCGCCTTTAAAGACTGATCAGTGAGGATGACCACCGTATGGGCTTGGAAGTAAGGTCGGAGATGCTGTACAAAAGTAACATGCACGTAAATCAGCTTTTTAGCTTTGCAATACCTCATCTCTGCATCTTGAAGAAGTTTACTTATGTAATAAATCGGCTTTTGGGCTCCTGCATCCTCTCGAACTAGAGCCAAGCTAGTCATGTTAGGTGAAACAAATATAGTAATAACTGCTCACCTTCCTCGAATTTGGACAAGAGCGGTAGGGATCCGAGATACCGCTTGAACTCCTCGAAGGTTGCTTAGCACTCATCCACCCACTCGAAGGTCTTTGCCTATCTTATCACTTTAAAGAAAGGAAGGCATTTCTTGATTGATTGGGAGATGAATCAACTGAGGGTGGCAACTCGATCCGACAAGTTTTAGACCTCATATTTGGTGGTCAGATGCTTTAAGTCGAGGAGTGCTCGGATTTTCTCTAGGTTGGTCTCTATTCCTTGCTGGATGACCATAAAATCGAGTAATTTTTTGGATGCAGCCCGAAGACGTATTTGTTGGGGTTTAGTCTCATCTGGTAGCACCGTAGTTTGTCGAGAGCTTCCTCAAGGTCGGCAATGTGTTGATTGGCTTTCAAACCCTTGACAAGCATATTATAAACATAGACCTCCATGTTGTAGTCTATCTGACGCTTGAATCCCTTGTTAATAAGGTGTTGGTACATTGCACATGTATTTTTTAAACCAAAAAGCATCATTTTATAACAGTGCAAACCTTTGTCGGTTATAAATGTCATTTTTTCTTGATCCTTGGGTGCCATTTAAATTTAGTTGTATCTTGAGAAGGCATCCTGAAGCTCAAAAGCTGATGACTTGAGGTGGTATCGATGAGTTGGTCGATCATCGAGAGTAGAAAGCTATCCTTTGGGCAAATCTTGTTGAGGTCGATGAAGTCGATACAAATTCTCTACTTGCTGTTGTCTTTCCTGATCATGATGATATTGAAGATCCATTCTAAATATCATACTTTATGGATGAATCCTGCCGTGATCAACTTGTTAACCTCCTCGTCAATTATTCACTAGCATTCCGAGGTGAAGCTCATCTTCTTCTGACAGTCGGCTGGTATTCTAGACTTATATTTAGCTTATGAATAATGACATCCAAAGAGATACCTGGCATGTCTGTTGTTGATCAGACAAAGATATCCTCATTGGCTTAAAGAAAAGTCACTAGCCGATCCCTACACTCGGGTGTTAATTAGGAGCCAATCCAAATTATCTTTGCTAGGTCATCCCTAAAAGGGGGGGGGGTGACCAACGCTTCTACTAATTCTCCTCAGGACTCTCTCGCTTCCTCTCTATAATCTTCGATCGGCAAAGCCTTTGTTGATTTTTTTCCTTTGATAGTGGTGAGGAAGCATTGTCGAGCAAGTGTCTGGTCTCCACGGGCCTCACCGAGACCCCAATGAGCCGAGCATTGCATCACTAGGTGATACATAGAAATGATCGCTTGAAAAGCATTAAGTCCTGATTGTCCTAGGATATTATTGTAAGCTGAAGGCACTCAGGCGATAAGAAAAGTCAGTTGCTCAGTCCATTGCCGCGGCTCTATTTCATGGTCATTGGTAGGATAATTTCGCCTTCTATCGCCATAACGTCTCCTAAGAATCAAACTAAGGGAGTACTCACTCATCTTAGTTGGTTCGATAGAAGTTTCATTTTTCAGAAAGCATTATAAAATAAAACATCCGTGGAGTTTTCATTATCTATAAAAATTTTTTTTTACACCAAAATTCGCCACTGTCATTGAAATGATAATGACATCATCATGAGGAATTGGAACTCTCGAGACATCATCATCAGAAAAAGAAATCAAGTCACCCATCCTCTGTCTTTTTAGACTTTTGACTTGATCCTCTGCCCTCCTACCACCTTCGAGGTCTGAGATCACGTTAATGACCCCAGCTATCGGTCGATTACCAATATCGCCCTTATGGCCGATGCTGCAGCGCCTCGAGCTCTCGTTCTCGTTGCTCTCGGATGTACTTTTCAAGATAGCTTCTCTGGATACGAGCCTCAATCTCATCTTTCAGTTGGAGGCATTCTTCAATATATGACCATGATCATGGTGGAAATGGCAACACTTTCGCTGAGATACTCATTATCCTCAATCTCCATAAGAATTTGAGCTCAAGGGGCAGTCAGTAGGACGCAGCGTTATAGTGCTGAGGGGGATTCTTCTGCCTCAGGTTTTCATCGGTCGAGAGGATCTCGCCTCTTTGGGAATCAGGCATGCATCCTCCCATGCGCGCTTCTTTTTGCTGAGGGCCCGGCCCTTCTCCTGACGGTGCACCATCCAACCCTCTTCGGCCTGCATGTGTTAGATATATGCCCTAAAAGCCAAGTTGGGTAACATATGTAATTTTTCTAGTAGCAGAATTTTATAATTAAATTATTCAAATGAATAAAATTGAATTAATTTTTTATTCATGTCATGTCATGTGTCTATGAATTGTCCAAGAAATTAATAAGATGATGACATATATTCTCAAAA
Source organism: Cocos nucifera (assembly GCA_006176705.1). NCBI lineage: Eukaryota > Viridiplantae > Streptophyta > Magnoliopsida > Arecales > Arecaceae > Cocos > Cocos nucifera. The sequence continues at coordinate 1,022,245 of QRFJ01000026.1, read as the reverse complement.
GTTGATCCATGGTGCTTCGGCTATTTACAATGAGGTTGCTGTAGTTTGACTGCATAATCATTTGGTTACAAAGATATTTAGAATCTTACAGTGTATATTGGCTATAGTAGATTCGTTGTAGGAATAGGATGTACATCTAGATGCGATTTATCAATCTTGGTAGATACGAAGTAGTCCTATGTTATTCATAACATTGAATTCAGAAGACTATGGCCATAGTAGTGTGAATGATGGAAAGAAGTTTCCATAAGATTTTACAAATGAACTCGAGTCGATTGAATATTACATATGACAGAAAATAAGGTTTAACGAGTTATCCATAATCTCAGTCTTATCAGGACTCATGATAGAAGAACCAAATCATAAGATAATTACACCTAGAGGTTCATCTATTCAATTCTACTAGATTGCTACTACATACTTCTAGGTATTACTTGTAAATTGTGAGATCAATAAAGATTATTTTGATGATCAAATAATTCTTAATTGATTAAATTAAAATTATTTCAATTCATTGAAAAAAATTTTAATGATATTATTGATGGAGATCATAATATATTTCGCTATCAGACATAATTGAACCTATAGGATCACACACAAAAGAAAATTGATCTCGAATTGTGTAATTAGATTTGTGAAATCTCAATTGGGTTAGTATTTAGAGAAATCCTATTGAATTTAGGAATATTATACTAGTATATGGTTAAACTCAAATTCTCTAGGACTTGGACTCCTTATTAGATAGAGATTAACCAAGTTAAAGCATGCAACCCCCATTTGGATTTTGAGTGTGGAGATAAGGTTACGAACCAAAGGAGGCACATGCGTTCTATCTATTTCTAGCATGAAGAAAAGAGGGAGAGGGGCGCATGCCCTCTCTGGACAAGATCCAAGGGTGCACACCCCACCTGGATAAGCATGAAGGGGTGCCAACAGTTAGCGCCCCCTTTACTAGATCGTGCATGAGATAGGGAGAGAAGGGGTGCCTAGGTTGAGAGTCCTATTTTAAAGAGTTGAATATTTAAAGTCTTAAAACTCTAGAACTTCTCTTAGATTTAGTTAAACCCAGTGAGAAATTAGATTTGTCAGGCTTTTCATGCTAAAATAGATCTCACACCCCTTTGCTTTCTCACACCCTCTCTTCCTCCCTCATGCCCATAGAGTTGGGTGTCCCCTTGTTCTCCATGCCTAAGGTGTTGGGCATCATCCTCCATCTCCACACATTCAAAGAGTTGGGCGATCCAGTTCTACACCTAGAAAGAAAGAAGAAAGATCATGCAGATCAAGAGTTGATCCAGAAGGCTGATCAATTGCATACAGATCCATCTTAGAGAAGAATGATCAAAATCAAGAGAAGCATCCTAGATTAATTCTGAGTGGATGCCTATAGAGACCAAATGCATATGCAGTTCTTTGAGGGATCTTAAAGATTTTCACTATCATCAAATCATGGTGAAGAGCTATTCGCGTAAAGATGAAAATTTGACCTTCATACTTTTGTTTTTCTTTCGTTCTTGATGATATGAGATTCGATCTCCTACACATGCATGCCAGATTCGATCGCCTTTGCTGTAGAACTTTTGATTTGGATCTGACATACTTGGTGAAAAAGTTCCTTCAGCATGTACTTGCGAGCCTGGGCCAAAAGGCTAGCATAGTTTCTTGGATTCTTCTTATCAAGGAAGAAAATGAGGTGCTCATTATGGAGGCCTCGCTTTAAAGCCGACATAGTGATAGCTTCATCCAGGTTGTGCACCTTCAGTGTGGCCATATTAAAGTGGGCCATAATCACGCAAGGATTCTCCCTCTTCCTCATGGAGGGAGAAGAGGTTGTCTGAAGTCCTTGGCTGGAATCGACTATTGTCAAAGTGAGCAACAAACTGGCGTTCAAGTTGCTTGAAAGAGGAGATGGATCCCAGCTGGAGGCTAAAGTACCATGTCCTTCAAAATGGCTGAAAAAGTGAGGCAGAAGAGGACATCTAAAGCACCCTGGAGAATCATAAGGGCCCTATAGCCCTTCAGATGATCTAAGTGATTGGTGGAGCTATTGTATAGCTTCACCACCGGCATCTTGAATCGATGCGAAATCAACTCCTCGAGAATCGAGCGAATGAAGGATGTTCGGAAATTGAAGCTGAGGTCTTATTTGTTCCCTCTGTCGTCCACCTGGATCTTGCTCAACCTGCACTCGATCTCTTAAACTTTCTGCTCAACGTCTTTTCTTTGGCGGGATCTCTCGTGCTGGGGGGAGTAGCCCTCCGTCGAATCACCATCGAAGGAGGCGGGAGATTCTTAGTGTCATTCGTTGCGGACGGACTCACGGTAGGATGGTGATCGCCAGCCCAATAGGGTCGACCGACGCATTCCACGTAGTAGACTTTTCAGGTCTAGAGATTGGTCCCGATGGTTGTGCCGAGATGGCACCGTCAGAGGAGCGGATTGGCCCAAGTGGATCGACTCCATACCAATTTTTATTAATGATATTGTTAGAAGATTAATAATATTTAAGAATACATTGATATTTTCAATAAAACTAATAAAATATTTTTAATAAAATAAATATTTTATATATTAGTAAGATATATATTATTGTCTAATAATTTTATAATTAATAAAAAAAATAATATTTTAGTGTATTATATTTACTAAATAAAGATGTATCGGCGCATTTCTTGGGTTTTATGCTAGTTCCATGGGAAAGTTCGTGCACGTTGATTTATGGCTGCGTTGAATGGTAATGTAGATCCATAATGAATCTATTAGTCCAACTGCATGTCCTTGAGCTGAGGGGAAAAAATAATTATACTTGTTATTTTTTTATTGCTGCATTGGAGAGAGGAAAAAAAAAATCATCCGATGCTAACAGGCAGCAGATTACAATAACCGGATGTCCTTTTCTCATATTTTCAGTTTGAACAAAACAATCAAAACTGTCCACCAAGAGGATGCATTCACCGGTTATTAGATAACTGCATAATGATTTCAATACTTGGAAGGATATCTAATCTCTTTGCCATAACTACCTTCTAAAAGTTGACAACTAGTAGCTTCTTTTCTCATATAATAATGATGAGCTATGCAAGCGAAACAGGTTAATAATAATATGATTCGTCTCTTTATTATAGGCTCGTGATGTGGTCGGAATTTGTCTTCTAGGAGATGTATAATTAATATAGAAGGGAGTGGGCGGCTTCTTTTTTTTTTTTTTTTGTCTTAAGAGTTGCAGGAGACGGCTTGTATTTTCTTTGGTCTTCAAGTTATTCTCATGTTATTGCTCAATCAAGTGGACACGGTTTACCATCAAAATAATGCAGCACCCCCTCTTCTTGGAGTTCAATGCCAATTGGGGGAATTACTTGCAGCATGTTCTAAATTTGGTGGTTAATCATGTAATTATATCTATGGGCGGGCTATTCACAATGTGCGGTGGTTGTTTGGATGTTTTTCTCTATTCTGTATCTCTGCATGCTGTATTATATTTTCTTTTTAAATCTAGCAGTTGCTCTGTTTTCTACCAAAAAAAATATAGTAATATCAATTTACACTCTCACATGCATGTACATCAGTCCAATGATGAGTCCAGCGCATTGCTAAACTATTCTCTCCCATGCTATTTACAATCATGTCCATCTTGCACGCAAATTTACATGTATTCCAATATACAATTACGTCAGTAACATTGAAATATAGAATATAAATATTTATTTCATACAAGACTAAGGACACTTTTCTTGTTTTGTTTGGGGGTGGGGGTGGGGGTGGAAATTTTCATTGAATGTGATATGGCGGTTGCTTCAACTATGAACGCCAGTTTCCCCTTGACATCAACTCTACGGCGATTAAAAGTTGGTGCCATGTGGTTGGCTTCATCACAAGTCAACATGACTCCGATGCAGCGGTTGGCATGCTCTCTTCCGCGATTAATTTAGGGCAAGATGCACTCAAAAAGCTGATGCTCGCAGGTCTTTGAGATTAACCTGACAGAATAACTAAGATGGTGATGGATTCAAGAGCAATTATATTCCAAATGTGTGTCACTCCGAGCCCGTTACATATGATATCTAGAAAAAAAGAAAAAAAATGGCAGCGGTTAAAAATTAAAATTTTGTCCATCAATGGTAATAGAAAAATACAATTGATGTGGGCAAATTATATCTACACAGGATGCAACCAACATGGCCATGCACCATGCCGTCCATGTGATGTAGAGTATAATTTTTCACCAACGTGAGGATTCTCCTTGCATTATCATATACATGTATGGATGGTTTGGCAAGATGGGGTACCCATCCATCCATGCCCACGAGATGGATGGGAGCGGGAGCGATGACATGCGAAGAAAACCCCTTTCGTGGCTTTTTCCTTCCGCCTCCATCTTTTACTTTCTTCCATAAAGTTGTCAAGGCATGCTTGTTCGCATGGTCCGGTCCATGGTCCAGAGGATCTAGCCTTTACGGCTTCAATCTCGTGCTCCATTATTCCTCATTCCGTTCTCATTCTCATGTCCTGTCCCCATCTAGCAACTCTATTTCCCGATATTTGATTTATGTAATGAAAACGATTAGAATTTATATATCTAAATAAGGCAATTATTTGCTTGAATGTAGCTAGACACCATAAAATTATTGGGAACGATGGCATGGCATGCTTGCTCGAAGCTGGAGCTGACTGTTGGAAAATCTCCCAAGAAATTTTTGATGGAATAAAGAGCGAGTGAAGCAACTCCCTCAAATTTATTCAATAAATATGTGAAAGAAAGATGGAAGAAGAGAAATTATGTCAGTAGGAGGAAGGGCAAGCACTAATTGGTCTTACAATGTCCTCCTTTGATCTTTGTGACCCAAGATGCTCTAAAAGATGGTACATGTGGAGAGTTCCGTAGAACTGAGAAGGTAGAGCGCTGTTTGCCGAAAAAAGATTCTGCCGTTCTTCTCAAGCTAAACGTGCAAAAGCAAGACCCCAATATCTTCTTCTTAAAGAAGGTTGACTTTTTTTCATCCTCCAAGCGGTCCATAATGAATGCGAAGTGGTTGGCCGTTCTCTAATGTTAACATAAGATTTGAAGGTGGTCCAAATGCTATGCAACTCCTTATAGCTCATGCATTCATTGAGTTTGTAGGCAAAAGAAAAAGAAAAAAAGAAAGTTAATATTTGGCTCAAGATACTCGAGTTACTAATCAAATTAAGTGAATGCAAGAATCAAAAGATATAATTCAAGAAAAATGGTAGCATGGTAAAGTTAGCTTGCTGTTCTAGTTGCACGTGACTAGCTATCTCATGGTGGACTTGTATCATGCCGTGATGCAACATCAAACATATCACACGCCAGGATATTTGATATGCATGGCCAAGTACATGACATGAGCATCCTTGAACTAGTGCATCCAGACAACCTGATAAATTTAATGATGGTGTCAACGTCGACCGCCTTACATAATATCTAGAAGGATAAAATTTAAGTATTCCTAAAACTAGAATACTTCTCTAAAGCACGACGATAACTTCTTGTATGAATTATTTAGTTTAAAAGCTCATGCAGTGAGTATCTAAACGAATAATCTTGTTTTGTTTATTGATTGCTCTGGTTCCAATTCCAACACGCAACTCCTTATTAAGGGAAAGGCGAGAAAGAGTACATATATATATATAAGAAAAAAAAAAATCTATGTTAGTTGCTGCATCATCACGTTAGGACAAATCTTATTGATTAAATGACTATATGATCACCCCGAAGTCCAAAACCTTGGTTCTTAAGTCCTAACTACTTTAAGACTGGTACCAACTTTCTAGAAGCGCTTACTCTGGATGAGGTGCAGAGTCTCATGGCATCAGATCCTTGCTGCTTTTAGACTAATAGAGTCTTTTAAACATCTAAAGTGTTGTTCACAAAATGCCACAGATAGGATGGTCCTTGAATTACCTTGAGCTCTAACTCAACAAGTGGATATGATGAGCCTTAGGTCCCTATCCACAGTCGCTCACCCATGCAGTGGTGCGCTACTTGATGAATGAGACCCATAAAAATAAATGGCTGTGATTGGTGACTTTCACGGCCATATGGTGCACAATAATCTCCTATATTCTCACAATCTGGTGAAGCTAGACCTGAGATTTTAGATGGGAAGTCGCTAAATCCATATAGGCATAATCTTGGATAATGATGTGCTTGAGCCACTTGCATGTCAAAATCAATATTCTTAGATTCTATATTATCATGAAAGCTTTGCTGTGACAATTATCATTTATTATAAAAAAAAAATTTATAAAAATAGTTTGTTTTGGATTTTATTGGATTGCTATACTCTTATTTTTCATGACTACTTCTAAGATGTTGTCACATACGCATGGACTAACATTACTTATGATTGATTAATTATGTACACTCACTCAAGTATTAGGACGTAATAACTCAGTAAAATTCAGAATGGACCATGTCAATAAAAGATTTTTTTTTTTTGGATGATAGATCATGTCAACAGAAGAAAAACTAAAATATTTTTTTCCTATAAAATATTAAATAAATAGTCTTTCTTATTGGCAGAATCCCCATTATTTGTTCTTCTTTATAGGCCGACACGCAATTATGAGATAGGCAATCGTCTCGGTGGATGGCAAATAGTGTAATTGATCACTAGACCTTGGTCCATTTGATAGAGCATGGAGGAGTATATGGATTGCATGTGATGCAATTACCCATCAAGGAGGTCTATAAAAGCCGAGGCCCATAAAAGCTCTCTCCCATCCAGCTTGTTTTTAGTTTCAACTTGCAAGGGATCCTTCCGAGCCATGGCGGAGCCCTGTGAGTCCGGGCAAGGGGAGTACACAAAGGACGGCTCTGTTGATCTAAAGGGCAACCCTGTGCTTAGATCCAAAAGAGGAGGATGGACTGCTTGCGGCTTTGTTGTGGGTAATGACTTCGTCCGTCTCTTTGCCCACTCATCCAAACCTCAAATCCCATATTTTTTAGATTTCAAATGAGAACCCATATTTACAACTTTGCACCGTTCTTGTAGGTTCCACTAAATCCCACCCTGAAATCTATTTCCCTTTGGTTATAACCCGGACCTATGATTCAAAGTTAACTACTACTTAGATTCCCATAGGATCCATCGAGTCTCACCCTCAAATCTCTTCACTTTGCTTTCACCCACTTCTCTCATCTATGACATAAACCTTCATTTCCTTTGAAGACCCCATCAAAGAATTGCAATATGAGACACGGCACCAACTCTGGCTTTTGGGTTAAATTTGCAGTGGAGAAATATCCTCAGGTGGTCTCTGACCATCTTCTTGCTGATGGATGACGACCAACCACTAGAAGGAAATTTTTGTGTAGAAATATTTCCTTGATGGATCTTTCCCACTAACTGATACATTTCAAATTTGTTGCCAAATTCATATTACATATTATTTTTCAATTACGATTCTAAAAGATTCTCTACCAATCTCTACAACCATGTTATCAATCTATCTATTTATTTATATATTTTGGCAGTGTATGAGGTGTTCGAGAGGATGGCATACTATGGGATATCTACAAATTTGGTGATCTATCTAACCAACAAGCTCCACGAAGGGACTGTTACATCATCAAATAATGTGACCAATTGGGTGGGCACGGTGTGGATGACACCAATTATTGGTGCCTACGTTGCTGACGCCCACCTTGGCCGCTACTGGACGTTCATCATAGCATCCATCATCTATCTCTCCGTAAGTCTTCCATCTGATCCTTTCTGTTTATTCTCAAACCTGACAAAAGCTTAGAAGCATAGTATTATCGGAAGAAATAAATAAACAAAATTAACTGCCACACGTGGGATGTTAGCGACCTTGGTTACAAATTCAATACTTCGACCAATTTAATGTATAATAATGGGACCGATGCCGTAGAAATATGGTAGGGATCCACAAATTTTCCTGTCTTGTGGACCCAAACCTTGATATTTTACATTGAGTATGATTTAGTAGTTTGAGAAAGGATTAGGTTTAATTAAGATTGCAGCATCTTGGTCCTATCTTTTTTAAATTTATCAGGAAACTTTAGCTTCCTTATCTTGGACATATCTTGTTTTGGGATCAATAATAATATGGTAGTTTGCTGAAGCCAGTCTTAAGTTTATCTTGAAGTTCCGATTACCTCATCGAACCATATTGACTACAAATCAAACTTGCAAGAAGATTTTTGATTCGAATCATAAGAGATGGTACTTGAATATTTGATCCAGATACTGTTAAGGTGCTCTTCCACTTTTATTCTCAAAAGGAAAAAAAATAGAAATTTTAGGATGCAGTAAAAGCCAACGTCATAATATGATTTGAACCTAATTAACCCACTCTAGAAATAAAAATTTACAAAATATTTTTAATAACAATTATTTATGTATTAATTTACTTTTTTTTTTTTTTTTTTGTATAATTCTGCATTCTAATATGAAAATTTAGTATGTTGTATTCCACGCATCTAATTGCCAGTTAGTTGCATTCGGAAGTATCCTGACCACAGCCAAGGATCTCAATACGTCTCTCTGTTGCATATAATAAAGAAATAAATCTGCTTTGGATCTGGACTTAATTTCCGATTAGTTGGACATGAAATGTTTCCCATCTTGCACATTGCCGACGAGTTTGCGTTCAAATTGGTAGACAAATAGATAAGACAAAAATTAAATAAATAAAGTCAAATGTAAGATATCCATAATAATTCATCACTTAATTCTATGCAGCCTGCACATCTCGAAGAACTTGCTCAAAACAAAACGTTTTATTCCAGATGATGGTTGGACCTTCCGACCTTTTATCCATTGGCCATTAAGACAGCGTCTCCTTGCCCCCTTTTATAGTTCCGTAGTTTTGGAGTTATCTTTGGTAGGTGAGCTAAAAATTTTATTTTTTTTATTCCCAAACAAGGACAAGTTGGCACGGCTAACCTTGAAAATATTTCACGCTTCCCCATACCGACCGAACTGTTTGATCCATCTACGTTGGACCATTGACTTTTCTCCATTTTAGATTCCATTTTATATTCCCGCTATACGGCGGCATTTGCCATGCAAAATTTCTGGGATCCAGGGATCATTTTCCAGAGCAATCAATGCTGACAAGTAGTCAACAAAATATCTTAATGAGTCATGGGTTGTTGGGGCAAGTTGGAATGTGTTTTCTTGGTTTTTTTTTTTTTTTTTGGTCTTTGTTAATAAAGTTCGATCCAAAAATCGTCAAATATGTAGTATCATGGCCAACAACTTCGCAGACTGCATTTAATCTTTTTGTATCATTTACCAAATTCGATCTTTCATATGAGGACTATGCTCTTAGGACGAGATACTCTACTTTGTCAACTACTAGTTAATTAGCTGCCTTTATTTAGGATGGTCATATATCTAAGCTGTGCATAGCTGATTATTTTGCCTCGATCAATCACTATTGTTCAAAACTAATGTTGGGGCCTGTGAAAACCCAAGAACTTGCATCGAAGGGCTCTTTGATCACGCTTTATCCAAAACATTCTCAACACATAATGAATCTAAGCAATATAAAGCTCAGATTCCATCGAATTTGAGGACCAAACTCGGTGGTCCAGTTTTACCATCACAGCCATTCATGTATTATATGATGATCATGATGCATCAAAGTCTATATCATGAATAAGACAGCAGCTCCTACAAAGAATCTTAGGCCCTAATTTACCATGGTAGCACCATATGTGAATGCCTATGATTGTTAACTAGATCAGCGGTTCGAACCAAAGTCTTAAAGCACAACATTTGTGGAAGAGGATCATGTGCTCGTGATATTTAGAAGGTCAAATCAGTTTTTCTGGTAACAAAATGGTTAAAGCCTAGCAAATATGGGCAAGCATGAAAACCCAGAGTTCTTTGTGGTATATGGATTTTACTATAAAATACTATACTAAATTCGATCATCATCATCAAAAAGGTGGATGGCTATCAATAGTGAGCTATCTTTTTATTTAATAGCCATCTATTTTTTGATGGCCTTGGTCATGAAATGGATGAGGTACAAGCCGAAAATATATGGTCGGGTGTGTCCGGTTTGACCATTGAATGAGCTCCCTGTTAGAGTCGGACCTTTAATTTGACCTTTTCTGGACGAGTGCAATGTATGTCCGTAGGAGCCTATCGTTCTATCGGATTATAATTATTGGACCCTCGGGTCATGTGTGCAGGATGGGTAAGTGATTTTTTTTTTCTTTGTGCTCGTGTGAATTTTTTTTTTTTTTTTTGGAACGAAAGGGAGGTGTTGACCACCCTGTTTTTTAAAATAAAAGCTACAAAATATACAAGGGGCAGGAGAGGGGCTTTAGAGGTGTAGTCAAAACAGAGTAGTGAAGCTTACGAGGGGAAAAAAAATGGTAGCAGCATAAGAACATAACAATGTCAGCAGAAGAACAGGAACTCTTATCAACAAATAATCGTGCAAATGGAGAAAAATGAATAGGATTTCTCTAAGTTATTCATATTGTAAACTTATGAGTCCAAACTAATCAGACCATCGGAGATTCCATATACAGTTTTATTATAATGACATGCTTTCACACATTTTCTAACAGTAGCATGTCGTTAAAAATATAGTAATTATTTTTTTTTGATTTATACAAGTGGTCACATCTGTAACAGCAGTCCATAAAATTAAAATATAAAAGATGTCGTAGGGTCGATGAATATTTCTCATCCTGGTCGCTGTTTTAAAAGAGCCTTAGATCTCAAGAAATGTCTATTATGTTATAATTAATATAAATTATTGGTGGCATTATAGAATGGCTGTGTAGAAAATATTTCCTTGATGGATTCTTTCCCACTAACTGATACATTTCAAATTTGTTGCCAAATTCAAATTACATATTATTTTTCAATTACGATTCTAAAAAGATCTCTTAACCAATCTCTACAACCATGTTATCATTTATCTACTTTATTTATATATTTTGGCAGTGTAATGAGGTGTTCGAGAGGATGGCATTATATGGATATCTACAAATTTGGTGATCTATCTAACCAACAAGCTCCACGAAGGGAACTGTTACATCATCAAATAATGTGACCAATTGGTGGGCACGATGTGGATGACACCAATTATTGGTGCCTACGTTGCTGACGCCCACCTTTGGCCGCTACTGGACGTTCATCATAGCATCATCATCTATCTCTCCGTAAGTCTTCCATCTGATCCTTTCTGTTTATTCTCAAAACCTTGACAAAAGCTTAGAAGCATAGTATTATCGGAAGAAATAAAATAACAAAATTAACTGCACACGTGGGATGTTAGCGACCTTGGTTACAATTCAATACTTCGACCAATTTAATGTATAATAATGGACCGATGCCGTAGAAATATGTAGGGATCCACAAATTTTCCTGTCTTGTGGACCCAAACCTTGATATTTTACAATTGAGTATGATTTAGTAGTTTGAAAAGGATTAGGTTTAATTAAGATTGCAGCATCTTGGTCCTATCTTTTTTAAATTTATCAGGAACTTTAGCTTCCTTATCTTAACAATATCTTGTTTTGGGATCAATAATAATATGGTAGTTTGCTGAAGCCAGTCTTAAGTTTATCTTGAAGTTCCGATTACCTCATCGAACCATTATTTGACTACAAATCAAACTTGCAAGAAGATTTTTTGATTTCGAATCATAAGAGATGGTACTTGAATATTTGATCCAGATACTGTTAAGGTGCTCTTCCACTTTTATTCTCAAAAGGAAAAAAAAATAGAAATTTTTACATGTGGAGAGTTCCGTAGAACTGAGAAGGTAGAGCGCTGTTTGCCGAAAAAAGATTCTGCCGTTCTTCTCAAGCTAAACGTGCAAAAGCAAGACCCCAATATCTTCTTCTTAAAGAAGGTTGACTTTTTTTCATCCTCCAAGCGGTCCATAATGAATGCGAAGTGGTTGGCCGTTCTCTAATGTTAACATAAGATTTGAAGGTGGTCCAAATGCTATGCAACTCCTTATAGCTCATGCATTCATTGAGTTTGTAGGCAAAAGAAAAAGAAAAAAAGAAAGTTAATATTTGGCTCAAGATACTCGAGTTACTAATCAAATTAAGTGAATGCAAGAATCAAAAGATATAATTCAAGAAAAATGGTAGCATGGTAAAGTTAGCTTGCTGTTCTAGTTGCACGTGACTAGCTATCTCATGGTGGACTTGTATCATGCCGTGATGCAACATCAAACATATCACACGCCAGGATATTTGATATGCATGGCCAAGTACATGACATGAGCATCCTTGAACTAGTGCATCCAGACAACCTGATAAATTTAATGATGGTGTCAACGTCGACCGCCTTACATAATATCTAGAAGGATAAAATTTAAGTATTCCTAAAACTAGAATACTTCTCTAAAGCACGACGATAACTTCTTGTATGAATTATTTAGTTTAAAAGCTCATGCAGTGAGTATCTAAACGAATAATCTTGTTTTGTTTATTGATTGCTCTGGTTCCAATTCCAACACGCAACTCCTTATTAAGGGAAAGGCGAGAAAGAGTACATATATATATATAAGAAAAAAAAAAATCTATGTTAGTTGCTGCATCATCACGTTAGGACAAATCTTATTGATTAAATGACTATATGATCACCCCGAAGTCCAAAACCTTGGTTCTTAAGTCCTAACTACTTTAAGACTGGTACCAACTTTCTAGAAGCGCTTACTCTGGATGAGGTGCAGAGTCTCATGGCATCAGATCCTTGCTGCTTTTAGACTAATAGAGTCTTTTAAACATCTAAAGTGTTGTTCACAAAATGCCACAGATAGGATGGTCCTTGAATTACCTTGAGCTCTAACTCAACAAGTGGATATGATGAGCCTTAGGTCCCTATCCACAGTCGCTCACCCATGCAGTGGTGCGCTACTTGATGAATGAGACCCATAAAAATAAATGGCTGTGATTGGTGACTTTCACGGCCATATGGTGCACAATAATCTCCTATATTCTCACAATCTGGTGAAGCTAGACCTGAGATTTTAGATGGGAAGTCGCTAAATCCATATAGGCATAATCTTTGGATAATAATGATGTGCTTGAGCCACTTGCATGTCAAAAATCAATATTCTTAGATTCTATCTATATTATCATGAAAGCTTTGCTGGTGACAATTATCATTTATTATAAAAAAAAAAAATTTATAAAAATAGTTTGTTTTGGATTTTATTGGATTGCTATACTCTTATTTTTCATGACTACTTCTAAGATGTTGTCACATACGCATGGACTAACATTACTTATGATTGATTAATTATTGTACACTCACTCAAGTATTAGGACGTAATAACTCAGTAAAATTCAGAATGGACCATGTCAATAAAAGATTTTTTTTTTTGGATGATAGATCCATGTCAACAGAAAGAAAAACTAAAATATTTTTTTCCTATAAAATATTAAATAAATAGTCTTTCTTATTGGCAGAATCCCCATTATTTGTTCTTCTTTATAGGCCGACACGCAATTATGAGATAGGCAATCGTCTCGGTGGATGGCAAATAGTGTAATTGATCACTAGACCTTGGTCCATTTGATAGAGCATGGAGGAGTATATGGATTGCATGTGATGCAATTACCCATCAAGGAGGTCTATAAAAGCCGAGGCCCATAAAAGCTCTCTCCCATCCAGCTTGTTTTTAGTTTCAACTTGCAAGGGATCCTTCCGAGCCATGGCGGAGCCCTGTGAGTCCGGGCAAGGGGAGTACACAAAGGACGGCTCTGTTGATCTAAAGGGCAACCCTGTGCTTAGATCCAAAAGAGGAGGATGGACTGCTTGCGGCTTTGTTGTGGGTAATGACTTCGTCCGTCTCTTTGCCCACTCATCCAAACCTCAAATTGGTGCATATTTTTTAGATTTCAAATGAGAACCCATATTTACAACTTTGCACCGTTCTTGTAGGTTCCACTAAATCCCACCCTGAAATCTATTTCCCTTTGGTTTTAAAGGGCCCATATATAACCCGGACCTATGATTCAAAGTTAACTACTACTTAGATTCCCATAGGATCCATCGAGTCTCACCCTCAAATCTCTTCACTTTGCTTTCACCCACTTCTCTCATCTATGACATAAACCTTCATTTTCCTTTGAAGACCCCATCAAAGAATTGCAATATGAGACACGGCACCAACTCTGGCTTTTGGGTTAAATTTGCAGTGGAGAAATATCCTCAGGTGGTCTCTGACCATCTTCTTGCTGATGGATGACGACCAACCACTAGAAGGAAATTTTTGTGTAGAAATATTTCCTTGATGGATCTTTCCCACTAACTGATACATTTCAAATTTGTTGCCAAATTCATATTACATATTATTTTTCAATTACGATTCTAAAAGATTCTCTACCAATCTCTACAACCATGTTATCAATCTATCTATTTATTTATATATTTTGGCAGTGTATGAGGTGTTCGAGAGGATGGCATACTATGGGATATCTACAAATTTGGTGATCTATCTAACCAACAAGCTCCACGAAGGGACTGTTACATCATCAAATAATGTGACCAATTGGGTGGGCACGGTGTGGATGACACCAATTATTGGTGCCTACGTTGCTGACGCCCACCTTGGCCGCTACTGGACGTTCATCATAGCATCCATCATCTATCTCTCCGTAAGTCTTCCATCTGATCCTTTCTGTTTATTCTCAAACCTGACAAAAGCTTAGAAGCATAGTATTATCGGAAGAAATAAATAAACAAAATTAACTGCCACACGTGGGATGTTAGCGACCTTGGTTACAAATTCAATACTTCGACCAATTTAATGTATAATAATGGGACCGATGCCGTAGAAATATGGTAGGGATCCACAAATTTTCCTGTCTTGTGGACCCAAACCTTGATATTTTACATTGAGTATGATTTAGTAGTTTGAGAAAGGATTAGGTTTAATTAAGATTGCAGCATCTTGGTCCTATCTTTTTTAAATTTATCAGGAAACTTTAGCTTCCTTATCTTGGACATATCTTGTTTTGGGATCAATAATAATATGGTAGTTTGCTGAAGCCAGTCTTAAGTTTATCTTGAAGTTCCGATTACCTCATCGAACCATATTGACTACAAATCAAACTTGCAAGAAGATTTTTGATTCGAATCATAAGAGATGGTACTTGAATATTTGATCCAGATACTGTTAAGGTGCTCTTCCACTTTTATTCTCAAAAGGAAAAAAAATAGAAATTTTAGGATGCAGTAAAAGCCAACGTCATAATATGATTTGAACCTAATTAACCCACTCTAGAAATAAAAATTTACAAAATATTTTTAATAACAATTATTTATGTATTAATTTACTTTTTTTTTTTTTTTTTTGTATAATTCTGCATTCTAATATGAAAATTTAGTATGTTGTATTCCACGCATCTAATTGCCAGTTAGTTGCATTCGGAAGTATCCTGACCACAGCCAAGGATCTCAATACGTCTCTCTGTTGCATATAATAAAGAAATAAATCTGCTTTGGATCTGGACTTAATTTCCGATTAGTTGGACATGAAATGTTTCCCATCTTGCACATTGCCGACGAGTTTGCGTTCAAATTGGTAGACAAATAGATAAGACAAAAATTAAATAAATAAAGTCAAATGTAAGATATCCATAATAATTCATCACTTAATTCTATGCAGCCTGCACATCTCGAAGAACTTGCTCAAAACAAAACGTTTTATTCCAGATGATGGTTGGACCTTCCGACCTTTTATCCATTGGCCATTAAGACAGCGTCTCCTTGCCCCCTTTTATAGTTCCGTAGTTTTGGAGTTATCTTTGGTAGGTGAGCTAAAAATTTTATTTTTTTTATTCCCAAACAAGGACAAGTTGGCACGGCTAACCTTGAAAATATTTCACGCTTCCCCATACCGACCGAACTGTTTGATCCATCTACGTTGGACCATTGACTTTTCTCCATTTTAGATTCCATTTTATATTCCCGCTATACGGCGGCATTTGCCATGCAAAATTTCTGGGATCCAGGGATCATTTTCCAGAGCAATCAATGCTGACAAGTAGTCAACAAAATATCTTAATGAGTCATGGGTTGTTGGGGCAAGTTGGAATGTGTTTTCTTGGTTTTTTTTTTTTTTTTTGGTCTTTGTTAATAAAGTTCGATCCAAAAATCGTCAAATATGTAGTATCATGGCCAACAACTTCGCAGACTGCATTTAATCTTTTTGTATCATTTACCAAATTCGATCTTTCATATGAGGACTATGCTCTTAGGACGAGATACTCTACTTTGTCAACTACTAGTTAATTAGCTGCCTTTATTTAGGATGGTCATATATCTAAGCTGTGCATAGCTGATTATTTTGCCTCGATCAATCACTATTGTTCAAACTAATGTTGGGGCCTGTGAAAACCCAAGAACTTGCATCGAAGGGCTCTTTGATCACGCTTTATCCAAAACATTCTCAACACATAATGAATCTAAGCAATATAAAGCTCAGATTCCATCGAATTTGAGGACCAAACTCGGTGGTCCAGTTTTACCATCACAGCCATTCATGTATTATATGATGATCATGATGCATCAAAGTCTATATCATGAATAAGACAGCAGCTCCTACAAAGAATCTTAGGCCCTAATTTACCATGGTAGCACCATATGTGAATGCCTATGATTGTTAACTAGATCAGCGGTTCGAACCAAAGTCTTAAAGCACAACATTTGTGGAAGAGGATCATGTGCTCGTGATATTTAGAAGGTCAAATCAGTTTTTCTGGTAACAAAATGGTTAAAGCCTAGCAAATATGGGCAAGCATGAAAACCCAGAGTTCTTTGTGGTATATGGATTTTACTATAAAATACTATACTAAATTCGATCATCATCATCAAAAAAGGTGGATGGCTATCAATAGTGAGCTATCTTTTTATTTAATAGCCATCTATTTTTTGATGGCCTTGGTCATGAAATGGATGAGGTACAAGCCGAAAATATATGGTCGGGTGTGTCCGGTTTGACCATTGAATGAGCTCCCTGTTAGAGTCGGACCTTTAATTTGACCTTTTCTGGACGAGTGCAATGTATGTCCGTAGGAGCCTATCGTTCTATCGGATTATAATTATTGGACCCTCGGGTCATGTGTGCAGGATGGGTAAGTGATTTTTTTTTTCTTTGTGCTCGTGTGAATTTTTTTTTTTTTTTTGGAACGAAAGGGAGGTGTTGACCACCCTGTTTTTTAAAATAAAAGCTACAAAATATACAAGGGGCAGGAGAGGGGCTTTAGAGGTGTAGTCAAAACAGAGTAGTGAAGCTTACGAGGGGAAAAAAAATGGTAGCAGCATAAGAACATAACAATGTCAGCAGAAGAACAGGAACTCTTATCAACAAATAATCGTGCAAATGGAGAAAAATGAATAGGATTTCTCTAAGTTATTCATATTGTAAACTTATGAGTCCAAACTAATCAGACCATCGGAGATTCCATATACAGTTTTATTATAATGACATGCTTTCACACATTTTCTAACAGTAGCATGTCGTTAAAAATATAGTAATTATTTTTTTTTGATTTATACAAGTGGTCACATCTGTAACAGCAGTCCATAAAATTAAAATATAAAAGATGTCGTAGGGTCGATGAATATTTCTCATCCTGGTCGCTGTTTTAAAAGAGCCTTAGATCTCAAGAAATGTCTATTATGTTATAATTAATATAAATTATTGGTGGCATTATAGAATGGCCATAAAAACCGCATAAACGATATTGATATATACATTATGAATAGTGATTTCACCAAAAAGCTTTCGCATTATTTTTATTATGAAAGCTAAAATTAAGAGAAAATTGTTGATGGCACTTGGGCATATAGTGACTGTCGCTAACCTTGGAAGGGGCCTGTAGAGCAAGGTGTTAATTATGCCTCATAGTTAGTGGCTTTTTTTTTTCCTTTTTTTTTATAAGAAAAGATTAGGCAGAGCCTAATAATGCACCTTACTTACTACGTTACGGGAGAGTTTATGCCCTATTTATAAGGTTGCACAAGCATCTATTAGTCAAATAAGAAGCTGCTAGCTTCAATTTCAGATATAGTTCAGGTCCGCTAAGTTTCCACTTAGGCCTGTTTGTTGTATGTTGTAGGATTTTTTTTTCCGTAACAGTATGTTGTAGGATTTGAGATGGGCATTTGCCATCACAATTTAAAATGCGCACCAAAGAACTTTAAGAAACCTGGCAGTAAAATAAATTTTACTTCGATTTAAACTCAGTTTTTCAACATCTAAAGTGGAGAAATCTAAAGCTAAATTAAAAAAAAAAAAAAGAAAAAAAAAGAAAAAAAAAGTAATCCTTTGAAAAGAACCATGCCGAGCGGTGTCCTCTTTTATTTTTTCATGCCGAGAAGTGTCCTTTTATTGCCCCGACAGACAGTGTCCTTTTCTTCCCGGGTGGATGGTAGTGCACCATACGTCTCTTCTTCTCTTCCTTGTCCATCCGGTAAGAATTTGTGCTGTACATCAAATATATTTTTTTTGATATATTTATTATATAAAAATATTATTTATTATATAAAAATAATATATTTATTATTGAAGATAAATTCTACTTCTGTCGAAGTCTAGTTCGATGCTCAGCCTAATGCAACCAATAGCCACGAAAAAGCTTCAGCAAATGGATCTTAGTCGAACTCTTACAGCTGACCGAACTGCTCAGCCAGTCGAGCTCCTTCGAACCCCTTCAGCCAACCGAATTGCTTAGCGGCCGAGCTTCTTGAACTCCAATTGGTCGAGCTTTAACGAAATTTCCCAACGCCCGAACTCCTCAGTAGTCGTCCCTCGGTCGAACTCCTCAAGCGGCCGTCCCTTCAGTCGACCGAGCTCCTTCAGACTCCCAACGGCCGAGCTCCTCAGCAGTCACCCACTGATCGGACTTCTCGCCGACCGAGCTTCTACCGAACTCCCCAGCAACCAAGCCTTAGCCGCGCACCTCCAGCCAGACGCCTACCAAAGCCAAACTTCTTCCGAGCTTCCTCTTCAGGAGTCCGAACTCCTCCGAAATGGGCACACGTCGAAGCCCTTCAACCCTTCATTCGGCCCCGAGCGGCTCAATATCAAGACAGCTGCAGCCATCACCATCAGTCCGCCGCAAGCGATAGCGACCCGCTATCAGATGGCGACGGCTGTCACCATCAACCCGCTGTAAACGACACCTTCCTATGAGACTGACTCCATCGAACCTCGAGCGGCCCATCAGCACGTGGCTACAGCTGTCACCATCAAGCTCCGCTATAAAAGGACCCTCCAAATACGCTAACTCTAATCTCTCTGATCTCTAAGATCTCGTCTTCATCTCTAAGCTCTGTGGAAATCATTTCCGAGCACTCCATTCCTGTTGGCAAAAGCTGACTTGATCGTCGGAGGGTCCTGCCAGAGCCACCCCCCACCGGCTCCGGACGGGACTTTGTTTTGCAAGTCTCCGGCGGCGACCTCGTCCACCACTGCTCCAGTCGATTCCGACAATGACTAGATTTTGCATCAACAGATTGGTGCTAGAGGAAGGGCATGAACCCCCGAGGTTCTCTTATTCTTAAAGGAGTGCTTGGTGATGATTTCTCTCTCTCTGGAGATCTCTCTTCTTCCTCACTAGAGTTTCTTCTCGAAAAGAAAATTTCTCCCAAGAGAGCTTCGACTCGACGATCGACGGCCTGCGCGCCAGGTCCATCTGCTCCCATTTCAGCCCCAGCAGCCTAGGCTCCATCCGAAGCCACCGCAGATGTAGAGCAGTTCAACCTACTGGTCGGGTTTGTGGCCCCGTCGAGATGATGTACGCCGTGCGACAACATCTGGCGGAGACTTTGTCAGCAAACCCGCCATGAGGACGCGAGGAACCGGCCTTAAGGAAGAGCATTTGGGCATACCAATCGTCCTTAGGAAGGAGAAACGAAGAGCAAAAGTTCTTCTGCAGAAGGTTTCACAAGGAGGGCGGAACGAAGTTCGACGGAAGCGAAGGCGAACTCCCCCTCAAAGCTCATCATCAAAATAAAGTTCGATGGAAGAAAGGCCGAACTCACCCTTGAAGCTCATCATCAGAATGAAGTTCGGCGGAAGCAAGGCCGAACTCCCTCTCGAAGCTCATCATCGGAATGAAGTTCGGCTCAAGTGAGGCCGAACTCCCCCCTCGAGTATGTCATCAACGAAACCTCCTACAAAGAATTTATAAGAGGTGGAGTGAAGTTCGGGCAAGCAAAGCCGAGCTCCCCCCTCGAGCTAGTCGTCAAGGAAGTTCGGACAAAGAAGCATGAAGTTCTCCCATGGAGGGTTTCGCAAGAAAGCGAAATGAAGTTCGGATAAGCAAAGTCGAGCTCCCCCTTGAGCTCGTCGTCAAGGAAGTCCGGACAAAAGGGCATGAAGTTCTCCCATGGAAGGTTTCGCAGAAAAGCAGAATGAACTTCGGTGCAAGCGAGGTCGAACTCCCCCTTGAAGCTCATCATCAGAATAAAGTTCGACGGCAGCAAGGCCGAACTCCCCCTCAAAGCTCATCATCGAAATGAAGTTCGACGTAAGTGAGGCCGAACTCCTGCTCGAGTATGTCACCAAGGAAACCCCCTACAAAGATTTCACAGGAGGTGAGATGAAGTTCGACCGCGCTCACGACCACCCCAGGGTAAGCGAGGCCGAAATCCCTCTCGAGTATAACTCCAAAGAAGCCCCGACAAAGGGGCATTAAGTTCTCCCGCAGGTTTCAGAAGGAGACGGAATGAAATTCGACCGTGCTCACGACCTTCCTAGCGCAAGCAAGGCCCGAACCCCTCGAGCTCACCACCGAGGAAGCCCCGACAGAAGGACTCGAAGAAGTCCTCCTCCCGAAAGGTCCCACGATCACACCCTCCTCAACGCTCCTCGAACTCAAATTCTCACTAGTTGCCAAGACCAGAAGGGTTGCGGTCTCCCCCAAACAAGCGCGATCGAAGTAAGTACTGCCTCTACCATCGCAACCACGGCCACGACACTAAGGAATGCACGCAGCTCTGAGACAAAATTGAGGAGCTCGTCAGAAAAGGACGGCTGGGTAAATTCCTTCAACACCAGCCTGAAGTAGGAGAAGATCGGCCAAGGGCGTTGTCGTAGCCAGAAATGACAAGAAGGTTGGCCGCCTCGCGGCATCATCAACATCACCCCCGGGAGGAGCTTGGTATATCGGCGATTTGTCACCTCCCAGCATCAAAGCCAAGAGAACCATGCTCCAAATTGAGGAGGCCAGCATGAGATAGAGAAGGTGTTCCGGACGGAACTTACTGCCCGAGGAAACTCAAAGGAACAACGCCCCCACGACCCTAAAATGGGGATGTGCTGCCCGTAACTTTCCTTCGGTAAAATTCTTCCCTTCCAAATAATATTGTTTCTAGATGCAAAAACTATGCGATGATAGAAAAGAGGCAGTCAATAGTCATCGTGTTAGGAACAGGAGGACAACCTCATCCTAACACGAGCAGGTCAAAGACCATCAACCTCGGCTAGAGATAATATCTCTTCCGAGCGACCGTGGACAACCTCGGCTAGAGATAAGATCTCTCTCGAGTGACAACCTCGGCCAGAGATAAGATCTCTCCCGAGCGACCGAGTTAACCTCGGCTAGAGATAAGATCTCTTCCGAGAAGCAACCTCGGCCAGAGATAAGATCTCTGCCGAGAAGCAACCTCGGTCAGAGATAAGATTTCTCTCGAGCGACAACCTCGGTCAAAAAGATAAGATCTCTACTGAGAAGCAACCTCTCGTCCTAACACGAACGGATCAAAGACCATCAACCTCGACTAGAGATAAGATCTCTCCCAAGCGATCGTGGACAACCTCGGTCAGAGATAAGATCTCTTCCGAGCGATAACCTTGGTCAGAGATAAGATCTCTTTCGAGAAGCAATCTCGGCTAGAGATAAGATCTCTTCCGAGAAGCAACCTCGGCTAGAGATAAGATCTCTCCCGAGCGATCGTGGATAGCCTCGGCCAAAGATAAGATCACTTCCGAGAAGCAACCTCGGCCAGAAATAAGATCTCTGTCGAGAAGCAACCTCGGCCAGAGATAAGATCTCTCTCGAGCGACAAAGACTCGGGAGAGAAGATGCTAGAGAATCTCTCCGACAACCTCGGCTAGAGATAAGATCTCTCCCGAGTGAAGGCTTCGTTCATAAAGGACGAGACGGAGGGAGATGGACGATGGTCCAAATGTGCTCTCACAGCCCGTTAGAAACAGGAGGAGAACCTCATCCTAACGTGAGCAAAGTCGAAGGCCTCGTTCACAAAGGATGAGATGGAGGGAGAGGCACGGATGATGGTTCATATATGCCCCCACAGTCCGTTAGGAATAGGAGGAGAATCTCGTCCTAACGCGAGCAAAGTCGAAGGCCTCATTCATCTTAGACGAGATAGGGGGAGACGGACGACGGTTCGAATGTGCCCCCATAGCCCATTAGGAACAGGAGGAGAACCTTGTCCTAAAGCGAGCAAAGTCGAAGGCCTTGTTTACAAAGGACGAGATGGGGGGAGAGGCGTGGACGACGGTCTGTATGTGCCCCCACAGTCCGTTAGAAATAGGAGGAGAACCTCATCCTAATGCGAGCAAAGCCGAAGGCCTCGTTCACCTTAGATGAGATGGAAGGAGACAGACGACGGTCCGAGTGTGCCCCGACAGCCCGTTAGGAATAGGAGGAGAACCTCGTCCTAATGCGAGCAAAGTCGAAGGCCTCGTTCACCTTAGATGAGAGGGAGGGAGAGGCTCGGACGACGGTCCGCGTGTGCCCCCGCAGCCCATTAGGAACAGGAGGAGAACCTCGTCCTAACGTGAGCAAAATCTAAATCCAAGCTTCGAAGTCTATGAGAGACTGGATCTCCATCAACCTCGATCAGAGCGCCTGAGGCAACCTCGGCTACAGGAGATAAGATCTCCCCTCGAGGAAAGCTCAGCTGCAGGAGATAGGATCTCCCTCAAGTGCCCGCATCAACCTCGATCGAGGGAGATAAGATCTTCTCCGAGGAAAGCTCGGTTGCAAGAGATAAGATCTCCCCTGAGTGTCCGCATCACACTCGACTGCAGGAAATAAGATCTCCCCCGAGTGCCCGCATCAACCCCAGCCATAGAAGATCGAGCCAACCACGATCAGAGATAAGATCTCTTTTCGATCGACCAAGCCAACCTCGGTCGGAGATAAGATCTCCCTCGAGCGCTCGTATCAACCCCGACCATAGGAGACCAAGCCAACCTCGGTCAGAGATAAGATCTCTCTCGATCGATCAAGCCAACCTCGGCTAGAGATCAGATCTCCCCCGAGCGCCCGCATCAACCTCGACCACAGGAGATCGAGCCAACCTCGACCAGAGATAAGATCTCTCCCGATCGATCAAGCCAACCTCGGCCAGAGATTGAATCTCTCCCGAGTGTCCGTATTGACCTCAACTGTAGGAGAGATCTCCTCCGAAGCAGTCTCGACTGTAGGAGACAATGTCGCCCCTGATGAGCTCAACCTCCAACCTCGATCGTAGCAGACGAGGCCTACCTCAATCTCGATTAGAGATGGGATCTCTCCCAGGCTTCAACTTCAACATCAACTTTAGCTGAAGATGAGATCTCCTCCGAGCTTCGATCTGAGCCAGCACGGACCCTAGAAGAAGACTTCGACAGTCGCCTTTTCTGCATTCCCTTCCTTCGAGTTTCAAACTCGAGAGTGGGGGGCTAGTGTTGAGGATAAACCCTGCTCCTACCGAAGTCTAGTTCGATGCTCAGCCTAATACAACCAGTAGCCATGGAAGAGCTTCAGCGGATGGATCTTAGCCGAACTCTTACAGCCGGTCGAGCTCCTTCGAACCCCTTCAGCCAGCCGAATTGCTTAGCGGCCAAGCTCCTTAAACTCCAAGTGGCCGGGCTTTAATGAAATTCTCCAGCGCCCGAACTCCTCAACGGTCGTCCCTCGGCCAAACTCCTCAAGCGGCCATCCCTTCAGTCGGTCGAGCTCCTTCGGACTCCCAACGGCCGAGCTCCTCAGTAGTCATCCCCCGGTTGGACTTCTCATCGATCGAGCTCCTACCAAACTTTCCAGCGACCAGGTCTTAGCCGCGCACCTCCAACAAGATGGCTATGGGAGCCGAACTCCTTCCGAGCTTCTTCTTCAAGAGTCCGAACTCCTCCGAAATGGGCACACATCAAAGCCCTTTAACCCTTTATTCGGTTTCGAGCGGCTTAGTATCAAGATAGCTGCAGCCATCATCATCAGTCCGCCGCAAGCGACAGCGATCCGCTATCAGGCGGCAATGGCTGTCACCATCAACCCACTGTAGATGGCACCTTTCTATGAGACTGACTCCATCGGACCTCGAGCGGTCCACCAGCACGTGGCTACAGCTATCACCATTAAGCTCCACTATAAAAAGGATCCTCCAGATATGCTAACTCTAATCTCTCTGATCTCTAAGATCTCTTCTTCATCTCTAAGCTCTGTGAAAATCATTCTCGAGCACTCCATTTCTGTTGGCCAGAGCTGACTTGATCGTCGGAAGATCCTGCTGGAGCCACCCCCCACCGGCTCCGGACAGGATTTTGTTTTGTAAGTCTCCGATGGCGACCTCGTCTACCACTACTCCAGCCATTTCTGACGACGATCAGATTCTGCATTAACAGATCTCTCCCGAGAAGCAACCTCGGCCAGAGATAAGATCTCTGTCGAGAAGCAACCTCGATCAGAGATAAGATCTCTCCCGAGCGACAATCTCGATCAGAGATAAGATCTCTACCGAGAAGCAACCTCGTCCTAACACGAGCGGATCAAAGACCATCAATCTCGGCTAGAGATGAGATCTCTTCCGAGCGACCATGGACAAACTCGACTAGAGATATGATCTCTCCCAAGCAACAATCTCGGTCAGAGATAAGATCTCTGCCAAGAAGCAACCTCGGTCAGAGATAAGATCTCTTCCGAGCGACAAACTCAGCCAGAGATAAGATCTCTTCCGAGAAGCAACCTCGATCAGAGATAAGATTTCTCCCGAGCAATCATGGACAGCCTCGGTCAGAGATAAGATCACTTCCGAGAAGCAATCTCGGCCAGAGATAAGATCTCTGCCGAGAAGCAACCTCGGTCAGAGATAAGATCTCTCCCAAGCGACAACCTCGGCCAGAGATAAGATCTCTACCGAGAAGCAACCTCGGCCAGAGATAAGATCTCTTCCGAGCGATCATGGACAACCTCGACTAGAGATAAGATCTCTTTCGAGTGAAGGCCTCATTCATAAAGGATGAGACAGAGGGAGACGGACGATGGTCCGAATGTGCCCCCACAGTTCGTTAGGAACAAGAGGGAACCTCATCCTAACGCGAGCAAAGTTGAAGGCCTCGTTCATAAAGGACGAGACGGAAGGAGAGGCACGGACGACGGTCCGTATGTGCCCCCATAGCCAGTTAGAAACAGGAGGAGAACCTCATCCTAACGTGAGCAAAGTTGAAGGCCTCGTTCACCTTAGACGAGATGGGGGGAGATGGACGACGGTCCGAATGTACCGCCATAGCCCATTAGGAACAGAAGGAGAACCTCGTCCTAACACGAGCAAAGCCGAAGACCTCGTTCATAAAGGACGAGATTAGAGGGAGGCACGGACGATGGTCCGTATGTGCCCCCACAGCCTTTTAGGAATAGAAAAGAGAATCTCGTCCTAATGCGAGCAAAGTCGAAGGTCTCATTCACAAAGGATGAGATGGGGGGAGAGGCGCAGACGACGGTCCGTATGTGCCCCCACAGCCCGTTAGGAATAGGAGGAGAATCTCATCCTAATGCGAGCAAAGCCGAAGGCCTCATTCACAAAGGACGAGATGGGGGGAGAGGCACGAACGACGGTTCGTATGTACTCCCACAGCCCGTTAGGAATAGGAGGAGAACCTCGTCATAACGCGAGCAAAGCCGAAGGCCTTGTTCACCTTAGATGGGACGGAGGGAGACGGACGATGATCCGAGTGTGCCCCCACAACTTGTTAGGAATAGAAGGAGAACCTCATCTTAATGCAAGCAAAGCCGAAGGCCTCATTCACCTTAGATGAGAGGGGAGAGAGGCTCGAACGACACTCCGCACGTGCCCCCGTAGCCCGTTAGGAATAGGAGGAGAACCTCATCCTAAGGTAAGCAAAATCTAAATCCAACCTCCAAAGTCTACGAGAGACAGGATCTCCATCAACCTCGGCTAGAGCGCCCGAGGCAACCTCGACTGTAGGAGATAAGATTTTCTCCCGAGGAAAGCTCGGCTGTAAGAGATAAGATCTCCCCCGAGTGCCCACATCAACCTCGGCTGAGGAAGATAAGATCTCCCCCGAGGAAAGCTCAACTGCAGGAGATAAGATCTTCCCTGAGTGCTCGCATCACACTCGACTGCAAGAGATAAGATCTCCCCCGAGCGCCCACATCAACCCCGACCATAGGAGACCGAGCCAACCTCGACCAGAGATAAGATCTCTTCTGATCGACCAAGTCAATCTCGGTCGAAGATAAGATCTCCTTCGAGCGCCCGCATCAACCCCGACCATAGGAGACCGAGCAAACTTCAGCCAGAGATAAGATCTCTCCCGATCGACCAAGCCAACCTCGGCCAGAGATCAGATCTCCCCCGAGTGCTCGCATTAACCTCAGCCATAGGAGACCGAGCCAACCTCGATCAGAGATAAGATCTTTCTCGATCGACCAAGCCAACCTCGGCCAAAGATCGGATCTCTCTCGAGCACCCGTATTGACCTCGGCTGCAGGAGAGATCTCCTCCGAAGCAGCCTCGGCTATAGGAGACAATGT
The DNA here is from genome assembly GCA_006176705.1 of Cocos nucifera. Classification (NCBI taxonomy): domain Eukaryota; kingdom Viridiplantae; phylum Streptophyta; class Magnoliopsida; order Arecales; family Arecaceae; genus Cocos; species Cocos nucifera. The sequence continues at coordinate 995,475 of QRFJ01000026.1, read as the reverse complement.
CTCCCCCAATGAGCTCAACCTCCGACCTCGATCACAGCAGACGAGGCCTATCTCAACCTCGGTTGGAGATGGGATCTCCCTCGGGCTTCAACTTCAGCATCAACTTTAGCTGGAGATGAGATCTCCCCCGAGCTTCGATCTGAACCAGCATGGAGCCCAGAAGAAGACTTCGGTAGTCGCCTTTTCTGTACTCCTTTCCTTCGAGTTTCGAACTCGGAAGTGGGGGGGCTAGTGTTGGGGATAAATCCTGCTCCTATCGAAGTCTAGTTCGATGCTTAGCCTAATGTAACCGATAGCCATGAAAGAGCTTCAGCGAACGGATCTTAGCCAAACTCTTACAGCCGATTGAACTGCTCAACCGGCCGAGCTCCTTCGAACCCCTTCAGTCAGCCGAATTGCTTAGCAGCCGAGCTCCTTGAACTCCAAGCGGTCGGGCTTTAACAAAATTCTCCAGCGTCCGAACTCCTCAGCGGTCGTCTCTCGGTCGAACTCCTCAAGCGGCTGTCCCTTCAGCCGGTCGAGCTCCTTCGGACTCCCAGTGGTCGAGCTCCTCAGTAGTCCTCTTTCGGCCGGATTTCTCACCGATCGAGCTCCTACTGAACTCCCCAACGACCAGGCCTTAATCGCGCACCTCCAGCCAGATGCCTACGGAAGTCGAACTCCTTCCGAGCTTTCTCTTCAAGAGTCCGAACTCCTCCGAAATGGGCACATGTCGAAGCCCTGCAATCCTTCATTCGGCCCCGAGTGGCTCAGTATCAAGACAGCTGCAGCCATCACCATCAGTCCGCCGCAAGCGACAGCGATCCGCTATCAGACGGCGATGGCTATCACCATCAACCCGCTGCAGACGGCACCTTCCCGTGAGACTGACTCTGCTGGACCTCGAGCGGCTCGCCAGCACGCGGCTACAGCTGTCACCATCAAGCTTCGCTATAAAAAGGATCCTCTAGATACGCTAACTTTAATCTCTCTGATCTCTAAGATCAACTCTTCATCTCTAAGCTCTACGAAAATCATTCCCGAGCACTCCATTCCTATTGGCTAGAGCCGACTTGATCGTCGGAGGATCCTGCCGGAGCCACCCCTCATCGGCTTCGGACGGAACTTTATTTTGCAAGTCTCCGGTGGCGACCTTGTCCACCACCGCTCCAGTCGATTCCAACGACGATCAGATTCTACGTCAATATTTATAAAATATAGTAAAATAATAATAATAATAATATATATATATATATATATTATTTTTTTATATATATCATTTTAATATATATTTATATATTTATTCAGTTCGGGTCAGGCCGGATCTAATTTTCTGAGAACCAACCCCCACCGATAGTCGTCACCACCTCGACTCTTCTCCTGGTCGAGGGTGTAATAATGGCTAAACTTGGAAATTATTCATCTCTATTCATCGAGCAGGTTTCGGTGATTCTCTTTTTAGTTTTGTATTCTTATTCTCATGTCTTGACGATGTTAATTACTCCATCGATCTAATGCTGTGCTAATTTCTTTCCAGGGTATGTGTCTTCTAACCATGGCAGTATCACTGCGCTCTCTCAGACCACCACCCTGTGGAGCTAACACCAATGACCCCAACTGCAACCAAAAGGCGACCTCGCTACAACTGGGTGTGTTCTTCTTCGCGCTCTACATCCTCGCCATCGGCACCGGCGGAACCAAGCCTAACATCTCGACCATCGGTGCCGATCAATTCGATGAATTCGATCCCAAGGAGCGCACCCACAAGCTCTCCTTCTTCAACTGGTGGATGTTCAGCATCTTCTTCGGGACCCTCTTTGCTAACACCGTCCTCGTGTACATCCAGGATAATGTCGGGTGGACCCTCGGCTACGCTCTCCCCACCCTCGGCCTCGCAATCTCTGTCGCCATCTTCATAGCAGGCACTCCATTCTACAGACACAAGCGACCATCAGGCAGTCCCTTCACTAGAATGGCCAGGGTTCTTGTAGCTGCAGCTAGGAAGTGGAGGGTTACCTTGCCTAATGACCCCAAGGAGCTCCATGAGGTAAATTTGGAGGAGTATGCTAAAAAGGGAAAGTTCCGAATCGACACCACGCAAAACTTAAGGTCGTTCGTTCTCTTTCGATCGTTAATGCTTGAAAAACGTAGATTTGTCCGTCATTGCATTGTCAAATCATGCTTCTATGTTGTGCATGCGTGGAGTAGTCTTCTCAGTTTAGAATTAAAAAACAAGGAGGTTGACGAAGGTAGTTTAGCATGTGCATGGCTTGCATTTTTGAATTTAGCATGGATCCTCTGCATGGGTGCCACATGCACGCTATAGAGTTTAGTGCGATCATGGATTGCTACTATAAAAGGATGGATGGCCATCAAATAATGTACACAGCATAGTATACACCTATGTGCACCGTATTATTTGATGGCCATCCATCCTTTGATGGCAGCTATCCATGATTACACTAAAACTTGGAATGAGATTCTCTACTGCACTAAAAAAAATACTATAGAGTGCATGGTGGGATGTCGTTCATCTTAAGATGGATGGCTGTCTCTAGATTTATAAATATCCTTTTTTTTTTAATATTTATTGAACGCATACGAGTACGTAAGGCCGTCCATCTTAAAATGAAAAGCATCATACCATGCACAGTATCCTATAATACTTTTTATGTACCATAGAGGATCTATTCCCTTATAATATATGATGCCGCATGCACACCATAAAGCATCTGCACTCTTTTGAATTATGCTTTCTTTGCCTTATATACTCAAGACTTCTCAATTTGGATTTTGCTTGATGAAAAAGTTTAGAGGATTATGATGATTATAATTTCATGTTTTGCTTGCATGTATTATGCTTTCAAAGTAGTACTCAGAGAATATACGACTCCTCTGCACGGATAAAGATTGAATCTGTCGCGAAAGAAGGATTCATGTTTTTCACACGGATCACCATTGGATCGTGCAATTGTTGCCTCAAGATCTGTGAAAGGCACAATCCAATGGTCGATGCCGTGAAAGAAGGTCAATCATTTTTTCATGCAAGAGATGCAATCCGAATCCCATTCTGGACTTAAGTCCAGATAAAATGCCTTAGATGAAGCTTTCTCAACTTAAAGCTTTGTTTTATACACACATGCTTGAATGTTGATTGATTGTTGGATGCTTTGCAATTATGTAGATTCCTCAACAAAGCTGCCGTAAAGACTGGCCCAACAACACCTTGGATGCTCTGCTCGGTGACGCAAGTGGAGGAGACCAAACAGATGCTAAAAATGATTCCAATATTGTTTGCAACCTTCATCCCGAGCACGATGATCGCTCAGGTGAACACCCTCTTTGTCAAGCAAGGGAACACTCTTAATCGACACATCGGCCCACACTTCCAAATACCTCCTGCAAGCCTTGCAGCCTTCGTCACGCTCTCGATGCTCACCTGTGTAGTGATATATGACCGATATTTTGTCCCAATAACGAGGCGATGGACCAAGAATCCTAGGGGAATTAGTCTCCTCCAAAGGATGGGAGTCGGGCTAGTTCTGCATATCTTCATCATGATGACTGCGTCCCTAGTAGAACGGCATAGGTTGAGTGTGGCCAGAGAGCATGGTTTAGTAGCGAATGGGGGGAAAGTGCCTCTCACCATCTTTATATTACTGCCTCAATTTGTGCTCATGGGGGCGGCAGATGCTTTCTTAGAAGTGGCCAAGATAGAGTTCTTCTATGACCAGGCTCCAGAGGGGATGAAGAGCCTGGGAACATCTTATTCCATGACTAGCTTGGGGGTAGGGAGCTTCCTTAGTAGCGTCCTTCTATCAACTGTGTCCCACATCACCGAGAAGCATGGCCACCAAGGTTGGATCCTTAACAACCTTAACGCCTCTCATCTGGACTACTACTATGCCTTCTTTGCCACCCTCAACTTCCTGAACTTTATCTTCTTCCTCCTCATGTGCCGGTTCTACGTTTATCGGGCTGAGATCTCCCAGTCGGACCCCACCGTCAGGGAGGAGGAAGCATTGGAAATGCCCACCTTAAGGAATCACGTGCATGAGTTGGATTCAAATGGTTAGATCAGTACGGGTGTTTGCAGGATCTGGGCGTAATCTTTGTCATAACAATAAGCATAAAATGAACATGATGGAGATCATATGGTAAACAGAACAGATTTGGTAACAGGTTATTAATTGCATGGAAGCAACCGTCAGGATGTTGATTTTGATGGACCATGGTTTCACCAGTGTAAAACATTTTGGCGACTTTCAAAGTCTGAAGAATTCCACTTAGTATTCCCTTTTACTCGAAGAAGAAGAAGAAGAAGAAGAAGAAGAAGAAGATTTCAACTTAATATTTTCAAATTACAGTTTAATATGCATTCTGTCATGACTTGAAAGTCTGAGTAAATAGATAGATAAATTTTACTGAATGATAAGTAACATTATATACAAGAGCCCATTGACCGGTTACGTACTACATAATGGCCATATTTGATATGAAAATGGCCCAAACTTCCAAATACCTCTTGCTAATGAGGCGATGGACCGAGAATCCTAGGGGAATTACCCTCCTCCAAAGGATGGGAGGCTAACAGACGGCATTGGTCAAAAGTGCTGCAAGAGAGCATGACATGGTATAGATTGGGTGGAAACTGCCACGTTCACCTTCCTCATATTACTTACCTGGGTTTGTGCTCATGGGGGTGACCGATGCTTAATTAATTACTAGGAGATGGCCAAGATGATCAGGCCCCGGTGGGGATGATGAGCAAGGGAAGGGAACATGGGAGCATGTGTCCTCCAGGCAATCTTTATTCATCCTCTTCACTGCATGTTTACAGGTACGAAAAATGCCTGTTGCATGTTGATGTGTGGGACGCTGAACTTGATCCTGGTCGAGCTATATATGTTCCGTTCTAGGCTCTCTACCCTGTTTGACCACGGGAAAGAGAACACCATGCTTCCAATATAAGGTTGGCAATTTAGGATCTGATCTACCAACCTAACCTGCAACCTAACTGCTTCAAACATATTCAAGTTTGACAATAATTGTTTTGGATCATAAATGGATCAATCTATCTAAACATGTTTATCAAATGGATTATCTTCATATTTGGATATTTGATCCATTTTACCTATTGTGACCTATTTAGTAATTCGGTTGGATCACGATCTAATCAATTTAATTCATTTAATATCCACTTAATCGGTAACATATTTAAATCGGATTTGATTTGAATTTTTGATTTAGTCCATACCCAACACAATCCATATCCGAGTGGAACCAATACAATCGGCACCCCCAAGTTAATTAATGACTTAAACATTGCAAATGGGGCACGTTATTGGATGTGAGAGAAGCTTGAGCTACAAAACATTTGATTTTGACTCACATGTGGTTTAACTTATATGGGACATTTTGACATATTTCACAATAGAGAATTTAGCCTAATGTCTTACAATTTGGATTTTTGCATGGGCTCCTCTCTTTATTTACTAATCATATATAAAAATACATTCTGTATATTTATTGATCCAAAAAACTTACTTATCCCATAAAATCTAATAGAACTCATTAATTTTCCATTAACCAGATTGAAATATCTATTTTGTTGCTTCCTCTAGAGCTTATAACTGGTTTGTTACGTTGCTTTTCCAATGTTGTTGTGTCTAATTTGAGAGAGAGACAAGATCTCAATTCTATCATCAATGGTGACAGGAAATTCAAATTTACTGATGATGGTGTCGAGAAGCATAAGTGACTAGTGAGAAGTTCTAGAAGGTTGAGTAAACACTGGAATTGCAAAGAAATCCTATAATGGGCCTAGATTGAGGATAGAAAAGCTCTAACAATCAACACCAACCGGACTTGAACTCGAGCCAATATTTATAACCCAGACCAGACCTAGACCTTCTTTCAAACACAGATGTGCTGCAACACTGAGATAGCAGGCAAATAATGGTGAGTAGGACTTTAATTCATTGCCGTATGTCTTGGCCATCAAGTGGTTATTCATTAAGTATTTGACAGAATATCTAATATGATTGTAGCTAATTTGTTCAAAATGTTTTCCTATCTTAGGAAAAGGAGGACTCTTCATTATTATTGGAGGCTTCGAAGTTGAACCAGAGGGCATATTCCATTATGATTCCTTTCGGGCTGGTAAGGTTAAGCCCAGCTTCGCATCCTTGCACATTTAAGGCTCTATCAATGTGCAAGATCCATGGTGGAGGCTTCTCTGCGAGTTTGGATTTCGTCGAGGTTGGTTCTCGGACATCCTCGGATCTCATCGAGGGTGACTCTCAAGTGTCCTTGAATCTTGTAAGGACTGTTCCTTCACTACTTGAATTCTTATTGAGGATTCTTCTTTATCGGAGATGGTGCATTCCGTGAGTAAGTTGGCCAGTACCTGGGCTTTTATTGTAGGCCAAGACTGAAAGCCGATGTCCAACTCTCTAAGCTCTATGGCCAACTTCGCCATCCATCCCGAGGTGTCAGTCCTTTGGAAGATCGCCTTCAAAAATTGATTAGTAAGGATGACCACCATATGAGATTGGAAGTTGGGTAGGAGATGCCGCACAGAAGTAACAAGCACATAACCAGCTTTTCAACTTTAATTAGAATACCTCGTCTCCGCATCTTGGAGGAGTTTACTCATATAGTAATCGGCTTTTGGGCTCCTTCATCCTCTCGGACTATAGTCGAGCTAATCATGTTAAGTGAAACAGCTAAATATAATAATAATTGCTCATCTTCCTCGAATTTGGACAGAAGTGGTAGGAATCTGAGTTACCGCTTGTTGCCCAGCAAAACAACCCAAGACGGGGGGGGGATGAATTGGATTTTTCAAAACTTAAAATAAGTTAGATGTTGTTTTCAAAAACAAGTGATGAGATAGTGTATACTTTAGTTCTAAGTATGCAGAAATATAAATACAATGGAATGAAGTAAATAAGGCAATCACAAATACTAAAAAATTTATAGTGGTTCGGTGCCCCTTGCACCTACGTCCACTCCCCAAGGCCAACTTGAAAATTTCACTATAATCTCTTCAAGATTACGGTCGGATAGTTTTTTAAGACTCACTATCCAAAATTTAGTTGATTTTTACACCGACTCACCAACCACAACTAACTCCTAAGTCAATCCTTGGCTTATAATCCAATTTTCAGGCTTGGATATGCCTTTCTCTTAGCTTCAAAATCCTATTGAAGCTAAGTTACAAGAAAGAGAAAAGCCGAACAACAAAAATGAATAAAAAGCTTCTTTGATGAGCAAATAAGTCGATGAAGCTTTTTAGAGTCTTCTTGGAGGGGGGATTTTGAACTATTTGAGCTTGTCTTCTTGCAGAATGGAATCACTTAATTTGATATTCTTGAAGTTGGAAGTAGAATGCTCTTTTTTCAGGGCTCTTTTTACTCTTTCTTTTAACCTTTTGATTTCTTTCAATAATTTTATAGTCATGTCACTTCCTGTAGGTGTTTTGTAGATGATTTTTCATGTTTGGAAAGCTGGAGAATCCTATTTGACCATTGGAAAAGCAAAAATGATCATTTAAAAAAGCTGCAGAAAATTAGTCATTACGATCACTGGATCGGCTCAGTTTATAGCTGGATCGGCTTAGTCCCCTGGATATTAAAAAATTAATTTTTTATACTTTCTTTTTTTGCTTCCACTGAGACTAGGTCGGCTCAGTCTCAGACTGGATCGGCCCAGTTTGTGTGCCATGCATGCCAAAGATCATTTGTGATCCAATCTGCACGATTCTGAATAGTCTGCAGAAACTAGCCATTGGAGCTCGAGTCAAACCTCGAGTCGACTCGAGCATCAGCTCGAGGCCATTTGCTCCACTCGTTCCTCAGCTCTAGAGTTTCTGTATGAAAATCAGTCTTTGTATATTTTACTGAGACTTCAGCTCATGGATCTCGAGTTGACTCGAGTCTCTGCTCAAGACTGTGCCAAATTTTGCTTCAAAATTATCATCTTCTATACTTCTCTTGAGACTTCGACTCGAGAACTACGAGTCGACTCAAGCCTCTGCTCAAGATCTTGCCCCAAAATCATCATTCTCTAGATTTTCACTGAGACTTCAACTCAAGAACCTCAAGTCAACTCGAGCCTCCGCTCGAGACTGTTCCTTCTGAAACTCTTGCATGTCACTCTACGATCAGCTCAAGCTGAACAATGAGTCGAACCATGAGTCAACTCGTGAGCTTCTTAAGCTGAAAAATTTTAGTTTTCCCAAAGATTTTCCTCTTTAATTTTGGTTTGGGGATATCCTTTACAAACCTTGTTTCACATGTGATTTATGCTTCAAAAGCCTCCAAATCTTTTCTATCAATTTTTAATTGCATTTATATGGAAGTTTTATTAGGTACTTTAAAATGCATCCTAAAACATGATCTCAACAACTTCATTAGTTCAAATATATACTCAAATATTTTGTTATTCATCAAAATCAATCTTTGGGATAAACAATCTCTCCCTTTTTGATGATTACAAAACTTTGAGTATATGAGTGAGAAATGTGCAATAACAATGCATTAAGAATATTTTCAATAGATTAATGATTTAATCCCTTTATTTGTCTCCTCCTCAATTTATGTTTGCATTTTTAATATGTCTTTCCAATTCAAGATTAAGTTTTCTGCTCGTACTTATTAGAATGATAAATTGCCAGCATATATCTATACATGTGTACCAAGCATTAGTATCAAACAATCATACATAAAGTATGTTTCATGGCACAAACTCCAAATTTATAATACACATCATATATGCTGAAAATTTCAATCTTTAACACATTTATGCTGAAATTTTTAAATTTAACATATTCAAAGTGAATAAAAAATGGATGAATTTTAACATATTCAAAGTGAATGAATTTATGCTCATATACATATTACTCTTTCTTTTTGTCATCAATCAAAAATATAAAGTTAAGACAAATGTTTAGAATGAGTGTAAGAGTAAGTGATCATGAGTTTCATTGTATTAACAAAATGAGTGTGTTAAGCCACCAAAATACATTATGATACAATGAAACATCAAGTTCAAAGCAAGATCAGGTTAAGCAAGTTTACATCTATAAGTGCCAAGTACATAGTCAAATACAAGCATAGAGTCAAATACAACCATACACTCCTAATACATAGATCTAAGTACAAGAAGTGGACAAACACTAGAGCCTACGAGGCTACTCATCATCAGATGAAATCTCTAATATCTGAGATGAGGCTCGTGAGGTAAAAATTCTGGCTCTCCTACTCCTAGTCCTAGCAGAATGTTCAGCTACCTGTGAGGGATGAGGCCCTCCATAAGTGTAGACTCTGAGTGATGGTCTGCTCTCACTTGTGGATACTTGGGTGGACTGATTAGGTGACATAGGTGGAGGAGATGGAGGTGGAGACATGGCTGTCCTAGCTATGGCATCTGCTGCTGCTGTTGGTGGTATCGCACCTGAAACGAGTCTCTCTATTTTTTTCAATCAAATTGTCCATAGCTCTAAGTACTGAAATGATGTCCTGCAGCTGTGCCTAACCTAGGCTACTGATCGCTGCCATCATCTCAGTGCCTCTAGACTCAACTCTCCTCCTTAGCCGAGCAAGCTCCTCAATGATGCTAGAGTGATCAGTGGATGTGTCATGTGTGTGCTCCCTCTGCTCCAGAATAGAAAGCCTTTGAGAGATAGACCACATCTCTATCTGTACAGTCTCTACTCTCTCAGATAGTTTCTAAATCTCTCTACTGACTCTGGTAGATATCATGTCTGTCAGTCTCTCTATAGATGCAGAGTCAGCATATGGTGTCTGTGGAAACCTTCCTATGGATGGAGCTCGAGGTGTTATAGGTGTACCGGGGTCAGTGTCAGGTGCATCTCGAGTTGCAACTGGAGTAGAGGGCTCTCCTGCCTCTACAATCCTAGGCGCTCACCTCTCTTGACCAGAAATATTCTTGACCCATCTTTCATCCTTTACATGATGTTGCATTCTGATCAAGGCTCTCATGTTATAAACATCATAGTGAGACTGCTTCTTGCTTACTTAATTCTCTAGTGATACTCCTACAGTCTCAAAAATTTTAGTCAGAGCCATTCCATAGGGCAAGCATACCTTATTCCTTAATGCAGCCTCTCTCATTTGATGCATCATAATATCGGATAGATTTATCTGCATCTCCTGAACCATCAAATACATCATACATAGTTTTCTCTCAGATACAAAGTCATGTCTATCCGGTTTGAATATAAAAATCCTACTGATGATATGATAAAGAGCCCTCATCTTCACTGATAATGTGGGTGCCAGTACATCTCCTACAATATCATCCCTGCCCATAATCAGTCTCAAACCCCTTCTTTTGTCAGATAACTTATCCGGCATAAATCCTTCCTTTGTAATTCCAAAGGTCTGAGCCAAACTCTTCTCTTTCACCTCAATTTGAACACCTTTGACTATAGTTGTAATTTCAGAAAATCCTCTTTTAAGATTTTTATAGAACTCTTTAACTAACTTAAGATACATGGGGATGTCCATTGTACAAAAATTTCTCCATCCCATCCTATCAATCCAAGTCCCAATGAAAAAATTATAACTTTCAAAGAAATCAAAATTGATTCTTCTCTCCATTGCTATGGCTCTAGTGGCCATTCTACCAATAGGTGGAGATGGTGGAGGAGGAGAGTTCGGTATACCTTGATCCGATTGAGTTTCTTCCTGAATTGGTTCTTTCTGAATGAATTCCTCCTGAATGGATTCTTCAAAGGGTTGAGAAATCTCACATGGTTAGGATGTCGCCCGTTTCATTCGGGCTTTTCTTCTCCTCTCCCATTCTTTGGCTACACGGGTATTACAAACCTTCCACACTCCTTGCCATTTCCTAACCATTATATCCAAAGTCGGCCTTTGATTCTACGAATCGAAGGAAAAGGTTGGTAAGAAGATAAGTGAAATTGTTGGATTGGGTTCTTGAGGGGATGAGAGGCCCTCTACTCGTGAAAACGAAGACTTTCTAGGGCATTGCGAATAGTCAGGGTTCATTTTAACCTCTATGGCCCACGGCCCTTGAGTTGACTCATGGTTTTGAACTAGTTTGCTCGAGTCGACTCGAGCAGTAGTTTTGAAACTTCTAGAGTTTCAGAGAGGATTTGATATTCAGATAATGTTTAATTATTTTCTAAATATTGATCATTAATTTTGTACATATAAGTTTGAATCTAAAATCTTTTAATTATTTTTTAATCCAAAAAATTTATGCACAACAACTTTCAGCAGCTATATATTCAGCCTCGATTGTTGAGAGTGCTACTGAGTTTCGTTTCTTACTAAACCAAAAAATTAAATTTACTTCTATAAATTGACATGTGCCACTAGTGCTTTTCCTATCAAGTTTGCACCCAGCAAAATCAACATTAGAGTAATCAATTAATTCAAATTAAGATGCTTTATCATACCATAGTCCTACATTAAGTATCCTAGATAAGTATTTAAAGATTCTTTTGACAGCAAGCAAATATGATTCTCTAGGGTCTGATTGATACCTAGCACACATACAAATAATGAATACTATATCTGGTCTGCTTGCAGTATAATAAAGAAGTGAACCTATCATACCTCTATATAATTTTAAATCTATTTTCTTATCTTTTTTATCTTTATCAAGTTTGCAGGGTATACTTATTGGTATGCCAATTGGTCTTGAACTCTTCATCCCAAACTTCTTGAGTATTTTTTTTATATATTTTGTTTGGTTGATGGAGATCTCCTCTTCATTTTGCTTGATTTGAAGTTTGAGAAAGAAGTTTAACTCTCCCATCATACTCATCTCGAACTCATCCTGTATTAACTTATCAAATTCTTGATAAAGGATTTTATTAGTGACACCAAAAAGAATATCATCCACATAGATTTGTACAACTAATAGATTCTTATCTTTTTTTTTTTAAGAATAAGATTTTATCTATATTTTTTCTAATAAATTTATTATCTAGTAAGAATTTATTTAATCTATCATACCAAGCATGTGAGGCTTGTTTTAGACCATATATGACTTTATGTAATTTGAATACATGATTTGGAAATGCATGATTTTCAAATCTAGATGGTTATTCAACATACACTTCTTCTACTATATAATTATTAAAAAATATATTTTTTATATTTATTTGATATAATTTAAAATTCATGAAATATGCAAAAGCAAACAATAGTCTAATGACCTCTAATCTAGCTACAGAAGCAAAGATTTCATCACAATCAATGCCTTCTTTCTAATTATATCCTTTTGCTACTAATTTAGCCTTATTTCTTATAATGGTTCCATATTCATCCAATTTATTTTTATATATTCATTTAGTTTTAATTATTGGATGGTCATTTGGTCTATCGACTAGAGTCCATACTTTATTTTTTTTAAATTGATTTAATTCTTCTTGCATGATATCTATCCAATATGGATCATTTTCAGTTTCTTCTATTGATTTAGGTTAAATTTATGAAATAAAAGCTATGTAATTATTTACATTTCTAAGATAAGATCATGTTCTTACCCCTTGTGATGGATCACTAATTATAAGATCTTTAGGATGTCCATGTGCATACCTCTATTCTTTTGGCAGCTCCTCTCTTAGACTGAGAGGACTCTTCATTCTTCTTTTCTTCATTATTTTGAGGTGGAGCATACTTGAGTGTTAGATTGTCCATCTTATCATGAAGATTTTCTACATCCTCATCTAAAGCATCTTCTTTTCTAATAGATTTATCATTATATTTATCAAAGATAATATGAATTGATTCTTCAACAACGAGAGTTCTCTTATTGAAGACTCTATATATCTTACTTGATGAGAAGTATCCTAAGAAGATACTCTCATCAGACTTGACATCAAATTTTCTTAGATTATCTTTTCTATTATTAAGTATGAAGCATTTGCAACCAAACACATGAAAATAGTTGATATTTAGTTTTCTATCTTTCCAAAGTTCATATAGGATTTTCTTTAAAATAGGTCTTATTAGAACACGGTTTAATGTATAATATGCAGTATTTATTGCCTTAGTCCAAAAATATCGAGGTAAATTACTTTCACACAACATAGTTCGTGTCATTTCTTCTAGTATTTGATTTTTTTTTCTACTACTCCATTTTATTGTAGAGTTTTAGGTGCTGAAAAATTATAATTAATTCTTTTTTTATTATAAAAGTTCTCCAAGTACTGATTTTCGAATTATGTACCATGATCACTACGTATGCAAACTATTGATGTATTTTTTTTATTCGAAATCTTTTGATAAAATTTGAAAAATGCATTGAAGGCTTCATCTTTTTGTGCTAAAAATATTATCCAAGTGAATCTTGAAAAATTATCTATAATTACAAGATCATACTTTTTACTTCCTAGACTAGTGATCCTTGTGGATCCAAATAAATTATGTGTAGCGATTCTAAAGATCTAGAGGTTGAAATCAAATCTTTTAGTTTAAAAGAATTTCTAGTTTGCTTTTTAAATTGACATATATCATAAATTTGATTTTTTTCAAAACTTAGTTTTGGTAATTCTCTTACAAGATCTTTCTTAATTAATTTTGAGAGTAAGTCTATACTAGCATGACCTAATATACGATGCCACAACCAACTAGCTTCATTAACCTTGGTATTCATTGCCACAAGACATTGACTATTCTTCATGTGTAGATCATCAAGATCTATCATGTAGACATTATTATGTCTATGTCCTATGAACATGATGCCATTGTCATTTGGATTAAAAACAATACAAAATAGAGATTCAAAAGTTATTTTAAATCCTTTATCACAAAATTGACTAATGCTAAGTAAATTATGTTTCAACTCATCAACTAGCAATACATTTTGAATAGAAATAGGAGTGATGCGAATGTTACCGATGCCAATGATACGTCACTTTCCATTGTCATCAAATGTAACTACTCCACTTTCTTTAGGCTCAAAAGTGATAAATTAAGATTTGTCATCCATCATGTGCCTTAAACAACCACTATCAAGATACCAAAGTCTTTTCTTGTCCGGGACTGTAAGATACTCCTACACAAGAAAATCAAGTTGAGTTTTTAGGTACCCAAGTCATCTTGGGTCGTTTGGGGTTAGTGCTCATGATTTCTTTTGGAACCCAAACCATTTTAGCTATTTTTCTATTTAATTTTTTGAAATCACATGCATAAGACTTATGACCAATTTTGCCACAACAAAAATATGAGATATTTGAAGTAGAGTTTGATGAAGCTTTAACAAATAGATTTTTGAATAGTTTTTATTTCTTATAAGATTTAAATCCTAATTTAACCTTGTTAAAAATAGCTCTTTGCTCATTTAGTAGCATATTTAATTTTTTGAAACTATAGATAAATCTTTCTATAAATGATTTGATTTTTGCTAGTTTATCATTCAATTTTTTATTTTCATTAGTAAACAAATTCAATTTTTTAGAAAATATTTTTTGTTCATGAGTAAGTTCTGAATTTAACTTTCTCAAATCTTTATTTTTCAAAGTTACTTTTCTATATTCAGTCATAAGTTCAGAAAAAGCCTCTTGTAACTCATCAAAAGTAAAATCTAAAGAGTTTTCAGCATTTACCTTCTCATGATGTACCATCAAAAAAAGATTGACTTCTTCTTATGATTCTTTTTCGAAGCTAAAGTCCTCACTATCACTCCAAGTGGCCATCATCGTCTTCTTCTTGAGATTTTTGGATGATTTCTTAAGGAGATAGTCCATCCTAAAGTGGTCGCGGATTTTTTGTACTCGAAGCAAATTGGTAGCTCCTTCTCTTTTTTCTTACTTGATTCATCTTTGAAGATCTTCTTCTTGAATTCTTGCTTCTTCTTTCTCATAAACCTCTTAAATTTTCTTGCAATCATGGCCAAGTCTTCTTCTTCCTCCTCTCCATTGGATTCTTCACTCTTATCATCCTTGAAAGTAGTTATCTTGAGAGCTATGGTCTTTTTTTCTTAGTTTTCTCCTTCATGTTTTGCCTCATATTCAATTCATGAGTCATTAAGGATCCAAGAAGCTCTTCCAATTAGCTTGTTGAGGTCTTTAGCTTCTTGGATGGTGGTGACCTTTGCTTTCCAAGCTTTCAGAAGTGATCTAAGAATTTTACGAACAAGCTCATTGTTAGTATAAAATTTATCCAAGCTTTTCAAACAATTGATAATATCGATAAATCTAGTAAACATTTCAAAAATAGACTCATTTGACTCCATCTTAAATAATTCATATCGATGGACAAGCATATTTATTTTAGACTTCTTTACTTGATTGATACCCTCACGGTTAACCTCTAGCCTATCCCAAATCTCTTTGGCCGAAGCACAAGTAGAAATTCTATTGAATTCATTGAGATCTAATACATAATATAGGATATTCATGGCCTTAGCATTTAATTCTATCATTTTCATATCATGCTTATCCCAATCCTCTTTCGATTTGGGAACATCATTATCCTCTATTTTGATTATAAAAGTGTGTGGGTCTTTGATTATCACTCTCGAAAGTTGATAATCAAGTGCTTGAATATAAATGTGCATACATGCTTTTCAATAAGTATAATTTATTCCATTGAACAAAGATGGACGGTTGGTCGATTACCCTTCGACAAGAGATGCACTCATATGGGTTGCCATTTGATCTTAACTCTTGATTGTGAAATCAAATGAAGTGAGTACCAAGCTCTGATACCACTTGTTGCCCAGCAAGACAACCCAAGAAGGGGATGAATAGGATTTTTTAAAATTTAAAATAAGTTGGGTGATGTTTTCAAAAATAAGTGATGAGATGCTGTATGCTTTAGTTCTAAGTATGCAGAAATACAGAAATATAAATGCAATGGAATGAAGTAAACAAGGTAATCATAAATACTAAAAAATTTATAGTGGTTCAGTGTTCCTTGAACCTACGTCCACTCCCCAAGGTTCATTTGAAAATTTTACTATAATCTCTTCAAGATTACAGCTGGATAGTTTTTCAAGGCTCACTATCCAAAACCTAGTTATTTTTAACATCGGCTCACCAACCACAACCAACCCTTAAGCAAACTTTTGGCTTACAATCCAATTTTCAGACTTGGATAAGCCTTTTCCTTAGCTTCAAAATCTTATTGAAGCTAAGTTACAAGAAAGAGGATAGTTGAATAACAAAAATGAACAAAAAGCTCTTTTGATGAGCAAATAAGTCGATGAAGCTTTTTGGAGTCTTCTTGGAGGGAGGATTTTGAACTGTTTGAGCTTGTCTTCTTGCAGAATAGAATCACTTAATTTGATATTCTCGAAGTTGAAAGTGAAATACTCTCTTTTCAAGGCTCTTTTTACTCTTTCTCTTAATTTTTTGATTTCTTTCGATGATTTTATAATCATGTCATTTTCTTCCGATATTTTGTAGATGATTTTTCATATTTGGAAGGTTGGAGAATTCTATTTGACTGTTGGAAAAGCAAAAATGATCGTTTGAAAAAGCTACAGAAAACTAGTCGTTATGATCACTGGGTCGGCTTAGTTTTTGACTGGATCGACTCAGTCCTGACTAGGTCAGCTTAGTTTATAGCTGAGTTGGCTCCGTCCCCTGGGTATTGAAAAATTGGCTTTTTGTACTTTCTATCTTTTGCTTCCACTGAGACTAGATCAGCTTAGTCGCAGATTGGGTCGATCCAGTTTGCGTGCCATTCATACCAAAAATCATTTGTGATCCAATCTGCACAGTTCTGGATAGTCTACAGAAACTAGCCGTTGGAGCTCGAGTTGACTCGAGCATCAGCTTGAGGTCATTTGCTCCGCTCGTTCCTCAGCTCGAGAGTTTCTGTATGAAGATCAATCTTTCTGTATTTTACTGAGACTTCAGCTCATGGACCTTGAGTCGACTTGAGCCTCTACTCGAGACTGTGCCGAACTTTACTTCAAAATTATCATCTTCTGTATTTTTTCTGAGACTTTTACTCGAGAATCTTAAGTTGACTCGAGCCTCTACTCGAGATCTTGCTTTGAAATCATCATTCTCTAGATTTTCACTAAGACTTCGACTCGAGAACCTCAAGTCGACTCGAGCCTCCGCTCGAGACTGTTCCTTCTAAAACTTCTACATGCCAGTCTGTATATCAACTTAAGCTAAACAATGAGTCAAACCATGAGTCGACTCGTGGGCTTCTTAAGCTGAAAAATTTTAGTTTTCCCAAAGGTTTTCCTCTTCAATTCTGATTTGGGTATATCCTTTACAAACCTTGTTTCACGTGTGATTTATATTTCAAAAGCCTCCAAATCTTTTCTATCAATTTTTAATTATATTTATATAAAAATTTTATTTGGTACTTTAAAATACATTCTGAAATATGATCTCAACAACTTCATTAGTTCAAATATATACTTAAATATTTTGTTACTCATGAAAATCAATCCTTAGGGTAAACACCGCTTAAGCTCCTTGAAGGCCACTTGGCATTCGTCCATCAACTCGAAGGTCTTTGCCTATCCTATCACTTTAAAGAAAGTAAGGTATTTCTCGACTAATCGAACGATAAATCGACTAAGGGCGGCAACTCAACCCGATAAATTTTGGACCTCACATTTGGTTATCGGGTGCTTTAAGTCCAGAAGTGCTCAAATTTTCTCTGGATTGGTCTCTATTCCTCGCTGGATGACTATGAAATCAAGTAATTTTTTGGATGCGATCCAAAGACATATTTATTGGGGTTCAACCTCATCTGGTAGCATCGTAGTTCGCCGAAAGTTTCTCAAGGTCGGCAATATGCCAATCGGCTTCCAAACTCTTGATGAGCATGCCATCAACATAGATCTCCATGTTGTGACCTATATGATGCTTGAATATCTTGCTGACCAGGTGCTAATACATTGCACCCATATTTTTTAAACCAAAAAGTATTTTTTATAATAGAACAAATCTTTATTAGTTATAAATGCCATCTTTTTCTCATCCCCAGGTGCCATCCAAATTGATTGTATCCTGAGAAGGCATCCATGAAGCTCAATAGCTGATGATCCGAGATGGTGTCGATAAGTTGATCCATTCTTGGAAGTGGAAAGCTATCCTTTAGGCAAACCTTATTGAGGTCGATAAAGTTGATACAGATTCTCAACTTGTTGTTGGCTTTCTTGATCATGATGACATTGGAGACCCATTTTAGATATTGTACTTTTTGTATGAATCTCGTCATTGTTAGCTTGTTGACCTCCTCATCAATTGCACGCTGACATTTCGGGAGCTCCTCTTCTTCTAACTAAGAGAGTACTCACTCACCTTAGTCAGTCCGATAGAAATTTTATTTTCTAGAAGGTATTATAAAACAAGACGTTTGTGGAGCTTCTATTATCTATAAGAATTTTTTTAAATCAAAATTTGCCATTGTCATCAAAATGACAATAATGTCATCATGAGGAGTTGGAACTCTCCGGACATTATCATCAAAAAAAAAAAAATCAAGTCACTCATCCTCTGCCTTTTCGAACTTTCGACTTGATCCTATGCCCCCCCTGCCACCTTTGAGGTCCATGATCATGTTGATGACTGCTACCGTCGGCCAATTACTAGTGTAGCCCTCATCGGGCCGATGCTGCGGCACTTCCTTAGGCTCTCATTCTTGTTGCTCTTAGACATACTTTCCGAAATAGCCTATCTGAATAAGAGCCTTAATCTCAACCTTTAGTTGGAGGTATTCTTCAGTATCGTGATCATGTTCATAATCAAAACAATAATACTTTCGGATGTTCCATCAGATCGATGGAGTCTTCACCGGGGGGTGGTCGATGGAGGTACTCATTGTCCTCGATCTCTATAAGGATCTGAGCTTAAGGAACAGTCAATAGGGCATAGCTATTGTAGCACTTAGGGGGATTCTTCTGCCTTAGAGTTTTCATCGATCAGGAGGATCCCACTTCTTTGGGAATCGAGCATGCATCCTTCTGGGCATGCTTTTTTTTGTTGATGGCCTAGCCCTTCTTCTATCGATGAACCATTCAACCCTCTTCAGCCTGTATGTGTTTGATGTATGCCCTAAAAGCTAAGTTATCCGGTACATATAATCATTTTAGTAGCTTAATTTTGTAATTGAATTATTCAAATGAATAAAATTAGATTAATTTTTTATTTATATTTTGTCATGTATCCATGAATCATCAAAAAATTAATAAAATGATGACATATATTTTGAAGAGTTCAGAATTTGAGGCATATATCATTAGTGATTAATTTTTAAATATTTTTAATCGATGATCATCATGAGGATAATGATTGATCTGGTTAGATTGGTACACGGATCACTTTTCTTTGGATAGACGAGTCTCGAGTCTACAGTATGAGGATACTGGAGCAAGAGTACAGATGATTATTAGAGAATAATGATACTAAGTGTGAGCAATATAAGTAGTCACTTGGATGTCTACTCATTTTTCAGTGACATATTCGATGCTGTAGTAGTGTGACTAGTTCTTAGACCTGTCATGTCTCGACTATTCACAATAAGATTGCTATAGTTTGACTATACAATCACTTGGTTATCTAGCCATTTGGAATCTTGCGGTGTATATTGGCTATAATAGGTTCATTATAGGAATAGGATATGTACCTAGATGGAATCTATCGATCTTAGTAGATAAGAAGTAGTTCTATATTATTTATGATACTGAGTTTAGAAGACTATGACCATGGCAGTGTAAATGATGGAAAGAAATTTTCATAAGATTTTATAAATAAACTCGAGTCAATTGAATATTATGTATAACAGATAATGAGGTTTGACAAGCTATCCATAAACTTCATCTTGTTGGAACTCATGATAGAAGAATTAAATCATACGGTAACGACACTTAAAAGCTCATCTATTTAATTCTATTTGGTTGCCACTATATACTATGAGATATTATTGATAGATTGTGAGATTAATAAGAATTATTTAGATGGTCAAATAATTCTTAATTGATTGAATTAAAATTATTCCAATCTATTGAAAGGAGTTTTAATGATATTATTGATGGATCATCTTCGCTGCAAGATTTTTGATTTAAATTCAACATGCACGATGGAAAAGTTCCTTCAGCATGTACTTGCGGGTTCTACCAAGAGGCTAGTATAGTCTCTCAGATACTTCTTATCGAGAGAGAAAATGAGGTACTCATTGTGGAGGCCTCGCTTGGAAGCCGACATAGCCACGGCTTCATCCAAGTTGCACACCTCTAGTGTGGCCGTATAAAAGCAAGCCATATAGTCACGTAGGATTCTTCCTCTTCATGATGGAGAGAGAAGAGACTGTCTAAAGTTTGGCTGGACTCGGCTATTGCTAAAGTGAGCAACGAACTAGTGTTTGAGTTACTTGAAAGAGGAGATGGACCCTGGTTGGAGCCTAAACTACCATGTCCATGCCTCTTTATTCAAAGTGGCTAGGAAGCCGAGGTAGAGGAGGGCATAGGCATCTAAGACATCTTGGAGTATTATGAGAGCCCTATAGTCCTCTAGGCGATCTAAGAGATTGGAGGAGCCACATATGGCTCCACCACCGGCATCTTGAGCAGGTGCGAAATCGGCTCCTAGAGAATCAAGCGGATGAAAGGTAGCCAGGAACTGAAGTTGAGGGCTTCTTTATTCTCTCCTCCATCCAACTGGACCTCGCTCAGCTTGCGCTCGATCTGGCAGATGTTTTGCTCGATGTCTTTTCTCCAGTGGGATCTCTTGAGTTGGAAGGAGTAGCCCTCCATCGAATCACCACTGGAGGAGACGGGAGATCCTTGGTGTCGTTCGTTGCAGATGGACTCACAATGGAATGGTGATCGCCGGCCGACTGGGATCAACCGACGCATCCCATTGCAGTAGACTTTCCAGGTCTGAAGATTAATCTCGATGGCTGTGCCGGGACGGTGCCGTCGAAGGAGCGGACTGGCCCAGTTGATGGACCGACTCCAAACAACTCTTATTAATGATATTGCTGGAAGATTAATAATATTTAAGAATATATTGATATTTTTAATAAAACTAATAAAATATTTTATTATGTATTAGTAAGGTATATATTATTGTCTAATAATTTTATAGTTAATAAAAATAATATTTTAGTGTATTTTATTTACTAAATAAAGATGTATCCGGCGCATTGGGCGGGTTTATGCTAATTCTATCAGAATGTTCATGCACGTGGATTTACGGCTACGTTGAATGGTAATGTAGACCTGTAATGACTCTATCAGTCCAACTGTATGTCCTTAACCGCCGAGGGAAAAAGATAATTATACTTGTTATTTTTTTGTTGCTGTACTGCCAATATATATATATATATAAACATCCACCGCTAATAGGCAGCAGATTACAATAACAGTATTTTTTTTTTTCTCTCGATATTTTCAGTTTGAACAAAACAATCAAATCTGTCCACCAAGGTGATGCATTCACCGGTCATTAGATAACCGCATAATGATGTCAATACTTGGAAGGATATCTCATCTCTTTGCGATAATTACCTGACAACTAGTAGCTCCATTTCTCATATAATAATGATGAGCTATGCAAGTGAAATAATAATAGTAATACGGTTTGCCTTTTTATTACAGGCTCATCAAGTGGCCGGAATTTGTCTTCCTGGAGACGCATAATATAGAAGGGAGTGGGCTATTTTTTGTGTCTCGAGTTCTAGGAGATGGCTTGTATTTTCTCCGGTCTCCAATTTTAAGGTCTTAAAGTTAATTATTCCTACGTGATTGCTCCGTCCAGTGGACACAGTTTACTATGAGAATGCAGCTAGCACCCCCTCTTCTTCGATCTCAATGCCGGTTGGGGGGATTATTTGCAGCATGTTCTAAATTTGGTGGTTAATTATGTGATTATATCTGTGGACGGGCTATTCACAATGTGTGGTGGGGGTTGTCTGGGTGTTTTACTCTGTTTCTGTAGCTCTGAATATTGTATTATATTTTCTTTTTAAATCTAGCAATTGCTATGTTTTCTACCAAAAAAAACTTAGTGATATCAATGTGCACTCTCACATGCATGCACATCAGTCCAATGATGAGTCCAGCGCATTGCTAAACTATTCTCTCGTATACCATTTACAATTATGTCTATTTTGCATACAAATTTACATGTATTCCGTTATACAATTACGTAAGTAACATTGAATATAAAATATAAATATTTATTTCATGCAAGACTGAGGACACTTTTTCTGTTTAGTTTGTGGGTGGGGGTGGAAATTTTCATTGAATGCGATATGGCAGTTGGTTCAACCATGAACGCCAATTTCCCCCTCACATCAACTCCACGGCTATCAAAAGTTGGTGCCATGTGGTTGGCTTCATCACAAGTCAACGTGACCCCAATACAACGGTTGGCATGCTCTCTTCCGCGATTAATTAAGGGCAAGATGCACTCAAAAAGCTGATCCTCACAAGTCTTTGAGATTAACCTCGACAGAATAACTAAGATCATGCAATTAATTGATGGGTACAAGAGCAATTATATTCCGAATGTGTGTCACCTCAAGCCCATTACATATGATATCAGCGGTAAAAATGATATTTTGTCCATCGATGGTAATAGACCAAGTACGCATGCGGCGGTTGCCTACCAATATGGCCATGCGCCATACCAATGAACTCGGGCCAATTATTAAGATGAGTGCATGATGAATGAGATCCACGGGAAAGAGATTAGAGATTAGTATAGTGCACGGCACGTGATATATAGGAAATGTTAGGATTTTGCTCGCACTATTAGATACGTGTATGAGGGTCCCCAACCACGCCCACGAGTGGGATGGGAGCGGGTCCGGGAGGAGCGACGACGCGAAGAAAATCTCTCCCGCCGCTATATTTTACTTTCTTCCGTCAAGTCGTGCTTGTTCGCATGGTCGTAACCAAACGGATGCGCATCGCTTTACGGCTCCAATCTCGTGCACCGTTATTCCCACATTCCGTTCTCATGTCCTGTCCCGACCTAGCAACTCAATTTCCCAATATTTCATTTTTGTAATCTTTATGGTAGAATATGAATACAGGTCATACGCTAGATGGCAGGGAGGAACTTTTCTATAAGTATCTCCAGTCTCAGAGTCCAGGCAAAGGTTTTTTTTTTTTTTTTGATGAAAATAATTTGAATTTAGATATCTAAATTATGCAATTATTTGCTTGAATCTAGCTACATACTCTAAAAATATTGGGCATGCATGATGATATGCTTGCTCGAAACTGGAGTTAGTCTAGATGGCCGGTTAAGTCCAGGTGTGGTTGAGACCGTTGAAAAATCTCACAAGAAATTTTTGATGGAATAAAGAGGGAGTGAATCAATTCTCCCTAACTTATTCAAAAAGAGAATAAATATGTGAAGGAAAGACAGAAGAGAAAGAATGCAAAAGGATGGCTCTTAACCAGGAGGAGGAAGGGCAAGTACTAATTGGTCACAAAAAGAAAAAAAAGGTACGCCCAAATCTTGTTTTTTTTTTTTTTTTTAAGGATTCATTTGGTTCATGAGAAATAAAAAAAAAAAAGAAGAAGATAATTTTTGAAAAGTACATTGGAGCCATTTTATTTGATTGAAGTTTTATGATGAAAAAAATAAAAAAAACTTTTTCTATCGAAAGTCACTCCTACATTTCATAGAAAATAAAAATACAAGAAAGAGGTGGATTTTAAAATTTTTCATGGGATGAAAATTGATGATCATTTTTTCTTTTTATAAATTATCCTTATAAATATTTATATTATATTATATTAATATTATTCTAATATTTATATTAATATTATTACTACAATGCTCCGGATGAAGAAATCGAGGTCTGTCTCACACCGAGTTGAAAAGCCTAAAGCTGCGATTCTGATGAATAACCTGCAAAAGAAGTCCTAAAATTAAGAAGAAGCTCCTCCAATTTAGGATCCTCTGATCATTAAGTCAATGAGAATAGATAGTGAAAAAAAAGATGAAAATAGAGAATATCGTGAATTGAGAAAGGTGAGAAGGAGGAAATTTTAGATCTATTTTAGTAGAGAAACTAAAGTATTGAGCAGAGTCTTAGCTTAGTGGAGCTAAGTTTCAACTTAGCTTCGAAGAGTCCATCCTTTTTCTTTATATAAAGGAGTTTGTTAGGTGGTTTTATAACCATATGATCTGAAGAATCAAATTTGTTAGGCAGTTTTTGATAATCATCTTAGTTTATTAGAAATCGGTAGACTTGTTAGCTATGAAGAGATGTTGGATCATGTAAAGAAAAGTTTGCTCAAAGATTTTACCGAGGTCAGCATGAGGTTGGTTTAAGGCCATTGTGCATCGATGTCGATATAGAAAATCCGGTTAAATATCATCGTGAGCAGGAAGTCAATTTAATCTTAATATGCCCTTGATGCTGATATAGAAAAGTCGATTACCATCATGAGCAAGAAGTCAGCTTAATCCTAATATATCCTTGATGCTAATATAGGAAAATCGGTTAAATACCATTATGAGCAAGAAGTCAGCTTAATCCTGACATGCCCTTGATGCTAATATGGAAAAATCGGTTAAATGCAGATATGATGTCAGGTTATGTCATCTTAGAGATCACTGACCGGCGGCCTTTCTAGTTGTGATGAGGTCCTATGGTAGATTGATCCAAAATCAAGTTTGTCTTGTGTTGCCACATGGGGAGGAATCGATTAACTACACTAACAAATATAATATAATATTTATATTAATATAAATAATATAATATTTATAATATATTAATATTATTCTAATATTTATACTAATATAATATTTTTATTAATATTAGTATAATATTTATATTTATATATTAATATTATATCTATATTAATATAGATATAATATTATTATTTATATAAATTTTGAAAGTAAAAAAATATAGCCTTGTACCTATTAAGTATATAAAAGATATTTTACATAGTTTTTTTAAAAAAATAGATGTTCAATCAAAATAAGATATTTTGAAATAATCTAATATATTAAAATCATATTATCAAGAAGTAACTTTTTATAAGCAACTTAAAAATTATTTCTTAGATTATTATTATTATTATTATTATTATTTCTATTAACCAAACTAGACCTTAATCTTTTGTAACCAAAGATGGTCAAAGATGACACGTGTGAAGAGTCCCACGGAACCGAGAAGGTAGAGCACTGTTGCCGAAAAAATATTCTACCGTTCTTCTCGAGCTAAAGTGACCACCAATGGTTGGTCCCAATTCTCAAAGAAGGTTGAAATTTTTTCGTCCTCCTAGTGGTCCATAATGAACGCAAAATGGTTGGCCATCCTCTAATATTGACATAAGATTTGAAGGTGGTCCAAATGCTATCTTCTCAAAGCTCATGCATTCATTGAGTTTGAAGGAAAACAAAAAACAAAATTAATATTTGGCTCAAGATGCTCAAGTTACAAAAAAAGCAAGAATCAAAAGATATGATTCAAGAAAATATTAAAGTGAACTTGCTGTTCTGGTTGCATGAGACTTGCCATCTCATGGTGGACATGTTTCATGCCTGATTTAACATCAAACATATCACACGCCAGGATACTTGATATGCATGGACATGAGCATCCTTGAACTAGTGCATCCAGACAACCTGATAAATTAAATGATGGTCAATGTCGACCACCTTACATAATAAATAGAAGGATAAAATTTAAGTATTCCTAAAACTAGAATACTTCTCTAAAGCATGATAATAACTTTCAGTGGATCCAAAAATTTTATTTTATAAAAATAAAAATAATAAATAAAATAATTAATAATAATAATATACTATTTTTTTAAAAATAAAAATATATAAAATAATGATAATTCATAATATTTTAAATATTTTTTATAATAAAATATTATAAAGAAGCACCATAGCAAAATTTTAGATATTATTAAATATTTAAAATATAATGGCTAACCAAAAATTATTTTAATCATATATATTTGACATGAGTAAAAAAAAGAAGACAGAAAAAAAAACTAAAAAAATATTACAATAAAAAAGAAGTTAAAATAGACATACTTAATTCGGGTTGAGAAGAGAGACAAATAAAAAATATATAATTTTTTATTGCATTTGGATTGATTAAAGTATAAAAAATAAATTGATGCGGGATTTTAGTACAAGGGATGGACGAATAGGGACCATAAGGTTGGAGTGGGGCACTAAAAGATAAATAAAAAATTAATGAATAAATAAAAAAAAATATGAGAGATAAGGAGAGAGGTCAAAGTCGCATGAGAGAGAGAGAAAGAGAGAAGTAGGATATGTGAGTCATTAAAGAGAAAGAGAATATAGTCCATCATTCTCTTTTCATCTTTTGATGTGGTTCTTTTAGGATATAACAAATAAATTGATGTGCGATTTAAATATAAGAATTGCATAAATAAGATTAAGATA
The DNA here is from genome assembly GCA_006176705.1 of Cocos nucifera. Taxonomy (NCBI): domain Eukaryota; kingdom Viridiplantae; phylum Streptophyta; class Magnoliopsida; order Arecales; family Arecaceae; genus Cocos; species Cocos nucifera. The sequence continues at coordinate 969,122 of QRFJ01000026.1, read as the reverse complement.
TGGTATTAAAATAAAGATAAATAAAGAAGTGATTAATAAAGAAAGAGAAATGAGAGAGAGGAAGAGAGGTCAAAGTGGTATGAGAGAGAGAGAGAAGAAGAGATAGGTGGGATATTTGAGTCATTAAAGAAAGAGAATATAGGTCGTAATTACTCTTTTAATGTAGTCTTTTTATCTTTTATTTCTTCAAAATTTTACATGAGATATAAAGTCAATTCATAAAATTAGAGTCAATTTTAGCTTTTCCTACTAGCATATATATATATATATATATATGCCTAATATTGTGGGGTCAATTTTGACTTTTTTCATTAGTCAATATGGCTTTTTCTACTAGTATATACACATGGGGTTAATTTTTTTTTAGGGGTCAATTGACCTTATGTTGGTATAGCTAACAACCTCTTGACATCTGACAATATCAGAAAAATTACTAATCTGATGATGTTCTGATGGTAAAGCATCATAATCGACTTCGGGTTCAAATCGGTTAAGTAATGATGTAGAATTCAAATTTAAATCGGTTGAGTAACGATCTAGAATTCGGATTCAGATCAGTTGAGTAATATCGATCTAGAATAACTATTGACTTAATACTGTGACAGCCAACCTGCTCAATTTACATTAACAGTACATCAATTTTAGCCGATGTCTCATTCAACTATATCAGTTGAGATCGACTTGTTACCAACCTAGGGTGAAACATTACCATATCGCATCAGCTAATCCGAGGGCCCATCAATATTGCTTTAAGCAAAGATCAGGCTATGATCGACCTACCCATCAATGCTATTTTAAGCCAAGATCAGGTTATGACCGACCTACCCATTAGTGTTATTTTAAGCCAAATTGGGTTTCTATAGACCTACCGATATAATATTTGATCTTCAATAAAAGGACATTAGTTACTCTCCAATTATGTTACAGCTATTATCTAATTATGCTATCATATATTTTTACATCGATAAATAATTCATGATTGCCATACAGCTGGCTATTTTGTTATAACAAGCTATCAGTCTAACAATTCCTAATGAATTCCTAAAGGTTTAATAAACTCTTCTAACGGCCTAATGGCTTGAGTAAGCCCTCTCTATATAAAGAGAGGCAAGATACCCCCCCGAGGAGACGAAACTCAGACTCTACCGAACTCTTTTCTCAACTTCTCTATTATAGGACGTTGAGCCTTCATCTCTCCACTCATAATCATTCTTCTCGTCTTCTCATTCTCTATTTTCTACTATCTGTTTTCAAGACTCCGACTGATTTAAGCATCGAAGGATCCTAAATCGAAGGATACCTCATCAGTTTTGAAACTTCTTTGCAGATTTATTTATAGTCTACATCGGTTTAATCCTTAGTAGCTCTCTAGCTCGGTTCAACACCGGTTTCATCATCTTACCTCTAGAGCCTTGTAACAACACCTCATATTTTCTCACATGCACCCACCAATGATAACTTCTTGTATGAATTCTTTAGTTTGTGATCCATTAAAAGCTTATGTAGTGAGTATCTAAACGAATAATCTTGTTTTGTTTGTTGATTGTTCTGGTTCCAATTCCAACACGCAACTCCTTGTTAAGGGAAAGACGAGAAAGAGTACATATAAATAAACTAAAAAAAATGACTAGATGGTCACCCCAAAGTCCAAAACCTTGGTTCTTAAGTCCTAACTACTTTAGGACTGCTACCAACTTTCTAGAAGTGCTTACTCTGGATGAGGTGGACAGTCTCATGGCATCATATCCTTATTGCTTTTAGACTATAAATAAGAGTCTATTAATCATTTAAAGTGTTGTTTAGAAAAGGCCACAGGTAGGATGGTCCTTGAATTACCTTAGAGCTCTAACTCAACAAATGGATATGATGAGCCATAGGTCCCGATCAACAGCCGCTCACTCCTAGAGCGGTGCACTATGATATGCATTTGGTGAATAAGATCTATTGGGGGCTGTCAAGCTACTATCAGAATCACTAACTTATGATCAACTGACCGTCGGACACCGATGGATGTTCATCAATTGACGACAAACCACCGATCGATTAATTCGACGATCGGCATTCAAATAGTCCAGCCAATTAAAGAATGGTGATTAACGTCCGACCGATTATTGATACAAAGAAAACTCACCGAAGGATCATCATTTGTCGATTCATCAACTGTTCCATCAATACTGATGGGCGAGCCGACACACGATCATCAGACGAATGATCGCCCAGACAAACAGTAATCAAATTACTTCTTTCAATCGACTGATCATCGATCGAAAATCACTAAGGAGACAGTCGGCTTCAGATTCTCCACATTGCCGACAATCGATCGGTTTCAAACTTCTCAATCGATCGTCAATCGGTCTCAAGACCTTCAACCGACTAATGATCGGCCGGTGCCAAATCAACTGGTTGATCGATGGAAGCTCTCTAACCCATTCATTTGGCTCACGATCAGTCCTACAAAATCATCTCCAAAAATAGTGGACAACGATGATTAGTGGATGGTTTTAACTACCTGCCCACGATCATACTATATCAGAAAAAAAAGGGATTTATGTGCTAAGTGGTTATCATCCCGACATTTATAAAAAGGGAAGTAAACTGACAAGCTATTGAAAAAGATACTAAGTTATTCTAAGAACAAACTTTATTTTCTTGCTCTTCATTTTCTGTTCGATCAATTCATCACACTGACTTAAGCATCGAAGGTCCCCGTATGAGCCAATTTTAGTCTATACGGACTTTTTTTTATAGATTTTTTGGCATTCGTTAAAAGATGCGGATGGATTGACCATAACAAGACTCATCAAAATGAGTGGCTATGATTGATGGCTTGCATGGCTATATGGTGCATAATAATTTCTCCTATATTCTCACAAGCTAGTGAATCTGGACTTGAGATTTTAGTTGAGAAGCAGCTAAATCCACACAGGCATAATCTTGGATAATGATTTGCTTGAGCCACTTGCATGTCAAACTAAATATTATTAGATTCCATATTATCAAGAAAGCTTTGTTATGACAATTGTCAATTATTATTAATTTTTTATAAAAATAATTTGTTTTGGATTTCATTGGATTGCTGGACTCTTATTTTTCAAAGACATTGTCGCACATGCATTGACTAATATTACTTGTGATTGATTAACTATGTGCACCCACTCAAGCATTAGGAGATAATAACTCAGGAAGATTCAGGATAGACCATGTCAATAAAAGATTTTTTTTTTTTTGGATGATAGGCCATGTCAATAAAAGAAGAACTAAAATAATTTGTTCTTATAAAATATTAAATAAATGCCCTTTTTTATTGGCAGAATCCCCATTATTTGTTCCTCTTTATAGGATGACGCGCCACTATGAGATAGGCAATCGTCTCCGAGTGCATGGCATGTGATTGATCACTAGACCTAGTATATGGATGGCATGTGATGCAATTATCTATCAAGGTCTATAAAAGCCAAGGCCCATAAAAGCTTTCTCCCATCCAGCTTGTTTTTAGTTTCAACTTGCAAGGGATCCTTCCGAGCCATGGCCGAGCGCTGCGAGTCCGGGAAAGGGGAGTACACGAAGGACGGCTCTGTTGATCTAAAGGGCAACCCTGTGCTTAGATCCAAAAGAGGAGGATGGACTGCTTGCGGCTTTGTTTTGGGTAATGACTTCGTCCGTCTCTTTGCCCGCTCATCCAAACATCAAATCGCATGTCATTTAGTTTTCAAATCAGAACCCATTTTTACAACTCAGACTCTTGTAGGTCCCACTAAATCCCTCCCTGAAATCTATTTTCCTTTGATTTTAAAGGGCCCATATATAACCCAGACCTATGATTCAAAGTTAACTACTATTTAGATTCCCATAGGATCCATCGAGTCTCACCATTAAATCTCTTCACTTTGCTTTCACCCACTTCTCTCATCTATAACATTAACCTTCATTTCCTTTGAAGACCCCATCAACAAGTTGCAATATGAGACATGGCACCAACTCTGGCTTTTGGGTTAAATTTGCAGTGGAGAAATATCCTCATGAGGTGGGGTCTCTGATCATCTTCTTACTGATGGATGCCTACCAACTACTAGATTTTCCTTCAATTTAAGTAATATACCATTTTTATAAAATAATCTAGTTGCTAACTTACTGTACCTTCCTCTACTTACTACATTATAATGTCCATTTGAATTACTTGCTACTCTAGAAGGAGATTTTTGTATAGAAAAATTTTCTTTATTGATCTTTCCCACTGTTGGTGCAGAAATCCATCGCCGCCGGAGGTCGCCGAAATCGAGGCCGCTGGGCGCCGCCGGGGACCTGCAAAACGAAGTCCCGTCCGGAACCGGTGGGGTGGTGGCTCCGGCAGGACCCTCCGACGGTCAAGTTAGCTTCCGGCCAACAGTAATGGAGTGCTCGGAATGAGTTCCGGAGCTTAGATGTGAGGAGGAGAGCGAGTTGAGAGTTCAGAGAGCTTAGCCTTAGTATGTCGGGAGGGGTCCTTTTATAGCGGAGCTTAGTTGATGGTGACGGTTGTGCCGTCTGGCAGAGAGTCGTCGGGCAGCATGGAGTTTGGTACGGAGAGGAAGGCGTCGTCCGGTAGATCGTGGGAGCCATACCGGCGAGTCGTCGTGGGAGCCATACCGGCGAGTCGTGGGCCGCATGGAGTCCGGTACGGGGAGGAAGGCGTCGTCCGGTAGATCGTGGGAGCCATACCGGCGAGTCGTCGTGGGAGCCATACCGGCGAGTCGTCGTGGGAGCCATACCGGCGAGTCGTGGGCCGCACGGAGTCCGGTACGGAGAGGAAGGCGCCGTCCGGTCTTGCTGCAGGCGACAGTTCGTCCAATGGGGTTCGGACTTGTAACAGAGTTCGGCCGAGGGGAAGCTGGGGGAGTTCGTCTGGCTGAAGGGTCGGCCATCTGTAGAGTTCGGCCGCGGGAAGGTTGCCGAGGAGTTCGACCGCTGAGAGGCCCGAAGAAGCTCGGCTGGCCAGTTGAAGGACTTCGGTTGCTAGTTGGTTCGGCCAGGGCTCGCTGAGGAGTTCGGTCGCCTAGGGTCGGTCCGAAGGGGTTCGGCCACTTGGGCTCGCCTGAAGTCGGTCCGAAGGAGTTCGGCCGTGGGGTCCGAAGGAGTTCGGCCGAAGGTTCGGCTGCATGGGCTCGCCTGGGGTCGGTTCCGAAGGAGTTCGGCCGTCGAAAGTCCGAAGGAGTTCGGCTGCATGGGCTCGCCTGGGGTCGGTCCGAAGAAGTTCGGCCGTGGGAAGTCCGAAGGAGTTCGGCTGCACGGGCTCGCCTGGGGTCGGTCCGAAGGAGTTCGGCCGTCGGAAGTCCGAAGGAGTTCGGCTGCATGGGCTCGCCTGGGGTCGGTCCGAAGGAGTTCGGCCGTGGGAAGTCCGAAGGAAGTTCGGCTGCATGGGCTCGCCTGGGGTCGGTCCGAAGGAAGTTCGGCCGTGGGAAGTCCGAAGGAGTTCGGCTGCACGGGCTCGCCTGGGGTCGGTCCGAAGGAGTTCGGCCGTCGGAAGTCCGAAGGAGTTCGGCTGCATGGGCTCGCCTGGGGTCGGTCCGAAGGAGTTTGGCCGTGGGAGGTCCGAAGGAGTTCGGCCAGGGCTCGCTGATTCGGCCTCTAGGCAGTTCGGCCCGGACCTTGGTGCAGGGGAGTTCGGCCGTGTTAGGGGCTCGGCCTGGCGCCTGCCGCTGAAGCTCTTCAGCGGCTACTGGTTACATTGGGCTGAGCGTTGGGCCGGGCTTCGGCAGGAGCGGGATTTATCCCCAACACCCACCAACTGATACATTTCAAATTTGTTGCCATATTCATATCATATATTAATTTTCAACTATGATTCTAAAAGATTCTCTGCCAATCTCTATCTATCTATCTATCTATCTGGCAGTGTATGAGGCGTTCGAGAGGTTTGCATGCCATGGGATGTCTTCAAATTTGGTGATCTATCTAACCACCAAGCTCCAAGGGACTGTTGCATCATCAAATAATGTGACCAATTGGGTGGGCAGTGTGGATGACACCAATTATTGGTGCCTACGTTGCTGACGCCCACCTGGGCCGGTACTGGACTTTCATCATAGCATCCATCATCCATCTCTCGGTAATTGTTCCATCTGACGATCCTTGCTGTTTATCCAAGTGCTCTAAAACTTGATGAAAGCTTAGAAGCATTGGATTATTGGAAGAAATAAATAAACAAATTAACTGCCACGCTTGGGATGTTGGAAACCTTGGTTACCAATTCAGTACTTCAGCTAATTTAATATATAATAATGCAACCGATGCCGTAGAAATGTGGTAGGGGTCCACAAAATGCCCCGTCTTGTAGTCCTAAACCTTGACATTTTACATTGAGTAAAGGATTAGTTGGACACGAAAAGATTCCCAACTTGCACATTGCCGACGAGTTTGCATTCAAATTGGTGGACAAATAGACGAGAGAAAAATTAAATAAATAAAGTCAGATGCGGGATATCTATAATAATTCATCACTCAATTCTATGCAACTTGTACATCTCGAAGAATTAGTTCAAAACAAGTAAATGTTTTATTCCAGATGATGATTGGACTTTCTGACCTTCCATCCATTGGCCATTAAGGCAGAATCCTGTCCCCTTTCATGGTTCAAGTAATCTTTGGTGGTTGAGCTCAAAATTTTATTTTTTTTTATTTTCAAACGAGGACAAGCGAGCACAGCTAAGTTAGAAAATTTTTCATGCTTTCCCATGCTGACTGAACCATCCGATCCGATCCATTGTTGGACCATTAACTTTTTCGATGACTTTTATTTTAGATAATACACCATCTAATCATATATGATAATAAACCATGCGATATATACCACATACTGCGGTGCATAATTATCCATCATGTGATGAACAATGCATGTAATATATCGCATATGGTAGAGAATCTGCACTCATTTCAGATTCACAATGAACCTGACTCATCTGCTACTAATTTCTTTAGTAGAAGTTGAATACTTCATAATCTCCTATACACGGTGGCAGTTGGCTCCTGTTGGAAATATGAAAAATTTCTAGGATCCAGGGCTCATTTTCCAGAGCAATCAATGCTGGCAGATGGTCAACAAAATACGTTGCGAGTCATGGGCTGTTGAGACAAGTTGGAATGTGTTTTCTTATATATGTTTTTTTTGGCCTTTGTTAATTAACTTGGACCCAAAAATCAACAACTTCGCAGAGTTTTGAGCGCCCATTCGTGCATTCAATCGTTTTGTATCATTTACCAAATTCGATTTTTCGTATGAGGACTATGCTCTTAAGACGGGATTCTCTACTTTGTCAAGTGTCAACTACTACTAGTTAGCTGCCTTTATTTAGGATGCGCACACATCTAAAAGCTGTACATAGCTGATTATTTTGCCATGATCAGTGATGATCGTCCAAAATAACGTTGGGGCCTGTGAAAACCCAACAACTTGCATCAAAGGAGTCCTTGATCATGCTTTATCCAAAACATTCTCAACACATAATGGATCTAAGCAATATAGAGTTCAGATTCCATCGAGTTTGAGGACCAAACTTGATGGTCCAGCTCTACCATCACAGCCATCCATGTATCGTATGATGACCATGATGCATCAAAGTCTACATTATGGATAAGACAGCAGCTCCTACGATACAAAGGACTAATTTACCATGGTAGCACAACACGTGAATGCCTATTATTGTGAATTAGACCAACAGCTCGAACTAAGTCAAAAATATGATCAAATTTTTTTATTAAATTTAATAAAATTTAAATCATAAGATTAAAGAATTATTGATTGGATATGGTGGACCGTCTGGGCATCAAAGAATCCAGAATCTTTTAGCCAAAGATCAGATCTAAATGATTCGATTAAAGAATTATGAAGCACATATTGGATCAAAGTTAAAATCAATTAATAGGATTCATCAATAATAGATTCTGAAGATACTAGATATGACCGAAGTGGGTCAACATATGGTATGGATTTCAAAGCAGTTTTGGATCATCTTGTTGAAGTCAAGATGGATCCCTAAAGGAGGAAAGGATGACTTGGTACAGGATTCATAATCTTATTAAAGAGAAAAAATAAGTAAGGAGAGAGAAAATAGAAAAAAAATGGAGAGAAAAAATTCTCGTATCCTTTAGAGGAGGCAAATCATAATCAAGATCATCAGAGGTCATATCATGATGGCTCAATATAGATTAACTATGATCAAATGCTATAAATTTTTGATAAGAGCCAAACTAAAATCCGACCTACTGCATGGATTTCAAAGCAGTTTTGGGTCATCTTTTTTTATCTCAAGTTCAACCTAGGATTCGTGAATCAAATAGAAAGAGAAACAGAGAGGAAAGATTCTAGAGAGAGAAAAGAAAAGAGAAAATGCCTTCTACTTTTTCTTTCTTTTCTTTTTTTTCTTTTCTTCTTTCTTTTTTCTTTCTTTCTTTCTTTCTGATGCTCCGGCAGGGTGCGGTGGCATAGCCAAAGGTCTAGCAGTGGATGGTTGATGGCGGCGGAGCAAGGAACGACCAATGATAAGTGGCCAGCCTACAAAAATTCAGAGAAAACAAGGGACCGCCCTATGTCTTTCATTTCTTTTGATCAAAGGCCGACTACTGGTGGTCGAGACTACCAGGAGAGAAGCTAGTAGGTGGGGTTATGAACTAAAGGGGTGTGGCACTATGAGTGGCAATGCCGGTGGCCTGAAAAAAGAAAACAAGGCTCGACCAACTAAGAACAAATAGGGACCTTTCATCCGTGAGGCTTTTTTGATGAATCCGGTGGTCGGCGGTCATGCATGGAAAGAAGGAGAAGAAAGAGGAAAAGATGATCTAGGCATATCTTGGGCTACGGTGGCTTCTTCAGTGAGATATTTAGACAGGCACAAGGTAAATGTCCGCAACAAAAAAATAGAGATAGAAGAAAGAGAGAGGGGAACTCCATGTTGCTTGATGGCCTTGGAGAAGGAAGGGAGAAGATTTTATAGAGGATCTCCTAGAATTTGGAAAGCCCTAGAAGTCGAGCACGAGGAGAAGAAGACTCCAGAGTTTTTTATTTCTTTGTTTCTCTCTTTTTTTAATATGGGCCAAATATCGGGCTTAATCCAAGTGGGTTGGTCTAATTGGGCTAGTTATTATAGATTCCATATGTAGTTCATTATAATGACATGCTTCCACACTAGGAATGAAAGTGGTATAAATATTATCCATCCAGATCTATTTTCGTATCTGAAGTAGTCCAAATATGGATAAAAATTTGAGGATCCAATTAATATCTGTATCTATATCTATATCTATGATAACCCAATGATTTAAAAAAAAAAAAAATGAAACCTCATGCGTTGTGCGCATGAGGCAGAGACGGAAGACTCTCGATTGAAGTCTTCCTTCTATTCTCCGGCTCTGACTGAGAATAGGTATTTGGGGCTCGATGAAACTCTTGGACTCAACCTATAAAAGGCTCCTAAATCTTTCTCTTAGGATTCCACCCCCAAAATCCTGAGAAATCATTGCCGGTTTCTAGAAACTTTTTCAAGTTTCTCTCTCGAATTTCACCAGAATGGGGTGCCGGATTTCCTTCCTTGTCTCACCGGACTTAGATAAGAATCTAAGCCTTTATTCTCCTCCTCTTGCTATTGTTCCCACCTTAATTTTTGCCGACAAGTTGCCAAATTTTTCTTTGAACCATGCATCTTCTGTTTTTATTTTTTATCCTTATCCATCATCGGTTGCTGCTGCTGGCCATCGAAGCCTGGTGGCTACCACCATGGAGACTGCCCCATTGGCTGTAGGAGGCGTTGGGTTGGAAGAAAACTCCCACTGGGAATAAGGGAAACTAAATCTCGTATTTTGTGAAGAATGGAAGAAGGAAAAGAGGACGTGAGTTTCCTGTTCCATTAAAGAAATTAAAAAAAAAAAAAAAAGAGAAGAAGAAGAAAAAAAAAAAGAAAGAGAGAGAGATGGTTTAATTGATTTAATTAAATTAGATCCAATTTAATTGGATCTAAGTCAACCCATCACATGAATCTAATTTAAAAATTGATTCAAAATCTAGACTGGGCATAGACTAGATTAAAAGATTTTTTATTTATCTTAATTATTTTTAAAATTAAGGATTAACTAAATTATTTGATATGATAGAGTCTACAACTCCATAAGAATATCGGATGTAAAGATCAATTTAAGAAGATCATAGAATTTTAGATCTGATTACCAAGTAAGTTTTTTCTTATCTCTAAATTTATTTTTATATATTTATATATTTTAAAATTAAATTTTATATATTAAATATTTAAAAATTATTAAAATTTAAAATTAGATAAATTACTTATAAAAAATAATTTAGAAAATTGGATCAAACATGATATCGCAATTGCATGATATAGTTTTAGAAAATAAATAATTTCTTCGCATGGCATGAACTGTTAAATGAAAATTATGTTGACACTATTATAAGATAAATAAATTTATTTATGAAAAATTGATTATAATAAAAGCATGAGAAAAATCCTCTAGTTAGACTATGATCTGGGTCTAACCAATGGGATTGATCGTTGGCTATACATCAGAATCATGTTTCTTCTAGGCCTAGCTAGTCGGAACTGATCGCTAGTAGAATTAGTCCTTCTAGGCCTAACCAATGAAACTGATCACTGGTAGCATATCGATGGATCGAGTGTTCTTTGTTTAGAACTAATCTTTTTATCTTGTCATGAGACAAATTATTGTTATATGAATCAGAGCTAATTTTTATTTTGGACCTAGCTAGTGGGGTTGATCACTGATAGCACACCGACGGATCGAGTGTTCTTCGTGCAGGGACTAGTCTCTTCTAGGTCCTGTCATGGGGCTGATCGTAGCTGTAGTCATCGAAGACTAAGAAAAAATTTTTGAATTTTACTAATGGACATGGCATGTTTTTGAAATAAAAATTATTTTGATGTATATTATTACATAATTATTATATTTAAAAATTAATTATGCTTGATTCCTCAAAGATAATTGGTAACTTACTGAGCCCATAAAGCTCATCCTCTTTTTTTCTATTTTATTTTTTAAATCCATTACGGTACTGAAAATCGATCAGTGAGAAGGCCTTGCATATTCTTTAGGATTTTATCCTAAGGTGTGTATGGCATCACGTGCTGATTTGAGTACTGGATTCAATACGTAACAATATCTATCAAAGTAAGATAGATATACATATAGATAGAGAACTATCCGATCCGTATCTGAATATCCAAATATATTATAATTTTATATAATTTTAAATAATACTTATTAATTTTTTAAAAAATATGCAATCATATAAACATGCTATTAACTTGATTTATTATTTATTGAGTAATATTTTTAATTTTGTAGTCATAAAATTTAATTATTTAAGTTATATATATATATGTGTGTGTATGTATATATATATATATATATATATATATATATATATGTATGTATGTATGTATGTATATGTATATATATATATATGTTAGGGATAAATCCCGCTCCTGCCGAAGCCCGGCCCGACGCTCAGCCCAATGTAACCAGTAGCCGCTGAAGAGCTTCAGCGCCAGGCGCCAGGCCGAGCCCCTAACACGGCCGAACTGCTTAGAGGCCGAACTCCCCTGCACCAAGGTCCGGGCCGAACTGCCTAGAGGTCGAACTCCCCTGCACCAAGGTCCGGGCCGAACTGCCTAGAGGCCGAACTTCCCTGCACCAAGGTCCGGGCCGAACTGCCTAGAGGCCGAACTCCCCTGCACCAAGGTCCGGGCCGAACTGCCTAGAGGCCGAACTCCCCAGCGCCAGGCTCCGGGCAGAACTCCCACCGCCAGCCGAACTTCCTGACGGTCGAGCTCCTTGGACTCCAAGCGGCTGGACTTCTTCGGGAGACGGACTCCTCCCAGACGCCCGTTCGGCCATCCGAGCTCCTCCCGGGTTTTTCCTTCAGCCGAACTCTCCTACAAGCCCGAACCCATTCGGACCCCACGGCCGAACTCCTTCGGACTTCCCACGGCCGAACTCCTTCGGACCGACCCCAGGCGAGCCCATGCAGCCGAACTCCTTCGGACTTCCCACGGCCGAACTCCTTCGGACCGACCCCAGGCGAGCCCATGCAGCCGAACTCCTTCGGACTTCCCACGGTCGAACTCCTTCGGACCGACTCTCAAGTGTCCAAGCCTCAGCCGAAGTCCAACAGCCGGCCGAACCCCAAACGGCCGAGCTTCGGATTCTCAGCAGCCGAACTCTTCTGCGGACGAGCCTTAGCTGCATACCTCTAGCCAGACGCCTATGGGAGCCGAACTCCCTCCTATCTTCCTCTTCAGGAGTCCGAACTCCTCCGGACGAACTGTCGCCTGCAGCAAGACCGGACGGCGCCTTCCTCTCCGTACCGGACTCCATGCGGCCCACGACGTGCCGGTATGGCTCCCACGATCTACCGGACGACGCCTTCCTCTCCGTACCGGGCTCCATGCGGCCCACGACATGCCGGCATGGCTCCCACGATCTACCGGACGACGCCTTCCTCTCCGTACCGGACTCCATGCGGCCCACGACGTGCCAGTATGGCTCCCATGATCCACCGGACGATGCTGTCCTCTCCGTACCGAACTCCATGCTGCCCGACGACTCTCTGCCAGATGGCACAGCCGTCACCATCAACTAAGCTCCGCTATAAAAGGACCCCTCCCGACATACTAAGGCTAAGCTCTCTGAACTCTCGACTCTCTAAGCTCTCCTCCTCACCTCTAAGCTCCGAAACTCATTCCGAGCACTCCATTACTGTTGGCCGGAAACTAACTTGACCATCGGAGGGTCCTGCCGGAGCCACCACCCCACCGGTTCCGGACGGGACTTCGTTTTGCAGGTCCCCGACGGCGCCCAGCGGCCTCGATTGCGGCGACCTCCGACGGCGACGGATTTCTGCACCAACAGATTGGCGCTAGAAGGAGGGCCTGAACCTTCGGGGTTCCCTTGTTCTTAAAGGAGTGCTCGACGACGATTTCCTTCCCCTGCTCCGGATCTCTCTTCTCCCTCTTCAGGATTCCTTTTCTGGAAAGAAAAATGCCCCCCAGAAGAGCCTCGACCCGGAGGTCGGCAGCCTCCGCGGCCCGATCCCGTTCGGGTCCGTCCGCTCCCACTCCGGCCCCGGCAACACGGGCCCGCTCCGTACTCGCGGTAGATGCGGAGCAGTTCGAACCTAGCTTGTCCGACAGGTCCGTGGCCTCACGGAGGCATTGCAGGCGGTATACAGCAGCCCTCGGTGGCGACTCCACCGGAGAACCCACCATTGGAACGTCGGGAATCGGCCCCAAGGAAGTGTACCAAGGCCAGCGTACCGGTCGCCCCAGAGAAGGGGAAACCGAGGGCCAGGGATCCGTGTTCGGATCATTGTTATCTTCTGGGGGAGACCTTTCCCACTCGTAGTCAGAAGCATCCGAAGATCAGCAGCCAAGACGATGCCCTCGATTGCAGGCTACGGGAGATGGACCGGCGTAATTGAAGAGCTCGACCGCGTCACCTCGGCTCATCATGACGGCGTCCGTGCCGAACCTCCCTTCTCTCCCCAAATTATGCAAGAACCTGTTCCACCGACCTTCGAGCTCCCTCAACTGGAAAGCTACGATGGAACTTCTGATCCGGTTGATCACCTGGGGGCCTTCCGGGCCATGATGCTGCTTCACGGCGCTTCAGATGCCATGCTGTGCCGAGCCTTCCCGTCTACCTTAAAGGGAGCAGCGAGGAACTGGTACTCGGCGTTGAAGCCCAACACGATCTTCTCTTTCGACCAGATGAGCAGTCGGTTCGCGGCCCACTTCATCAGCAGCCGACGACCGAGCCGAGGTTCAGATTCCCTGATGAGCGTCAAGCAGAAGCAAGGGGAATCCATCCGGACTTACGTCACTCGATTCAACGCCGCGGCATTGGAAGTCCGGGACCTGGACCAGTCTGTCGCGATGGCCGCACTTAAGGGCGGCCTTCAGAAAAATAACTTGCTGTTCTCTCTGGAAAAAAAGGTATCCCAGGGACTTCGCCGACCTGCTGGCTCGAGCCGAGAGATATGCCCGTGCGGAAGAAGCCTTCAAATTGAAAGATGAGGAGCTCGTCAGAAAGGACCGGCTGGCGGACGAGGAAGAGCTGGGTGAAGCTCGGCTGCACTCGCAGACCCCCTACGAAAGCAGGCGGGCCCGAACTCCTCGAACTCGCCCTGATAAAGAGGCGCGAAGGAGTCCTCCTCCCGGAAGGTTCCGCCGCTATGCCCCCCTCAACGCTCCTCGAACCCAGATTCTCACCGAAGTAAAACACCAGCTGCCAAGATCGGAAGGATTACGATCTCCCCCAAACAAGCGCGATCGAAATAAGTACTGCCTCTACCATCACGACCACGGCCACGACACGGAGGGATGCATCCAGCTCCGAGACGAAATTGAGGAGCTCGTCAGAACGGGTCGGCTGGGTAAATTCCTCCGGTACCGGCCTGAAGCAGAAAAAGATCGGCTAAGGGCGCTGCCGTAGCCAGAGACTGCAAGAAGGTCGGCCACCTTACGGCGTCGTTCACATTGCCCCTGGGAAGATCTCGGTGCATCAGCGATTCGTCCGTCTCCCAGCAACAAGAGCTTGCACCAAATTGAGGAGTTCCAGCATGAGGAGGTCGTCCACCCCGGAACTTATTGCCGAAGAAATGCGGAGGAACAACGTTATCACGATCTTGAAATACAGAATTTGGGGGATGCGCTACTAGTAACTTCCTTTCAATAAAATTTCTTTCTTTCGATAATATTATTCCTGGATGCGAAAACCATGTAGTGACAGGGAAAAAGCGGCCAACCGCGTTAGGAACAGGAGGAGAACCTCGTCCTAACGCGAGCAATAAGCTCGGTCGCAGGAGATAAGATCTCCCCCGAGCGCGCAAGCTCGGCTGCAGGAGATAAGATCTCCCCCGAGCGCGCTCACCGGCTGCAGGAGATAAGATCTCCCCCGAGCGGCCGTACTTTCAACCTCGGCTAGAGATAAGATCTCTCCCGAGCGACCAACCTCGGCTAGAGATAAGATCTCTCCCGAACCTAACACGGCCAACCTCGGCTAGAGATAAGATCTCTCCCGAGCGACCGTTGACAACCTCGGCTAGAGATAAGATCTCTCCCGAGCGACCGGAACAACCTCGGTTAGGAACAGGAGGAGAACCTCGTCCTAACACGAGCACCTCGGCTAGAGATAAGATCTCTCCCGAGCGACCGTTGACAACCTCGGCTAGAGATAAGATCTCTCCCGAGCGAGTTGACAACCTCGGCTAGAGATAAGATCTCTCCCGAGCGACGTGAACAACCTCGGTTAGGAACAGGAGGAGAACCTCGTCCTAACGCGAGCCAACCTCGGCTAGAGATAAGATCTCTCCCGAGCGACCGGAACAACCTCGGTTAGGAACAGGAGGAGAGCCCTAACACGAGCACCAACCTCGGCCGCAGGAGACAAGATCTCCCCCGAGGGAAGCTCGGCTAGGAGATAAGATCTCCCCCGAGCGCACACTTCAACCTCGGCTAGAGATAAGATCTCTCCCGAGCGACCGTCAACCTCGGCTAGAGATAAGATCTCTCCCGAGCGACCGGAACAACCTCGGTTAGGAACAGGAGGAGAACCTCGTCCTAACACGAGTGCCAACCTCGGCTAGAGATAAGATCTCTCCCGAGCGACCGTTGACAACCTCGGCTAGAGATAAGATCTCTTCCGAGCGACCGTGAACAATCTCGGTTAGGAACAGGAGGAGAACCTCGTCCTAACACGAGCACAACCTCGCTAGAGATAAGATCGGCTAGAGATAAGATCTCTCCGAGCGACCGAAACAACCTCGTTTAGGAACAGGAGGAGAACCTCGTCCTAACACGAGTGCTCGAGAGATAGATCTTCCGAGCGACCGGAACAACCTCGGTTAGGAATAGGAGGAGAACCTCGTCCTAACGAGTGCCAACCTCGGCTAGAGATAAGATCTCTCTCGAGCGACCGTTTGACACTCGGCTACAGATAAGATCTCTCCCGAGCGACCGAACAACCTCGTTAGAACAGGAGGAGACCTCATCCTAACACGAGTGCCAACCTCGGCTAGAGATAAGATCTCTCCGAGCGAGTTGACAACCTCGGTAGAGATGAGATCTCTCCCGAGCGACCCGGAACACCTCGATTAGGAACAGGAGGAGAACTCGTCCAACAACGAGTGCCAACTCGGCTAGAGATAAGATCTCTCCGAGCGACCGTTGACAACTCGGCAGAGATAAGTCTCTCCCGAGCGACCGGAACAACTCGGTAGGAACAGAGGAGAACCTCATCCTAACATGAGTGCCAACCTCGGCTAGAGATAAGATTCTCCGAGCGATGGAACAACCTCGGTTAGGAACAGAAGGAGAACTCCCTAACACGAGCACAACCTCGGCTAGAGATAGATCTCTCCCGAGCGACCGGAACAAACCTCGGTTAGGAACAGGAGGAGAACCGCCCTACACGAGCACCAACCTGGCCAGGAGACAAGATTCCCCCGAGGGAAGCTCGGCTGCAGAAGATAAGATCTCCCCCGAGCGCGCACTTCACTTCGGCCGCAGGAGATAAGATCCCCTCCGAAACAAGCTCGGCCGTAGGAGATAAGATCTCCCCCGAGCGCGTACTTTAACCTCGGCTGCAAGATAGGAGGTCTCCCTCGAGTCGACTTCAACTGACGAAGATAATGTCGCCCCGAGGAGCTCAAATTGACCTCGACGAAGGAGGCGAGATTTACTTCGGCTTCAACATCAGCTTCATCGACTTTAGCTGGAAACGAGTTCCATTTCAACTTCAAACATCGACTGAAGATGAGGTCCTCCCAAGCCTCAGCCACAACTTCAGCATCAATATTGGCTGGAGATGAGACCTCCCCCGAGCTTCAGATGCAACAAATGCGGAGCCTGGAAGAAGACTTCGGCAGTCGCCTGTTTTGGTACTCCTTCCTTCAATTTTTGAACTCGGGAGTGGGGAGGGCTACTGTTAGGGATAAATCCCGCTCCTGCCGAAGCCCGGCCCGACGCTCAGCCCAATGTAACCAGTAGCCGCTGAAGAGCTTCAGCGCCAGGCGCCAGGCCGAGCCCCTAACACGGCCGAACTGCTAGAGGCCCCTGCACCAAGGTCCGGGCCGAACTGCCTAGAGGCCGAACTCCCCTGCACCAGGTCCGGGCCGAACTGCCTAGAGGCCGAACTCCCCTGCGCCAAGGTCCGGGCCGAACTGCCTAGAGGCCGAACTCGCCAGCCGAACTTCCTGACGGCCGAGCTCCTTGGACTCCAAGCGGCTGGACTTCTTCGGGAGACGGACTCCTCCCAGACGCCCGTTCGGCCATCCGAGCTCCTCCCGGGTTTTCCCTTCAGCCGAACTCCCTACAGCCCGAACCCATTCGGGCCCCACGGCCGAACTCCGGAACGGCCGAACCTCCTTCGGACCGACTCCCCATGCAGCCGAGCCCACGGCCGAACTCCTTCGCCGGCCGCAGCCGACTCCTTCGGACTTGGCCGAACTCCTTCGACCGACTCCAAGTGCCAAGCCTCCCGAGTCCAACAGCCCCGGCCGAGCTCGACAGCAGCCGACTCTTCTGCGGACGAGCCTTAGCTGCAACCTGCCAGACCCTATGGGCCGAACTTCCTCTTCAAGTCCGAACTCCTCCGGACGAACTGTCGCCTGCAGCAAGACCGGACGGCGCCTTCCTCTCCGTACGGATCCATGCGGCCCACGACGTGTCGGTATGGCTCCCACAATCTACCGGACGACGCCTTCCTCTCCGGGCTACCGGATGGCTCCATCTATCGGACGATGCCCACTCCATGACGACGTGCCAGTATGGCTCCCACGATCC